>OX352762.1:60472324-61701074 GCA_947095585.1 Nephrocerus scutellatus
ACGGGACAACCCTATCCTCAATAAAGCAAGTGGAGGAGAAAACCTCGACAGACTAAAAAATCCTAAATCCAGTGGTGAGACACGTGCGCCCAGGGATGCATGGCCATGAGTTGTTGGTCGCTAGCACGGGACTTCGGATACCTGGCAACCTCCGATTTTAACCGGTCTTCTCGTGGTATACCGGGCTCTACCATGGGTGACATATTTTCCCGGATACTCGTGGGAATTATTGAGAATCCAAACATAATTTATGAGACCGATGCATCTCCAATCGCATCAACCTCGGGACCTGCGTTAGAGCGGCCCGTTGTAGTGTCAGAGGCTTCTGTGCTCCTGATAGTCATCCCAGTGGTGACACCTATATCGAGATGTGCTTCTGGGCCACTCGAAACCTCATTAGGAACTGATTCCCTTCCGACGGTCAATCAAGCGTTGACAGCAAACGCGGAACCTGCTCAAATGCAGACCGTTGTTTCGTCGGTGGGGGATAAGCACTCCAAGATCAACCCCGTGTTGAACACAACGTCACTTTTAGATGTTGGCAACAAGGGTGTGGATTCGAATTCATCCGAGTCTGACACATCCGAAGTTGTCGACACCATCAGCGTCATCTCGGAGAAATCCGGCTTATGTTAAGCTAACTTCGAGGGAGAAAAGACGTTTTAAGCACGCTTTACGCATAGGGAAAAACAGAGACAGTGCTCTTGTTTTTGCCAAAGCGGCACCTCCTACTAAGAGCGTTGTCAAACGCGTCAGGTCGGAAGACCAGACACCGCCCTCATCGACTGCCAAGAAGGCCAGAGCAGGACCCTCACCTGACAATCCCACTTTCAGTCAAGTGACCAGTGCTGTCAGACTGGGGGTTGTTACGATTGACCTGTCAAAGAAACCGCTGACAAAGGAGCAAATCGCTCACATTCAAGAAGCGGTAATCGACACCTCGATTGAGATGACCGGCTGCGGCGTTTGGCCGCGCTTCACTGGAACGTATCCCAAATCAGGATGGATGATTTTCATCTGTCTAGACAGCTCTACTGCCGGGTGGATGCGCTCCAATGTCCAAAAAATTAAGGAAAAAAGTGGACTGGACGTGATGCTAGTGGAAGAGGGATCTTTCCCGAAGACACACAACGTCCGTGGGTTCTTTCCACAAAGCACTGAACTCCCTTCAGAGAAGGTTCTGGCCACAATCGAGGCCCAGAACGAAGGCTTAAATGCCACTTCATGGAAGGTGGTACAGAGAAAGAAGGAAGGTGCGCTCCTTCATCTCGTAATGGCGGTTGACGACGCCTCCATGAAAAGACTAAGTGCCAACAAAGGCGTTATAGGGTACCGCTTTGGTCAGATTAGGCTGATTCTTAAGAGCACCGATAAGAACTCGGCATCTGACCAATGCACCTCTAACACAGACAGCTCTGCTCAAAATACCACTGAGACAGCGTGTCTGAGTGGCTCCGACCCAGCGCCAGCTGAACAAAAGACTGTCACTTCGGTCACCAGCTCTTCCGGGCAGGTTGACCACAGCGGGTCTGGTACCAAAACACCAAATCTGGTAATACGACCAGCTCCATCGTCCAGCAAGGCTACCAAGCCATCTGGTTCAATTCCTTCCAGAAATGGTAAAAACGCAGCAAGAGCTGCACTTACTCCCAGGAGTAGGATTGGCAATGGCAGACCAACGGGCCAACCGAGCCAGACCGCCTGCCGTAAGGGTAAGGGCCCCAAAAAAGCGGTTCTAATCCGGCAGGCTCTTTCTCAAAAGGAGGAAGGATGAGCACCATAAAGGTGCTACAGGCGAATCTACATCATGCTAAGGGGGCGTCCGCTACACTTAGCAAAAGATTCGCCGAAGAGAACATAGCCCTTGGCCTCATACAGGAGCCTTGGGCTATTAGCGGACAGGTGAAGGGTCTAAAGGACGGGAAAGGTAAGTTAATAGTAAAATGTGGGGAGGCGGTTCCAAGAGCGGCCTGCCTTATCAGATCTAACATTAACTTCCTTCCCATTCCAGAATTTACAACTAGGGACCTGGTTGCCGTTCTGGTGGAGGTTCCGACCGAGAGGGGGAAACAAAATATTGTATGTGCCTCGGCATACTTCCCCGGCGATGAAGACACCATTCCGCCCAAAGAAGTGCAGGATATGATAACGCACTGTAAAGAAAGAAACATCCATTTCATCATAGGATGTGATGCCAAAGCTCATCATGAGGTTTGGGGAAGCAGCGGTATCAATCGAAGGGGTGAGTGTCTTTTAGATTATCTTATTAGCAATAATGTAGATATCGCAAACAAGGGCTCTAAACCAACCTTCGTAAATGCGATTCGCGAAGAGGTACTAGATCTCACACTCGTTAGTCCATTTATCTCAAATTTGTTTTGTTTGTTTGTTTGTTTGTTTGTTTGTTTGTTTGTTTGTTTGTTTGTTTGTTTGTTTGTTTGTTTGTTTGTTTGTTTGTTTGTTTGTTTGTTTGTTTGTTTGTTTGTTTGTTTGTTTGTTTGTTTGTTTGTTTGTTTGTTTGTTTGTTTGTTTGTTTGTTTGTTTGTTTGTTTGTTTGTTTGTTTGTTTGTTTGTTTGTTTGTTTGTTTGTTTGTTTGTTTGTTTGTTTGTTTGTTTGTTTGTTTGTTTGTTTGTTTGTTTGTTTGTTTGTTTGTTTGTTTGTTTGTTTGTTTGTTTGTTTGTTTGTTTGTTTGTTTGTTTGTTTGTTTGTTTGTTTGTTTGTTTGTTTGTTTGTTTGTTTGTTTGTTTGTTTGTTTGTTTGTTTGTTTGTTTGTTTGTTTGTTTGTTTGTTTGTTTGTTTGTTTGTTTGTTTGTTTGTTTGTTTGTTTGTTTGTTTGTTTGTTTGTTTGTTTGTTTGTTTGTTTGTTTGTTTGTTTGTTTGTTTGTTTGTTTGTTTGTTTGTTTGTTTGTTTGTTTGTTTGTTTGTTTGTTTGTTTGTTTGTTTGTTTGTTTGTTTGTTTGTTTGTTTGTTTGTTTGTTTGTTTGTTTGTTTGTTTGTTTGTTTGTTTGTTTGTTTGTTTGTTTGTTTGTTTGTTTGTTTGTTTGTTTGTTTGTTTGTTTGTTTGTTTGTTTGTTTGTTTGTTTGTTTGTTTGTTTGTTTGTTTGTTTGTTTGTTTGTTTGTTTGTTTGTTTGTTTGTTTGTTTGTTTGTTTGTTTGTTTGTTTGTTTGTTTGTTTGTTTGTTTGTTTGTTTGTTTGTTTGTTTGTTTGTTTGTTTGTTTGTTTGTTTGTTTGTTTGTTTGTTTGTTTGTTTGTTTGTTTGTTTGTTTGTTTGTTTGTTTGTTTGTTTGTTTGTTTGTTTGTTTGTTTGTTTGTTTGTTTGTTTGTTTGTTTGTTTGTTTGTTTGTTTGTTTGTTTGTTTGTTTGTTTGTTTGTTTGTTTGTTTGTTTGTTTGTTTGTTTGTTGTTGTTTGTTTGTTTGTTTGTTTGTTTGTTTGTTTGTTTGTTTGTTTGTTTGTTTGTTTGTTTGTTTGTTTGTTTGTTTGTTTGTTTGTTTGTTTGTTTGTTTGTTTGTTTGTTTGTTTGTTTGTTTGTTTGTTTGTTTGTTTGTTTGTTTGTTTGTTTGTTTGTTTGTTTGTTTGTTTGTTTGTTTGTTTGTTTGTTTGTTTGTTTGTTTGTTTGTTTGTTTGTTTGTTTGTTTGTTTGTTTGTTTGTTTGTTTGTTTGTTTGTTTGTTTGTTTGTTTGTTTGTTTGTTTGTTTGTTTGTTTGTTTGTTTGTTTGTTTGTTTGTTTGTTTGTTTGTTTGTTTGTTTGTTTGTTTGTTTGTTTGTTTGTTTGTTTGTTTGTTTGTTTGTTTGTTTGTTTGTTTGTTTGTTTGTTTGTTTGTTTGTTTGTTTGTTTGTTTGTTTGTTTGTTTGTTTGTTTGTTTGTTTGTTTGTTTGTTTGTTTGTTTGTTTGTTTGTTTGTTTGTTTGTTTGTTTGTTTGTTTGTTTGTTTGTTTGTTTGTTTGTTTGTTTGTTTGTTTGTTTGTTTGTTTGTTTGTTTGTTTGTTTGTTTGTTTGTTTGTTTGTTTGTTTGTTTGTTTGTTTGTTTGTTTGTTTGTTTGTTTGTTTGTTTGTTTGTTTGTTTGTTTGTTTGTTTGTTTGTTTGTTTGTTTGTTTGTTTGTTTGTTTGTTTGTTTGTTTGTTTGTTTGTTTGTTTGTTTGTTTGTTTGTTTGTTTGTTTGTTTGTTTGTTTGTTTGTTTGTTTGTTTGTTTGTTTGTTTGTTTGTTTGTTTGTTTGTTTGTTTGTTTGTTTGTTTGTTTGTTTGTTTGTTTGTTTGTTTGTTTGTTTGTTTGTTTGTTTGTTTGTTTGTTTGTTTGTTTGTTTGTTTGTTTGTTTGTTTGTTTGTTTGTTTGTTTGTTTGTTTGTTTGTTTGTTTGTTTGTTTGTTTGTTTGTTTGTTTGTTTGTTTGTTTGTTTGTTTGTTTGTTTGTTTGTTTGTTTGTTTGTTTGTTTGTTTGTTTGTTTGTTTGTTTGTTTGTTTGTTTGTTTGTTTGTTTGTTTGTTTGTTTGTTTGTTTGTTTGTTTGTTTGTTTGTTTGTTTGTTTGTTTGTTTGTTTGTTTGTTTGTTTGTTTGTTTGTTTGTTTGTTTGTTTGTTTGTTTGTTTGTTTGTTTGTTTGTTTGTTTGTTTGTTTGTTTGTTTGTTTGTTTGTTTGTTTGTTTGTTTGTTTGTTTGTTTGTTTGTTTGTTTGTTTGTTTGTTTGTTTGTTTGTTTGTTTGTTTGTTTGTTTGTTTGTTTGTTTGTTTGTTTGTTTGTTTGTTTGTTTGTTTGTTTGTTTGTTTGTTTGTTTGTTTGTTTGTTTGTTTGTTTGTTTGTTTGTTTGTTTGTTTGTTTGTTTGTTTGTTTGTTTGTTTGTTTGTTTGTTTGTTTGTTTGTTTGTTTGTTTGTTTGTTTGTTTGTTTGTTTGTTTGTTTGTTTGTTTGTTTGTTTGTTTGTTTGTTTGTTTGTTTGTTTGTTTGTTTGTTTGTTTGTTTGTTTGTTTGTTTGTTTGTTTGTTTGTTTGTTTGTTTGTTTGTTTGTTTGTTTGTTTGTTTGTTTGTTTGTTTGTTTGTTTGTTTGTTTGTTTGTTTGTTTGTTTGTTTGTTTGTTTGTTTGTTTGTTTGTTTGTTTGTTTGTTTGTTTGTTTGTTTGTTTGTTTGTTTGTTTGTTTGTTTGTTTGTTTGTTTGTTTGTTTGTTTGTTTGTTTGTTTGTTTGTTTGTTTGTTTGTTTGTTTGTTTGTTTGTTTGTTTGTTTGTTTGTTTGTTTGTTTGTTTGTTTGTTTGTTTGTTTGTTTGTTTGTTTGTTTGTTTGTTTGTTTGTTTGTTTGTTTGTTTGTTTGTTTGTTTGTTTGTTTGTTTGTTTGTTTGTTTGTTTGTTTGTTTGTTTGTTTGTTTGTTTGTTTGTTTGTTTGTTTGTTTGTTTGTTTGTTTGTTTGTTTGTTTGTTTGTTTGTTTGTTTGTTTGTTTGTTTGTTTGTTTGTTTGTTTGTTTGTTTGTTTGTTTGTTTGTTTGTTTGTTTGTTTGTTTGTTTGTTTGTTTGTTTGTTTGTTTGTTTGTTTGTTTGTTTGTTTGTTTGTTTGTTTGTTTGTTTGTTTGTTTGTTTGTTGTTTGTTTGTTTGTTTGTTTGTTTGTTTGTTTGTTTGTTTGTTTGTTTGTTTGTTTGTTTGTTTGTTTGTTTGTTTGTTTGTTTGTTTGTTTGTTTGTTTGTTTGTTTGTTTGTTTGTTTGTTTGTTTGTTTGTTTGTTTGTTTGTTGTTTGTTTGTTTGTTTGTTTGTTTGTTTGTTTGTTTGTTTGTTTGTTTGTTTGTTTGTTTGTTTGTTTGTTTGTTTGTTTGTTTGTTTGTTTGTTTGTTTGTTTGTTTGTTTGTTTGTTTGTTTGTTTGTTTGTTTGTTTGTTTGTTTGTTTGTTTGTTTGTTTGTTTGTTTGTTTGTTTGTTTGTTTGTTTGTTTGTTTGTTTGTTTGTTTGTTTGTTTGTTTGTTTGTTTGTTTGTTTGTTTGTTTGTTTGTTTGTTTGTTTGTTTGTTTGTTTGTTTGTTTGTTTGTTTGTTTGTTTGTTTGTTTGTTTGTTTGTTTGTTTGTTTGTTTGTTTGTTTGTTTGTTTGTTTGTTTGTTTGTTTGTTTGTTTGTTTGTTTGTTTGTTTGTTTGTTTGTTTGTTTGTTTGTTTGTTTGTTTGTTTGTTTGTTTGTTTGTTTGTTTGTTTGTTTGTTTGTTTGTTTGTTTGTTTGTTTGTTTGTTTGTTTGTTTGTTTGTTTGTTTGTTTGTTTGTTTGTTTGTTTGTTTGTTTGTTTGTTTGTTTGTTTGTTTGTTTGTTTGTTTGTTTGTTTGTTTGTTTGTTTGTTTGTTTGTTTGTTTGTTTGTTTGTTTGTTTGTTTGTTTGTTTGTTTGTTTGTTTGTTTGTTTGTTTGTTTGTTTGTTTGTTTGTTTGTTTGTTTGTTTGTTTGTTTGTTTGTTTGTTTGTTTGTTTGTTTGTTTGTTTGTTTGTTTGTTTGTTTGTTTGTTTGTTTGTTTGTTTGCTTGTTTGTTTGTTTGCTTGTTTGCTTGTTTGTTTGTTTGTTTGTTTGTTGATTGAAATTCGGAATGTGGAGGTTAGATGCGACTATAAGACTTCTTCCTTTGGAAATTCTGGAATATGATCATTATGGTCTGGAATTTTGGGAACAAAGCAATTTTTCAAGCGTTCCGCATTAAATTCAGAATGTAGAAGTAAGAGGCGAATATAAGACTTCTTCCTATGGAAATTCTGGAATATGATCATTATTGTCTTGAATTTCGGGAACAAAGCTATTTCCTAAGCGATTTGCATGAAATTCAGAATGTAGGACTAAGATGCGACTAAAAGACTTCTTCCTATTGAAATTTTTAGATCTGGCCAACAGGGTCTGGAATTTTGTGGACCAATCAATTTCTCAAGCGATTCGCATGAAACTCGATCTATAGGACTAATATTGCGAATATAAGACTTGTTCCTATAGTAATTCTGGAATATGATCATTTTGGTCTGGAATTTCATAAACAAAGCAATTTCTCAAGCGATTCGCATGAAATTCGGTAAATAGGACTAAGATGCGAATATAAGAATTGTTCCTATTGAAATTCTGGAATATGATCATTATGGTCTGGAATTTCTGGAACAAAACAATTTCTCAAGCGATCCGCATGAAATTCGGTAGGTAGAGGTAAGATGCGACAATAAGACTTCTTTCTATGGAAATTGTGAAATATGATCATTATGGTCTGGAATTTCGGGAACAAAGCAATTTCTCAAGCGATCCGCATGAAATTCGCAATGTAGAGGTAAGATGCGACTATAGGACTTCTTCCTATGGAAATTGTGGAATATGATCATTATGGTCTGGAATTTCGGGAACAAAGCAATTTCTCAAGCGATTTGCATGAAATTCGTTATGTATGGGTAAGATGCGGCTATAAGACTTCTTTATATGGAAATTCTGGAATATGATCATTATGGTCTGGAATTTCGGGAACAAAGCAATTTCTCAAGCGATCCGCATGAAATTCGGAATGTAGAGGTTAGATGCGACTATAAGACTTCTTCCTATGGAAATTCTGGAATATGATTATTATTTTCCGGAATTTCTGGAACAAAGCAATTTCTCAAGCTATCCACATGAAATTCGGAATGTAGGTCTAAGATGCGACTATAAGACTTCCTCCTATGGAAATTCTGGAATATGATCATTTTCGTCTTGAATTTCGGGAACAAATCAATTTCTCAAGAGATCCGCATGAAATTCGGAATGTAGAGGTTAGATGCGACTATAAGACTTCTTCCTTTGGAAATTCCGGAAAATGATCATTATGGTCTGGAATTTCGGGAACAAAGCAATTTTTCAAGCGGTCCGCATTAAATTCGAAATGTAGAGTTAAGATGCGACTATAAGACTTCTTCCTATGGAAATTCTGGAATATGTTCATTATTGTCTTGAATTTTGGGAACAAAGCAATTTCCTAAGCGATTTGCATAAAATTCGGAATGTAGGACTAAGATGAGACTATAAGACTTCTTCCTATGGAAATTCAGGAATATGATCATTATTGTCTGGAATTTCAGGAACAAAACAATTTCTCAAGCGATTTGCATGAAATTCGGTATGTAGGGTTAAGATGCTGCTGTAAGACTTCTTTCTATGGAAATTCTGGAATATGATCATTATTGTCTGGAATTTCGGGAACAAAGCAATTTCTCAAGCGCTTGCATGAAGTTTGGTATGTAGTGGTAAGATGCGACTATAAATCTTGTTCCTATGGAAATTCTGGAATATGATCGTTATGGTCTGGAATTTCGGGAACTAAGCAATTTTTCAGTGATTCGCATAAAATTCGGTATATAGGAATAAGATGCGACTATAAGACTTGTTCCTATGGAAATTCTTGGATCTGGCCAACAGGGTCTGGAATTTTGTGGACCAACCAATTTCTCAAGCGATTCGCATGAAACTCGATCTATAGGACTAAGATGCGAATATAAGACTTGTTCTTATAGTAATTCTGGAATATGATCATTTTGGTCTGGAATTTCAGGAACAAGGCAATTTCTCAAGCGATTCGCATGAAATTCGGTAAATAGGACTAAGTTGCGAATATAAGACTTGTTCCTATGGAAATTCTGGAATATGATCATTATGGTCTGGAATTTCGGGAACAAAGCAATTTCTCAAGCGATTTGCATGAAATTTGGTAGGTAGGGGTAAGATGTGAATCTAAGACTTGATCCTATGGAAATTCTGGAATATGATCATTGTGGTCTGGAATTTCGGGAACAAAGCAATTTCTCAAGCGATTCGCATAAAATTCCGTATGTAGGACTCTGATGCGACTTAAAGACTAGTTCCTATGGAAATTCTGGGATATGATCATTGTGGTCTGAAATGTTGGGAACAAAGCCATTTCTCAAGCGATTCGTATGAAATTCGGAACGTAGGTATATGATGCGACTATAAGACCTTTTCCTATGGAAATTCTAGGATATGGTCAATAGGATCTGGAGCTTTTGGAGCTAATCCATTTCTCAAGAGATTTGTATAAGATTCGGAATGTAGGAGTAAGATGCGACTGTCAAACTTGTTTGCATCGAAATTCTGGGATATGGTCATTAGGAAATGGAATTTCTGAAACTGAGCCGTTTCTCAAGCGACTTGTGCCTTTTAATTTAGTTGAAATATCGCCCACAACGTCAAACAAATTTCACTCAAACCGCGCGTAAAGATTACACGCAAATATTTTTTTAACAGCTCTTACTTCTCCTACTACTATCGACGCAACCACATTACTGTGTTTGTGCAGTGATATGCAATATCCAATATGCAATATGCACCCACCTCACAATAAATTGTTATGAACATTTAAATCAGTTTATAAATTACTTATTCTGTTGTATGTGATGTGATTGATGATGATGTATGTGATTTCAATTACATACAATCAAGCTCATAGCTTGAGCCGAACGAAACAAACATATATGCAGTAGTAGGGTGTGGTCAAGAATTCATCCGCCCTACAAGTAGACTGTAAGTCGGATTAAAATGTAGCCGCAATTTCGTGCATACCGACTGCCTGCAATTTTTTTTTTGCAGCACAAGCTGCTCAGCTACTTAATTCTTTACCGCAGCCGTAGTAATAGTATAGTCTCTGTTCATTTTCTATCAGTGCTCTGCTCTGCTCGTTCTATCAACATTGCATAAAATGATACAGTGCTCTCGTGTTTGGTCGTGTAACAGAAAAAAAAATAATACTATAAGTTACAAAAAAATAGGCAAATAACAATGACAACCTGCAAGCTTCCTTGCAACTATTTCCTTTTCTTTTCGCTTATCTTATCCTTACTCATGTTTACAGTATCTAGAGTAAATAACTTTCCGATCAATTACAGAAATGAGAGAACCATGCATGCAAAAGAAATTTAATAATGAATAATTGGCCTGCGCATGTTTCGAAGCGACATTCTTCGATGCTCATACTATATGTACGACCATAAACATGTGCAGCATTCGTGATCGAAGTTCTCTATCAGCGCTCCATGTACCATTTACAAGTTGCAAGCGAAGTTGCTATTGCTACCATTTCCTTTTCTTTTGGCTTGTCTTTTCTTTAATCACTTCCACATTACTAAGAGTTAATAACTCTTCCATCAAATTACATAATAAAAACAGAACCAGATAAAACTTAATGACGAATATTGCGTATGCGCGTTTCAAAGCGAAAAACATTTTGATGCATACTCTTATTTCCATACCATACCACTTCCCCAACAACTTAATAACCCTTGCAAACATGTGTAAACAACAAAAACCTCTCTCTCTACGGCAAAGTACTAGTAATTGTATTGAAACTCGAAAGTCCCCTTCGGTGCTCTGCTTTCTCGTTCTCTTTTCTGCTTGCTCCCTTTCCGCTTTTTTACCACTCTGTTCGTCTTCTATCGGTGTACTGCTCTGTTCGTTCTATTAGGTTAGGTTAGGTTAGGTTGAAGTGGCCGTCAGTCAAGACCGACGCACTTAGACCATGAAGGTCCGTTGTGATACCACAAGGATCTAGACAATCACACGCCTACTCTTTGAACCAGTTGGAGCTTCGTATGAAGTGCAATAGACTATTAATGTCAATTTGGTTTAGATCGTTGAGATCTTTGAAAAAGAACGCTCCCAGATGGAGCTTCCGCCTATTCGAGAGATGCACGTACAAAGTAGATGTAGAGTGGTTTCCTCCTCCTCCTCATCCATGCAGCTCCACAGAAATCGTTGGAAAAGACTCCTAGTCTTTCTGCATGCTTGCCTATGACACAGTGTCCTGTTATGACACCTATAATTGCACTAATGTGCAGTCTGTTTTGAGAGATCAAACACTTGGAGCGTTTCGGTTCTTGCTTGGGCCAGATCTGCTTCGTTGCTATGCAAGTTGTACCGTTTGACCATCTATAATTAGTTTTTATTATAGCATCCCATTTAAACATGTAACGGAGTTTTCTCAGCCGGAGTAAACTCAGCGTGACCAGGGTTCAGAGGAAAGGGGTGGTTACAATAAAATTTATATTTGGTGACTCTTCAAATTGTATTTCTTTATTTCTCTCTTCTTATTACTTATAATTTAAGTCGACAAGCATAAATCCTGACCGATGCGCTAGTCTCAGACGAGCGTAAGTCCCGAGCGATGTGCAAGCCTTAGGCGAGCGTAAGTCCTGAGCGATGCGTTAGCCTTGGACGAGCGTCTCCTGAGTGATGCGCTAGCGTAGTTGAGGCGAGCATCAATCCTGAGCGACTTGTGGGCGCAAGCATGAGACAAGTGAAATTCCTGACCGATGCGTGAGCTTAGTTCAAGCGACAATCCTGAGCGACTTATGTGCATGCGCCTGAGACAAGTGAGAAGCCTGAGCGATGCGTGAGCGTAGTTCAAGACGAGCGAAAATCCTGAGCGACTTGTGGGTGTGTGCCTGAGACAAGTGAGAAGCCTGAGCGATGCGTGAGCGTAGTTCGAGGCGAGCGATAATCCTGAGCGATTTGTGGGCGTGCGCCTGAGACAAGTGAGCGAGGCGTGAGCATAGTTCAAGGCGAGCGACAATCCTGAGCGACTTGTGGGTGTGCGCCTGTGCGACGGCGGGGATAGTGACGGCTGCAGTGGACGAAGTTGACGATATGAGGGTGCACCCGAATTTGGGAAAAAAGTATGTGGCATGTTTTGTGTGAACAAAATTCGGCAACAAGAATTTTGTTCTTAACAAACATAAGTTTGCACGTAGCGATTGGCATGCCAAGTGAACTATATTCAGGCAATAGGGGTAGTGTGGTTCCATGTTTGGCGAGTTAATCAGCCATACAGTTACCAGGAATGTCTCTATGCCCCGGCACCCAGCGCAGGTGAATGTTGAATTCCTCCGCCATCTCGTCAAGAGACGATCGGCAATTCCGGGCCAGAATTGAATTAGTGGAGACAGATTCCATGGACTTTAGCGCAGCCTGGCTATCCGAGAAAATGTGGATATCCTTAACAGATATTACATTACTCTTCAGCCAAGACAAGACTTCCTTAATAGCCATGATTTCCGCCTGGAAAACACTACAGTGATCAGAAAGACGGAACGAGAAACTCAGATTTAGTCTTTTTGAAAAGACACCTCCGCCAACCCCTTCATCAGATTTCGACCCGTCTGTGAAGAAATGAATTCCTTCATTTTCCAAGTAGATACCTTTCTCCCAAGAAGACCTGGAGGGGATGGTCCCCTGGAAGTTTTTGTTTAAGTGGAGCTGCGGAATTGTATAGTGTAAGTTGACAAGTGGAATCCTGGCTGAATTCAGGATAGAAGAGTGGCCGAAATCATTCACGGTCCACTGAGAGATTACTCTGAGGCGAGTAGCCGCGCTTGCAGCCAGTTGTCTGCCGAAGATGTCAAGTGGAGCAAGGTTGAGCAGAATGTCCAGTGCAGCAGAAGGAGTTGTACGCAGCGCTCCGCTCACACAAAGACAAGCTGATCTTTGGACTGATAAGTTTGTCGCGATTGATCGCTTTATCTAATGCAGTCCACCAAACAGCCACAACGTATAGCAGAATAGGTCTGACTACTGCTGTGTACAGCCAATGAGTAAAATGCGGTTGGTGACCCCATTTACTTCCTATGGCTTTTTTGCTTGAGAAGAGTGCCACTGTGTATTTTCGGACTCTTTCTTGTATGTTTCCAGCTCAGCTTCCTATCCAGAATAAGACCAAGATATTTGGCCTTATCGAAGAAAGTCCAGCTTGTGCCCTTGATGGACGGAGGGTTGACAAGTGGGATTTTGTACTTCCTCGTAAAGAGGACAAGTTCGGTTTTTTGAGGGTTTACCCCTAGAACACAATGATCTGCCCAGCTTATAAGCTTATTTAGAGCATTTTGCATCTTTAAAGGTGTGTGGGTGCTTTCCTGAGACGGCTATGGCAACGTCATCCGCATAGGCGATCACTCCGCATCCCTCCCCCTCAGGCAAATCAGCAGCTCATTCACCGCCAGGTTCCAAAGAAGTGGGGACAGGACACCTCCTTGCGGGGTGCCTCTGCTGACAAATCTTTGGGCAAACGACAAACCAAGTTTTGAATTTATGATCCTACTTGTGAGTAGAAGATCAATCAGTTCACCCACTCAGTCGTTCACCCACAAATTCGACAGCGCATCCGTGATCGCAGTTGCTTTGACGTTGTTCTATGTCCAGGAAAACCACCATTGAGTACTCCTTTTGATGAAGGGAGTTTTCAATGGAACGTACTAGCGTATGCAGAGCTGTTTCTTGCAGATTTGCCCTTGCAGTACGCGTGTTGATCGACGGACAGAAGTCTTTTGTCAATACTAGTACGAAGGTGGATTTCGATCAGTCTTTCTAATGTTTTTAAAAGATGACAAAAGGCTAATGGGTCTAAGGTATTTTGGACTGATGTGGGAACATTTACCTGCAATTTGTCCTTATCAATTATATCTTAAGATATGGTATTATACCTAATTGATCTATTTAGATCAGTGTTGTAGGTAGTATGAGAGCTATCTGGGAAATGGGTATCTAGAAGCAGATTAAGCGATTCTTCGCTAGAAGTAGTCCACGAGCCATCAGCTTTTCAGACAGCTAGGCATTATTGGATTCGTTGAGGGATTTTCCTGAGCCTTGATGATTCCGAAGTCTCTTCCATTCTGCCACAGAAGAGTCTCACGGATGCGCGTTTGGCTTTCCTCAATTCTTTTTTATACACTTTAAGGGATTCTTTGTAGGCATCTCAGTCGGTCTCTGTTCCTGTAAACTTGCAAAGTTGAAAAGCTTTCTACAGCTTTTTCTAAATTGGCCCAGCTCAGAGTTCCACCAGTGTGGTCTCTTCTTGCCCCTAGGTAGAATAAGAGCGTTCTATTAACATTGCATAAATTGATACAGTGCTGTAGTGATACAGAATATCGGTGATCTGCCTTGCTCGCTTTCTTAACATTGCATAAAATTATACAGTGCTATTGTGATAGAGAGAAAAACTTAATATTAGTATGTTTTAAATCGCTTTCTTAACATTGCATAAAATTATACAGTGCTGTTGTGATAGAGAGAAAAACACAAAACTAGTATGTTATAAAAAAAGAGGAAAAGTTGTTTATACGTGTTTATTTAGAATATTCATTTTAACCGTAAATCTTTTTAAGCAAGGATCTATCTGTAAATCAGCAAAACAGTTGGACTTTCTGTAGAGGATTTGGTCAAAACCCTCTATAGACATTCATTAATATCCAGTTCGTGAGCACTAAGCGTGCAGCTCATAAAATTATAAAAACTACTGTAGGTTCAACTTGACAGCACAATTACATTAGCAATGAATGTGCATCGCATTTGTAAATTCTCTACGCCTACTTACTTCGCGTCCAGATGTGTTTGTTTGTTGTTGCAGCCAACCAAATTCTGTGATCAATTAAAAAGAAAAGTACTACCAGTACTAGTACTAGTTAAGAAGTTGCAAGCTACCATGCTGCTTTTCCCGTTTCTTTTAGCTTGTCTTTTCTTTAATAATAATTACAATACCAAATATCAATAACATTAAAGTTACATAGCATAAGCAGAACGAAACAGACATGTGCAATTGTAGTGATAGTATAGTCTCTGTTGGTTGGTTCTCTGCTCAATAACATTCAAGTCACATACCAGAGGAAAAAAGGAAAAATATATGTGCAGTAGTAGTGCTAGTATAGTCTCTGTTGGTTGGTTCCTTGCTCAATAACATTCAAGTCACATACCATGAGCAGAACGAAACAAATATGTGCAGTAGTAGTGCAAGTACAGTATCTGTTGGTTGGTTCTTTGCTCAATAACATACACGTTACATAGCAGAGCAGAACGAAAAAAACATGTGCAGTAGAAGTGATAAGTCTCTGTTGGTTGGTTCTCTGCTCAACTCACTTTGACTTTAATAATTTCTACATTACTAATTTAATTGAATTAAAAGGTTTAAACTCGGAAATTATTTTATAACAACATAAACTAAAAATATAGATATACACTTTAATTTAAGTTAAATGTTGTAAATTAAATAAAATTAAAAATAAAAAGTCCATTGTCAGTAAATGTTTGTAACCGTTGTCACGCTTAAAATCCTCGCGGCCGTGTAGACGACACAGCTTACTATTTTTATGTATACATCGAACTCGCCACACAGTCACAGTTATTTGGTAATAATCGCCAAATTCCCGCATACCAAAATTCCATAACTTTATATAATCCCGTATGTACTAAATCCCTCTAAAAGCAGTTCCTTGGATAAAACTTGTTTAATTTTGCCAAGCTTTTAAGCATTCGAATTTGAATGGCGAATGATTCAGAACTGCCGTATTTTATCAGAAATTTTTCTTTTTGGATCTTACGCCATATGTTTTGGACAAAATGAAACAAGAGTCCTTTCAATATTGCTGTAGGAAAGGAAAAAAAAACGTCGGCTGAGGAAAAAATAGCTTTCTCAAAGACTGAAATAATTCTCTGAGGATTAAGACTGATTTTGTACTCCAGGGAAAGTTTTTTAAGGTTAAAGAAAAATTGATCATAGGCTTCTTCAGATTTGTGGCTCATTAAGCCAAATAGTAATGCCACTCCCTTTTTTCTGAAGAAGTGTTCTTCCAAGCTGGCATAACCTTTGTGTAAGCTTTTTCATCTCTCATATTCTTCTAGACTCTTCTCGAGAAGTTGGAAAACAGCCTTTGTCCAGCCCATACCCAAAAAGGCAAGCCGTCGTCTCCTTCTATGTACCAACCCATAGCACTTACATCCATTCTTTCCAAGGTCATGAAAACGCTGATCAATTTTCAGCTCAAGAAATATCTTGAAACCAATTAAATCCTTAGTGAACGGCAGTACGGATTTCGTGGGCAACGTTCCACTGGTGATTTGATGTTATATCTCACCGAACGGTGGAACCGGTCTTTGCATCAATTTGATGAAAGCAAGGCATTTGACAGAGTTTGGAGACACTGCTTCACTAGATTAGAAGCTATCTTTTGGACCGTTCAATTCAAAATGTATTGGACGGTTTCAAGTCTAAAGTACATTACCTAAATTCTGGCGTTCCTCAGGGCTCTATTTTGTTTAATGATCTCTTTCTGTGACATCTAATCCAATTCACTCTTTCGCTGACGACAGCACTCTCAGATTCTCATGAAAGTTTGAGGGACGTCCTTCCACTTCTCATGTGGAACTCAAACAACAACGTATGTTAAGCACGTTGTATTCTGACTTAGATAGCATAATACAATGGGGGAAAAACAATCGAGTAGAATTTAATGCTTCAAAAACCCAATGCTGTCTCCTGTCGTCTAAGCGAATTCTAAATCCCATGCCAATATCCATGAATGGCACTTGTATCGAGGAAACTGAAAATCTCGCAATTCTCGGTATGTGCTTCGTTGGAATGACCACATATTTACCGTCGCCAAAAACGCTGCAAAATGTTTAGGTTTTCTAGCGCGGTGCAAGAAATATTTCACTCCCTCTGATCTGGCTATTATCTACAAGGCTTTTATTCGCCCTACACTTGAGTACAATTGCCATATCTGGTCTGGGGTGCCTAAAACTACCCTGCATCAGCTAGATAGAATACAAAACCGCGCGATAAAACTTATCGGTGACGCAAATATAGCTAATTCAATAGATTCTCTTCAACACCGTAGGAGGATTATATGTTGCTGTAAAGATTCTGCAAGCGTCCTTCTTTTTCTAATTTAATTGAAGACATTTATTTTTTACATGTCACCCACCCCACGTGTTGACGTGCTTGTCACTGTTTTATCGTTTCTTCCACCAATGGTGCTCAAGAGAAATAGCCAGCTGCATTCCACCTCTCCTTGAATTCAACCGCAATACAAAATCTTATAGATATGTATGTAGGATCAAGCAACAATGACGACGAACGAAGAGCGAGCGATAGCAGCAACAACAACGAAGAAGAAGGAGCGAGCGACAGCAGCAACGACGATGAAGAAAAGAAGAGCGAACGATAGCACCAACAACGACGAACGAGGAGTGAGCGATAGCAGCAGCAACGACGAAACCAAAAGGGCAGAGTGAGGACGACAACGAAGACGAGAGGCTGGATTTTGTTTTTCTGCGCATTGTTTGTTAAAATTTTGTTGTATAATTATTATTAAATTGCTTTGAATTAATCGTTCGATTTACTAGTGAAAATAAATAAAATCCCACAAAAGTGGGGGCTCAACCGGGATCTCTAGGATTTAATTTTCGATTTAGTCAACGGTTAATTGCACATAAGCAATCGGTTTTTTTTAGTAAGTGTTCGTTCCGCATTTGCAAGAGGATTAACGACGCAGTGATATTGTTTTCCGTTTGGAAGTTGGTGGACTGTACAAAATAACCGTTGTGAGTTCCGTTAGTTAGTGCAAGAGGATTAACGACGCAGTGATATTGTTTTCCGTTTGGAAGTTGGTGGACTGTACAAAAAGCACCGTTGTGAGCCGTACGAAGAAAGCATCGTTGTTAATTCGCTGGAGTTGCTTGTTGCTGAGTCGTTGCTGCGTCAGTCCCGAGTTAAAAGTTAGAAGCCGATACTACGCAGTCGCCGGACATTTCGCTCTTTCGACCCACGAGGTGAGATCGTTCATTTTTCCATTTTACATTGCTCTGTTGTTGCCATTGGCGCTATTTAAATTGGTGTTGCTCACTTGCAATACGCTGCATGAAGACAGTGGCTCTTAAACCTTGTTCAACTTTACGATTTTGTGAGTGTGTGAATGTCTACTACATACGGTTGCCAGCATCTGCGTTGTTAGTACGCTGCATGAAAACAGTAGCTCTTCAACTACTATTTTGAATAACTCGGTTAAATTGGTAACGAACGTATTATTAATTAGATAATAAAAGGCAGGTTTCTTGCGGTTTGGTTTTCTTCTTTTTTTTTTGGGGTGTTAAGATTTTGGCTAATTATGGGAAAGGGCCAACCATTGTCTAGTACCATAGGGAATCCTCAAGTAGTTGACGAAGACAGAGTTGCTACGTACGAAAAAATGGTGGATGATTTAAGACAAGAAATTGCAAAGAAGAATGAAACAATATTTTCTTACGAATCGAAACTTAAGGACGCAGAATTGGAAAGTTTGAGAACTCAGGTAGAAATCTTGCAATCAACAAATCGGAATGCAACAACACTAACGACTGAAAGTTTTTCTTTTACCGATGTTGAACAGTCTCTGCAAAAATTTAGCGGACAGCTCGGCGAAATTGATGTTAAATCTTGGATCGAAGATTTTGAGAATGCAGCTGAAAATTTTAATTGGACAGAACTTAGGAAAATCGTCTTCGGGAAGAGACTGTTAGTGGGTACTGCTCAAATAGCGATTCGGACAAAATACGGTCTTAATTATTGGAACAATTTAAAAGATTTTTTACTAGAAGAATTTAACGTATCGCGAAACAGTGCGGAATTACATGGGATGTTGCGTTCGAGGAGGAAAAAGCATTCCGAAACGCTTTACGAATATTTTTTGGCCATCAGGGAATTAGCTAGGCTAGCTGCACTAGAGGACGATTCCGGTGTAAAATACACTATAGACGGAATTGATGACGATGAGAGGAACAAAGTACGGTGAAAAAACATTAAACGATTTTAGAGAAAAGCTAGCAGTGTATTCCAAAGTTTGTGAGAGGACGCAAACTAGGAACAGGCAAGCGGTCAGAAGTAGCGCGAATGGTAGTCCAAGGTTCTTGTGGAGAGAAAATTCATTTCGCAAGGGATTGTCCACACAAGGCCTTAGGGTTAAAGTGCTTTCGCTGAATTCTTTTGGACATAAGAGCGCGGCTTGTCCCAATAGAGGCAGAAACAATGAGGTAGCTTTGACGCGGCGCAATGTACAAACTGACGGAACCATGACTAAAGCCGTTAAAATGAATGGAGTTGAGGTAATGGCGCTAATAGATACAGGAAGTGATATAAATCTCATCAGACAAGATGTCCTTATATCTCTGGAATACCCTCGAATAGGTGACCCAATAGAATTCCGCGGAATAGGATCAGACAAAATCAAAACTCTTGGTTCATTCAATGCAGAAATTGAAGTCGATGGTTTTAAAGTATTTGACAAAGTGCATGTGGTTGATCAACATGTCTTACCGAGAAAAGTAATTTTAGGGAAGACTATGTTGAATCAGGTAGAAATGAGCGTCACTCGTCACGGAATCAATTTTTCACCAATTGAACATGAACCGTTCTGCATGCCATGCGACGCGGAAAACGAGATTAGCCTTTCACACATCGCTAGCGAAAAACATAAGCATCAGGTACGACAGCTAGTCAAGAATTTTGGCAAAGGAGTAGATAGCGTAGGTACCAGTTTTGAAATGAAAATCGTACTTAAGGACGAAACACCGCTTAGTCAGCCTCCTAGAAGACTTGTTAAAACTGAACTACAGGTTGTGAAGAATCAGATTGACGATTGGATAAAAGACGGTATCGTGTCGTACAGTAATTCAGAGTTTGCAAGCCCGATAGTATTGGTAAACAAAAAAGATGGAAGCAAAAGGATATGTGTCGACTATCGACGTTTAAATAAGGTTATCATGCGAGACCATTATCCTCTTCCGCTGATTAAGGACACTGTGGATCAGTTGTGCAAATCGAGAGTTTTTACAACTTTAGATCTAAAGAATGGTTTTTTCCACATGTCGATAGCCAAAGAGTGTCGAAAGTATACGTCATTCGTCACCCCCTTCGGCCAGTATGAGTTCACAAGAGCTCCGTTTGGATTGTGCATATCGCCTACGCAGTTCCAACGCTTTGTCAATGGAATCTTCGCTGACCTCATAAGAAAAGGAATGGTGTTGTTGTATATCGATGAAATTATTTTGCCATCTGAGAATGAAGATGAATCAATTGAATTGTTGGGTAACGTACTAGACATCGCTGCCAAACATGGTCTGCAAATTGATTGGAGCAAATGTCAATTTTTGAAAAAGACGATTACTTACTTAGGATTTGTAATAGAAGCTGGTCGAGTGTCACCTGGAGAAGACAAGATTAAAGCGGTTTTGAGGTTCCCGGAGCCAAGTAGCGCAAAGCAAGCTACTTTCGAAAGTTCGTGCAAAACTTTGCGGTCATAGCACGCCCGCTGAGCGATTTACTGAGGAAAAATATGAAATTTCAGTTTGGACCTGAACAGCGAAAGAGCTTTGATAATCTAAAAATAGCATTATGTTGTAAGCCTGTATTGGCGATTTACGATCCAGGAGCATATACGGAAGTACACACAGATGCTAGTAAAGACGGTTATGGCGCAATCCTATTGCAAAAGCCAGACAACGCTAGTGAGCTACACCCGGTATATTTTCTAAGTCGGAAGACGTCTCCTGTTGAGCAAAATTACAGTAGTTACGAGTTGGAAGTTTTAGCAGTCGTAACAGCTATAAAAAAGTTGCGTGTTTATTTGTTAGGCATCAAATTCAAGCTTGTAACGGACTGTGCTGCTTTCAAATGCACTATGAACAAGAAAGATATTTCTCCGAAGATAGCCAGATGGGCTTTCATGTTAGCTGAACTGTAATACGAGTTGGAACACCGAGACGGTAGCAAAATGAAGCATGTAGATGCACTCAGTAGAAACCCCGTGGTAATGACGTTAGTGGATAATACCTTGATTCATAAGGTACAGTCAGCACAACGTAAAGACAATACTTTGAAAGCTATTTTTGAAATACTTAAGCACGAAGAATTTGATGACTATGTTGTTCAGCAAGATGTGTTGTTTAAATACGAAGATGGCGTTAAGCTTCTCGTTGTTCCCAAGCAAATACAGGCCGAAGTTATTCGTTTCGCCCACGAGAAAGGTCACTTTGGTACGAAGAAAGTAGAGCACCTTGTAAAACAACAATTTTATGTACCCAAGTTGAGGAAAAAGATTGAAGAGTACGTTAGTTGTTGCATTCCCTGCATCCTGGCATCCAAACGCGATCGTAAAGAGGGAGAGTTGCATCCAATTCCGAAGGATTGCGTCCCATTAGAAACGTATCATGTCGATCATTTAGGCCCCATGACGCAGACAAAAAAGGGTTATCGACATATACTGGCAATAATCGATGGATTCACTAAGTTCGTATGGATCTACCCAGTCAAGAGTGTTACTGCCGAAGAAACGATACAGAAGTTTAGGAGTTTGCAAAATATTTTTGGTAATCCGAGTCGGATAATATCAGACAGGGGATCCGCATTTACGTCGGCAGCCTTTACTGAGTACTGTAACAAAGAACGTATAATCCATTTACAAATAACGACAGGCGTTCCGAGAGGCAATGGGCAGATCGAGAGAATAAATCGTATTATTAAAGCCGTACTTACCAGAATGTCTATAGAATCCGAAGAGAATTGGTACAAGCTCGTACCTAAGGTGCAGCTATGGCTGAATGGCACTTTCCAACGAAGTATTGGTACGACTCCCTTCGAACTGCTAATGGGCACCGAGATTAAAATGAAAGAGGATGCCGATCTTAGAAAAGCAATAGAGCTGGAGTTCGCAACACTGTTTTTTAGGAGAACAGACGTGAGCAATGGCTGCTGATAAGATATTAGCGATGCACAAAGAAAACCAAAGAAGTTTCAACAAAGGAAGAAAGCAATCAACGGCCTACAAAGTTGGAGATTTAGTAGCGATCAAAAGAACTCAATTCGGATCAGGCTTAAAAATCAGCGCTAGATACCTTGGTCCGTACAGAATCACCAAAGTAAAACCAAATGAACGATATAATGTAACCAAAGTTGGCAACCACGAAGGCCCGCAGAAGACGTCAACTGCAGCAGACCACATGAAGCCGTACGCTAACTTTGATTCGGATGGAGACACTGAAGAGGAAGACGAGGACGACAAGCTAACACTAGACGGGGAGACAGAAAGTGCAAAAGAAATAAACAGTTCTAACGAATACCAATAAGTATACCAGAGTAGCCTTTACCCTTAAGATTAGAATTAGATTTATATTCCCTTTCCGTAAGAAACCTTTAAAGTGAACGAAGCGCCTTTAAAAGTGAAGTTATCAAATAATCAAGTTTACCGAGACGGTTAAACTGTCAGGACGGCCGAGTTGTAGGATCAAGCAATAATGACGACGAACGAAGAGCGAGCGATAGCAGCAACAACGACGAAGAAAAAGGAGCGAGCGACAGCAGCAACGACGATGAAGAAAAGAAGAGCGAACGATAGCACCAACAACGACAAACGAGGAGTGAGCGACAGCAGCAGCAACGACGAAACCAAAAGGGCAGAGTGACGACGACAACGAAGACGAGAGGCTGGATTTTGTTTTTCTGCGCATTGTTTGTTAAAATTTTGTTGTATAAATATTATTAAATTGCTTTGAATTAATCGTTCGATTTACTAGTGAAAATAAATAGAATCCCACATGTATTATAGTCGCATATTAGTCCTACATTCTGAGTTTCATACGAATCGCTTGAGAAATGGCTTGGTTCCCAAAATTCTAGACCCTATTGGACAGATACCAGAATTTCCCTAGAAACAAATCTTTTAGTCGCATATTAGTCCTACATTCTGAGTTTCATACGAATCGCTTGAGAAATGGCTTGGTTCCCAAAATTCTAGACCCTATTGGACAGATACCAGAATTTCCCTAGAAACAAATCTTTTAGTCGCATATTAGTCCTACATTCTGAGTTTCATACGAATCGCTTGAGAAATGGCTTGGTTCCCAAAATTCTAGACCCTATTGGACAGATACCAGAATTTCCCTAGAAACAAATCTTTTAGTCGCATATTAGTCCTACATTCCGAGTTTCATACGAATCGCTTGAGAAATGGCTTGGTTCCCAAAATTCTAGACCCTATTGGACAGATACCAGAATTTCCCTAGAAACAAATCTTTTAGTCGCATATTAGTCCTACATTCCGAGTTTCATACGAATCGCTTGAGAAATGGCTTGGTTCCCAAAATTCCAGACCCTATTGGACAGATACCAGAATTTCCAATGGAACAAATCTTATAGTCGCATATTAGTCCTACATTCCGAGTTTTATACGAATAGCTTGAGAAATGGCTTGGTTCCCAAAACTCCAGACCCTATTGGCCAGATCCCAGAATTAACAGAGGAACAAATTCTTATAGTCGCATATTAGTCCTACATTCCGAATTTCATACGAATCGCTTCAGAAATGGCTTGGTTCCCAAAATTCCAGACCCTATTGGCCAGATCCCAGAATTTCCATAGGAACAATTCTTATAGTCGCATATAAGTCCTACATTCCGAGTTTTATACGAATCGCTTGAGAAATCGCTTTGTTCCCAACATTTCAGACCACAATGATCATATTCCAGAATTTCCATAGGAACTAGTTTTAAAGTCGCATCAGAGTCCTACATACAAAATTTCATGCAAATCGCTTGAGAAATTGCTTTGTTCCCGAAATTCCCGACAATAATGATCATATTCCTAAATTTCCATAGCAAAAAGTCTTATAGTCGCATCTTACCCCTACATACCAAATTTCATGCAAATCGCTTGAGAAATTTCTGAATTTCCATAGGAAGAAGTCTTATAGTCGCATCTTAGTCCTACATTCCGAATTTCATACAAATCGCTTAGGAAATTGCTTTGATTCCGAAATTCCGGAAAATAATGATCATATTCCAGAATTTCCATTCCGAATTTCATGCGGATCGCTTGAGAAATTGCTTGTTCCCGAAACTCCAGACAATAATGATCATATTTCAGAATTTCCAAAGGAAGAAGTCTTATAGTCGCATCTTACCTCTTTATTCCGAATTTCATGTGGATCGCTTGAGAAATTGATTTGTTCCCGAAATTCCAGACCATAATGATCATATTCCAGAATTTCCAAAGGAAGAAGTCTTATAGTCGCATGGGAAATGGCTTAGTTTCCAAAGTACTGACATTTAAAAGTGGCTCACTTAAAAGTCTGATATTTAACAGTGCTCACAACAATGGGACATTTAACAGTGATCACAACAGTGGAACATTTAACAGTGATCACAACAGTGTATCACTTAACATTTTTTGAACATGCACTTCCTTATACTTTGTAGTGAGACGTTGTCACGTCAAAATTTCATGATGAATAAGTGGCCTGCATGTTTCAAAGCTGCTCACTTCATTACTCTTCAAATTTATATAAAAGAACCCAAATTTATTATGAATTGAAAACAATTACTGCTTTGCTGGGTTTGAGCAGTAATATGCAATATCCAATATACAATATGCACCTCATAATATGTGGTTATGAACATTTAAATTAGCTTATTTATTATTTATTTTATTTATTTCATTTAATATTTGTTTATATATTTCTTTAATAATTTCTACAATACTAAGCGTCATCACTGGCGGTTAACCATCAGCAAAGTAGGGCGAATAACACAGAATGCTTCAGAAATGCATGTGGCCGCAACTATCTCTGACTCACTGTACGCTCACTGTATAGAGCTCGAGCTGCACAACAGCTAGCCGATACCATGTCCAAATATAATACTGACATAGCATGCATAGGAGAGCATTTCAGGAGATGCGATGGACGGGGAATGGTGTCTTACAAAAATCAGAATATGACATATATTAAGCTGTCATGGAAGACATCATGTGCTCGTGGTGGGGTTTCTAGTCAGCAAAAGAATGAAACCCACCGTTATCGGCTTTAAAGCAGTAAATGAACCGCTATGCGCCCTTCGCGTGAGGGGCAGATTTAAAAACATAAGCCTCATAAACGTTCACGCACCCACAGAGGATTCCCCAGATGATGAAAAAGAAGAATTCTGTGAATCAGTCGAACAGGAACTCCATGCCTGTTCGCAGTATGACGTAAAAATCAGTCTGGGGGATATGAATGCCAAAATAGGTAGAGAGTCAGTGTTCAGGCAGTACATTGGCACCCATAGCTTACACGAGAACACTAATGACAATGGACAACGAGTCATAGAGATGGCAGCAAGCAATTATTTGGTCGTTGCGAGTACAAGGTTTGCGCGTTAAAATATCCACAAAGCCACCTGGGTATCTCCTGATGGAGCCACTCGCAACCAGATAGACCACGTGTTGATAGACCGACGCCACAACCCGAATCTGATGACGGTACGAACGTACCGAGGTGTCAACGTCGACTCGGATCACTATCTTGTTGGTATGGTGCTCCGAGCGCGGATTGCATCATCAAGAAATACAGCATCATCAAATCAGGTTCGAGTCAACACGGCTGCCCTTCGCAACGAAGAGACTAGAAACAACTACGGTCAAGCGATAGGACGCGCCCTAATTGCAGGTAGAGTAAGTCCTGGGGCTGAGATGTCGGGCGTAGAAGAGAAATGGACACGCCTTAAGAATATTGTCATTAGTACTGCTGACTCCATCTTAGGCAGTAGTCGTAGAGATCGGAACGACTGGTTCGATGACGAATGTAAGCTAACGACTGAACGTAAGAATGTTGCGTACTGAGCAATGCAACAATCTCATAGAACGCGGGCACGCGAAGAGCTCAGAAGATATGAAAAAATAGTTCACCGGCGAAAGAAAACAGCCTGGGAGAAGAATCTCGTCCGTGAACTAGAACAGTATAGAGAGTGAGGACCGCACCAGGCGCGGAAGTTATACCAAAGAGTCCGCGGTATGACGCAATATACACCGCGTTGCACATACTGCAAAGACAAAGAGGGTAAACTGATCGCCGATCTCAAAGGCATCTTAGAGCGATGGGAAGAGCACTTTCATGAGTTGCTTAATGGCCAGTTAACTGAGGAATTGGAGGCTCCACCAATGACCGAAAACCACAGTATGCTGCCGCCACTGTAACGGAGTTTTCCCACCTGGGGTAAACTCAGCGTGACCAGAGTTCAGAGAAAAGGGGTCGTTACAATAAATTAATACTTTTGTGGACTTTTAGTTATATTCATTCTTTATTGCTTAAATTGTACTATTTTCCAAGATGTGATCCGGTGTGATGATGATCCTGAGCGATGCGTGGGCGTGAGCCTGCGACGATCGTGATTCCTGAGCGATGCGTGGGCGTGAGCCTGACGATCGTAATTCCTTAGCGATCGTGAGCCTGAGACGATCGTGGTTCCTGAGCGATGCGTGAGCCTGAGACGATTGTAGTCCCTGAGCGATGCGTGAGCCTGAGACGATTGCAAATCCTGAACGATGCGTGAGCGCTAGCCTGAGTTGTGCATACAACCTGGGTGATGCGTGGGCGCTAGCCTGCGATGAGCGTGCAACCTGGGTGATGCGTGAGCCTGAGACAATCGTGATCCCTGAGCTATGCGTGAGCGCTAGCCTGAGATGTGCGTACAACCTGGGTGTTGCGTGCGACGGCGAGGAATGTGATATATGCAATGGACGACGTTGGTAGCGATATGCTGCGCTGTACCAGCGTAAAACCTGCGGGGGAGCCACACAGGGAAATTACGTCGTACGACCGCAAGAATTGTGATGAATACAATGGACTACGTTGGCAGCGATATGCTGCGCTGTACCAGCGTAAAACCTGCGGGGGAGCCACACAACGAAATTACGTGGTACGACGGCAAGATATGTGATGAATACAATGAACGACGTTGGCAGCGATATGCTGCGCTGTACCAGCGTAAAACTTGCGGGGGAGCCACACAGCGAAATTACGTTGTACGACGGCAAGAATTATGATGAATACAATGGACCACGTTGGCAGAGATATGCTGCGCTGTACCAGCGTAAAACCTGCGGGGGAGCCACACAGCTAAATTACGTTGTACGAGGGAAAGAATTATGATGAATACAATGGACCACGTTGGCAGCGATATGCTGCGCTGTACCAGCGTAAAACCTGCGGGGGAGCCACACAACGAAATTACGTTGTACGACGGCAAGAATTATGATGAATACAATGGACGCGCTGGCGCTGTACTAGCGTAAAACCTGCGGGGGAACCACACAGTGAAATTACGTTGTACGAAGGCAAGAATTGTAATGAATACAATGGACGACGTTGGCAGCGATATGCTGCGCTGTACCAGCGTAAAACCTGCGGGGGAACCACACAGCGCAATTACGTTGTACGACGGCAAGAATTGTGATGTCGCATCCTTCGTCGCCAGGTGTACTTTGCTAGGCGAGTTTTGGCCGCTTCAGTTGCTGACTGAAGCTCTGGCAGCCAAAATGCCGGAGAGATTTCTTCGGTCGGACAGGGTTCACTCCCGGTGATAGAGATAATGTCTTCTTTTTCGTCATTGCGAACCGGGTAGCCCTCCCGTCGTGGTTTGTTGGCTGCTGGCCCTTCGTCCTCCTCCGGGCGGTGTACGCGCTTCGTCAGTGTTTCACCGTTGTCTTTAATTTTGTTTGTCTTGCTGCAGCTGCTGTTGTGCCTGCTTTCGTGACTCGAGCCGCTGCTAGTGCTGCTGCGGCGACTTCTGCTGCGACGACTACTGCTGCGACGGCTGCTGTGGCTGCTACGGCTGCTGCTGCGGCGACTGCTACTGCTGCGACGGCTGCTGCGGCTGCTGTTGCTGCGCCTGCGGCTGCGACGATTGATGCTGCTGAGTCGTGGTCAGCTGCTCTCAAGCTTGGGAAGCACCATGAGGGGTTCGGCTTGAGTCCTAACGAGGGCTGCTATTGCAGCTCGCTTCTGCATGGCACGTGTCGGCGAGATCTTGGTCTCCGGGTCCTCGTAGGGTGGTCTGTGTTCCATTATGTATTCAGCGGTTTCCAACAGGAAACAGCCACAGTCGCTCAGGTTTGGTTGTTGTGGTATTGCTATGTGACGTCCTGGAAATAAGGCTTCGGCATCTTGCCACGTTCCAATGCTGCCACTGCTGCAATGTTCCTGAATCAGGAAGCCTCTTAAAATTTCGATGGCGTCGTCTCGCCACTGAGTAGCTAACGAGTCGAAGATGGCGATGAAGGCCTCGTGGAGGCTCCCTGGATAGATGAGGGCAGCAAGGTACCAGTGCTGTTGTGTACAAATCGGCACAAGGACAAGCCGTTTCTCCAGCACCTTTCCCGGCTTGTACCAGCGTCGGACTGAGGCATGGCGCTTCCCCCTCGTCATCTCTGCTCCTTCACCGGGAGCAAGTCGGTACTGCGTCAGCTTGTCGAAGAAAAACCTGCTGAACACTGAACTTGCTCCCGTTGTTTTGGCGTGAGTCTTTCTCGAGCCCACTTCAGGCCTAATTCCACGAGAACGTCGTTCAGGAAGCGACCTTCCTCCTTCTCCGTAGGGGAGTAGTTTCGCTCTGCCTGATTTAGATGCCGGCTGGCATATGCAATGACACGCTCGCCCTCTTCATACTCTTGGGTCAGGACCACTCCTAGACCGTGATCGCTCGCATCCGTTTGTAGCACGAAACTCTTAGCAAAGTCCGGACACGCAAGAATCGGCGCTTCCATCAGCTTTGTTTTTAATTCCTCTAACGCATTTTGCTGTTCTTCAGTCTACTTCCAGTGCTTTCCTTTCTTCAATAGCGCTGTCAGTGGTTGCGACACCTCCGAAAAGTCCGGCACGAACCGTCAGTACCAAGAAGCGACACCTAGGTATCGTCACACCTCTCGCACATTCCTTGGAGGTTGCAATTCCCTGATGGCGGCTACCTTCTCTGGGTCGGTGTGTATCCCCTGATTACTGACGACGTGACCTAAGTAGCACAGTTCCTTTTTACAGAACTCGCATTTTTCGGAATTAATCTTCAGGTTTGCTGCTTGTAGACGCCTAAAGACCTTTTTGAGGTTCTCGTGGTGCTCTTCAAACGTTCGGCCAATGACGATGATGTCGTCCAGGTAGACGAACACGTGTGGTTCCATCTCGGCTACTTGGGCTGGTGCTGAGTGCAGCCCAAACGGCATTACTCTCCACTGAAACAAACCTCGTCCAGGTACGGTGAAAGCTGTATAAGGCTTACTACGCTCCTCCATTGGAATTTGCCAGTATCCGTTGCGGAGGTCCAAGCTGCTAATAAATTTTGCGCCCCTTAGTCGGTCCAGAATGTGTTGGAACTGCGAAAGTGGGTATGCATCCGGCACCGATCACGCGCTCAGTTCTCTGTAGTCAATACACAGCCTCCATTGGCCCGTTTTCTTCCTGACCAGTACTATTGGTGCGCTGTGGGGACTGTGTGGTTCGCATGCTCACTGTTAAGTCCATAGGAAAGCTGTTCGTCGGGGTCCGGAGTTCGTCGGCATATGCTTTATTTATAAAGCTTCTTGATGCCCCCGTGTCGATAGTTGCTTTTACCAGTTAACCTCTCATGGCTATCCTGGCGAAGATGCGGGCGGCATCGAAATATAGGAAGTTTACTGGGCCGGAGGTGTAGTCCTTTGGGGGTCCGTCGCACCTCTTTCCCAACGTTCCCCTTGAGCGTTTCCCGACCGGCTTCGACAATACTCCATAGTCCGTATCGCTCGGCGGCCACAATCCCAGCAGAAGAGCACCTGTGGTCTGCGACACTCTCGCCTAGTGTGTCCATCCTGACCGCAATTTCGACACGCCGTTCCAACTTTTATGCGATCTTTTGGGCTCTCAGTGAAAATGAGGTTCCTCTCGACTTGCCGAGGCCTGGGGGCTTGTCGAGTGGATTCTGGAGTGGCGGAGATATTCTCCAGGTCTTCTGCTAATGCAATCAAGCCCTGTAAGTCCTGGAAGTCTCTCCTCCGAACGTATAGCTGGATTTCGTCATCCAGCTGTTCTAAGTACCTCGCCGGGAGGAAGAAACGCAGGAAGTCTTCATTGAATGACTGCCAGTTCGCCCACCGCTGGTTGTTATTTCTAAACAAAACCAGGGCTCGGTCACGCAGCAGTTCCGGCATTGTCCTGGCCAGGAGGTCCTTGTTTAAGGAATAGGCGTCGTCCAATTCCTCCAACCGCTCGATGAATGAGTTTGGGTCTTTCCCGCCATCATACCGCACGGACCATTTCCTAACCGTGTCAATGACCATTGGGTATGGCGCCGTGGCTGTCTCTTTCGCTTGATGGGGTGCCATTGCGACCTGCGATTTCCTTGGTGCAATGGGCCGGTGTTGTCCCGTGTGGTGTCAGAGCGGTCGCACCGGTGGTCTTCCTTTCCTTTTGTATGTCGGCTGGTGTTAGGATCACTGGCGGTGATGGTGATGTACCGCGTCTTCGCTTCGTTTCAAGTTCGGTTACTCGAACCTCATCTTCCGACGTTACGTCATGTCCCGAGATGTGGGTTATGAAGCGCTTCCTTAACTCTTCCACTCCACCGGAGTTGTTCAACTTGAATTCGGCCATGTATGTCTGCAGATCCTCCTTTGAGAGGGTGTATACCCAGCTTGTCTTGACCATCTTGTCTTTCTTGCTTTCTCAAAAGCCAAAGGTAATTTTATTATTATTATTTTGATTTACGTTATCAGGTCTCTGCTCGGGTGCCAGTTTTAACGGAGTTTTCCCAGCCGGGGTAAGCTCAGCGTGACCAGAGTTCAGAGAAAAGTGGTCGTTACAAAAAATGTATACTTTTATGGGACTTTTAGTTATATTCATTCTTTATTGCTTAAATTGTACTATTTTCCAAGATGTGATCCGGTGTGATGATGAACTTGAGCGATGCGTGGGCGTGAACCTGACGATCGTAATTCCTGAGCGATACGTGAGCCTGAGACGATCGTGGTTCCTGAGCGATGCGTGAGCCTGAGACGATCGTAATCCCTGAGCGATGCGTGAGCCTGAGACGATTGCAAATCCTGAACGATGCGTAAGCGCTAGCCTGAGATGTGCGTACAACCTGGGTGATGCGTGGGCGCTAGCCTGCGATGAGCGTGCAACCTGGATGATGTGTGAGCCTGAGACAATCGTGATCCCTGAGTGATGCGTGAGCCTGAGACAATCTTGATCCCTGAGCTATACGAGAGCCTGAGACAATCGTGATCCCTGAGCTATGCGTGAGCGCTAGCCTGAGATGTGCGTACAACCTGGGTGATGCGTGCGACGGCGAAGAATGTGATGGATGCAATGGACGACGTTGGCAGCGATATGCTGCGCTGTACCAGCGTAAAACCTGCGGGGGAGCCACACAGCGAAATTACGTTGTACGACGGCAAGAATTGTGATGAATACAATGGACGACGTTGGCAGCGATATGCTGCGCTGTACCAGCGTAAAACCTGCGGGGGAGCCACACAGGAAAATTACGTCGTACGACGGCAAGAATTGAGATGAATACAATGGACTACGTTGGCAGCGATATGCTGCGCTGTACCAGCGTAAAACCTGCGGGGGAGCCACACAGCGAAATTACGTCGTACGACGGCAAGAATTGTGATGAATACAATGGACGACGTTGGCAGCGATATGCTGCGCTGTACCAACGTAAAACCTGCGGGGGAGCCACACAGCGAAATTACGTTGTACGACGGCAAGAATTATGACGAATACAATGGACCACGTTGGCAGCGATATGCTGCGCTGTACCAGCGTAAAACCTGCGGGGGAGCCACACAGCGAAATTACGTTGTACGACGGCAAGAATTATGATGAATACAATGGACCACGTTGGCAGCGATATGCTGCGTTGTACCATCGTAAAACCTGCGGGGGAGCCAAACAGCGAAATAACGTTGTACGACTGCAAGAATTGTGCTGAATACAATGAACGACGGTGGCAGCGATATGCTGCACTGTACTAGCGTAAAACCTGCGGGGGAACCACACAGCAAAATTACGTTGTACGACGGCAAGAATTGTGATGAATACATTGGACGACGTTGGCAGCGATTTGCTGCGCTGTACCAGCGTAAAACCTGCGGGGGAACCACACAGCGAAATTACGTTGTACGACGGCAAGAATTGTGATGAATACAATGGACGACGTTGGCAGCGATATGCTGCGCTGTACCAGCGTAAAACCTGCAGTGGAACCACACAGCGAAATTACGTTGTACGACTGCAAGAATTGTGATGAATACAATGGAGGACGTTGGCAGCGATATGCTGCGCTGTACCAGCGTAAAACCTGCGGGGGAACCACACAACGAAATTTCGTTGTACGACAGCAAGAATTGTGATGAATACAATGGACGACTTTGGCAGCAAATGTTGTAGATTAAATTGGCACTTAATGAGGCGTGATCCATCCAGCGCAATGGCGAACAAAGAAAGCGACTAAGAGAGTGATCGCCTGCGTGCTCGCCCCTTTTATACCATTTTGCGTTGCAAAATCTTTTAGTCAAGTGCTGCGATGTGATTGGCCGGTCCGGTGGCTTGATGCTGCTATTGTCGTTTTACTTTATGTGCATTTGTTGGCTGCACTACGTGGGTACAGGGTGCACCCGAAGAAAGCTAGAAACTTCGGTGTTATTAAATTTATTTCTTTATTTGTCACCATTTTTTGTTGTGAAAAAATTCGTTCATGTATTTTCCCTCACACCACCAAGCATAGACGAAGTTAGCAGATCGATAAATCGGCTCAAAAATAATAAGGCCCGGGATCTGATAGCATCCAAGCAGAGCTAATTAAAACAGGAGCCCACGCGATACACCAAGCAATTCATGAACTAATAGTGCAAGTATGGGAGGAAGAAGCGATGCCAGAAGACTGGCGAAGAAGCATTCTGTGCCCCATACATAAGAACCGAATTTCATGCAAATCGCTTGAGAAATTGCTTTGTTCCCGAAATTCCAGACCATAATGATCATATTCCAGAATTTCCATAGGAAGAAGTCTTATAGTCGCATCTTACCTCTACATTCCGAGTTTCATGCGGATCGCTTGAGAAATTGTTTTATTCCAGAAATTCCAGACAATAATGATCATATTCCAGAATTTCCATAGGAAGAAGTCTTATAGTCGCATCTTACCTCTACATTCCGAATTTCATGCGGATCGCTTGAGAAATGGTTTTGTTCCCGAAATTCCAGACAATAATGATCACATTCCCGAACTTCCATATAAAGAAGTCTTATAGCCGCATCTTACCCCTACATACCGAATCTCATGCAAATCGCTTGAGAAATTGCTTTGTTTCCGAAATTCCAGACAATAATGATCATATTCCTGAATTTCCATAGCAAATAGTCTTATAGTCGCATCTTACCCCTACATACCAAATTTCATGCATAGCGGTTGAAAAGTTGCTTTCATGCGAATCGCTTGTGAAATGGGTTAGTTTCCAAAGTACTGACATTTAAAAGTGGCTCACTTAAAAGTGTGATTTTTAACAGTGATCACAACAGTGTATCACTTAACATTTTACTTTTTGAACATGCACCCCTTATACCCTGTAGTGAGACGTTGTCACTTCAAAATTTCATGAATAAGTGGCCTGCATATTTCAAAGCGACATTCTTCGATGCTCGTACAACACCATTTAACTCTTACCCCTACATAACAAATTTCATGCAAATCGCTTGAGAAGTTGCTTTGTTCCCGAAATTCCAGACCATAATGATCATATTCCAGAATTTCCATAGGAAGCAGTCTTATAGTCGCATCTTACCTCTACATTCCGAATTTCATGCGGATCGCTTGAGAAATTGATTTTTTCAAGAAATTCCAGAAAATAATGATCATATTCCAGAATTTAATTTAAAAGAACCCAAATTTATTATGAATTGAGAACAATTACTGCTTTGCTGGGTTTGAGCAGTAATATGCAATATCCAATATACAATATGCACTCACATCATAATATGTGGTTATGAACATTTAAATTAGCTTATTTATTATTTATTTTATTTATTTCATTTAATATTTCTTTATATATTTCTTTAATAATTTCTACAATACTAAGCGTCATCATTGGCGGTCAACCATCAGCAAAGTAGGGCGAATAACACAGAATGCTTCAGAAATGCATGTGGCCGCAACTATCTCTGACTCACTGTACGCTCACTGTATAGAGCTCGAGCTGCACAACAGCTAGCCGATACCCTGTCCAAATATAATTCTGACATAACAGCAATTCAGGAGATGCGATGGACGGGGAATGGTGTCTTACAAAAATCAGAATATGACATAAAATAAGCTGTCATGGAAGACAACATGTGCTCGGGGTGGGGTTTCTAGTCAGCAAAAGAATGAAACCCACCGTTATCGGCTTTAATGCAGTAAATGAACCGCTATGCGCCCTTCGCGTGCGGGGCAGATTTAAAAACATAAGCCTCATAAACGTTCACGCACCCACAGAGGATTCCCCAGATGATGAAAAAGAAGAATTCTTTGAGTCAGTCGAACAGGAACTCCATGCCTGTTCGCAGTATGACTTAAAAATCATTCTGGGGGATATGAATGCCAAAATAGGTAGGGAGCCAGTGTTCAGGCAGTACATTGGCACCCATAGCTTACACGAGAACACTAATGACAATGGACAACGAGTCATAGAGATGGCAGCAAGCAATTATTTGGTCATTGCGAGTACAAGGTTTGCGCGTTAAAATATCCACAAAGCCACCTGGGTATCTCCTGATGGAGCCACTCGCAACCAGATAGACCACGTGTTGATAGACCGCCGCCACAACCCGAATCTGATGACGGTACGAACGTACCGAGGTGTCAACGCCGACTCGGATCACTATCTTGTTGGTATGGTGCTCCATGCTCCATGCTTTGTTCCCGAAAATCCAGACAATAATGATCTATTCCTGAATTTCCATAGCAAAAAGTCTTATAGTCGCATTTTACCCCTACATACCAAATTTCATGCAAATCGCTTGAGAAGTTGATTTGTTCCCGAAATTCCAGACAATAATGATCATATTCCAGAACTTCCTTAGGAATAAGTCTTATAGTCGCATCTTACCTCTACATTCCGAATTTCATGTGGATCGCTTGAGAAATTGCTTTGTTCCCGAAATTCCAGACCATAATGATCATATTACAGAATTTCCATAGGAAGAAGTCTTATAGTCGCATCTTACCTCTACATTCTTAATTTCATGCGGATCGCTTGAGAAATTGTTTTGTTCCAGAAATTCCAGACAATAATGATCATATTCCAGAATTTCCATAGCAGTCTTATAGTCGCATCTTACCCCTACATACCAAATTTCATGCAAAGCGCTTGAGAAGTTGCTTTCATGCGAATCGCTTGGGAAATGGCTTAGTTTCCAAAATACTTACATTTAAAAGTGGCTCACTTAAAAGTATTATATTTAACGGTGATCACAACAGTGGGACATTTAACAGTGATCACAACAGTGGGACATTTAACAGTGATCACAACAGTGTATCACTTAAAATTTTACTTTTTGAACATGCACTTCCTTATACCTTGTAGTGAGACGTTGTCACGTCAAAATTTCATGATGAATAAGTGCCCTGCATGTTTCAAAGCGACATTCTTCGATGCTCGTACGATACCATTTAGAGGCATGTGTTAGTGCTGCTCTCTTCATTACTCTTCAAATTTAATTTAAAAGAACCCAAATTTATTATGAATTGAAAACAATTACTGCTTTGCTGGGTTTGAGCAATTATATGCAAAATCCAATATGCAATATGTACCCACCTCATAATATGTGGTTATGAACATTTAAATTAGCTTATTTATTATTTATTTTATTTATTTCATTTAATATTCCTTTATATATTTCTTTAATAATTTCTACAATACTAAGCCTCATCATTGGCGGTCAACCATCAGCAAAGTAGGGCGAATAACACAGAATGCTTCAGAAATGCATGTGGCCGCTACTATCTCTGACTCACTGTACGCTCACTGTATAGAGCTCGAGCTGCACAACAGCTAGCCGATACCCTGTCCAAATATAATTCTGACATAACAGCAATTCAGGAGATACGATGGACGGGGAATGGTGTCTTACAAAAATCAGAATATGACATATATTAAGCTGTCATGGAAGACAACATGTGCTCGGGGTGGGGTTTCTAGTCAGCAAAAGAATGAAATCCACCGTTATCGGCTTTAATGCAGTAAATGAACCGCTATGCGCCCTTCGCGTGCGGGGCAGATTTAAAAACATAAGTCTCATAAACGTTCACGCACCCACAGAGGATTCCACAGATGATGAAAAAGAAGAATTCTTTGAGTCAGTCGAACAGGAACTCCATGCCTGTTCGCAGTATGACGTAAAAATCATTCTGGGGGATATGAATGCCAAAATAGGTAGGGAGCCAGTATTCAGGCAGTAAATTGGCTTACACGAGAACACTAATGACAATGGACAACGAGTCATAGAGATGGCAGCAAGCAATAATTTGGTAGTTGCGAGTACAAGGTTTGCGCGTAAAAATATCCACAAAGCCACCTGAGTATCTCCTAATGGAGCCACTCGCAACCAGATAGACCACGTGTTGATAGCCCGCCGCCACAACCCGAATCTGATGACGGTAGGAACGTACCAAGGTGCTAACTTCGACTCGGATCACTATCTTGCTGGTATGGTGCTCCGAGCGCGGATTGCATCATCAAGAAAGACAGCATCATTGAATCAGATTCAAGTCAACACGGCTGCCATTCCCAATGAAGAGACCTGAAACAGCTACTGTCAAGCGATACGCGCCCTAATTGCTGGAAGAGTAAGTTCTGGGGCTGAGATGTCGGGCGTAGAAGAAAAATGGACACGCCTTAAGAATACTGTCATTAGTACGGCTGACTCCATCTTAGGCAGTAGTCGTAGAGATCGGAACGACTGGTTCGATGACGAATGTAAGCTATGAACGGAATAATGTTGCATACCGAGCAATGCAACAATCTCATAGACCGCGGGTACGCGAAGATGAATATAAAGAGCTCAGAAGATATGAAAAAACAGTTCACCGGCGAAAGAAAACAGCCTGGGAGAAGAATCTCTTCCGTGAACTAGAACAGTATAGAGAGCGAGGACCGCACCAGGCGCAAAAGTTCTACCAAAGAGTCCGCGGTATGACGCAATATACACCGCGTTGCACATACTGCAAATACAAAGAGGGTAATCTGATCGCCGATCTCAAAGGTACCTTAGAGCGTTGGGAAGAGCACTTTCATGAGTTGCTTAATGGCCAGCTAACTGAGGAATTGGAGGCTCCACCAATGACCGAAGACCACACTATGCTGCCACCACCAAGCATAGACGAAGTTAGCAGAGTGATAAATCGGCTCAAAAATAATAAGGCCCCGGGATCTGATGGCATCCCAGCTGAGCTAATTAAAACAGGAGGCTACGCAATACACCAAGCAATTCATGAACTAATAGTGCAAGTATGGGAGGAAGAAGCGATGCCAGAAGACTGGCGAAGAGGCATTCTGTGACCCATACATAAGAAAGGAGATATCACAACCTGCAGCAATTATCGGGGTACAACGTTGTTGAGTACCGCGTAAAAGATTTTCTCCTCTATCCTTCAAGACAGGATAGCCCCATACGCTAAAGGGATCATTGGTCCATACCAGTGTGGTATGGTTGATTTGTCCCAGGCAAATCAACAACTGATCAGATTTACACCCTTAGGCAGGTGATGGAAAAATATCTAGAGTTTCAAAACTCACTACACCATCTTTTTATAGTTTTTATATGCGCCTGTGATAGCATAGCCAGAGTAGAACTTTAAGCCATGAGAGAATTCGGCATCCCAAATAAACTGACACGACTATGAAGGTTGACCATGACCATGGCCAAGAAAAATATCCGGATCACTATCAAGCCTATTCAACATCTATAACGAGCTCCGAAAAGGGAATGGACTAGCCTGTGCCCTCTTCAACCTGGCGTTGGAGAAAGTGATCCGAGACTCTGACGTAACGGCGAGAGAAACAATCTTCTATAAGTCATTCAGATACTGTCCTACGCAGACGACATTGACATCGTCCATACTTAACTAACTTACTAACTAACATACTAACTAACTTAACCATAACATCCAAGCTGCTGGTATCTAAGTCAATGGTCATACCAGAACTTACATATTGATCCGATACTTGGGTGCTTAGCAAAAAGCATTTTGACTACTTAGCCGCGTTCGAGAGAAAAGTCTTACGGAGAATTGTTGGACCCGTATGTGAGGAAGGACGATTCCAGAGACTCTATAATGATAAGATCTACGGGCGTCACCGGTGGTTTATAGAATACGACAGCGAGCCTACGCTGGAGGAATGGAGTAGACAACGACGCCCAGAGTTTTGGAATGCAAAACTCGATGACCTTGGCTCAAAATCGGGACCGGTGGAAAAACCTTTTTGTGGGTGACCTGGACCAGACACCGGTAGTATAGCAAAATATAATGATAAGCATTCCAGGAGTAGCGTTATCTTACTTGCTTCGCCAGAGATATAACACGCCGATAATAGATTGCGTTTTAGAAAGTTATTAGCTGATTCAACAGCGGCCTCCCATAAACCACCGAATTGCGGTACTCGAGGTTGTATGAAATGGAATTTCAAACTCCTCTCCGTGCAGAAAGATGAAATTTTTTCTTTGGATATATATATATATATATATATTCCAATTGATTTCTTGCTCCAAATTTTTTTTCGCGTTTTTGCAGTAGTGGCTTAGATTTTAGACATATTTAGGTTACTTTAGGTTGCGGTGGCAGCTAATGCTCAATTAGACCATTCGCGGTCCCTTGTGTTACCACAGGATCTTATATCTTTCCCGTTTTCAGAAGATCCATACACAGCACTTAAAATCTTGCACTTTGCCGTTTTCGAGATCTGATAGGTTATTCTCTGGAGGGTATTGTTGTCCGAAAACTTTTTTGAAAGCATAACACTGGTGTTATGTAATCAAGTTTCGTCAGCTCTTACTTTAGCGATGTAGTTATGGTGGAGTGCCCTTTTTGAAGACTTTTCCACTGATTGACAGCTAATAGTCGCGTAGCTGTAATTGCCACTTTTAATGTCGAGACTTCTTTTAACTTTTTGAATGTGCTATGACCCAACAAACTTAGGTCGGAACCCGTGCCCATCATCGCTTGAAATAAATGTTTCACCAACCATGTTCTTTTTAAAAATTAGTCTGTTCGGATCCGGTCTTAAATTGTAGGTCCCTTCCATTTGTGTCCAAAAATATACATGCGCAACACAAATGGTCGCGAGAAGCTATTTATTTTTACGTAACGGCCGTTTTATATCCCCGTCGTAAATATGGTACTTGGTATATTGGGATTTATAGACTCCCCTCCGAAGGGGATTGGGGGCTGTCCCCTCGGTGGGTTGTTCGTTTCCCAATGCTCTCACCCTTGGGTTGTTAGTTGGGTTACCATTATTTGTCCTACTATTATTATTTGTGGGGACATAACAGGATCCGAATAGGTCTTACGTGGAAAAAAATCATAGATATCGCAAATTGCTGGAAATTATGAAAAAATACAAGGCAACAGAGACGGATCGCAAGAATGAGCAACAAACTAACATTTTGTTCCTCTTTCCTCTTTGAAAATTAGAGCTTGACTGTTGGTTAGACTGTCAAACCATCATACTAATCTGACCGCAAGGCACATCAGTCAAAACTGACAACAATTATGATATACAGTCAAGTTCGATAGCCTGTCAGCCGCTGAACACAGTTGTTTTTACCACACACATGCCAACTACACTGAACTCTCATAAAAGCTTACCTATTTCAATATTCAACTGATGGCATAGCCAGATTAGAACTTTATAAAGCCATGAGAGAATTCGGCATCCCAAATAAACTGACACGACTATGTAGGGTGAGCATGACCAATGTTATAAGCCAAGTAAAAATATCCGGATCACTATCAAGCCCATTCAACATCTATAACGGGCTCCGACAATGGGATGGACTGGCCTGCGTCCTCTTCAACCTAGCGTTGGAGAAAGTGATCCGAGAGAGGAACAATCCTCTATAAGTCCATTCAGATACTGGCTTACACAAACGATATTGACATCGTTGGTAGAAACCGATGAACTGTACAAGAAGCTTTCATCCAGAACGAGCAGGCGGCATGAAATCTGGGGCTGCACATAAATGAGAGCAAAACAAAGTACATGGTGGCCACGTCTAAGAGTAGAAGATCCAACATTGGTCCCTCAATTCAAATAGTGGAGCGCGAATTTGAAGTAGTGCAATCCTTTAACTATCTCGGGTCAACTGTAGCAGCCGATAACAGCATGGAACCAGAAATACGCGCACGGTTGTTTAAAGCCAACAAAGCCTACTATAGTTTGTCAAGACTCTTCAAATCCAGAAATTTAACCATAACATCAAAGCTGCTGGTATATAAGACAATGGTCATACCAGTAATTACATATGGATCCGAGACTTGGGTGCTTAGTAAAAAACATTCTGACATCTAAGCCGCGTTCGAGAGAAAAGTCTTACGGAGGATTGTTGGCCCCGTATGTGAGGAAGGACCATTGCGGAGACTTTATAATGATGAGGTCTACGAGCGTTACCGCGATTTTGACATCGTTAAAAAAATAAAGCTCGGTAGACTCAGGTGGGCAGGACACCTAGCTCTCATAAGCGAAGAGGATCCTGCTCGGAAAGTCCTTTGGAACACGACAGCGAGACCGGCCAAACCTACGCTGGAAGGATGGCGTAGACCAGGACGCCCAGATTTTAGGGATGCCAAACTGGATGACATCGGCTGGAAATCGGGACCGGTGGAGAGACTTTTTGCGGGAGGCCAGGACCAGACCCCGGTTGTAGAGCCAAATATGATGATGATGAAGCGTCATCATTGCGATGATTTTCATTATTCAAACTAGTAAGCCTTGATAATGAATCGACATTCATCACGAGAGCACTAAAGTATGCAACTCATAAAACTTTACTGTAGATTTAACTTGACAGTATAATTACATTAGCCATGAATGTGCATCGCTTTTGTAAATTCTCTACGCCTATTTACTTCGCGTCCAGATGTGTTTGTTTGTTGTTGCAGACAATCAAAACCTGTGATCAATTTAAAAAAAACATTACTACTGTGGTATGTTACATATAAAGAGGCAAGCTATCTTGCTGCTTTTCTCTTTAATTTGGCTTGTCTTTTCTTTAATAATTTCAACGATACTTAATGTTAAAGTTATTCAAGTTACATAGTATGAGCAGAACGAAACAAACATGTGCAGTAGTAGTGATAGTATAGTCTCTGTTGGTTGTTTGTCTGCTCAATAACATTCAAGTTACATACCATGAGCAGAACGAAAAAAACATGTGCAGTAGTAGTGATAGTATAGTCTCTGTTGGTTGGTTCTATGGTCAACTCACATTAACTTTAATAATTTCTACATTACTAATTGAATTTAACTAAAAGGTTTAAATACGGAAATTATCTTATAACAATATAAACTGGAAAACTAGTGTTGCAGAACGGCAACTCTTGCGCAGTATTCAACGCAACGCCGAACGGAGATATCGTCATCGTGATGGGGGATTTGAATGCCAAGGTTGGCAACGACAATGAAGGACTCAAGCATGTGATTGGGAAGCACGGCCTCGGCGAACGAAATGACAATGGTGAAAGATTTGTTGATTTCTGCAACACCAACAACCTTGTTATAGGAGGCACCATGTTTGAGCATAAGACTTGCCACAAGGTCAGCTGGGTGTCAACTGACAGGCAATCATCATCCAACCAAATCGACCATGTGGCGATCAGCAGACGTTTTAGGAGCTGTCTGTTAGACGTCCGAAACAGACGAGGAGCCGACATGGGTATGGTACGTGATCATCACCTTATGGTAGCTACTGTCCAGTTACGTACTGCATCAGTTCATAGAATCCGCAATATCATCCGAATGCCTAGGTATAACATCGACCGGCTAAAGATCCCCTCAGTACGCCAACAATTAAGGGATCATTTATCGCAAGGAGTGGAAGCAATCAGCAGCTCACTGCCGACAACCATCCAGGAACATTGGAAGGCTGTGAAAAATGTTTTCACATCTGGAGCGGAAAGTATTGTTGGTAGAAGCCAGGCAAGGCACAGCACGTGGCTTACCGAAGATACCTGGAGGCGGATTGAAGAACGTAAACTACTTAAAGCTCGTATTGTAGATATCCCAGCAGTAGCGAGGAGCGAGCTAGAGTCCATGTATCGAAGAAAAATGAGAGAAGTGCAGCGTAGTGTAAGACGTGACAAGCGTAACTATATTAACAACCTGGCCTCAGAAGCAGAGGAAGCAGCGAGCCGGTGCGATAGCAGAACCGTTTACAGAATCACCAAAGAGCTGACAGGTGGTCACCGCTCTAGCCAACATCCGGTGAAAGGCCTAGATGGTACCGTACTCGTTTCAGATGAGGATCAGCTCAAGCGATGGAAGGAGCATTTCTCTACGGTCCTTAACCGTGTATTTGCTAACGATATGCACCTAAATCAAGCGGAAATGCCGGAAGTAACAATTTCCCGAATTCGCACCTCAACTCCCAGTAAAGACGAGATCGCTACCGCGATTAACGCACTAAAGAACAACAAGTCGGTAGGACTAGATGGTATACCCGCAGAGCTTCTGCGTGCAGCTCCAACGACATCAGCAGAGCTTTTATATCCTCTTGTAGAGAGAGCTTGGGAGGTAGAAAGTTTCCCCGAAGAGTGGAAGAAGGGAATGATTGTCAAGCTCCCTAAAAAAGGTAGTCTTATGGAGTGCGAAAACTGGAGAGGCATTTGCGTTCTCCCTGCAGTTGCAAAAGTAATAGCCAAAGTAGTACTTGAACGTATTAAGGAACATCTGGAAGATACACTCGATGCCGAACAAGCAGGTTTCCGCACTGGATCCTCCTGTGTAGACCACATAAACACCCTGCGGATCATTATTGAACAGTGCGTTGAATTCCGGTCACCACTGCACCTGCTGTTCATCGATTTTGAGAAGGCGTTTGACAGTGTCAACAGACAGTTTATCTGGCTTGCCTTGCGCAGGAGAGGTATACCCGATAAACTAATAGCTATTATTAAAGCAACCTATGATGGCTCTAAATGTCATGTGCTGCATAGAGGAAAGCTGTCAGAGGAATTCGAGATCCTAAGTGGGGTACGACAAGGTTGCATCCTATCACCGATACTTTTTTTGTTGGTGATTAGCGATGTACTTCGCGCAGCTTTATCTACTGGAAACGGAGGAATTCGTTGGACTCTTACATCTCAACTCAAACATCTGGATTACGCTGACGACGTTTGTTTACTCTCACATAGAATTATGGAGCTGCACCAAATGACAACAAATGTGGAGAGGGAGGCAAATGTTGCGGGTTTGAAGATTAATACTGCCAAAACCAAAATCATCAACCTCGGCACTAACTCAGTTACTCATGTTAACATTGCTGGACAGCCGGTAGAGAGAGTAGAGAGTTTCCAATATCTTGGGAGTATTGTCTCGACCGAAGGTGGAACCGAACAGGACATTGCCAACCGAATCGGCAAAGCAAAATCGGTGTTTGGAATGATGTCCATGATATGGCGAAGCAATGCGATCAGCTTAAACACCAAGCTGCGACTGTTCCGCTCAAATGTTGAATCTGTGCTGTTGTATGGGTGCAGCACTTGGAAGGTGACCGCTACTATCACAAAAAGATTACAAACATTTGTAAATAGGTGCCTACGGAACATCATAAGGGTTTTCTGGCCTAACCGTATCTCTAACGAACATCTTTACCAGAGAACGGGTCAGGAACCAATAGGCACAACCATCCAACGACGGAAGTGGCAGTGGATTGGTCATACACTCCGAAAAGGCGACAGTTCCATAGCAAACTACGCAATGCAATGGAACCCGTTATCTCAGGATGGTAGAAGAACGGGTCGTCCGAGAAATACATGGCGCAGAACAGTTGAGGAGGAGGCACGGCAATTGGGGAAGAGTTGGAGAGAGCTGAAGCTCATTGCCAGGAACCGCACGCGATGGCGCGTAGGCGTAGTAGAGGCCCTAGGACCCATAAGGGGATACAGGACATAAAGAAAGAAGAAGAACTCTGCCAGGCAACTCTTAATGTAAATGGGTTTGCTGCTCAACCCGTTGTCGTTAAAAGAAGCGAATGCATCACGATTTGACACTTGCGTGTACTAAGCATGCTTTGGCAGGCCATTTTATTAGAAATCGCAGCATTCAACGGGTTGGGCAGCAAAACTACGGTAAGAGCTAATTTGTAATTTCGATATATTATATATTATAAATGAAATTTATCATTAGAAATAAATTCCGAATAACATTTGAAAGGAAATAAATTTCGTCAGCCCAACGTGACCGCAACTTTGTTTAGTGGCTGCATCTTTATTTGAGCCTGCTCACTAATTTATGATATATTTCTGGAAGTCTCGGCCAGAGGAGCACCCTGCCGCCATTGTTCGCAGCCAGCGATATGGACTTGCCATCGCAACCACTTTACTTAGTGGCATGGAACTTTTACTTGGATTTGGGATTTGTGAGTTTGATCAATTTGTGACTTGCAACGTCCGCCATTTGCCTCACATTGTGGATTTTTCTCGAGAATTGGATTAAAAACGTGATTTTGCAACGTCCGCCATTTGCCTTACATTGTGATTTTTTCTTGAGAATCGGATTAAATTTGTGATTTGGAACTTTCGTCATTTTCGATTAAACTTGTGAATTTGGAACTTTCGCCGTTTCAATTAAATTTGTGATTTGAAACTTTCGCCATTTTCAATTTAATTTGTGATTTTGGAACTTTTGCCATTTTCAATTTAATTCGTGATTTTGGAATTTCACCATCTTCAATTTAATTTGTGATTTGGAACTTTCGCTGTTTTCAATAAAATTTGAGATTTCCAACTTTCGCCGTTTGCCTTTCTTGTGGATTTTCACGAGATTGAATTATTTCTGCACTTTTCCGCCATCTTTGCCTTGCATATCATCTCCATCTGCCTTCCATCTGCATTCCATTTATTGTATCATTTAAATTCATTATGGAATTCACCCCGCCGAGAAGGAGTCCCAGAATCGCCAACGCAAACAATGAATACTGCCAGAGCTCTATCGTCGAAGTATCACCAAACCCATTGCTAGCAACAGACATCTGTTTCAGTGACGCTAACACTACCGCAGCTCATGCCACCGTATCAGCAGCGACAGCATCCACCGCCTTTGGCAACGTGTTTCCAAACTAGTCCGTCGTGCCAGCTAGCGACATCTCAACACTCACCGCCGGTGATCCTTCGCAAAACGCCACAGCTTCTGGGAATATCAACGCCAACGTGCATAGCGCATTCCATCAACATGCAATATGCAAAGACAAATTGATGCATTGCAGGTAATGCTAATGCAAACGCTGAGATAGTTGGCCTTAAATACATCGTCCTCCAACGTCGTTCAGCAACCGCGCGCAAGTATCACTCAACAGCCTAATATGAAGAAGATGCCGAACGATGATTCTAGCGGTAACGATCAACACCCTTCGATCGTAAACGATCCGAGAAGTCCGCATCTCACCTCCACCAGTGCAGGGCAGTACTACTCTGCAGCTGCGAACCCGAATAACTCGGGTAATGCATTTCGAACCCATACAAACACGAGAATGCCTTGTTATTCGGTTAAATGGTACTAAAACCAATCTGGACTTACGGAATACAATTGTGGGGCTCAGCCTGTGCCTCAAATATAATAAAATTGCAACGTGTGCAATCAAAAATACTACGAAGGATAGTAAACGCACCTTGGTACATACGTAACACAAACATACACCGCGAACTCAACATCGAAACAGTGGCAAATACAATACAGCAGTTCAGCAGAAAATACAAAACTAAGTTAGAACAACATCCCAACACATTAGCTCGGAAAATAATATATCGGCGCCTTAAAAGAAAAGATCCCTTAGATCTAGCTAACCAATCCATATGAACAACAAACCAAATAGTGCATATTAATATTAAGAATTAACATAGGTTAAGACTTAAAATTTATCTAGCTTGTAAGATTTGAAAACAACTTGTGAGTTTCCCAAGATAGGAAAGATTCAAGAATAAAGCCAAATGCAGTTAAAAAAAAATTCGGGTAATACCGCGGAAGTCTACGCATCGCAAAGAGAATTCGATAGACATATTTACCCGTCAAATTCGTGGCAATCAATGCCGAAGAAATTAATGGATCTACCAGAATTTAAAGGTGAGCCCGAGACATGGTCATTATTTTCGAACGCTTATCGCCATTCAACAGCCGCATATAAGTATTCAAACACTGAGAACTGTCAGCGTGTTCAAAGAAGCCTCAAGGGAAAGGCATCTGAAACAGTTAAGTCGTAACTAATCCACCCGGACAACGTTTCCGCCGTCATGGATCAACTGGAGTTTAGCTTTGGGCGTCCGGAAATGCTAATAGCCAACTACGCGATATACGCGAAGTTGCGCCCATATCAGAAGCAGCTGTCGCGAGATTGATACCCTTTCCGACAAAAGCAAAAAACCTCGTTGTTTTTCTCCAAGCAGCCAACGCACACAACCACTTGGTGAACCCCACTCTTTTAGAAGAACTCGTCGCCAAATTACCAGTTAGCAAGAAGATTGAGTGGGCGAGATTTGCTGCGTCAATAAGGCCTTATTCAATAGTGCTAGACTTTAGCAACTGGCTAAGTGAACTCGCGAACATTTTATGTGTCATATCGGACTTAAAAGGCGAACCTTCAGAACATAAGAAACATACTATCATGCACACCAATGGACCTAGCCAGACCAAGCCCAACGCATGTAACTACTGTAAGGAACAGCATAAAATTTACGACTGCCAGAAGTTTCTTAGCAAATGTGTCTGGGATAGATGGGAAGAAGTGAAGCGTGCCAGGCTTTGCTTTTCGTGCCTCGCTAAGGGACACTCCAGCCAAGATTGTCGTCGACGAAAACAATGTTCAGCCAAAGGTAGTAAAAGATACCACAACAAATTACTGCACGAGGATTACGGCAGCAATACACAAACTTCTAAATCAAATTACGAGCCAGCAGCTTCGCAAGCAGTATTAAGTTGTGCTACTAAGTCAAAGGTGGACAAGCTGCTCTTTCGTGTCGTACCAGTCATGCTTTATGGACTTATGGACAAAGGGCCAAGTCTCCACGTATGCACTTCTCGACGAAGGTTCATCAATCACACTGATGGACAAATAAATAATCGAAGAGCTTGGCCTAAGTGAACTAGATCTACAATGGATCAGACGAAGAGTGGCCAAGCAGAACACGATAGTTGTCGACGTCCTCATCAATGGTATCGGTAAGAACCAAAAATACGTCTTACGCCACGTATATGCCGTACGAAATCTCTGTCTGCCAATTCAAAGTTTTGAGAAATCCAATATTACAAGGTCTGCCAAACACTATACCTTACCGCCAGTTCCAGAGTATATAAACGCCAAGCCAAGGTTATTTATCGGACTTGACAATTGTCACTTAAGCTTGTCAACAGAAATTGTCCATTTGCTGCAAACACTAAGCTTGGTTGGGTAGTCTTCGGACCGTCGAAAGGAGTGTCGAGTACATCGCCGTCATGTCTATTAATAAAGTCAGCCAGCATAACATGATGACAGAAAACTTTACCACTGAGGGCTTTGGTGTCCGTCCGGCACCTGTTATCGAAAGTGATGATGGCATACGAGCCCGCCACATATTGAAAACTACTACTCGGAATATCAACGGTAGGTTCCAGATAGGTTTGCTCTGGAAAGATGAAAATACACAACTGCCTGATAGTTTTGCTATGGCTAACCAGAGGCTTATCAACATAGAGAAGAAAATGAAACGAGGTCCAGAGTTTGCCGATGCGTACTGCACAGCCATCAATGGTTACGTCGAAAAGGGGTATGCCCGTATACTGTCGTCTGCAGAAGCCAAGCAGAATAGCCCTAAAGTTGGTACCTACCACACTTTGCCGTGGTAAATTTGAACAAGCCAAGGAAACTTCGTCTCGTGTTTGACGCAGCCGCGATCGTTGAAAATGTATCACTCATCATGCATCTATTGAAGGGACCCCAAGAGTATCAGCCATTGCCGTCAGTCATGTTCAACTTTCGAATAGGTCATATTGCTGTGTGTGGAGACATCAGAGAGATGTTTCACCAGATTGTTATTCAGCCAGAAGACAGGTGCGCTCAGAGATTTTTGTTGCGTAACGGCGACGAAGACCGACCCCCGAAAGTCTGCGAGATGACTGTAATGACGTTCGGTACAGCATGCTCACCATGTTCCGCTCAGTATGTCAAGATCGAGAATACCAAACAACATACTAATTGCAGTCCGCGTGCTATTAAGACCATTTTGGAAAACCACTATGTCGACGACTTTGTTGATTGTTTCGAATCAGTCGATCTCGCTGTAAGCATCGCCAAAGAAGTAAGAAGAATCCATGCAGATGCTGGGTTTGAACTACGTGGGTTTACGTCAAACTCCAAATCTATGGCCAGGATCTTGAATGGCGATCAAGGTACTGCTGCTATCGAAAGTGTTGAAGTGTTGGCCACAGAAAAGGTATTGGGTATGTTTTGGCATCCAGAAAGTGATACGTTTCGTTATCATCTCAACTTTAATCGTGTCAACAAAGAAGTCATCGCTGGAAGGAGAACACCCACCAAACGAGAATTATTAAGTGTCATAATGTCCGTTTTTGACCCACTTGGACTTATGAGTCGGCTGATGATCTCCGCCAAGTTAATAATGCGAGAGGTCTGGAGGTACGACATTAAGTGGGACACAATAAATTCCGCTTGGATGGACTGGAGAGAGGGCCTGAAGAACGTAGATCTAGTAAAGATCCAAAGATGTTATTTTGCAAACGGGTTGCCTAAGGAGCTGCAACTTCATTTATTTGTCGATGCAAGTGAAGTCGTATTCGCTGCTGCTGCATATTGGAGAAGTACGAGCGCTGAAAACTGTGTTGACGTCACGCTTGTGTGCGCTAAGTAGATATGTGCGCCACAAAAACTACTAACCATGCCTAGAATGGAAGTCCTGGGAGCGCGACTAATGCAAACAATCTTGCGAGAACATAAATTGACTGTCGACAGCTGCCATCTGTTGAGCGATTTGTCAACAGTCATCAAGTGGATTCAATCAAAGAATCGTCGATATAAGCCATTTGTTGCCCACAGAATAAATAAGATTTTAAGCACCACTAAAATTAAAGACTGGTGTGGGTGCCAACACAGATAAACGTTACTGTTGATGCCACAAGACCACACCGCCAAGTAGATTTCGACGCAAAAAACCGTTGGTTCTCCGGACCTATATTTTTGATGGGAAATCCTGAGAGTTGGCCGACCGGACTTGAAATATCCGCTTCAGCCTACGACAACGATGTCGAGGTCATCGACGAGTTCGTTTTCTTTACGTCGAATCGCTCAGTAATTGAATTTTGCCGTTTCTCGTCATTTACCAAACTGAGGAGGTCTGAGGAGCACCGCTGGGTGCTAACATTTATAAATTCCTGTAAAAATTTATGCGGATCAGAAAACTCGCCCGCCTTGACAGTAGCTGAGCTGCGCGCCGCTGATAAGGTAATTTTTCGCCTCGTTCAATCTCAAGCCTTTTCCCTGGAAATCCAGTGTATTGAAAAAAATGATCCGCTGCCGAATGGATCATCTTTTTTTTTTTAATTGTTTATTTATTCAACCAGATAATTTTATATAATTTGTACAATAAACAAATACAGGATAATAATTTTTGTTTTTTAAGTAAAATGGCCGTATAAAGCACTCGATACATGAATATAATATTTACATTTAATTTATTTTACAATGATTGGACAATATCAACAAGGACTACATTTTTTTACAAATTTTATATAAATTTTTTATGAAGTCCAAATAGTGTTTTTTAAAAATAATTCTAGCATATTAAAAAAAAATTAATAGTTTTTTTTATCCTAAAACTTATATCACAGATTTAAACTTACAAACTAATACAATATTTATAAATAAATAAATAAGTCAAACAAAAATGGAATAAGTAACTAATTTAAAAGTGTAAAATAATAAATATTAATAAAATAGAATAAATAAAGTATAAAGATAAATTAATATTAATAATCACTATATATATAAATAAATATAAATAAAAAAATTATATAATTAAATAAATGAAATAAATTAATAAATAGTAAAATAAATAAAAATATAATTAATTTGTCAACAAGAAAAAATAAACGGACAAATAAATAATACAGATAAATAATATAAACAATACATACACCTCAATATAAAAAAAAACGAAGATGACAACAATGAATGCTAGCAATTTAATAGATGTCATTTGTCAGTCTGTGTGCATCGCTAATCACCCCAGTCTAGCCACCAGTAGAGCTCTCTTTTCGCTCTGATGCCATCTTTTTTATCTCGTTCAGGGATAGCCATGCAGTATCTCCAGACAGGATTTGCTACACCAGAATCTCGAAGCAACCGTTGACGTAATACGACAAAGATACTGGATTCCGAGATTGCGTCAAGTACTACGAAAGGTTGTAGGAGCGTGCATCGTATGCAAAATCACACGCGCAAAACCATCCGTGCCGCCAATGCGTCCGTTGCAAAAAGATCGATTGACGCCATACGTGCGACCCTTTACGTACAGGGGTCTTGATTATTTTGGACCACTGTTGGTATCAATCGGACGTCGTCGCGAGAAGAGATGGATCGCGCTTTTCACCTGCCTAACAGTTCGAGCCATACATCTTGAGATTGCCTATGATCTGTCAACGGATGCATGCATCCTGACGATACGAAATTTTATTAATCGCCGAGGAACACCAGTAAGAATTCGTAGTGACAACGGAAGAATTTTGTTAGTTTAGAAGGACATGCAGAGCGATTCAGTGATGTCTTCGACTGCGGACGCATTCAAGACGAATTGTCATCTAAGAAAGTGGAATGGTTGCTCAACTGTCCAATCAAACCAGCGGAAGGTGGCGTATGGGAGAGAAAGGTCAGTTGTGTAAAGCCGAAGCAGACACTGAATGAAGTGGCACCGAATGAACACACCCTACAAAGTTTCTTAATAGAAGCAGAAAACATTGTAAACTCACGACCATTAACTCATGTTCCAATTGCTCCGAACCACTTTCTTCAAGGTTGTGCCAATACCGCTCAGACTCCAGCTTGCGAAAGTTCCTCGAATAATCTATAAGTTTCACGAAAGCAGTGGTGCATGGAATACCTTCCAACCTTAACGCGTCGAGCCAAAGGGTGCACGAGAACCAAGCCGATCGAAGTTTGAGATCTGGTCCTATTGTGTGATGGTAATCTGCCACGACGGGAGTGGAGGCGAGGTCGAGTTGAGAAGGTGTATCCAGGCGTCGATGGAGAGATAAGACGAGCTGATGTACGAACAGAGAAGGGAATACTGCGTCGACCGGCTTCCAAGCTGGCCGTTCTGGACGTAGCATCTGGTGAATCCAGTCGGTTCACGGGGGCGGGAATGTTGCAGAACGGCAACTCTGCCAGAAAATTCTTAATGTAAATGGGTTTGCTGCTCAACTCGTCGCCGTTAAAAGAAGCGAATTCATCACGTTTTGAAACTTGCGTGTACTAAGCATGCTTATAATAATAATATTCGGCGCGACAGACCATTGCGGTCCAAGGGCTAACATCTCGCGACCATTTGTGCTGCGCATGTTAATTTTTGGACACAAATGGAAGGGACTACAATTTAAGGCCGGATCCGAACGGCGAATTGAGAAGCTTTCCGTGACAAGGTATTTACTCTCGGAACGTTTGTCACCCATTCGCGAGAGGTGGGACACCGTGAAAAATACTTTTGGTGTTGCTGGGATTCGAACCTGAACCTCCTGCTCAGCAGCCACGTGCACTTCCACTGAGCCACGGCGCCCACCTAAGCATGCTTATGCTCTTCGAATTTTTGGCCGGCCATTTTATTATAAATCGCAGCATTCAACGGGTTGAGCAGCAAAACCACGGTAAGAGCTAATTTGTAATTTCGATATATTATATATTATAAATGAAATTTATCTTTAGAAATAAATTCCGAATAACATTTGAAAGAAATTAAATTTCGTCAGCCCAACGAATTGCTTGCGTTTTTTTAACAACTAGATATACACTTTAATTTAACAATCGATTCTTCCCCCTGCGGTGCTCAAGAGAAATAGCCAGTTGCACGCCACCCATGCTTGAATTCAACCGCAATACTCGTGGCGCTCTAAATGCTAATTTTAATTTAATTTTGGTGGGGGCAATTGTCCCAATTTATTCGGCTTATTACAAACTAAAACCTTAAGCTAACATGATTGAAAACTTAAAACTAAGACTTAAAACTAAGACTAAAAACTAAGACTTATAGCTAACATATAAAGCTAGGGGGGATGGCGGAGGAGATCAAGTTTAAGGTAGGGAGTGCTGCGGTTAAAATCGAAAACGGTAAGGTTTAAGTTAACCTTACGCAGCATACGGGAGATTGGTTCGTTGGAGCCGTACATGGTGCGGTGTGTCGGTAGATAGAAGAGAGGCGGGCATCGTAGATTACGAGGGTAAGTATTAAAAAAAATCGCATTGTATAGAGACGCGCAATCGACGGAGCCTGAGAGGAGACGATGTATGAAAAGAATGTCAGCTATATTTCTGCGTTCTTCTAGGGTTTTCAAGGTTATGAGGTTGAGGCGGTCTTGGTAGGGAGGCAGTCCCCAGGTAGCCCTCGAAGAGCAAAACGGAGAAATCGACGTTGGATACTCTCGATTTTAACGGATTGTGAGTGTTTGTTTCTTCTGGTGATTTAACTCATTTTGTCGTGAAGGCATAACACTGGCGACAATTTGTGTTAATAATCCATTTTGAGACATTCTCTTCTTAATTCGGTAAAAAGAAGCGTTAAGTTGTGTTTTGTGTGTTTGTTTGTTGTAGTTATGTGTGTTTTCAGATTGGATCTCAGCAACATACGTGGGCTGAGAACGAATTCGTTCGCTGTGTTTAACCATGTACTTGTCCACAGGCCAGCAATTCAGGCACTGAGTGAAACTCAGGTATTTGATAATTCTGATGCATCGGAATTTAATCTACCTGGGTATAGCTTGGTGCCATTATTTTTCCCTCGACGCGGACTCGCAATCTATGTCCGTAGAGATGTTGCGTTTCAGCTTTTGCCTCAATTTAGCCAAAGTTCCAATCCGGAATTCAATTTCATTTGGCTCAAAGTAAAGGTACATGAGCGCAACATCTACTACTGTTTTCTTTACAGAAGCCCCCACTTAGACAGTGTTTCAACTCAGAGCGAGTTTGATGCACTGTCTGATTCCATCTTAAGAATTGGAAATCATAAAAATGATATCGTTATTGCGGGCGATTTCAATGTACACAACTCTGGGTGGCTTCGCCATTCTGGCCAGACAACACTCGAAGGAAGGTGTGTTGAGTTATTCGCTGAGTTTAATCACCTTACTCAGTTTGTAAATGAGCCTACACGAATACCTGACATTGCAAATCATTCCGCAAACACCCTTGTTTGGAGACTTGTTCCTTACCTCTCGACCTGATAAATACTCCGTCAATGTATTATCGCCCCTAGGCTCATCAGACCATTGTGTAGTATCAGCTAATTTCTCGTTAAAAAACCACGTAGTTAGAGAAAAAACTCCCAAAAAAATAGTACGAGAAAGCCAATTGGGATGGCCTTAACAACTTCTTTGAGAGTTATAGCTGGTCGCTATTGTTTCGCGATAGCAACGTGGATGCCGCCGCTGATGCAATAACAAACATCATTCTTATTGGTATGAGAAAGTTTATCCCTTTTAGGAATAAATCCATCAAATCAAAGGAAGATGGATGGTATGACTTGAGCTGTAAAGAGGCTTCTAGGATTAGAGAGGTATGCTTTCGGTTTTACAAAGCAAACCCTTCCGAGGAAAACCGAAAAAAGTTTAAACGAGCAAGAAATGATTGCAATGCCCATCTTCGGCGAGTCAAATTCGCCTACGACCGAAAATTAAGGCAAAAAATACTACAATGTCCCATAGGTAGTAAAAATTTTTGGTCTTTCGTGAAAAGAATCAAAAATTCAGCCTCGTCGTCGATTCCAACGCTCATTTATAATGACATTCCAGTTGTCAGCTCTATGGACAAGGCCAATCTGTTTGCTGCGCATTTCGCAGCTAGCTCTACGCTTCCAGATTGTACATTGCCGCCTCCTGCACCTCAGAGTATTGAACACTCTATGGGACAGATATTTTTTCGTACTCGTGCGGTTGCTAGAGTTTTAAATGATCTTAACACATACAAATCCGCTGGTCCAGATGGTATTCCTCCATTAGTTCTGAAGAGGTGTTCTTCCAAGCTGGCATTACCATTGCGTAAGCTTTTCCATCTATCCTATTCTTCTGGACTCTTCCCGAGAAGTTGGAAAACAGCATTTGTCCAGCCCATACCCAAAAAAGGCGAACCGTCGTCTCCTTCTTCGTACCGACCCATAGCACTTACATCCATTCTTTCCAAGGTCATGGAAACGCTGATCAATTATCAGCTTAAGAAATATCTTGAAACCAACGTAATCCTTAGTGACCGGCAGTATGGGTTTCATGGGCAACGTTCTACTGGTGATTTGATGGTTTATCTCACTGAACAGTGGAACCGATCGATTTCAAATCTGAAATACACCACATAAAAGCTGGCGTTCCCCAGGGCTCTGTTCTGTCCCCGACACTCTTTCTCATTTTTATTAATGATCTCTTATCTGTAACTTCTAATCCAATTCACTCTTTCGCTGACGACAGCACTCTCAGCTTCTCATATAAGTTTGAGGAACGTCCCTCCACCTCTGATGTGGAACTCAAACAACTTCGTATGTTAAGCACGTTAAATTCTGACCTTGACAGCATAATACAATGGGGAGAAAACAATCGAGTAGAATTTAACGCTTCCAAAACCCAATGCTGTCTCCTGTCGTCCAAGCGAATCCTAAATCCCATGCCATTATCCATGAATGGCACTTGCATCGAGGAATCTGAAAATATCGCAATTCTCGGTATGTGCGTTAACGACAAGCTTCGTTGGAATGACCACATATTTACCGTCGCTAAAAATGCTGCGAAATGTTTAGGTTTTCTAGCCCGGTGCAAGAAATATTTCACTCCCTCTGATCTGGCTACCATTTACAAGGCTTTTATTCGCCCAAAACTTTAGTACAATTGCCATATCTGGTCTGGTGCGCCTAAGACTACTTTGCATCAGCTAGATAGAATACAAAACCACGCGATAAAACTTATCGGTGACGAAAATATAGCAAAATCGATTGATTCGCTTGAACACCGCAGGAACGTTTCTTGCTTGTCACTGTTTTATCGCTTCTTCTACCAGCGGTGCTCAAGAGAAATAGCCAGCTGCATGCCACCTCTCCTTGAATTCAACCGCAATATTCGTGGCGCTCTAAATGCTCATCAGTTTACCCTTAAGCCCATCTTCGGACGTTAAATTCAGGGATTCGTTCTTCAGCCGTACAACTCGTATGTGGAATGCTCTGCCAAGCTCTGTCTTCCCACATCACTATGATCCACAGGCATTCAAAACACAAGCTCATAGACATCTCCTCTTTTCTCCTCCTCTTCCTTAACCCCCACGCTGGGCCAAGCATATAGCCGAGAATTATAAGGGTGCGAACCCCTTGAAGCGTGCGCGAATTATAAAAAAAAAAAAAAAAAATCTAGACACATGAACTTGATGATATGGGGACCACACTTGACTAGCGTACTCGAGGAGGGAACGGACAAATGTAAATGTAATGTAGAGGGATCTGGCCACGTAAGGGTTGGAAAATTCTTTGGACCACCGTTTGACAAAGCCAAGTGATGAGTTGGCTTTGAGAATTATTTCATCAATATGAGAACGGAAGTTTAGTTCCGAGTCGCACAATATGCCGAGGTCTCGAAAATATTGCACGCGGGATATGGGTTGGCCGTGGAGAAAGTAATGTCTGGGAGGGGGCTTGTTGCACTTACGTAATAGGGTAATAGATTGGCATTTGGAGATATTGAGATCCAAGCAATTTTTTAGGCACCATGTGGAAAAATTGTCTAGGTCTTGTTGAAGGAGATAGGAGTCTTTTGGGGAAGAAATGGGTTTGAAGAACTTGGTATCATCAGCATAAATTGAGATGGCGGAATGTTTGATTACGCTATCGAGATCATTTATAGTTAAAATGAAGAGAAGGAGGCCTAGATGGCTGCCTTGTGGGGCCCCTGAGGTTGCCAAAAATGTGGACGATAAGACGGACCTGAAGCGAACACTATAAAGACGGTTTTCCAGATATGAAGATATCCATTTTAACAATAAGGGTTCAAGCCAAGGATTAGTTGATGAGATATCTTATCAAAAGCCTTACTGAAATCAGTTGCAACAACGTCGACTTCGTTGCCACTCTCTAAGGCTGAAAGGGCGGAGGAGATGAATTCAACAAGATTAGTGGTGGTTGATCTACCTTTCAGAAAGCCATGTTGGCTGGGAGAGATAAGAGACTTGCAGTGGAAACTTAACGCTTCGTGTAAAATACTTTCGAAGAGTTTGGGTATATTGGGAAGTTTAGCAATGGGGCGATAATTAGTTACATCATTCTTTGATCCTTTTTTGTGTATCGGGGTTAGGAAAGAGGTCTTCAAGATCTGAGGAAATTCTCCTTGTGAAAGGGATAGGCAAAAGAGGTGAGAAAGTGGAAGGGAGATGCTGGAAGAAATTTTTTTAAGAAATATAGCGGGGAGGCCATCTGGGCCGGGTGAGTATTCATCATTAAGTTATTGTAACTTATTTTCGATAACCGTAGGGTCAACAGTTTTGGAGAGAAAGGGGACATTGGAGAAGTTAAGTAGGTAATTGAAATAGGAGGGGTCCGGTGCGAAGGAGTTATCGACGAAAGATTTTTTGAAAAAGGTAGCAAAAAAGTTGGCAATGGTATGCGGATCGGTTGATGATGTATTATTGTAAGAGAGTGATGGAGGGTACTCGTTAGACTTCCTTTTATAGTTGACGAATTGAAAAAACGACTTAGGGTCATTTATTAGATTGGTTTGTGCATTATTGAGGTAGCGCTGATAAAGAGAATTATAAAGCTGGGTAAATTGCAGGTAAATACCGAGATAGTTGGAATAGTCAGAAAAAGAATAAGTTCGAAGGTAAGTCGCTTCGATTATACCAAGGAGGAGATGTAGATGAGGTTTTATGGCGTGTGAAAGGGACATAAAGAGAAATAGAATTAAATATTTGTTTGTAGGAAGCGGAGATGGCATTATTTAAAGATAGATTGTCAAACCTAAGGGAAGACCTGTTAAGATAGTCATTAATTTTGCGGAAATTAGCTTTATGAAAGTCGTAAGAAGTGAGAACTATGGGATGAGGTGACTGTAGTGGAGAGTTGTGGAAAAAAGAAAGGATAAGAGGGGGGTGAAAATTATCAATAGTCGATAGGGATAGTTGACATAGCGAGACAGAGGAGTTAAGGGGGTCAGTTGTGAAAATAAGGTCTAATTGCCTACCCATGTAGTTAGGGACGCCACTAACTTAGCATAGACTTGAGTCTGTAAGCCAATCTACGAAGAGATATTCCTTTGTTGAGTTGGGATTTGAAGCGATGAAAAAGGAAAAAGGAAAAGGGAGAGTCTAACGTAGGGCGGGTAAGATCGTCATCTCGAAAAACATTAAAAGTAGGAGAGGATAGCTCTTGCTTTCTTATGTCCGGGATTAGATTGGTTTCAGTCAGGGCATATATATCAAATGGGAGGGCATGAGATTGGTGCAGAACATCACGGGTTTTCGAGCGTAGGCCTCTTACGTTCTTGTAGTAAAAGATAAGAGGTTTAGGGGAGGGTGGTTTAATTGTTGTCAACGGTGGTATATTAGGGACGAAAAAATTTGCTATGGTCAACGCGGCTCCGTTGGAGGTGTGAGATTCTTTTAGAATGTACATAGTTACCGAAAGCGCCAAGGTCGTCTGCTACTTTTTTAGGTGACATATTGAAAATCTCGTGGTACCTGATGTAAATGCTCCTGAGACTGGCTAGATCTGTAGGGAGACCTTCCTGCTGAATGGAAACCATGACACTTGTTTTGGTTTTACCTTCATAGCAGACAGAGTCAGATTTGTCATGCAGATAAGCAAGAAATAGTCGTATATTCTCGTATACATTTTTTTCTCTAAGTCTAGAGAGTGCATACCGACATTCAGGGGTGTCTATGGTTTGCTGGGTTAATTTAACAGTGGGTGGCAGAAGGGGATCAAGAAAGGGGGTATTAGATGCAGTGTGTGAGGAGGAAAGGGTATTTGAAGTAGGTTTATATGAGGGGTTGGAAATGTCATTAGGTGTGGTGTTAAGAATATGGGATCTAATGAAATTGGGGTACTTGGCTCTAGTTTTAAGGTCAAAGTTAGGGAAAGAATTGCTGGTGGAACATGTCGGGGGTAGTTGAGAGGAGACTGTGTTGGAGGTTGGGGTTAATTCAAATGAGACACGTTCGGGTGCAGATACATGATGGTGAAGCTGTTTGGTTTGAAGGGGAGCGATCTGATGGGTTTTGAAGCTAGTTTGGGTTTACGAAGGATGTTAGTCGGAGGTTGACTCTGCCGAGTAGCCATTTTGAAGGTGGCGTGGTTTCTTCCTTGATGAGCACCAATTGGCTGATGACAATGTTGTCGTTGGTTCTCAACCACTTTGGGCGTTGTTGCAGGCGGGCGAGGTATTATGTTGACCAAATTCTCCAGAAATGCTGGTACATCCTTTGAACTAGTTGGAAACGATTGAGACGGTTGGTTTTTACCTCGAGCAATGCTGGTTCGGGTGTCGTGATTGGTACCTCCCCGATCAGAAAATGACCTGGGGTGAGGATCGTGCAGTCATCTGGGTCGTCCGACATGGGGCACAATGGTCGCGAATTCAAGCACGATTTGATCTGGCACATCAACGTCGTCAATTCCTCGAATGTGAGTAAGGTGTCGCCCATGACACGTCGTAAATGGTGTTTCACTGATTTCACTCCTGCTTCCCACAATCCGCCGAAATGTGGTGAAGCAGGAGGGATAAATTTCCAAGTGGTGCCATCTTGAGCCAATAGTGCAGCTATCTCGGGACTCACAACTTTAGTGCTCTGCTGATGTAGGAATGCCAGTTGACGACTGGATCCGACGAAGTGGGTTGCACAATCGCTGTATAGGCTTTGGATTTTGCCTCTTTGCGCAGTGAACCTCTTAATTGAAGAAATGGAAATGAAAAGCTGCACACTTAATAGAAATAAAACTCAAGACCTTGTTATCAAAAGTGCACCAAGAAAAACAGAACAGAAAAGCTCACTGATTGAATAAATTTAGCATAAAATGTTTTACAGACTGTGGAAATGCGATAAATGGATTGGTGGTGGGCTCGGACACCAGCTCCAAATGCAGTGCTTTGGTGGATAGACAGACGAATAAACAGATGTAACCTTTCGTCGATGTACCACCGCGGCCCTTATGTAGTTTGATCGTTATCGGACCCGCATAGTCCACGCCGCTGTGCAAAAACGGCCTCGATGGTGTAACACGATGCGATGGAAGATTCGCCATTATTTGCTGCCTTGTGATTGAGCAATGGCGAAGGCACACGACGCATTTGTGGACGTGCGAGCGCACCAAGGTTTTGATGCTCAGCATCCAGTAGTGATTTCGTAAATGAGCCAACATCAGCTGTGGACCGCCGTGTAGCGTTGTGCGATGCGCTTGTGAAATGATTAAATGGGTGAGTTGATCATCTTTGGGAAGAATTATCGGATGCTTCTCTGTTTATGGCACATTCGAATTTTTAAGCCGCCCTCCAATACGTAGGATCCCGTCGACGTCGACGAAAGGGTTTAGAGACCGAAATGGGCTTCTGCCGAGTAGGTGTTCCCCTGACTGGCATCGTGATATCTCGTCAGCGAAATGGATTGATTGAACCAGCCTGACCCAGAACTCGACTGACCAATTGAGCTCCGGTACGGTTATGAAACCTTCTAATCGCGTTGCTGCACTGATACGTCGACGTTGGATAGGGCGTCTGCATAAAGCCGTGACACGAAGTAATTTGCCGAGCGATGAACATCGAGCGAGTAAATGGTATATGTCGTTACGACACGTTACGGTTTCTGCATGCGTTGCGATCATTGAATTTGTTTTGCGTTCATCGATGTTCGTGTAAGCCTCGCGAGTCTTCTGAAGTGGCCACTTACTTATATCTTCCCGCAGCCAAACAGGACCCGTCCACCACAATGGATGGTTGTGTAATGATGATGGTTCAACGCCACGGGACGCGCAGTCAGCGGGGTTCTGCTTAGTGTCGACATGGTTCCAATTGGTGGGCTTAAGATAATCTAGGATTTGCGAAACCCGGTTTGCCACGAACGTCTTCCACCGGTTAGGAGAACTGCGTAACCAACCAAGAACCACTTCCGAATCGGTCCATGCAAACATTTGAGACTGTGACACGTTGGTGGATGTGCCGATGGTTTGCATGAGTTTGGATTGGATTACGCTGGCACAAAGCTCCAATCGTGGCAAGCTGATGGTCTTCAATGGGGCAACCTTTGTTTTGGATGCCAGAATAATGATGTTTACAGATCCATCTGTCGACGTCGTACGAGTATACACCACAGCTGCGTAGGCCTTGGAGGAGGCGTCGCTGAAACCGTGAATTTGAATATCGGCGTGGTCTTTCGAATGATTTGTCCAGCGATCGATTCTGAGAGCCTCCAAAGATCTCAAACTACCTCGATAAGTAAGCCATCTTTGAGCGATTGACTGTGGGACCGCTTCCTCCCACGATATGCCGAGTACCCACAACCCTGGAACATGATTTTTGCGATAATTGTGGTCGGGGATACCCAGCCGAGCGGATCGAAGATCTTCGATGATTGCGACAATATTGTTCGTTTGCTTGGTGCACCAATGTCAGATACTGAGCTGATGTTGAATCCGAAACAATCGGCCGAGGGAGACCAATGCAGTCCAAGAGTTTTCACTGATTGATCCCAATTTAGCTCAAGTCGTCCCTGAGGCTCGCGGAATTCGGCCGGTATCTCATTGAGAAGATGTTGGCTGTTCGAGGACCACTTCCGCAGTTCAAAACCGCCACATCGGAGCAACGCCACTATTTGTCTCTCGACTTGGATTAAATCCGCAATGTCGTGTGAACCGGTCATCAAGTCGTCGACGTAAAAGTCTCTTGAGGCGACTTCGGCTGCGATTGGAAATCTTTCCTGTTCGTCTCGTGCGAGCTGATGGATGGTACGAATTGCCAGATACGGAGCGCTGGCAGTGCCGTAAGAGACGGTGCACAGTCGAAAATCTCTTATTGGTTCTTCTGTGGAATTACGCCATACGATTCGCTGATAGTTTCTATGCTCGGGTGCTATCAGGATCTGTCGGTACATCTGCTTGAAATCTGCGACGAAAACGAATTTATGGTTGCGAAAACGAGTTAGTATTTTTTCGAAGATGCAGTGTTGAAGTTTGGGACCAATGCGAAGCTTCTGATTTAGCGATACTCCACTCGTTGTTTTATGTGACGCGTCGAAAACCACACGTAGTTTTCGTTGCATTACACCGTGATGAGGAAGATAACACATCTGCTCAGGCGATTTGCTGTCGTCGTTCAACACTTCCTCCATATGGCCCGATTACAAATAGTCCTGCATGAACTTATTGTACTCTGCACGGAGTTGGCAATTCTTAGTAAACCGACGTTCCATATGTTGCAGTCTGAGGATTGCGCCGGCTCGTGATTTTCCAAGTGGTGATGAATTGTCGTTGAATGGGAGGAAGACTGTGTATCTCCCATCTTCATTGCGATAGTGTGTTGATTCGTAATGCTGTTCACATTTTGATTCATCGTGGGTTAGTTCTCGACGTGAACAAACGTCCTCGATCTCCCAAAATGACCTGAGTGTGCTATCGATTGTGTCAAAATTCTCAATTTTCGTTGTCAAACTCAATAATTTATTGGTTACCTTGCGTTCCACCTTGCCGAAGAGTATGTATCCCTGTTTGGTGTTCTGTGAGAAGGGTGACACCGGTGATGCAACCATCCTTTTGAAGCATTCCAATGACATCAGATCCGAGCAAAATATCAATTCGGTTGGGACGATGGTAATGGGGATCGGCAAGTTCCAAATGTTTTAAGTGTGGCCATTGATGTGTGCCAATTGGTTGCGATGGCAGCGTGCCTGTGATCTTCTCGACTACAAGTGCTGTAATTGAGATCGAAAATGTTGCGTCGGTTCGGGATTGTAATACGAATTCAACAAGTGAACAAGCTGTAACTGCCGATGTCAATCACTTGGTTATCCGTAAGCCTTGGGTGTCCTGATCTACGCGTAGCTTGATCGGCCTCGCTGTCGTGTCTCAGTAATTCTACCGAAAATGATTTTCTGATCATATTATCTTCGCTCATGCGGGCTAGGTGTCCTGCCCACCGGTGCCCACCGAGCTTATTTCCCGTCATGATTTCGATATCGTGGTAACAGTCGTTGATCTTGAGAGACTAAAGTAGACTTTGTTGGTCTTAAGCAACTGTTCGCGTATTTTTGGTTCCATGCTGTTATCGGCTGCTACAATTTACCAGAGATAGTTTAAGGCTTGAACTGCATCAAATTCGCTCTCCACTATCTTAATTGAGAAAATAATTATGGATTTTTGCTCCGATCATATCAGTCGCTAGTTTACAATCATCACAGAACCAGTTGTTCGGATCTTTACGACTATTGCCTAAGATGGCGTCAGCAATATGAATAACATAGTTAATGTATGTCCATTTTTCTTCTACGCCCAGTATCTCAGCCCCAGGACTTACTCAGGGCGAAACCTTTTACTTGACCTTAGTTGTTTCTGGGCTCTTTTTTGCATGTTAACTCAAATCTGATTTGCGGATGCTTTATTTCCTGGTTGAGCAATCTGTACTCGGAGCATCATATCAACAAGAGAAGTCCGAGAACTTCGGTATGCTCGTACCGTCATAAGGTTCGGGTTGTGGCAGCGCTCTGGCAACACGTGGTCTATCTGGTTGCAATGGCTTGTGGCTTCATCAGTTTATACCCAGGTGGCTTTGTGGATATTTTTAATCGTAAACCTTGTACTTGCAACGACCAAATTATTGTTGCTATTTCTATGACTCGTTGTCATTAGTGTTCTCGTGTAAACTGTGGGTGCCAATGTATTGCATGAATATGGCCTCCGACATATTTTTGCGTTGATATACTTATAATGATTTTTATATAATCCTGAGGGCAGCACCTGATGTCTTGCATGACAGCTGTAATATATGTCATATTCGTATTTTTGGAAGACCAGTCCAGCGCATCTTATTGATCCTGTTATGTCAACATTATATTTGGCAGGGTATCGGGCGTACGTTTCATGATTTTATTTGATTTTATTACATTTGATTTGATTATTTGATTCTTAAATTAATTCTAGTAAGCACCGTCTTGTTTGCCTACTTGAGGGCTAAGATAGCAAGTTCAGACTACGAGTATGCTTCTATTCTTATTCTATACGGTTGAGAAGCTCGAATATGACATGAAATCTTTGGTCGAACCGGCATCCGTTTAAAGAAGACTACTTGTGTTTCTTCCTCCCAGCAGGGTATCAAGAACAACTAGATGACGAAATCCGTCGACGACGACAAAAACCTGGGGGAAAGTTCGGAGAGCATTCTGCCCAGGAAAAACATAAATATTTAAATAATAATTGTTGAGTGTATCAACAACAACAAAACAATTGTACAATTGCACGATGCATCGAGCAATGTATCGGCAACAAAAAGCAACATCAGCAATTGCACAATTGCACAATACATTCAATTCGAATGTATCGACTACAAAAAGCCACATCAGCAATTGCACAATTACACTTACATCGAGCGCCACACACCCAACAACCAGTGACCCACATAAATGCAATTGCTATTTCTTCACAATAAGTAGAAAAGCAATTGCATATTGGTAATAAATTTAAATCAGTAAGCATTACCAACAGTAGGTCAACATTACTATTGGAATGCTTTTTAAGTAGTAAGCCAAAATAACGTATAAATATAGAATAAATAAATGAGAAAGTAGTCAGTTTTACAAAAGAAAATAACCGTCTTCCTAATTAGCAAAAATTGACAAATATCCCCCCACCAAATCCTAAAGGGAAAGGATTTACATGGTCCTTCGAGCCGGATTATCCGGAAAATTTTAAACAACATGGACCAACTTCAAGAAGGATTGGGAGTCCAGATACACCCCAGAGTACCTAAGGAAGAGGCTGAAGGACCTGGAAAAATTCTGGGTTCACTTCCAGATCAATAATGGGTACTTGGAAGAGAAAAGGCAAATCCGCAACATGAGTACTTCACGAAAAGATACTTCAGCCAGTTCGAGGTAAGATATTTAGATATCAATGACACAATCAAGGCAAAACTGGAGACCAGAAGGAAGTGGCAGCCTTTCGCCGCAACAACAGATGTAGGCGGTCAGGACTCACCTCAGTGGCAGATGAGCCAATTCTGACTCAGAGTGCAGCAATTTCAGAAGAAAAAAGAGAGGCGGCACACATTACAAGGGGCTCGGGAAGATTTATCAGGTTAAATCTTATCAAAAATAATCTCCTTGGAATAATTGACAGCTTGGACCTTACAAAGAATTCAGTCTACCTTGGGTTTAAGTTGGATCAATTAAGGGAATACTGGACAAAGCTGGCTGCGATGAACGAGGAAATCATGTCATCACTAGACTACTCGGAGCATGATCTGGATTACGTGACCAACAACGAATTAATAAAGTTGGAGGAAATGTATCAAGAGGCATACATTCAGATCAGGGAGGCAGATGAAATTCAGCACCAAGCACAGCCCGTATCACCACGTGGTACAATGAATCAAGACACAATTTTGGGAGCTATTTGAGCGAGTTGTGAACCATCTGTCACCAAGGTCAGCTATGCAACGGCGGTAGAACTGCTTCGGAAGCGGTTTCAAAATTCAGCAGCAAAAAAACAATTACATTCAGACTTTGCTTACACTAAAAACAGTTAGAAATGGTAGTGCATTTGACTTAAAAATCGTCATGGACACATCAAGGGAAGTCCTGTATGGCATTAAGAATTTGGGAGTCGATGTTAGCTCATGGGATCCGCTAGTCATTCAGTTGGTGCTACCAAAACTTGACACTAAATACAGGAAATCATATCAACAATCAAGAGGAAATTCAATAGAAATTCTAAGTGAATTTTTCGATTTTATCGAAAGTAGATTCAGAGGACTGGAGGCAGTCGCGAACTCAACCATGAAAAGTCAACAGTTTCTAAAAGCTTAACTGCTTGAACATGATGCAAAGGAGTGTCCGACGAAAAAGGAATGCAAAATATGTACAAGGCAGCATAATTCGTTACTTCACGTCCCACAAGGAGAAATTCCAGCGAGACCCGAGGCCAAGAAGTCATCAACAAAGGTAACAACGACGGGATTTGCTACCGCAGCTACTACAAATGATGAAGGGATAGTATTACTTGCCACGGCCATGGTGAGCATATGTGTTAAGTGGCAAGTCAAGCTGGTGCGAGCTCTAATTGACCAAGGGTCCCAATCATGTGTCGTGACGGAAAAACTAGCTCGACAAGTACGGGTGCCGATGACCAAATACCATTCAAGGGTCAATGAAATAAACGGGCATGCTACACATATTATCGCAGTATGTAACTTTAACATCCAATCAATTCACGATAAAAAAGTCAACTTGAAGGTAAAGGCTCTAGTAATGCCTGCTATTACATCAAAAATGCCTGGACAACAATTTACACCACATTGGCCACACATCCAAGGTTTGAAGCTGGCGGACCCATGGTACTCGCAAACAAAAGAAATTGATTTGCTAATTGGATCAGACATTTTGCCGCAATTCCTACTACATGGATTAGTCAAGGGTCCTGTGAAACTCCAATGGCGCAGAACACAATGTTCGGGTGGATACTATCAGGACAATCATGACCCCAAACCAACGGAAGCCGACGCAAGTTAATATTATCACCTCATGTGTCAGCATTTGCAGTGAAGATGACCAGTTAAAGAAATGTTGGGAGCTAGATGAGGTTCCTAGCGCAACGTGTATGTCTACAGAAGAAAAAATGTGCAAAAAACACTACAAACAGACGCACAAACGAGATGAAACAGAGCGTTACATTGTCAAGCTACCACTACAAAGGATCGCATGATATTAGGCAAATCCCGAAAAATGGCACTTAAAAGAAAAATTCGAAAAAAAAAAAAAAAGAACTGCAGCTAGAATATTCTAAGTTCATGCAAGAATATCTCGATCGTGGTCACATGGAGGAAGTACCAGAAGATACAACACAAAAAATATGCTATCTTCCTCATCACGAAGTGATAAAAGAGAAGAACAGTACTACAAAACTGAGAGTAGTATTCGACGCCTCGGCGAAAACAACATATGGAGAATCGCTGAATACCATCATGATGATCGGACCAACAATTCAAAGGGATCTGTTTCATCTGCTACTTCGATGGAGAAAATTTTTCGTCGTGTTCACAGCTGACATCGAGAAGATGTATAGGCAAATTTTAGTCGATACACATGATCAAAATTTGCAACGCATTTTGTGGAGAGATAATCCCAACAGTCAACTCAAGGAATACGTTCTCAAAACCGTCACCTACGGAACAGCATCAGCACCCTATCTGGCAATCAAGACTCTGTGCCAGCTAGCTGAAGATGAAAAACAACGATATCCGCGGGTAAGCCAAACCGTACTTGAAGGATTCTACGTAGATGATTGTCTCGGCGGTGCAAATTCAGTAAGAGATTGTCTTAGTATTCAGCAAGAACTGACGCAGCTACTTCACAAGGGTGGATTTAGCCTACGCAAATGGACATCAAACAGTCCAGAGTTCTTAAAGGCATTGCCAAGAGAAGTCATTGAAATGAAACCAGAATATGAGTTTAATAATGACACCACATTCAGCATTTTGGGAATAAAATGGTGTCCGAAGACAGACGAATTCCATTTTAAGGTCAATCTTTCGTCTTTCAGCACTAAGGTACTAATTCCAAGATGTACGCGACAATTATAAAACTTCCGAATATAGCTATATGGGTTTGCAGACGCATCAGAGTCAGCCTATGCAGCAGTGGTATATCAGAAGGTGATTAACTACGGTTCCACGACAATATGCATCATCGCGACAAAAACCAAGGTGGCCGCTGTGAAACAAGTTTCACTTGCAAGGTTGGAGCTATGTGCAGCTACATTGCTCACGATACTAATGATGTACATTACACAAGGAACAGAGACGAGACACAGCAGAGTCATGGCCTGGTCAGATTCTACCATTGTACTGAGCTGGTTTAATTTTATGCCTCGTTTTCTATAGTTATATATTATATGTATGTAACTATATAGTATGTATATAACTACAAATATAACTATATATATATAAATACATATATTACTACGGCCACAGCTGGAAATTCTGGGATCTGGCCAATAGCGTCTGGAATTTTTGGAACCAAGACATTTCTCAAGGGATTCGTATGAAACTCGAAATGTAGGACTAATATGCGACTATAAGATTTGTTCCTATGGAAATTTTGGGATCTCAAGCGATTCGTATGAAACTCGGAATGTAGGACTCATATGTGACTATAAGATTTGTTCCGATGGAAATTATGGGATCTGGCCAATACAACTTCACAACTTCAACCGCGCGTAAAAGTTACACGCACTCTTTTTTGTTTTTAATGAATTATACCAAAATAAATTAAAGAAATGTGCAAATGATAATCCCAACCGTGTATTAGTGCACATTAATTGGTCCTTCGAGCCGGATGAAAAAATTTAGAATTATCAAATTACTTTTGCATGATTGTTATTCTGTAAACCAAATCAAATTGCTTCAAAATGGGAGCTCTTCAAAAACGACGTGCTGTTTTAAAAGGTCAAATGACCAAAGTCTTGTCATTCGCGAAAAACATCAACGCATCAACAACCATGGAAGCGATCCAAGCATGAATGGAGAAAACAAGCGTTTTGTGGGCCGAATTTACAAACGTTGAAGCCAAGTTATTTGAAACCCAAGTTGATGTGACATCACAATCGGATGAATTTTATGAGAATTATAACCGCGCGGTGGCCTTGTTTAATGCTGCACTGCGACAATATCATACAGTGGCACAGTTAAATACTTGGGTTCGCATGGTGAAACAACAACTCAAAATCAATCAATCAATCAATCGAATCAATCGAATCGACGATGTTGCCTCGGTTACAGATTCTAACTTTCCCAGGTAACCTTCAAGAATGGCAAAATTTTTTCGATCTATTCAACAGTTCAGTGCACGAAAAAGTGATGTTGGCCTCTGCACAAAAACTTCAGTACTTAAAGGGTCTACTCAAAGGTGAACCATCAGACCTCATTAATCATTTGAGTATTACCGATGCCAATTACATAGAAGCGTATCAAATCCTTGTTAAGAGGTATGATAAGAAGAAGTTAACCATCAACAATTACATCGATACCTTCTGCAAACAATCTGCAATTAGCCGTGTCAATGCTTCAACAATAAGGAAATTAGCCGATACCAGTGAAGATATTATTAGAGGTCTGAAGGCAATCGGCCCAAAGGGTGACTTACGGGACCCATGGCTGATTTACATTATCGTTAATAAATTGGACGACAACAGCAGGCAATTTTGGCAGCATGAATCATCCAAGGTGGATAATCCCACGTTCCAAGATCTTATCGAGTGTCTCCAAACCAGAGCAGATACGCTTGAGGGAATTCGAGAGATTAACAACCGACCTGTAATGCGGCTATCTTCAAATATGAGAGGCATACAGACGAATTTCACTTCCAATTTGATGTGCCCATTATATCAAATCAAGCATATGTTATATCACTGCCCAAAGTTTAGAGCTATGAACCTTAATGAAAGACAATCATTTATTAGCAATAAAGGGAGATGTAATAATTGCCTTAGAGATGTTATAATGGCCTTAGCTAATCATTCATGTCAGATCTGGCACAAACGTCACAACAGCTTGTTACATATTTCGAATTCGTCAAACCCACAATCCGTTTCACAACCAATAACATTGCCGACCACCAGTACCATACATTTATCACCCAACCTAAATTCTACTGATTCAACACCATTTACACATTTGTTACTTGATTCATAACTTCACCAAACATTCACCATTCTGGTGAAACCTTTCGAAATGTATCAATTAATAATAAAGCAATAATACCTACCCAAACCAAGCTACCACTTAGTAGCGTGAACTTCCAATCACTGCTACCAACCGCAGTTGGTTTTCTATAGTTATATATTATATGTATGTAACTATATAGTATGTATATAACTACAAATATAACTATATATATATAAATACATATATTACTACGGCCACAGCTGGAAATTCTGGGATCTGGCCAATAGCGTCTGGAATTTTTGGAACCAAGACATTTCTCAAGGGATTCGTATGAAACTCGAAATGTAGGACTAATATGCGACTATAAGATTTGTTCCTATGGAAATTTTGGGATCTCAAGCGATTCGTATGAAACTCGGAATGTAGGACTCATATGTGACTATAAGATTTGTTCCGATGGAAATTATGGGATCTGGCCAATACAACTTCACAACTTCAACCGCGCGTAAAAGTTACACGCACTCTTTTTTGTTTTTAATGAATTATACCAAAATAAATTAAAGAAAAGTGCAAATGATAATCCCAACCGTGTATTAGTGCACATTAATTGGTCCTTCGAGCCGGATGAAAAAATTTAGAATTATCAAATTACTTTTGCATGATTGTTATTCTGTAAACCAAATCAAATTGCTTCAAAATGGGAGCTCTTCAAAAACGACGTGCTGTTTTAAAAGGTCAAATGACCAAAGTCTTGTCATTCGCGAAAAACATCAACGCATCAACAACCATGGAAGCGATCCAAGCATGAATGGAGAAAACAAGCGTTTTGTGGGCCGAATTTACAAACGTTGAAGCCAAGTTATTTGAAACCCAAGTTGATGTGACATCACAATCGGATGAATTTTATGAGAATTATAACCGCGCGGTGGCCTTGTTTAATGCTGCACTGCGACAATATCATACAGTGGCACAGTTAAATACTTGGGTTCGCATGGTGAAACAACAACTCAAAATCAATCAATCAATCAATCGAATCAATCGAATCGACGATGTTGCCTCGGTTACAGATTCTAACTTTCCAAGGTAACCTTCAAGAATGGCAAAGTTTTTTTGATCTATTCAACAGTTCAGTGCACGAAAAAGTGATGTTGGCCTCTGCACAAAAACGTCAGTACTTAAAGGGTCTACTCAAAGGTGAACCATCAGACCTCATTAATCATTTGAGTATTACCGATGCCAATTACATAGAAGCGTATCAAATCCTTGTTAAGAGGTATGATAAGAAGAAGTTAACCATCAACAATTACATCGATACCTTCTGCAAACAATCTGCAATTAGCCGTGTCAATGCTTCAACAATAAGGAAATTAGCCGATACCAGTGAAGATATTATTAGAGGTCTGAAGGCAATCGGCCCAAAGGGTGACTTACGGGACCCATGGCTGATTTACATTATCGTAAATAAATTGGACGACAACAGCAGGCAATTTTGGCAGCATGAATCATCCAAGGTGGATAATCCCACGTTCCAAGATCTTATCGAGTGTCTCCAAACCAGAGCAGATACGCTTGAGGGAATTCGAGAGATTAACAACCGACCTGTAATGCGGCTATCTTCAAATATGAGAGGCATACAGACGAATTTCACTTCCAATTTGGTGTGCCCATTATATCAAATCAAGCATATGTTATATCACTGTCCAAAGTTTAGAGCTATGAACCTTAATGAAAGACGATCATTTATTAGCAATAAAGGGAGATGTTATAATTGCCTTAGAGATGTTATAATGGCCTTAGCTAATCATTCATGTCAGATCTGGCACAAACGTCACAACAGCTTGTTACATATTTCGAATTCGTCAAACCCACAATCCGTTTCACAACCAATAACATTGCCGACCACCAGTACCATACATTTATCACCCAACCTAAATTCTACTGATTCAACACCATTTACACATTTGTTACTTGATTCATAACTTCACCAAACATTCACCATTCTGATGAAACCTTTCGAAATGTATCCATTAATAATAAAGCAATAATACCTACCCAAACCAAGCTACCACTTAGTAGCGTGAACTTCCAATCACTGCTACCAACCGCAGTTGTTCGCGTTATCGATGTCCATGGACAGTTGCAATCATGTCGCGTTCTATCAGTTTCGCAGGCGTCATTCGTGATGGAGGAGCGTGTTTCCCATTTGGCCTTACCTCGACACAAGGCAACCATTTCATCCAAAGCGGGGACCACTAGAGAAGTGACGACACTACATCTCACGTCAAGATTTCCGTCAAAACCAAATTTAAAACCTTGTAAAGTTTCGAATAGCTAGAACGCACTCACTCAATCTGTCAGAACTGATTTGTCAATACATTGAATACATTTTTATTTCCCTTCTACTACGAATCACCAAACAAGCAAGACGTGTTTTATTTAAAAACAAGAGAGATTACCACACAATCGATATTAATCCTCTTCAGGTTATGGGCTTTATGCTTGAATCTCAAAAATATAAAATTCGTTTGTTTAGTAGAAAGTATATTTTTCCATTATTTTTTGCTTTTGTTGTACAAAATGAGTGAAAGACTGCCGTTCGATCGCTTGAGTGGAAGAAACAATTTTGCAACGTGGAAAATTGGTGCAAAGGCTCACTTAATTACAAAAGGATTATGGAAAATTTGCCAAACTGCAGTCACTGAAAAAACAACATCGGATGATCTAACGAAAGATGAAAAAGCTTTGGCTGAGTTAACTTTGTTAGTCGATTCGAGTGTTTATACGCATTTAGAAAATTGTGAACATGCCAAAGACGGCTGGGATCAGTTAGGTTCGACGTTTGAAGACAAAGGAATCGTTCGAAAAGTCGCATTACTAAAACAGTGGATTTCATTGAAACTGGAAGACTGTGAATCGTTGCAGAGCTATGTAACTCATTGTATGTCGTTGCATTCAAAGATTAAATCGGCTGGATTTAAAATTGATGAGCAGATAGCTGGTGCATTAATGTTGTGTGGCTTGCCGGAAGATTTTAGACCGATGGTTATGAGCATTGAATCAAAAGGTGAAGACATTACGGTTGATTTCGTCAAAAACATTTTACTTCAAGAGGTTGAGTTCGAATCTAGTGAAAGTCAGATGGCACTCACAGCTAACAACAAAAAGTCATACAAAAGTCACAGGAGCAACAAAAAAAAGATAAAGTGTTTCGAGTGCGGAGGTCCTCATTTTAAACGACAGTGTCCAAAGTAAAAAGCGGAAAAAGTCGTTTTATTTAGTTCGCTTGTTGCAAAGAAATCATCGTCAGTCGACTGGTATATTGAAAGTGGTGCAGCAGCACACCTGACAAAAAACGAAAAGTCGATGCAAAATTCGTGCAAGCCTAGCTTGAATGAGGTGACAACTGCGAACAATCAGAAAATGGCAGTGAAACTAACCGGCGATATTGAACAAAAGATCATAGTGAATGGCGAAATTAGTCGTATTACTCTCGGAGGAGTTCAATACATTCCTAATATTTGTGCCAATTTGATCTCGGTGAGCAAAATTGTTAAAAAAGGCCACGAAGTATTGTTCAATAACCGAGGTTGTAAAATTACCAATGACAAAAAGAAAACCGTAGCGACAGGCAGTTTGGTTGATGACATATTTAAGCTTAATGTGCCGAGAGTTGAATCGTTTTTAGTCGAAAATGCACATAAGAAATTGATAAAAACTCATAGCGAAAATGAACTGCGTTTATGGCATCGTCGTCTTGGACACGTAAGTTTTGAAAATATGAAGTTTTTAAGCAATAGTGAGCACAAAGTAAAGCATTTAAAGATGAACAAATGAGAAACATGTATCAAAGGTAAACAATGTCGTCTACCGTTTCCAAAAGAAGGAAATCGAGCCGATTGTGTGCTGGCATTAGTGCATTCGGATGTTTGTGAGTTGAATATCAAGTCAATGAGTTGTTGTCGCTACTTTGTGACTTTTATTGACGATTTCACGAGAAAAGTCTTTGTTAATGTCTTGAAAAGCAAAAACCAAGTGTTAGATTATTTCGTTGAATTTAAACAAATGGCGGAGAAACAAACAGGTTACAAAATGAAAGTGTTTAGAAGTGACAAGGGAACCGAGTTTGTGAATAATAAAATGAAAATATTTTGTTCGAAGAAAGGACGTCACAACAGCTTGTTACATATTTCGAATTCGTCAAACCCACAATCCGTTTCACAACCAATAACATTGCCGACCACCAGTACCATACATTTATCAACCAACCTAAATTCTACTGATTCAACACCATTTACACATTTGTTACTTGATTCATAACTTCACCAAACATTCACCATTCTGATGAAACCTTTCGAAATGTATCCATTAATAATAAAGCAATAATACCTACCCAAACCAAGCTACCACTTAGTAGCGTGAACTTCCAATCACTGCTACCAACCGCAGTTGTTCGCGTTATCGATGTCCATGGACAGTTGCAATCATGTCGCGTTCTATCAGTTTCGCAGGCGTCATTCGTGATGGAGGAGCGTGTTTCCCATTTGGCCTTACCTCGACACAAGGCAACCATTTCATCCAAAGCGGGGACCACTAGAGAAGTGACGACACTACATCTCACGTCAAGATTTCCGTCAAAACCAAATTTAAAACCTTGTAAAGTTTCGAATAGCTAGAACGCACTCACTAAATCTGTCAGAACTGATTTGTCAATACATTGAATACATTTTTATTTCCCTTCTACTACGAATCACCAAACAAGCAAGACGTGTTTTATTTAAAAACAAGAGAGATTACCACACAATCGATATTAATCCTCTTCAGGTTATGGGCTTTATGCTTGAATCTCAAAAATATAAAATTCGTTTGTTTAGTAGAAAGTATATTTTTCCATTATTTTTTGCTTTTGTTGTACAAAATGAGTGAAAGACTGCCGTTCGATCGCTTGAGTGGAAGAAACAATTTTGCAACGTGGAAAATTGGTGCAAAGGCTCACTTAATTACAAAAGGATTATGGAAATTTTGCCAAACTGCAGTCACTGAAAAAACAACATCGGATGATCTAACGAAAGATGAAAAAGCTTTGGCTGAGTTAACTTTGTTAGTCGATTCGAGTGTTTATACGCATTTAGAAAATTGTGAACATGCCAAAGACGGCTGGGATCAGTTAGGTTCGACGTTTGAAGACAAAGGAATCGTTCGAAAAGTCGCATTACTAAAACAGTGGATTTCATTGAAACTGGAAGACTGTGAATCGTTGCAGAGCTATGTAACTCATTGTATGTCGTTGCATTCAAAGATTAAATCGGCTGGATTTAAAATTGATGAGCAGATAGCTGGTGCATTAATGTTGTGTGGCTTGCCGGAAGATTTTAGACCGATGGTTATGAGCATTGAATCAAAAGGTGAAGACATTACGGTTGATTTCGTCAAAAACATTTTACTTCAAGAGGTTGAGTTCGAATCTAGTGAAAGTCAGATGGCACTCACAGCTAACAACAAAAAGTCATACAAAAGTCACAGGAGCAACAAAAAAAAGATAAAGTGTTTCGAGTGCGGAGGTCCTCATTTTAAACGACAGTGTCCAAAGTAAAAAGCGGAAAAAGTCGTTTTATTTAGTTCGCTTGTTGCAAAGAAATCATCGTCAGTCGACTGGTATATTGAAAGTGGTGCAGCAGCACACCTGACAAAAAACGAAAAGTCGATGCAAAATTCGTGCAAGCCTAGCTTGAATGAGGTGACAACTGCGAACAATCAGAAAATGGCAGTGAAACTAACCGGCGATATTGAACAAAAGATCATAGTGAATGGCGAAATTAGTCGTATTACTCTCGGAGGAGTTCAATACATTCCTAATATTTGTGCCAATTTGATCTCGGTGAGCAAAATTGTTAAAAAAGGCCACGAAGTATTGTTCAATAACCGAGGTTGTAAAATTACCAATGACAAAAAGAAAACCGTAGCGACAGGCAGTTTGGTTGATGACATATTTAAGCTTAATGTGCCGAGAGTTGAATCGTTTTTAGTCGAAAATGCACATAAGAAATTGATAAAAACTCATAGCGAAAATGAACTGCGTTTATGGCATCGTCGTCTTGGACACGTAAGTTTTGAAAATATGAAGTTTTTAAGCAATAGTGAGCACAAAGTAAAGCATTTAAAGATGAACAAATGAGAAACATGTATCAAAGGTAAACAATGTCGTCTACCGTTTCCAAAAGAAGGAAATCGAGCCGATTGTGTGCTGGCATTAGTGCATTCGGATGTTTGTGAGTTGAATATCAAGTCAATGAGTTGTTGTCGCTACTTTGTGACTTTTATTGACGATTTCACGAGAAAAGTCTTTGTTAATGTCTTGAAAAGCAAAAACCAAGTGTTAGATTATTTCGTTGAATTTAAACAAATGGCGGAGAAACAAACAGGTTACAAAATGAAAGTGTTTAAAAGTGACAAGGGAACCGAGTTTGTGAATAATAAAATGAAAATATTTTGTTCGAAGAAAGGAATTGTTCATCAGACTTCAGCGGCGTATACACCACAACAAAATGGTACCGCTGAGCGAATGAATTGTACATTACTTGATCGAGTGCGGTGTATGCTGCTTGATTCGAATTTGCCAAAGAGCTTCTGGGAGGAAGCATTGATGGCGGCAGTGAAAGTCGTCAATTTTGTGCCATGTCGAGGCGGAAAAATTAGTCCAGAGGAAGCGTGGAGCGGCAAATCACCTGACTTAAGTTTTTTGAGAGTGTTTGGATGTAAGGCCAAACGTCAAGCACAAAAAGTTAGATGACAAACCTGCCGAGCACATTTTCATCGGATATGCAAGCAATCAAAAGGCATATCGGTTGTACCACGAAGCGACAAGAAAAGTTATTGTGAGCCGAGATGTCACGTTCGTTGAAAGCGAAAACGGAGCTCAAGTAACTGATATTGAAAATTTAAATACTAATCGATGTATTGTACATTGTACAGTTACAAGAAGACAAGAGCAGTGATTTCGAATCAAGGGAGGAAGTTGAATCGGATGATGATTCTTCAATCAGTGATGATGACCAGAGCTGTGGTTCGACTGGTACCGTTGTTAAGGTACACCCAGGAGTAGATGCTTCTGTACTACTTGGCGAGCCAACAAACAATTCGGTCATCGCAGTCGATTCACTCGAGAGTTCGGTCGAAATGTCATCCGATTTCGATTCTTCAATCAGTGATGATGACCAGAGCTGTGGTTCGACTGGTACCGTTGTTAAGGTACACCCAGGAGTAGATGCTTCTGTACTACTTGGCGAGCCAACAAACAATTCGGTCATCGCAGTCGATTCACTCGAGAGTTCGGTCGAAATGTCATCCGAAAGTTCAATCGAAAGTTCAATTAAAGAAGCGAACGACACTCCTTTCGATCCTGAAGCTATTCAAATGTCACGTGATGAGCGAATAACCTACGAGAGTGAAACAATACCGCGAGCCCCATCAGTTTGAAACGCAATTGGGCAAAGCCCAAATTGTGCTCATGTTGTTGTCACTGTAGACGATCCAATCACAGTAAAGCAAGCTTTGTCGAGTGATGCAAGTGACGATTGGAAAAAGGCTATGCGCGAAGAAATGAATTCACTAAAAGAAAATCAAACTTGGGTGTTAGCCAAAAGGGAAAAAGTCTGTGAAATGCAAATGGGTTTTCAAAACCAAACGTAACGCTGACGGAAATGTGGAGAGATACAAAGCACGGCTTGTGGCGAAAGGATTTACAAGATACTCATCAATAAGGTTTTTGCTTGCAATGGCAGTGCAGTTTGATTTAAAGGTCACTCAAATGGACGTAGTGACGGCATTTTTGCACGGTAAGCTAGACACCGAAATTTACATGCAACATCCGGAGCTGTTTGATGACGGTTCAAATCGATATTCCCGATTAATTAAATCGATTTATGGATTGAAACAATCGAGTCGTTTATGGAATGCCGCACTGACTGATGTTTTGTCGAATTTTTGAAGTTGATCAGTGCATATTTTATTCGATATCAAGTGGGTCGACGCTCGTAGTCGCGACATACGTCGACGATATACTGGTTTTATCGAACAATTCAAACGATGATAAGCGGCTGAAGGACGAGCTGCACAAGCATTTCAAAATGAAAGATCTTGGAGAGACATCGTCATTACTTGGAATTAGGGTTAATCGCAATAAGACAAATGGTTCCATCACTATCGAAACAGTTGAGTGACAGTTGAAAACAGTTGTGCAAAGTAAAAAGCTCTTACAAAATATTGTGAAAATTAAGAAAAATAAGTAAAAAATAGACTTATATTCTAAGAACTTGGATTTAAAGCGAACTATAAATGTTCAAACTAAATATATAAAATCAAATCTGAGTAAGTTGTAGCAAATAAGTGAAAAATCGCAAATCTAAATTTCCGCACCAAACAAATGCGTAAACGAGGCATTCAAGAAATTTCGCCTGAGCAAAATAACTCTGAAAAACGACGCCCTAGTCCTAACATAGCTGAAATGGCACTAGACAATATTACAGGCATTAGTATTGATATGTTTAAACAAATATTGGATGAAAAAAATAGAGAACTTGCCAAGGAACTTGCAACTAAGGCTGATCTACAGTTGCTTGTTTCTGAAATATCCAACATCAAGATGAAATACGAAGAGATTGCCAACAAATTTATGCAGCTAGAAAATCAAAACAGGCAGTTAGAGAGTCAACTGGACAAACTGATACAAAAAACCACTGAGACAAATATCATCGTGCATCTACCAGCAGAGATTAACACCGATATGAATGAAAGGGCAAAGTTCATATGCGCAGGCCTACTTGGTGAAAATACAAACGACATTGAGACTGCTTATAGCGTAGCCAGTCGCGACCCACGTTCTATATCGGTGATTGTCAAAATGAGAAGTCGCGAAGCCGTCTGGGCAGTGCTTCGTAATTCATCCAAACTAAAAGGGACAAAAATTCATGTAAGCAAAGATCGGCCTTACAATATGCGTAGAAGGAGGGCCAAGATGGTGGTAATCGCAAAGGTACTACGTGAAGGAAACCCGGGTAGAAAAATCGTTATCAGAGATGACAGGCTTCTGGTCGAAGGAAAAGTATTCACTTGGGACACTTCACTGGGTCTTAAATGCGGCAGTGAAAATGGTATCGATAAATTAAGGAAAATACTCGAAGTCTCGCCTCTATGTATAGAAAAAATAAACAATGAACTTCACCAAAATAGTACGAACACGACAGTAAGAAGTCAAATCCAAACGTCAAAAACGTCTAGTGCGAAAAGTTCAAGCTCTCAAACTGTTAAATCAGCCGCTGTAACAAGAAAATTAGATAAACGTTTACACGAGCACTCTAATTTAAATTTGCTTGTCTATCAGAATGAATTTAAAAAAAATTTAGAATTATTTTCCAATATTAGAATTTTAAGTTATAATGTTGCTGGCTTAAAAAATAAATTATTGTTTGCTAAATTCTTCGATTATATTAGAGATTTTGATATTTTTTTTCTGTTTGAAACCCATGTGCTGGAAAATGAAATAGATATGTTTAAGCCATTCTTATTGAACTATGAATTAAAATGGGTACCTGCAAAAAAGTCGGCGAAATTTGGTAGAGGTAGTGGAGGTGAACTCCTTGGCTATCGAAATAATCTTAAAGCGTGGATATCAATTTAAGAAGAGTGGAAGAAGCATATGCAATCAGCGTAAAAATCAACAACAGCACCCTCTTTATAGTCCCTATTTATCTCAATGGCAGTCACTGGCATCACGACTACGACAAGCTAATGGAAATGCTAAATAACCTGGACTCAACAGATGTAATGCTCATAGGGGATTTCAATGGACGGTTAGGCCTGTTGCAGAACAACTTTGTAAGCGAAAGTAAATCAAAAATTGTACATATGAATCGCAAGTCAAAAGACGAGGTTTGTGACAACAAGGGTATAAAAATACTTGAGCTGGCGGATGTATTCGACTGTAATATTTTAAATGGAAGCTGTGTAGGTGATTTTGCTGGCGAGTTTACTTTTATTCGTGGTTTAACCTCTTCTGTAATTGACTACTGCCTCATATCTGGAAGTTGGAAGCAACTGCTTGGAGATTTTCGTGTAGGTGTCGAGCATTTTTCGGATCACATGCCTCTTGAAATTGAATGCATTGTAACAGGTTCACCAAATGGTGACCCTTGCACGCAACTGGGATTATTACCAAAATTGGTTTGGAACGAAAGAATGCGCAATAACTTCCAGACTAACATGAATATTAATCTAGAGAGTTTATATTTTGCAAATACTCTGTTAAATATTGATACACTAACAAATGTTATTAAAAATGCAGTCCCGACATACAAGCCATCAATAATCAAAAGTTCCTACAAGCAAAAATGGTTTGACAAAGAATTTGTTAAGGCTAGAACCAGATCGTTTGCTTTCTTAAAGTTATTTAGAGCACATAACACCAACTTTCTCAAATCTCTCTACGGAGAAGCTAATAGAGATTTTAAACGTCTTTGTTATACGAAAAAGGTAGCTTATGAACAACAAACGATTGCTGTAGTGAACGAGTCAAAATCATCTGCAGACTTTTGGAGAGCAGTGAAGTACATAAACGGGCAAACAAGAACAATTGGCAGGATGTTAAATGCTCCACTTCTAAAAGAACATTTTAACAACCTTTTAAACAAAACACTTTGTTCTGCTCTATTTCATTACGCAGCGCCGCTTATTACGAATGAATTTTTGGATGCACCATTTACATTGCAAGAAGTACGGGTCGTAATCGAGAAGTCAAAAAAAATAAAGCACCAGGAGATGATCGTATCCCCTTCGAATTTTATAAAAATTGTACAGTGAATTTGTTTCTGCACTCACGACAGAATTTAACAGAATTTTCGAAACGGCAACTGTTCCAGAAAGCTTCAAAAAAGCAATCATATATCCTCTACATAAAAAAGGGGACCACAATAATCCAGCTAATTATAGAGGAATATCTTTTTTAAATACTTCAGCAAAACTTTTCTCGGCTATAATTTATAATAGGCTTATTCAGTGGGTCAAAAACAATGAGATTTTATCAGAGTTTCAAGCAGGTTTTAGAGAAAACTATTCACTATTGATCTAATATTCGTACTTACTAATGTTGCCAAAATTTATAAAAAGAAGCACAAAAAGTTGTACGCATTTTTTGTTGACTTCAGAGCAGCATTTGACTCCATATCGCGTGAGGCACTAATTTATAAATTATACAAAATTGGATTTTCCACTAAAGTCATCCATATCCTAAGAGCAATGTATGAAAATAATGTAGCGTATGTATGGGATGGTGTATCGATATCCGAGGAATTTACAACATCAATGGGGCTGAGGCAAGGGTGCATACTGAGTGCACTGCTTTTTATACTGTTTATAAACGACATAACTGACGAAGTAAGGGGAGGAATAGATATCTGCCGAACGAAAATTCCCGCACTTATGTATGCGGATGACATCGTCTTTCTTGCGGATACGGTAAATGGTATGCAACTAATGATGAACAGACTCAGTGAATACTGCAAGTGCTGGAACCTATTCGTTAACCTGGATAAATCCAAGACTATGGTGTTCAGAGGTGGTGGCGGAAGATACTCAAGATCTGAAAAATGGACATATCGCGGCGAGACTATTGAAAATGTACGAAACTACAAATATCTAGGATTTCAAATATCAGGCAATTTATATATGAATATGCACTTGGAGTCGAAACTATCTGAGGCGTAGCGAGCGGTCTCCTCGGTCTGAGGACGTTGCATTACAAATAAATTTGTCTCCAATAGCTCAAAACAAAAACTTTTTCGCGCAACTGCAACATCAGTACTCTTATATGCAGCCCAAGTCTGGGGATACGAATCTTTCCCAGCAGTGGAGAAATTCCTCCGATATTTTTTGAAGCGAATATTTCGACTGCCGAGTAGTACGCCAAATTACATGTTGCATTTAGAAACTGGGACGTCACCTATGTTTTTAGAAACCTTGAAATTACACTTTGACTATATTGTCAAATTAATGTCAATGGATGAAAAAAGGCTTCCGAAAATTGTGCTTATACATATTTTAACAAAGGGAGATAAGTGAATGGCAGAATCTCGCCTCCGAATGTGGCATGCGGCTAAACATCACACCAGATATGCAGCCTGCGTTGATTAGAAACAAACTTAACACTCTACTAGAAAAAACAAGTAATAATCTATACCAGACTTATGCTAATGAAGCCCAATCTTCCCAGTACAGGATGTACTATAGTAAATTAAGTTATTACTTTCGAGAACGTACCTATTTTCTAAACTGCAACTCAACGGAGAAAATAAGCACAATATTTAAAATGAGAGGAGAGCTGGTAGACCTAAATTATATACCACACCGCCCAGAGTTACCAATTCTCTGCAACATGTGTAACCTGAACACAAGAGAAGATGTATTCCATTTCCTTGCCATTTGTCCAATCCTAAGAGAAATTCGACTAGGAATATTTGGATCAACTACTCTGGATGAAGAAGACGCAATATGCATTTTAAACGGACAGAGAGGTTGGGATATATTATATAAATATGCACGGATTGCCCTTGATTATAGAAAACGCATTATTGAAGAAAACTTTTAAAGTTATTTAATCAAAAAAAAAACTGTTATTATACGTCAATCTGTCAATCTGGTAGACGGCCTTCAGCCAAACCATAGACTATGAAACCTTGTAATTATATATATATATTTTTTTTAAGAAAATAAATAGTCAGTTACTACTACTACTATCGATCAGTCTGCATACATTAGTGAAATCATCGAGCGATTTGGAATGAGCAACTCAAATCCAACACAAACACCTTTGGACTTAAATCAAAAAATAAATGAGGTGATGTGTCCAAAGTCCGATGAAGAACGTTACGAGATGCGAAATGTTCCGTACAGAGAGGCTATTGGCAGCTTGCAATTTGCTGCACAGGTAACTCGTCCAGACATTAATTATGCCATTAATTTACTTGGCAGGTACACTGAAAACCCTGGTAAAGCACATTGGGTCGCGTTGAAGCGCGTTTTTCGGTACCTGAAAGTCACATTAAATAGAGGAATCACACACACGAAATCATCCGTTGATTTGATTGGTTACGGCGACTCAGATTGGGCCAACGACCTCGATAAACGCAATTCAACAACTGGTTATGTTGTCATAATGCAAAGTGGAGCGATATCTTGGCGTACTCGAAGACAACCAACCGTTGCGTTATCGACAACCGAAGCGGAGTTCATGGCGATGACTGAAGTTATACAAGAAGCTATGTGGTTAAAATATCTAAGGGCTGAATTAATTCCGAAAGCATCTAAACCAATAACTATTTATTGTGATAATCGCGGGGCAATTAGCATTAAATAATAATTACTCTGCTAGAACAAAACATATCGATGTAAAAATTAAGTATACTGTTCAATCAGCTAAAGATAAACATGTCAATATTAATCAAGTGCCAACCGATAATATGCTAGCAGATATTTTAACAAAGGCAATATCAAAACCAAAATTGTTAAGTTTTTTAAGTAGCTTTGGTATGAACGAGTAAATTAGTTGTGGGCTTTTAGCCAAAGTAAACTGAATTAATTAATTCTTTTAAAAGTTTGTAATAATCTTTATAAAACATTGAGACAAATAAGTACATTGTTATAACGTTTGTAATTGCATTGTTATAAATTTAAAGTTGGGTTTTTGTGTGGTTTTCCCACAGTTAAATTGTCCACACGTAAAAATAATTCAATTAATAAACAAAAAATAATTCAGGGAGGATGTTGCATTGAACGCACTCACTAAATCTGTCAAAACAGATTTGTCAATACATTGAATAAATTTTTATTTCCCTTCTACTACGAATCACTATTCACTATTCCTTCTTTATTTCAAATGGTATTCATTATAGAACTGTAATTGAGGAAGCTAATCTCTTAGCTTCTCATTTCGCTAGTGCGTCTACTCTTCCTTTAACTAACTAAAGCCCCCCAATTCTCCCAAATCTAGGCCCAGGTATGTCTAAAATCTATTTTCGGAAACGGGTTGTTTCAAAGATTCTGAAAGAACTTGACCTCAATAAAGCGACTGGCCCCGACGGTATTCCGCCGTTAGTATTGAAAAGTTGAAGACAGGTGTTTTTCAATCATTTTGGAAAATAGCAAATATTCAACCCGTTCCGAAAAAAGGTGATAAATCGGCACCTACGAACTACCGTCCTATTGCTTTGTTGTCGGTTCTATCGAAGGTAATGGAATCTATCGTTAATTTCAGACTTATGAACTATCTGGATTCTAATGTTCTTTTATCCGATGTGCAGTATGGATTTCGTAAAAATCGCTCTTCAGGTGAACTACTGACGTGCATGACTCATTGTTTGGAGCGAAGCATTGAAAACCTAGGTGAATCAAGCGTTGTTTCCTTAGATATTGCTAAATCTTTTGATAGAGTATGGCATGATTGTTTTATTAGTAAGATTCGTGCGCTGAACTTACACTCCTCTCTCATTGCATGGATTGAGGATTATTTATGGAACCGTAAAATAAAAGTTGTATTAAATTGTATATCTTCAGCTTCACATGGGATTAATGCTGGCGTGCCTCAAGGGTCATCCCTGTCGCCCACGGTCTTCTTGATATATATCAACGACCTGTTGTCTTCTACAACCTGTGATATCCATTCATTTGCTGATGATTCAACACTATCGGCTTCCATTGAGTTTGTCAGTCAAAAAGAATGCAATTCTCGCTTGAATGGTTCGCGTGAATTCTTTTTCTTGTCTTTTTTCTCAGAAGACAACTCAACATTATGTTCCACCCGTTATTAATGGTACCTATTGCGAGATCTGATTCACTTAAGTTGTTAGGTTCAAAAGTATCAAGTGATCTTTCCTGACAAGAACATATTTATGATATTTCAAAAAGAGCTAACCAATGTTTGGGCTTCATAAGACGTTGTAACTTCTACTTCACTCCCTCTGAAGTATTAAGATTATATAAATCTTATGTAAGACCAATTTTAGAATTTAATTCATATGTGTAGGGTGGGGCAACCCAACACTTTAAATCTTTTTTTTTCCGAGAGTCTCTTCGAAGTGGAATCAATTGGTCGAGCACGTGTTTCCCGAATCTTATAATCTACAGGCGTTTAAATTAGCCGTTAACAATTTCTTGAAGGATGATGGATAAAGTATTCATAAGTTGTTTATTAATAAAAAAAATTATTTATCAGTATTTTTTACATTATTTTTATGTAGGAATGGAGTTCGCGTGAACGAGCGTTGCTTGCATATGCCGACTCGTTAGTTGTGTTTAAGCCGTGTGCCGAATCAGCCGTATAAAGCGAAATCACACAACTCTACATACAAGATTTCACAAGATATCACAAAATTTATGAAAAAACAATCTTTTTACTTTACTTGAATTACAAACGTCATCTACATTTTTGCACCATTGTCCAACTCTACATTTTGGGGGCTCAAGCCTATCTCATTGAGAAAAAAACATTTACATGGGCACTAGTGAATTAATGTAGTGCAGAAAAATTAGAAAAGTTCTGTTATGAGATTACATAAGCGCAGCGAATATTACAAAAGAACAAATTGAACGCAGCTTTGGTGCAGTTAAGCAGTCGAATAAGAAGTACGAAAAAATTCCGTTTTTCCGCACATCTCATCTATTCTGAAAAACATTAAACCAGTTTTTGTAACCTGCGTAAAGAATATGCAGTTAATTTGCTAAGAAAGTGGACAAATTTTTTTTTTGTGGCTAATAAACCACTGTAATAGGAACATTTTAAAAAAAGTGAAATCATTCCTCCGAAGGTTCGACGAACGGATTGATATCACATCGGAAAGTTTTGTGGAAACCACACATGTACTTTTTCACAAGTGCGCGAAAAGAAGAAGAAAAGAGGTACCGATACACTCGTATTTTCTATACAATTGCACAAATTTCTTAGGAATCAGTTATTTTGCTTTTCGTAAATAAAATTATTGCGGTTATTATATACATGTGAATATTTTTAGTTGTATATACTACAATAACATTGGTGAGCTCGTAATTTTTCCTTTTTGCAATCATTATTTTAAAAATGATTAAATTTTTTTATGGATGATTCAATATCTCAATTAACAACAAGGCAGCTACAGGAAATTTTAAGAGATCGTGGCTGTCCTATACACTACAAAAAGAAAATTGATTTGATTTTAAGGTTAAAGGAATCAATGAGTGAGACTTCGGTGACTGATAAACAAGACATTGATATTGACTTTGCCAAGTTAAATAAATCTTTGAATGATCTAATTTCGGACGACCTAAATACAAAAGATTCAAAACAATTGGAAGCCTATAAACAAGTCGATGAAGTGTTTGACAATATAATAACAAGTGTACATAATTTAAAGAAAACACAACAACAAGTTACGATGAACTCTAAAAATGCCTTTTCATTTCAAGATGTTAAGGATGCGCTAGAAAAATTTGACGGTGAAAGCAGCAAAAATAGCAAGAAATGGCTTACAAGGTTTGAAGAAGTGGTAGTGGCGTTTGAATGGAACAAGATACAGAAATTTTTATATTGCCGGAGATTATTGACGGGCGCAGCAAAGATGGCAGTTGAAGCAGAAGAGAATTGTGTCACTTGGGAAACTTTAAAAGAATTTTTGGTAAAAGAGTTTAGTGCAGAAGTCTCGAGCAAGGCTGTCCATCAAAAGCTTTCTACAACAAAAAAAGCAGACGATGAATCATTATTGAAATACTTTCACAAAATGAAGCAAATAAGCAGCGCTGGTGATATTAGTGAAAGTGCGTTTGTAGAATATGTTGATGCCGGAATAAACGATTCCCCATAAAAAAAAGCTATGTTATATACGGCAAAATCGAGTGGTGAATTAAAAGCTCTTTTTATGGCGTATGAAAAACTTAAAGATGAAGAGATCTCAACACGTAAACTCAATCAAAAACCATACAACGGTACACATTTTAACAAAGCTAATATATCAATATTTAAAAACCATCAGAGTAGACAATTTCAGTACAGATGCTTCAATTGTGGGTCCAGAGATCATAAGCGTGCAGACTGTACAAGTGAAACTAAATGTTTCAAATGCAGTAAATTTGGACACGAAGCATCAAACTGTCCAAATACTACACATTCCCAATCCACATCAGCCGAGAACAACGTGATGAATGTAATAGTCAGCAGTAGCAACACAAAACGGATAATTGATATCAATGGAATTTTGGTAGAAGCATTGATTGATACGGGAAGCGATGCCACTATTATTCGAGAAAGCGCAGTAACGAGAATTAAAACTATTGAGCGGCATCATGATAAATCAAAATTTGAAGGTTTTGGCAATGGTGAAAGTTCAACAACAGGCATTTTTGACGCAATAATAACAGTTGACAATGTCGAAATGAAAGGAAGCTGTTATATTGTTAAAAACGACGCAATCAAAATTGATTTAGTTTTGAAAAACGACTTCATAAGCCAAGCTGAAATTGTGGTTAACAAGAATGGCGTAAAGTTCCGAGATATTATGCATACAGTTGATGAACATGAAGCTAGTATAATGAACATTCAATTGAAAGATGATGAGGAGTTAAATGTTTCACCAAAATACACAGAAATTGTAAAAGATTTGGTTAGAACCTATAAGCCAAATGAAGCGAATCTAAGCCCTGTGACATTAAAAATCGTCCTAAGTAATGATACTCCGATATCCTCAAGACCAAGAAGATTACCGTTAGTTGAGCAGAAGGTAGTTCAGCAACAGGTAGAGCAATGGTTACAACAGGGAATTGTAAGGCCGTCAACGTCCGAATATAGCAGCCAAGTAGTTGTGGTCAAGAAAAAAGATAATAGCTCTAGAGTATGTATCGATTACCGTTACTTATATGGATGACATCATTATCCCCTCTAAAGATGAAGAAGAAGGAATACAAAAATTAAAAATGGTGTTAAATCAGGTAGCAGAAAATGGACTCAAAATTAAATAGAGTAAATGCCAATTTCTTCAAAGAAGAGTTGAATTCTTAGGACACGTGATTGAAAACGGGCATGTACGACCATCAGATGAGAAACTAGCAGCAGTCAAAAAATTTCCCGAACCAAAAAATATTCAGAATGTTCAGTCATTCTTAGGACTAACAGGATACTTCCGAAAATTTATACACGAATATTCAGTCATAGCCAAACCACTTACAGATTAGCTACGAAAAGAAATTACATTTCGTTTTGGTCTGGAGCAGAGAACAGCATTTCTTCGATTAAAAGACATTTTTACGGATTCACCTGTTCTTCAAATCTTTAGGCAGAATGCTCTAACAGAATTGCATACGGATCAAGCCAGAAGGATTTTAGCGCTATACTTATGCAGAAGGCTGATGATGGGAAACTACATCCAGTGTATTACATGAGCCGAAAAACATCACCAAGCGACGAGAAAATGCACAGCTATTATTTAGAAGTAAAGGCTGTTTACATTGCATTGATAAAATTTCGAATTTATCTACTAGGTATCCGTTTTAAGCTAGTTAAAGATTGTCAAGCGTAAGCACAATGAAGAAAAATGATTTGCCTGCAGCAGTTGCCAGATGGGTGTTATATTTTCAAGAATATAATTTTGACATAGAACATAGAAAAAATGAACGTATGCGTCACGTTGACTCCCTCAGCAGATGCTTCACAATCTTTCCGGTCGACGATAACGTGTAAGCATGTATTAAAAAGGCGCAACGTGAGGATCAGTGGTTAGAGGCTATAAGAGAGATTTTAAGAACTAAAAACTACAAAAACTTCATTATAAAAGCAGACATCGTATGCAAACAGCAAGATGGACGAACATTGGTCGTAGTCCCAAAAAAGATGGAAAATCAAATCATTCAAAGTAAACATGATGAAGGTCACTTTGGGGTCGAGAAAACTGAATATGCAATTGGTACAGATTTTTACATAGTGAACGCGAAAAGAAAAATCCAAAGGGTAATGACTAATTGCATAAAATGCATTTTGGCGAACAAAAAATCCGGTAAACAAGAAGGTTTCTTGGAACCTCTTTATAAAAATGACAAGCCGCTGCAGACTTTCCATGTAGATCATATAGGGCCAATGGATCTTATAGCAAAGCAGTACAGATATATATTTTCGTTTATAGACGGGTTTTCCAAATATGTTTGGCTATACCCAACAAAAACATTATCATCAGCCGAGGTCTTACGAAAATTAACAGATCAACAAGCATACTTTGGCAATCCTACCCGCATAATTACAGATCATGGAACGGCTTTTACGTCAGGCGAGTTCAAAAAATATTGTGAAGATGAAGAAATTCAACATGTGTTAGTTACCACGGGAGTTCCCCGCGGCAATGGTCAGGTTGAGCGTCTGAACCGCATCATTCAAAACGTACTAACTAAGATGGCAATAGACGAACCCTCAAAGTGGTATAAGCATGTGCCGTGTGTTCAGCTGACAATACACAGCAGTTTCCAGCGGGCAATTCAGAGAACGCCATTCGAGGTAATGTTCGGGGTAAAAATAAACAAAAAACAAAATGTAAACATACAAGAGCTGATCGAATAAGAAAATCTAGACAGATTCGATCAAGAGCGGGATCAATTACGTTTCGAGACAAAACAACAAATTGAGAAAATCCAGCAGGAAAATAGACACACTTACAACAAAAAAAGAAAAGCGGCAAAATTATACAAGGTCGGTGATTTAGTAGCAATAAGAAAAACCCAGTTCGGTATTTGTCAGAAATTGTGTCCCAAATACCTTGGACCTTATGAAGTCTTCAAAGTTGGTCGTCACAATCGATAAACTGTTCGAAAAGTTGCAGATAGCGAGGGTCCGCGGCAAACATTAACAAGTGCCGATAATATGAAAGATTGCTATCAACCACAAAGTAAGTCAGAAGACGAAGAGTCGCCGGAGACCGAGCGAATGCAGGATGGCCGATTGTAGGAATGGAGTTCGCGCGAACGAGCGTTGCTTGCATATGCCGACTCGTTAGTTGTGTTTTAGCCGTGTGCCGAATCAGCCGTATAAAGCGAAATCACACAACTCTACATACAAGATTTCACAAGATATCACACAATTTATGAAAAAACAATCTTTTTACTTTACTTGAATTATAAACGTCATCTACATTTTTGCACCATTGTCCAACTCTATTTGTAATATTTTCTTGGGGAAGGTTTTTGTAGTTTTCCCTGACCATGATTCATTGACAAAAGTATTTGGACTCGCGTCGTTTTAAATTCGTGTTCGTTTTTCGTATTGCTTTTTCAATGAATCAGAGAAAATTCTGAGAAAATAAATTGAAACCGGCTACAAACGTAAGGAATGTGATATATTGTAAATCACATTCCTTTGATTTTTATTTTATTTTGAATTTAATAAAGGGCGTAGCCCAACTTATTGCCGTGACGCAAGTCATTCAGGGAGTCCTCCCTTGGCAATAAGTATCTATATAAAAAAGAAAAAAAAAACAAATTTAATAGTAAACGCACTCATTTTACCGAAGCTTACTGCGCCGATTCCGTCAGCAACAATCGACCCAAACTGTGGGGATCATCTGAAAACCTTGCAATTAGCAGATCCAATATTCTTCCAACCGGGTCCCATCGATATCTTAATCGGGGCCGAATATTTCTTCGAAGTCCTATCTGACGGAAAAATCTCTGGTGGTTCTTGTACATCAATTGCTCAGAATACGATCTTCGGTTAGGTCGTTACTGGGAATATAGCAACCAACCGTAGGACTGACTCCGTACAGAACTAGATATTGACCGCTCGCTTCAAAGGTTTTGTGACAGCGAATAATTACCAGCTACCAACCAGTTAACCGAGGAAGAAACCCAATGTGAAAACCATTTCGCCAAAACCCACCGACGAACATAGAGGGCAGATTCATCGTACAATTACCTTTTGTCGAACCCAGCAGACCATTGGGAAATACCAGAGATATGGCCATCAAGCGGTTGTGTGCGATTGAATCCAAGTTTACCAAACTTCCCCATCTCAAAAAGGAATACTCTACATTTATTCAGTGTATGAAACTAGGTCATATGGAACGCATTTATCCAACCATTCCAATCACCGACCCAACCACATCATCCTATATGCCACACCATGCAGTACTTAAACAAACCACCAAGCTGAGAGTGGTATTTGATGCCGATACCAACGTAGGACCATCGATTCCGAATAGTCTGTTCGCCATCCTAGTTCGATTTCGAAAACATGCAATTGTGTTCACAAGTGACATAGAAAAAATGTACCGTCAAATCCGAATAGCTCCAAAAGATGTGACATTCCAAGGAATTGTGTGGCAAGAATCACAAGAATTACCCATCGAAGATTACCAGCTGTTGACAGTAGCCTATGGAACAGCCTCCGCACCATATTTGTCAACAAAAACCTTAGCAACGATTGTCGACAACAATTTGACCAAGTTTCCTATAGCCGCGAAAGTCATTAAACAAGATATTTATATTGACGACTTAATGTCTGGACCCAATAACGAACAAGTCGCGAGTATATTACAACGCTAAATTATTGACATATTAGGATCAGCCGGGTTTCATCTACGAAAGTGGACGTCCAATTGTGCATCATTGTTGGCGGCAATACCGAAGAACAGCCAAGAGTTATCACCATCTGAGATCTCCGAGGGCACTCGCTCAATCAAGCTACTCGGTTTAGAATAGTGCCCGAGGACCGATGCATTTCAGTTCAAAGTGGGGGTCAATGCAGAAAACACCAATTTAATAATAATATTCGGCGCGACAGTCTATTGCGGTCCAAGGCCTTGTTTCTCGCAACCATTTGTGTTGAGCATGTATATTTTTGCACACAAATGAAGGAGACCTTCAATTTAATGTCGGATCCGAACGGTGAATTGAGAGCTTTCCGTGACAAGTTATTACTCTCGGAACGTTTGTCACCCATTCGCGAGAGGCGGGACACCGTGAAAAATACTTTTGGTGTTACTGGGATTCGAACCACGAACCCCCTGCTCAGAAGTCCATGCTCTTATCCACTGAGCTACGGCGCCCACAGAAGAAAACACCAATACCAAGCGTAAAATGGCTGTCACCATCTATTATTATGGTAAAGATCCTCTTCCAATCACTGTGGCTCCTCAAGTTACAATGGGATGAACCATAGCCAATCAACATTTAAAAAGGTGGCAAGAACTTAGACAAGAATTTCACCAGTTAGACCAAATATCAATTCCTACTGGTTATCAATCGAAAAGGAGAAGTTTCAACTATACAGATTCTCGGATGCTTCCGAGCTCGCGTATTCCGCTGTCGTATATTACATATATAGTCAAAACAAATCTAGGCATCATCCAAACCAATCTAGTGTGCACCAAAACCAGAGTTGCCCCTATCAAACATGCTTCAATTCCACGCCTAGAATTATGTGGTGCTCTCTTATTAGCTAGATTAATGAAACCAGTCATCGAAGCACTTCAAGCTGAACAAATCGAAGTTTTCTATTGGACAGATTCAACAACGGTGCTATGGTGGTTGTCATCGCATCCGCGATGCTGGAAAAGTTACTTGTCTAATCGCACAGTCGAAATCTTAAATTCAACTTCGAGGAAGAATTGGCGCTACGTACCAACGAAGGAGAACCCGGCCGATGCTGCTTCACGAGGAAGGGACCCACTTGGCTCCGCCAATATCCGAATTCTTGAGTCAAGATCATTTGAGTCGCACCACTTTCCAGACCTACGAAGAGCGACAAACTAAAATACACAAACTGGAAGTAGTAGTGTCGAATCCGTTGCTCGAAGAGTTAACAGAGAGATGCTCCAAATTTTCGAAACTCATTCGAATTACAGCACTATTATACCATTTTGCTAACAATATAAAAAAATCCGGTAAAGGAGAACCAAAGTCGATGATTTTAGAACTTGAGGAATATCAGCGCGGAACCAACACCATCCTAAAATGGGTACAAGAAGATGCTTTGGTTCTAAAATTTCATGCCTCAAAGCCAAAGGAATTATTCCTAAACATAGCAGCATGACCGCCTTAAATCCATTCCTGGATGATCATGGAGTTTTACGAGTGGGCAGCAGAATTCGCCACGAAAATATTGAATTGAAAATTTCCTGTTATTTTACCAGCTAAACATTTCATCACCGACTTAACTATTGATGAGACACACACCAAATGACTACAAGGTAAGACAAAAGATACACCGTTGCGTTACATATATCCGATACAAGCGTCACAATCCCAATCAACTAATGGGAGATTTACATCGGCTCAAGTAAATTTCAAACACGCTTTCAACCAGACGGGAATCGACTACGCTGGCCCAATATGGCTGCACTCAATGATAGGAAGGCGAATTAAACCACACAAAGCTTATATCGCCATATTTGTTGTCATGAGCAGCAAGGCAGTCCATATAGAACTGGTCACTGACCTATCAACCAATGCATTCATAGCCGCCTTAAAAAGATGTATGGCAAGAAGAGGATTGTGAAGACGATATATTCAGCGACAACGGCACCAATTTCGTTAGCGCAAAAAACCAATTCCAAGCCATATACAAATTAAACAAATCAATTCAACATAATAATACAGCTTCTACCTTTTTATTAGATTATCAAACTAAATGGCACTTCTCACCACCATCCGGACCTAACTTTGGCGGATTATATGGATCAGCCGTCAAATAAACCAAATTTCATCTACGTCGAGTATTAGGAACCACAGTACTCACTTTTGAAGAGATGTCGACGTTATTAACACAGATTAAAGCCATATTGAATTCGCGTCCATTATGCTCCTTATAATCAGGTCCAGACAACATCGATATGCTGAATCCTGAATCCTGGCCGATTTCTTCCTCTGTGGTTTATCTCTCACACTTTCGATAAGTTTTTCCTCCATATCGTTGCACTTACAAAATAACTAAACAAATTATTTTGTTTACATTTAAGGTGACAGACATAATCATGTCGATTATAGAACTTGGCGGATTCACTGCGGCGGGAGTTCCTTCATTCTGCATTCGATCCGCATTTGAAATTTTTGCATTGTAGAATCCGCCGAAAAACTTCTTTATCGATTCGTAGTGGGACTGCAGTATCACTAACTGTCAAAATGTTGACATTGACTTTGGAGTTTTCATTTTCGTAAATTTTATTTCTATTAGGTACAAATAAATAATAAATAAGTGAAATTAAATATAAATTGTGTTAATTATGGATACTATAAGCCTATTTCTAAATGTATATGATGAAGTACCGCCGCATAATATGAAGGAGAAAAGCGATTAGAAATATGTACAAAGACATATTCTAGCTACCAAACATCAAGTGAGTATTTTGTTTTAAATTTATGATTTCTATTGGTTATTTTTTTAGATTTATTAAAAATTTCACACTGAATAAGGCAGCATTTAAATATGTTCTAAAAGAACTAAACTAAAAACTACCAGCAGTGGTAAAATCGAATTCTTTAACTCCGGAATTCAAATTGGCGGCTGCTCTACGCTTCTTGGCTAAAGGTGGTCAAGATTTGTTCGTTGGGATCTCAAAACCAACAGTCTCAGTAGTGCTAAATGAAGTATTTCATATGTTGGAAGACATTTTATGTCCTCAATAAATCTCAATCTCAATAAAGATGAGCGAGGAAGAGAAAACAGAAGCACGGCTGTATTTCTTTGGAAAAAGCAGAATTCCCTGTATAAGTATGTGTGTAGATGGAACTCACATTAAAATCGCAAAACTAATGGGCAATAATAGTCTAAATGTAATGCTCGTAAGAATTAATTCCAAATATTTTTTGTTATTGTTTTATTGCAAAATTTAATGAGGTATTAACCTTAATCAGACAAGAAGTCTCCACCCATGGTGGTGACTTCCTAGTCTCCTTGTAGGAAAGGCTGGATGAAGTCAACCAGCTGTGCGAAGACTCAGCTTCCTCTGAAGAGGAGAACATGAGTCTTGGCTAGTTTTTGGACAATGATGCGTCTGAATACAGCAGCAGCAACGGAACGGAAAATGCTAACGAAGAAGACAGTCGCAAAGAGCGGTCTTTTCCCATGCCAATAGAGGCAAAAAGAAGGAGGTTGTCTGGAAATTCCAGACTAGCATCGCCAACAACATCATCTTCTCCTGCAGTGGTTGCTGTTGAAGTGAGAAATCCGCCAAAAGTCACTGCTGTAGAGAAAACAGCCAAGGCAAAAGAGGCACAAAATCTAATTAAGCAGACACCACCACCTGTCGCTCCAGCATCCAAAAAACCCCAGTATACGGGACCAATAACAAAAACTTTTGCCATGCCGCCAATAGTCTGCTTCAGACTGAACGTCGCTAAACTCTCAAAGTTCACGAATAGTGCCAATATTAGTTGCAGAATTCGCAGCATCAATAGCAGCAAATCGGTCGTTACGGCCATGAACACCAGCAAATTCGGTCTTTCCTACAGTCGGGAAAGACTGATTTCAACACCTATACCGCTAAGGAGGACAGGAAAGAATTGTTGGTCCTTAAAGGTATTCACCACTCCTTTGACACTGAGGATGTCAAGGAAGCGTTGACGGCAGAGGGTGTCCCTGTAGCGGAGGTCAAACCCTTCCAATCTCAGAGGTACAACAGGAAATTTAACCATTTCATTTCGAACCTGAGAAGAACTGCGATAAAGCAGCAGTTTGCTCAAAAACCCTCCTGATGAACCAGGCGGTGCATTGGGAAAAGCTAAAACCAGCAGGCATTACCCAATGCAAAAATTGCCAAAATTTTGGACATGTCGCAAGCAATTGCGGCATGAAATACAGATGCGTTAAGTGCAAGAACGAACACTTACCTGGACAATGCCCGAGAAACGCAGACAACAAGAAAGACGACAACGTTCTCTGCACAATTAGTCGAAAAACTGGACATCCTGCAAACTATCGAGGATGTCCTAAATATAAGAAAAAACGGTTGGAACAGCATAAGTTCGCCCAGAAATCTGCTGCAAAAGCGATAGTGAAAGGAGTTAGCTTTGCTAGTGTAGCTGCGATGGGGATTGCTAGCATGCCAGCAACAACAACAATGGAGTTCGCGCGAACGAGCGTTGCTTGCATATGCCGACTCGTTAGTTGTGTTTTAGCCGTGTGCCGAATCAGCCGTATAAAGCGAAATCACACAACTCTACATACAAGATTTCACAAGATATCACACAATTTATGAAAAAACAATAAAGTAAAAACTTTACTTGAATTATAAACGTCATCTACATTTTTGCACCATTGTCCAACTCTATTTGTAATATTTTCTTGGGGAAGGTTTTTGTAGTTTTCCCTGACCATGATTCATTGACAAAAGTATTTGGACTCACGTCGTTTTAAATTCGTGTTCGTTTTTCGTATTGCTTTTTCAATGAATCAGAGAAAATTCTGAGAAAATAAATTGAAACCGGCTACAAACGTAAGGAATGTGATATATTGTAAATCACATTCCTTTGATTTTTATTTTATTTTGAATTTAATAAAGGGCGTAGCCCAACTTATTGCCGTGACGCAAGTCATTCAGGGAGTCCTCCCTTGGCAATAAGTATCTATATAAAAAAGAAAAAAAAAACAAATTTAATAGTAAACGCACTCATTTTACCGAAGCTTACTGCGCCGATTCCGTCAGCAACAATCGACCCAAACTGTGGGGATCATCTGAAAACCTTGCAATTAGCAGATCCAATATTCTTCCAACCGGGTCCCATTTCGGTTCTAAAATTTCATGCCTCAAAGCCAAAGGAATTATTCCTAAACATAGCAGCATGACCGCCTTAAATCCATTCCTGGATGATCATGGAGTTTTACGAGTGGGCAGCAGAATTCGCCACGAAAATATTGAATTGAAAATTTCCTGTTATTTTACCAGCTAAACATTTCATCACCGACTTAACTATTGATGAGACACACACCAAATGACTACAAGGTAAGACAAAAGATACACCGTTGCGTTACATATATCCGATACAAGCGTCACAATCCCAATCAACTAATGGGAGATTTACATCGGCTCAAGTAAATTTCAAACACGCTTTCAACCAGACGGGAATCGACTACGCTGGCCCAATATGGCTGCACTCAATGATAGGAAGGCGAATTAAACCACACAAAGCTTATATCGCCATATTTGTTGTCATGAGCAGCAAGGCAGTCCATATAGAACTGGTCACTGACCTATCAACCAATGCATTCATAGCCGCCTTAAAAAGATGTATGGCAAGAAGAGGATTGTGAAGACGATATATTCAGCGACAACGGCACCAATTTCGTTAGCGCAAAAAACCAATTCCAAGCCATATACAAATTAAACAAATCAATTCAACATAATAATACAGCTTCTACCTTTTTATTAGATTATCAAACTAAATGGCACTTCTCACCACCATCCGGACCTAACTTTGGCGGATTATATGGATCAGCCGTCAAATAAACCAAATTTCATCTACGTCGAGTATTAGGAACCACAGTACTCACTTTTGAAGAGATGTCGACGTTATTAACACAGATTAAAGCCATATTGAATTCGCGTCCATTATGCTCCTTATAATCAGGTCCAGACAACATCGATATGCTGAATCCTGAATCCTGGCCGATTTCTTCCTCTGTGGTTTATCTCTCACACTTTCGATAAGTTTTTCCTCCATATCGTTGCACTTACAAAATAACTAAACAAATTATTTTGTTTACATTTAAGGTGACAGACATAATCATGTCGATTATAGAACTTGGCGGATTCACTGCGGCGGGAGTTCCTTCATTCTGCATTCGATCCGCATTTGAAATTTTTGCATTGTAGAATCCGCCGAAAAACTTCTTTATCGATTCGTAGTGGGACTGCAGTATCACTAACTGTCAAAATGTTGACATTGACTTTGGAGTTTTCATTTTCGTAAATTTTATTTCTATTAGGTACAAATAAATAATAAATAAGTGAAATTATATATAAATTGTGTTAATTATGGATACTATAAGCCTATTTCTAAATGTATATGATGAAGTACCGCCGCATAATATGAAGGAGAAAAGCGATTAGAAATATGTGCAAAGACATATTCTAGCTATCAAACATCAAGTGAGTATTTTGTTTTAAATTTATGATTTCTATTGGTTATTTTTTTAGATTTATTAAAAATTTCACACTGAATAAGGCAGCATTTAAATATGTTCTAAAAGAACTAAACTAAAAACTACCAGCAGTGGTAAAATCGAATTCTTTAACTCCGGAATTCAAATTGGCGGCTGCTCTACGCTTCTTGGCTAAAGGTGGTCAAGATTTGTTCGTTGGGATCTCAAAACCAACAGTCTCAGTAGTGCTAAATGAAGTATTTCATATGTTGGAAGACATTTTATGTCCTCAATAAATCTCAATCTCAATAAAGATGAGCGAGGAAGAGAAAACAGAAGCACGGCTGTATTTCTTTGGAAAAAGCAGAATTCCCTGTATAAGTATGTGTGTAGATGGAACTCACATTAAAATCGCAAAACTAATGGGCAATAATAGTCTAAATGTAATGCTCGTAAGAATTAATTCCAAATATTTTTTGTTATTGTTTTATTGCAAAATTTAATGAGGTATTAACCTTAATCAGACAAGAAGTCTCCACCCATGGTGGTGACTTCCTAGTCTCCTTGTAGGAAAGGCTGGATGAAGTCAACCAGCTGTGCGAAGACTCAGCTTCCTCTGAAGAGGAGAACATGAGTCTTGGCTAGTTTTTGGACAATGATGCGTCTGAATACAGCAGCAGCAACGGAACGGAAAATGCTAACGAAGAAGACAGTCGCAAAGAGCGGTCTTTTCCCATGCCAATAGAGGCAAAAAGAAGGAGGTTGTCTGGAAATTCCAGACCAGCATCGCCAACAACATCATCTTCTCCTGCAGTGGTTGCTGTTGAAGTGAGAAATCCGCCAAAAGTCACTGCTGTAGAGAAAACAGCCAAGGCAAAAGAGGCACAAAATCTAATTAAGCAGACACCACCACCTGTCGCTCCAGCATCCAAAAAACCCCGGTATACGGGACCAATAACAAAAACTTTTGCCATGCCGCCAATAGTCTGCTTCAGACTGAACGTCGCTAAACTCTCAAAGTTCACGAATAGTGCCAATATTAGTTGCAGAATTCGCAGCATCAATAGCAGCAAATCGGTCGTTACGGCCATGAACACCAGCAAATTCGGTCTTTCCTACAGTCGTGAAAAGACTGATTTCAACACCTATACCGCTAAGGAGGACAGGAAAGAATTGTTGGTCCTTAAAGGTATTCACCACTCCTTTGACACTGAGGATGTCAAGGAAGCGTTGACGGCAGAGGGTGTCCCTGTAGCGGAGGTCAAACCCTTCCAATCGCAGAGGTACAACAGGAAATTTAACTATTTCATTTCGAACCTGAGAAGAACTGCGATAAAGCAGCAGTTTGCTCAAAAACCCTCCTGATGAACCAGGCGGTGCATTGGGAAAAGCTAAAACCAGCAGGCATTACCCAATGCAAAAATTGCCAAAAGTTTGGACATGTCGCAAGCAATTGCGGCATGAAATACAGATGCGTTAAGTGCAAGAACGAACACTTACCTGGACAATGCCCGAGAAACGCAGACAACAAGAAAGACGACAACGTTCTCTGCACAATTAGTCGAAAAACTGGACATCCTGCAAACTATCGAGGATGTCCTAAATATAAGAAAAAACGGTTGGAACAGCATAAGTTCGCCCAGAAATCTGCTGCAAAAGCGATAGTGAAAGGAGTTAGCTTTGCTAGTGTAGCTGCGATGGGGATTGCTAGCATGCCAGCAACAACAACAATGGAGTTCGCGCGAACGAGCGTTGCTTGCATATGCCGACTCGTTAGTTGTGTTTTAGCCGTGTGCCGAATCAGCCGTATAAAGCGAAATCACACAACTCTACATACAAGATTTCACAAGATATCACACAATTTATGAAAAAACAATAAAGTAAAAACTTTACTTGAATTATAAACGTCATCTACATTTTTGCACCATTGTCCAACTCTATTTGTAATATTTTCTTGGGGAAGGTTTTTGTAGTTTTCCCTGACCATGATTCATTGACAAAAGTATTTGGACTCGCGTCGTTTTAAATTCGTGTTCGTTTTTCGTATTGCTTTTTCAATGAATCAGAGAAAATTCTGAGAAAATAAATTGAAACCGGCTACAAACGTAAGGAATGTGATATATTGTAAATCACATTCCTTTGATTTTTATTTTATTTTGAATTTAATAAAGGGCGTAGCCCAACTTATTGCCGTGACGCAAGTCATTCAGGGAGTCCTCCCTTGGCAATAAGTATCTATATAAAAAAGAAAAAAAAAACAAATTTAATAGTAAACGCACTCATTTTACCGAAGCTTACTGCGCCGATTCCGTCAGCAACAATCGACCCAAACTGTGGGGATCATCTGAAAACCTTGCAATTAGCAGATCCAATATTCTTCCAACCGGGTCCCATCGATATCTTAATCAGGGCCGAATATTTCTTCGAAGTCCTATCTGACGGAAAAATCTCTGGTGGTTCTTGTACATCAATTGCTCAGAATACGATCTTCGGTTAGGTCGTTACTGGGAATATAGCAACCAACCGTAGGACTGACTCCGTACAGAACTAGATATTGACCGCTCGCTTCAAAGGTTTTGTGACAGCGAATAATTACCAGCTACCAACCAGTTAACCGAGGAAGAAACCCAATGTGAAAACCATTTCGCCAAAACCCACCGACGAACATAGAGGGCAGATTCATCGTACAATTACCTTTTGTCGAACCCAGCAGACCATTGGGAAATACCAGAGATATGGCCATCAAGCGGTTGTGTGCGATTGAATCCAAGTTTACCAAACTTCCCCATCTCAAAAAGGAATACTCTACATTTATTCAGTGTATGAAACTAGGTCATATGGAACGCATTTATCCAACCATTCCAATCACCGACCCAACCACATCATCCTATATGCCACACCATGCAGTACTTAAACAAACCACCAAGCTGAGAGTGGTATTTGATGCCGATACCAACGTAGGACCATCGATTCCGAATAGTCTGTTCGCCATCCTAGTTCGATTTCGAAAACATGCAATTGTGTTCACAAGTGACATAGAAAAAATGTACCGTCAAATCCGAATAGCTCCAAAAGATGTGACATTCCAAGGAATTGTGTGGCAAGAATCACAAGAATTACCCATCGAAGATTACCAGCTGTTGACAGTAGCCTATGGAACAGCCTCCGCACCATATTTGTCAACAAAAACCTTAGCAACGATTGTCGACAACAATTTGACCAAGTTTCCTATAACCGCGAAAGTCATTAAACAAGATATTTATATTGACGACTTAATGTCTGGACCCAATAACGAACAAGTCGCGAGTATATTACAACGCTAAATTATTGACATATTAGGATCAGCCGGGTTTCATCTACGAAAGTGGACGTCCAATTGTGCATCATTGTTGGCGGCAATACCGAAGAACAGCCAAGAGTTATCACCATCTGAGATCTCCGAGGGCACTCGCTCAATCAAGCTACTCGGTTTAGAATAGTGCCCGAGGACCGATGCATTTCAGTTCAAAGTGGGGGTCAATGCAGAAAACACCAATATAATAATAATATTCGGCGCGACAGTCTATTGCGGTCCAAGGCCTTGTTTCTCGCAACCATTTGTGTTGAGCATGTATATTTTTGCACACAAATGAAGGAGACCTTCAATTTAATGTCGGATCCGAACGGTGAATTGAGAGCTTTCCGTGACAAGTTATTACTCTCGGAACGTTTGTCACCCATTCGCGAGAGGCGGGACACCGTGAAAAATACTTTTGGTGTTACTGGGATTCGAACCACGAACCCCCTGCTCAGAAGTCCATGCTCTTATCCACTGAGCTACGGCGCCCACAGAAGAAAACACCAATACCAAGCGTAAAATGGCTGTCACCATCTATTATTATGGTAAAGATCCTCTTCCAATCACTGTGGCTCCTCAAGTTACAATGGGATGAACCATAGCCAATCAACATTTAAAAAGGTGGCAAGAACTTAGACAAGAATTTCACCAGTTAGACCAAATATCAATTCCTACTGGTTATCAATCGAAAAGGAGAAGTTTCAACTATACAGATTCTCGGATGCTTCCGAGCTCGCGTATTCCGCTGTCGTATATTACATATATAGTCAAAACAAATCTAGGCATCATCCAAACCAATCTAGTGTGCACCAAAACCAGAGTTGCCCCTATCAAACATGCTTCAATTCCACGCCTAGAATTATGTGGTGCTCTCTTATTAGCTAGATTAATGAAACCAGTCATCGAAGCACTTCAAGCTGAACAAATCGAAGTTTTCTATTGGACAGATTCAACAACGGTGCTATGGTGGTTGTCATCGCATCCGCGATGCTGGAAAAGTTACTTGTCTAATCGCACAGTCGAAATCTTAAATTCAACTTCGAGGAAGAATTGGCGCTACGTACCAACGAAGGAGAACCCGGCCGATGCTGCTTCACGAGGGTTATTGCCATGAAAATTGCACGATAACGAACTTTGGTGGAAGGGACCCACTTGGCTCCGCCAATATCCGAATTCTTGAGTCAAGATCATTTGAGTCGCACCACTTTCCAGACCTACGAAGAGCGACAAACTAAAATACACAAACTGGAAGTAGTAGTGTCGAATCCGTTGCTCGAAGAGTTAACAGAGAGATGCTCCAAATTTTCGAAACTCATTCGAATTACAGCACTATTATACCATTTTGCTAACAATATAAAAAAATCCGGTAAAGGAGAACCAAAGTCGATGATTTTAGAACTTGAGGAATATCAGCGCGGAACCAACACCATCCTAAAATGGGTACAAGAAGATGTATTTGGTTCTAAAATTTCATGCCTCAAAGCCAAAGGAATTATTCCTAAACATAGCAGCATGACCGCCTTAAATCCATTCCTGGATGATCATGGAGTTTTACGAGTGGGCAGCAGAATTCGCCACGAAAATATTGAATTGAAAATTTCCTGTTATTTTACCAGCTAAACATTTCATCACCGACTTAACTATTGATGAGACACACACCAAATGACTACAAGGTAAGACAAAAGATACACCGTTGCGTTACATATATCCGATACAAGCGTCACAATCCCAATCAACTAATGGGAGATTTACATCGGCTCAAGTAAATTTCAAACACGCTTTCAACCAGACGGGAATCGACTACGCTGGCCCAATATGGCTGCACTCAATGATAGGAAGGCGAATTAAACCACACAAAGCTTATATCGCCATATTTGTTGTCATGAGCAGCAAAGCAGTCCATATAGAACTGGTCACTGACCTATCAACCAATGCATTCATAGCCGCCTTAAAAAGATGTATGGCAAGAAGAGGATTGTGAAGATATATTCAGCGACAACGGCACCAATTTCGTTAGCGCAAAAAACCAAAATTCAACATAATAATACAGCTTCTACCTTTTTATTAGATTATCAAACTAAATGGCACTTCTCACCACCATCCGGACCTAACTTTGGTGGATTATATGGATCAGCCGTCAAATAAACCAAATTTCATCTACGTCGAGTATTAGGAACCACAGTACTCACTTTTGAAGAGATGTCGACGTTATTAACACAGATTAAAGCCATATTGAATTCGCGTCCATTATGCTCCTTATAATCAGGTCCAGACAACATCAATATGCTGAATCCTGAATCCTGGCCGATTTCTTCCTCTGTGGATTATCTCTCACACTTTCGATAAGTTTTTCCTCCATATCGTTGCACTTACAAAATAACTAAACAAATTATTTTGTTTACATTTAAGGTGACAGACATAATCATGTCGATTATAGAACTTGGCGGATTCACTGCGGCGGGAGTTCCTTCATTCTGCATTCGATCCGCATTTGAAATTTTTGCATTGTAGAATCCGCCGAAAAACTTCTTTATCGATTCGTAGTGGGACTGCAGTATCACTAACTGTCAAAATGTTGACATTGACTTTGGAGTTTTCATTTTCGTAAATTTTATTTCTATTAGGTACAAATAAATAATAAATAAGTGAAATTAAATATAAATTGTGTTAATTATGGATACTATAAGCCTATTTCTAAATGTATATGATGAAGTACCGCCGTATAATATGAAGGAGAAAAGCGATTAGAAATATGTGCAAAGACATATTCTAGCTATCAAACATCAAGTGAGTATTTTGTTTTAAATTTATGATTTCTATTGGTTATTTTTTTAGATTTATTAAAAATTTCACACTGAATAAGGCAGCATTTAAATATGTTCTAAAAGAACTAAACTAAAAACTACCAGCAGTGGTAAAATCGAATTCTTTAACTCCGGAATTCAAATTGGCGGCTGCTCTACGCTTCTTGGCTAAAGGTGGTCAAGATTTGTTCGTTGGGATCTCAAAACCAACAGTCTCAGTAGTGCTAAATGAAGTATTTCATATGTTGGAAGACATTTTATGTCCTCAATAAATCTCAATCTCAATAAAGATGAGCGAGGAAGAGAAAACAGAAGCACGGCTGTATTTCTTTGGAAAAAGCAGAATTCCCTGTATAAGTATGTGTGTAGATGGAACTCACATTAAAATCGCAAAACTAATGGGCAATAATAGTCTAAATGTAATGCTCGTAAGAATTAATTCCAAATATTTTTTGTTATTGTTTTATTGCAAAATTTAATGAGGTATTAACCTTAATCAGACAAGAAGTCTCCACCCATGGTGGTGACTTCCTAGTCTCCTTGTAGGAAAGGCTGGATGAAGTCAACCAGCTGTGCGAAGACTCAGCTTCCTCTGAAGAGGAGAACATGAGTCTTGGCTAGTTTTTGGACAATGATGCGTCTGAATACAGCAGCAGCAACGGAACGGAAAATGCTAACGAAGAAGACAGTCGCAAAGAGCGGTCTTCTCCCATGCCAATAGAGGCAAAAAGAAGGAGGTTGTCTGGAAATTCCAGACCAGCATCGCCAACAACATCATCTTCTCCTGCAGTGGTTGCTGTTGAAGTGAGAAATCCGCCAAAAGTCACTGCTGTAGAGAAAACAGCCAAGGCAAAAGAGGCACAAAATCTAATTAAGCAGACACCACCACCTGTCGCTCCAGCATCCAAAAAACCCCAGTATACGGGACCAATAACAAAAACTTTTGCCATGCCGCCAATAGTCTGCTTCAGACTGAACGTCGCTAAACTCTCAAAGTTCACGAATAGTGCCAATATTAGTTGCAGAATTCGCAGCATCAATAGCAGCAAATCGGTCGTTACGGCCATGAACACCAGCAAATTCGGTCTTTCCTACAGTCGGGAAAGACTGATTTCAACACCTATACCGCTAAGGAGGACAGGAAAGAATTGTTGGTCCTTAAAGGTATTCACCACTCCTTTGACACTGAGGATGTGAAGGAAGCGTTGACGGCAGAGGGTGTCCCTGTAGCGGAGGTCAAACCCTTCCAATCGCAGAGGTACAACAGGAAATTTAACCATTTCATTTCGAACTTGAGAAGAACTGCGATAAAGCAGCAGTTTGCTCAAAAACCCTCCTGATGAACCAGGCGGTGCATTGGGAAAAGCTAAAACCAGCAGGCATTACCCAATGCAAAAATTGCCAAAAGTTTGGACATGTCGCAAGCAATTGCGGCATGAAATACAGATGCGTTAAGTGCAAGAACGAACACTTACCTGGACAATGCCCGAGAAACGCAGACAACAAGAAAGACGACAACGTTCTCTGCACAATTAGTCGAAAAACTGGACATCCTGCAAACTATCGAGGATGTCCTAAATATAAGAAAAAACGGCGGAAAAAGTAAAAACCGCCCATAAGTAGTTGGAACAGCATAAGTTCGCCCAGAAATCTGCTGCAAAAGCGATAGTGAAAGGAGTTAGCTTTGCTAGTGTAGCTGCGATGGGGATTTCTAGCATGCCAGCAACAATCAACAAAACACCACCAACCATCCAAGCAAGCAAAAAACCAAAACCGGCACCATCCTCTGGAAAATCCAACATCTTTGACGATACGTAAAGGCTATTTGGAGCAGACCTTTTCACAATTTTGCAGAAAGCAAGACCTGTCATCAAGACTGCTATAATTAGCAGGCACGACTTCTGCTAATTATAGCAGTCTTGATGGCAGGTCCAAAACAATCGTTTTTGGTCGACTTATTTGTGAACTATGTTCACAAAATAAGTATATTCTCATATAATGTGATCTCTATTTATTTGTTAGCTAGGCGTATTACACTAAAATTATTAATTAAAACTAATAAACCTGACATTCTTCTTTTACAGAAAACTAATCTCACAGGGAGAAACCCATTCAGTCCAGACGGATACAACATCCACAGGCTCGACAAAAGCAGTGATTGCTCTGGGACGGCGGTCCTTATCAGGAACACTATGGCGGGCGAAAAGGTGCAAATCAGTGGTTTGCCTAGCATGGAAGCAACAGCTGTCAGCATCAAAGTCAACGAGGTTGAGACCTTGTTGGTAATATCAGTGTGCAATCACTGTAATGCAACGAGGGAAAACATTCAACGGGATCTGCAAACTGTCTGCGGCATCTCCTCTGGGCACACATACTGTGTGGTTGAAGGGGATTTTAACGCTAGGCACACCCGATGGCAAGATGAAGTGTGCAACAATCAAGGAAGGGCCATTGCAGATTGGCTGGATTCAAATCCTCAGCAGCATACCATGGCTGTTGTTTCACAGTCCCGGAAGACATATCCTCGGACACCGCCCACGCTGGATTTCTTCTTGGCAACGACAAATTTCGTCAACGTTCTGTCAGAATTAAGGAATTATTGCTGTTTTGCACATTATAGTGATTCGGATCATTTGGCCATAGAGCTTCGAGTGAGGTTGAATCAGCGAATTGTGCAAGTTACCACAACACCTGAACTACAAATCAACTTTACGAAAATAAACTGGAACCGGTTTAGATCAGAAGTCGAAGCTGGACTACAAATTCCAGCGGCATGTAGAAATCTGGAGAATAATGAAATTGATGATGCTATCAGAAATTTCGAGACTTCAGTGAACACAGCCATAGATCGGCAGAAAACTGTTCGCTCTAGCAGGGATAGCTTTCAACATCTACCTGAGAATATTCAGGCAATATATGCTCACAAGTAAAGGCTAAGGAAACGCCTTCAGAGGATCTTCAACAAGACTCTCAACACTGTTAATGACAAATATCAGTCTGTATTTTCGCATCTGCGTTGTACAGTAATCATGCTTCGTCAAGTTTTGCGAAGTTACCAGGAAGGTGAACTGACCAAACGACTTCAGAACATCAAACCAGGCCCGGATGCTTTTAAAAAGCTGAATTCTGTGATCAGAAAACGTATTTCTATTCCAGAAAGTATCACGTTTGGAGAGCAAGTAGCATCCAGTCCTGTTGAAAAAGCCGAAGCCTTTGCCTGTCATTTCGAAAGGAGGTTTACAGACTGACCACCAAATCATCTTCCAGATTTCGTAGAGCAGGTTGAAAGTCTTGTAGAAGACACCACTTTACCAAGAAATTTTGAAGTGCTGTTCAGCGAAGACAATCCCACAAACGCACCCGTAGACGTGGATATTTTTACCGGGACAGCTGTTGTCAGTGATTTAATTATGAGTGGAAACTAAATAAAATCATCGGGCACTGACGGAATTTCAAATTTTTTGCTTAAAAAGCTGCCGGGTATGGCAATTTTGATGTTAACCATCATATTCAAACATTGCCTTAACAATGGATACTTTCCAGACAATTGGAAGGTAGCCAAAGTAGTACCAGTACCGAAGAAAACCGACCGCTCCAGTGTAACTGGTTACCGCCCCATAGCTTTACTGTGTTGTATAAGTAAAGTATTGGAGTCTTTGATCCGTAAAAAGATCAATGCGTATTGTTCGGAAAGAAATCTAATTCCTTCCTTTCGGTTCGGCTTTCAAAAAAAGCACTCTACGCTGCACCCTCTGATGAAGCTTCATAGTAACGTCACTCGAGTACTGAATGTCAAAAGTAGTACAGTAGCCTGTTTGTTAGACATCGAAAAAGCTTTCGAAAGCGTCTTGACAAACCGGCTTCTGTACAAACTTATTAGACTTGGATTCCCCATTTATATTGTGAAAATAATTAAAAATTTTCTTTTTAACAGGGAAAGGGATTAAAGCTGGAGTTCCCCAAGGCTCCAGACTTGGACCAGTCCTCTTTAGCATCTTCACGGCGGATCAACCCACCAATACAGCCGGAACAAGGACTATGCTTTTCGCGGATGACTCCATCAAGTATGCCGTTTCCCGCTCTCCTGAGATAGCTGCCCGAAGAGTGGAGGAACACCTCCGAAATCTTTGGGAGTACTACCTGAAGTGGGGACTGAAGATCAACGCCAACAAAACGGAACTCATCTGCTTCCGAGTACCAGCAACCGAAACAAGGATAAGAAAAATCGCAAGCCGGTGCAGAGCCTTAAAAATCACCCTTACGGATAACACGACAATAAACACCAATTCAGGGACTAAGTACCTGGGAATCAACTTTACTGAGAGGCTCAAGTTTAACTCTCACATCGATAAAACAATGAAAAAAGTGAACTACGCTCTTCATTTGGTGCACCCGCTACTAAGAAGACGAAACGGACTGTCCAACCACACCAGGCTGCTCATCTACAAGCAGCTCATCAGGCCAGTGATAACCTTTGGCTATCCCATATGGTTCACCGTCTCACCAACAACGATGAAGAAGATCTCCCTATTTGAAAGGAAGGTACTTAGGATCTGTACAGGACTGTGGAGGGTGCCAAACAGCTATAAGTTTGTGTCGACTGCAAGACTTTACGAAGCAGCTGGTCTGCTGCCAATAACCGACCACTTGTTCCAAATGGTGAGGAAATTCGTCGACGGATTGGAAACTCATCCAAGTCCTGAGATGCAAGGACTGAAAAGCGAAGAAATCGAGCCAAGTCACCGGTACATACACATCAGAGGATTCACAGATGCTAGATTCGACGACATCCTTAATAATCAAGACGTCTCCTTCTACGAGAAGGCCGGAGGCTGAAGATCGCCCTGTTTATACCCCCTCTTATATTTTTTTTTTCATTTTTATTTTATTTTAAAATTTATTGTTTAAAATTAAATTGCTTTAAATATAACACGTAGTAGATTAAGTAGTCAAAAATATTGTTTAATAATAAGCAATACAAAAAAAGACAATGTAAATACGTCGGGCCCCTATTGTTGAGCAGACACTTATTAATAATAGTTATAGGTTTAGTTTTAAGTCAAAATTGTTAATACCTAAATGTTTAATAAAATATCTTAATCATTATACCTCGGAAAAAGCAGCGAGAATTATTAATGTTGCAGCCGCTCTTCATTATATACGAATTTATTTTAATTACAATGAGCAAATGATTCAAGAACATCTCCAAGAGGAAGATGAAATATTCGATCAAAATGATGTTCCATACCAAGGACATAGATATGCTTTAGAGGCGAATGAATTTCTTAATCAAGTTTTATTGAATTTCTAAAATAAAAATAAAATTTTATATTTTAAATTTCAATGGTTTTTTTATTTACCAAATATAAAATACGGCAAATATGTGTTTTAAGGATTTAAGGGATTTGACTTCTTGAGTTATTTTTGGAAAAAGCATTTTTCTAATTGGTTTTATGAATGTTAAGGGTTAATTGGTATCATATAAAAGGAAATAAAAATGCCATTCATATTATTAAAAATTGGGTTCAAGTCAACCCCCTCGACAGAGTTAGAGCCAAAAAATGGATTTCTCATGAAAGTTAAGCAGGTGCGTGTTTAAAGTTTAAAAGTGGACGGTCCTTAATATTGATATCAAATCAAAGGTGGAAATTAGTTCTACATATAACTGCATTGCCTTTTAGATGATATCAGTTAATAACCCCTAACATCCATCAAACCACCTAGAAAACTATTAAAAAAGGAGCTCAAAACCTCTCTCCTTAAGGGGGAATTTCCGCCAAACAAGATTACTGTTTTTTGAGGTCTGCGCAATAATGGATTTCAGAAGGGGGGGGGGGTCCAAAAGCCGTAACCCTCTGTTACTTTAAACGCACTTTAGCCTAATATACCAATACAAAATTTGTTATGTATGTATGTATAAGACTTCTAAAATTCGGCTTTTCTCAATTCAATTTCTAAAATTTGCATTTTTATTTTATTTTTTTCTAGAGCCAACTGCTTCATCCTTTCATTATGCCGTTTAGTTTCGGTTAATTGGGCTTGCCATATAGCATTTTTGTTGATCGCACATCTTTTCAATCGCTATATACAATGTTTTATGATTTTTATTGGCTTCCGCTGATCGATCATTATAATTTACGCCAACTTGTGCAATATTTTCATACAACTTTTGCTGAATGCCAATTTGTTTTTCTAGCAACTTCAAGGGTTTTGCTTCTTTGGCTTTTTTATCTACAGGTGTGTTTTCCACTTATATTTCCTCAATGATGTAGTTGCTTTCCTCTTTTACGTCTATTAAATTTTCATCTACCAGATTGACATCTATCAGATTTTGATCTACTAGATTTACATCTGCCAGATTTTTATCTCGGACATTGCCACACTCCACACTGGTTTCGATGCGCTTGCATTTGCATTTGCGATACCATCGACGCAATCCCAGAGAAAATAACTTGCTCTTCTAAAGGTGTGAAAACCACTTGTGTGTTATAACCGCCACCAGTAGCCTTTAACTCTCTTTCATTATGCGTAAATTTTTTGTGCAAGGTGGATTTATAATCACTCCATACCTGATATTAGAAAACTCATATAAAGGGTGTTTTTTTGGGAGGTTTGTTTTTCCGATAGATGTCGTTTTATTTTATGACAGTTGTTTTGACAGCTCAAAGTGGCATTTCTACTCAGTATTGTTTGGCAAATCATTATGAAAAAAAAAAAAAAAAAAAAAAAAAATTACATTTGTGAAAAATAGTCGTGGTAGCCATATGCCAGAAATTGTGTTTAAATGTTAAATGCCAAAAAATTATCTACCAAATAAAAAAAAATTTTGGTCATTTCATAATTTTAAAAAAAATCGGCAACCTCTTAAAAAAACACGTTATATCTAACGGGTTTTTTTTTAAGAGGTTGCCGATTTTTTTTTTGAATAAAACACATATAAAATTATGAAATGACCAAAATTTTTTTTTATTTGGTAGATAATTTTTTGGCATTTAACATTTAAACACAATTTCTGGCATATGGCTACCACGACTATTTTTCACAAATGTAATTTTTTTTTTTTTTTTTTTTTTTTTTTTTTTTTCATAATGATTTGCCAAACAATACTGAGTAGAAATGCCACTTTGAGCTGTCAAAACAACTGTCATAAAATAAAACGACATCTATCGGAAAAACAAACCTCCCAAAAAAACACCCTATACATATTTCTAGTTAGCCTAACAACATAAACCTAAATAACCTTTTTCCACCCGGCGGTTTCTTTAATAGGTGGTCCCAGCGCATTTAACTGATCTCGGAGTTTTTGCCAAAACTCTGAAACTGTTTCGATTGCGGATTTTGTAAAGTTTTTGGCTATTTCTGGTTTTCTATCATAAGGCTAACTATTTTTCCAACTGTGCCCGGTATGTCGTACGTTTTCTATAAAAAAAATTTAATTGCTTAAAAGTTGTAATTAAAATAAATTAAATTTGTTTATTATCATCCAAAACTTACTTTTTATTCTCAATGACAAAAAAAATAGAGCAACAATTCTCAATCACTGAGATAAATATTCATATCACTGTTCTTAATCCCCAGTGGTTTGGATGCGAATTTACGATAAAACTTTTTCGATTGTGTCGACTGCAAGACTTTACGAAGCAGCTGGTCTGCTGCCAATAACCGACCACTTGTTCCAAATGGCGAGGAAATTCGTCGACGGATCTTTTCGAACTGTGCCCGGTATGTCGTACGTTTTCTATAAAAAAAATTTAATTGCTTAAAAGTTGTAATTAAAATAAATTAAATTTGTTTATTATCATCCAAAACTTACTGTATAGAGCAACAATTCTCAATCACTGAGATAAATATTCATATCACTGTTCTTAATCCCCAGTGGTTTGGATGCGAATTTACGATAAAACTTTTTCTATGAAGTGCGTTTCACTTGCGAATTCTATAATACGATTTTTCGAACTGCATTACCAAAATGCAAAAATTATTAAGGATGCCTTGTAAGATCTATCCCAATTAATTATAAATTTATCCGAATGTTGGGTTCTTTTCAAACCGTTTCTAAAACGGTTTTCCAAACTATTTGCATTCACCCATGTTCTCTTTTCAATTATGCAAAGCAATATGTAGTTTCAATTTAAGTGTTTACATAATAGAAGTACATACAACGAAACAAAGACTGTGTTTTTGAATAAAGATACAATTTCGATGAAATTTATTCTAATACTGTATCGGAATGTGAACCCCAATGAAAAGACAAAATGTTGTCGATGTAAATTCATTTTAACAGAAAATTTATAATACAGTCATTGATATAATATGAGAAACGATTGCTAAATAACATGAGATTTATAGAAAAGTCTAGAGGAGCGGAATTTATTTTAAAAGAGTAAAAAAACTATAAAAAATTAAATATATACTATTATTTTATAAACTTTGATTTGAATATTAATTACTTTCTTTTACATAGTAAAGTGCAATTGTTGTTGTAATTCCTTATTCCTCGGCAAATAAAATACAGCTATTATGATTTTGAATGACTTCATAAATGAATGAATGAATGAGGAGATCGCAAACTATCTTCTACTGTTTTGGTATAATAATCCCTTTTTAATTATACTGCAATTTAATAAGACTTCTTTTTAAGATTCTTAAATTTGGCTCTAAAATAAAAATAAAGGATATTTTTTTGTAAGTTTTTGAAATTAAGTCCGATATTTATTGATTTGTTAAAGTTCATTTGTAAACCAACTAACCAAGGCTTATTAACACAATTTTACACTCGGTCTACTTTTGTAGGGTTCGCCTTAACTACACATTATTGCTAGGTAGATTTTTAAAAATGATGTATTATTAACATCCAGAATGTCCAAGTAAGTATCTGTTTTGCTGATTAAGAAATGTTAACGGTTTAGTGATCCGCATCCATTTGATAGGAGCTGCACAACGGCTTCCAAATTTTTGAGTTATTTTTGGAAAAATGAATTTTTCTAATTGGTTTAATGGCTGTTAGGGGGTTAATTGTTATCATATAAAAGGCAATAAAAATACCTTCCGTGGGGTCCAATCCAACCCCCTCGACAGAGTTAGAGCCAAAAAATGAATTTCTTATAAAAGTTTAGCAGGGGCGTGTTTAAAAGTGGGCGGTCCTAAATATTTATATAAAATTAAAGGTGAAAATTAGTTCTACATAACCGTATTATGGGAGTGGCCCAATTTTTAAGTAAGAAAAGTACAAAAAGAGATTTCCTCGCTTATTTGGTTTATATTTAGAAATGAGTTTTTCCTTTAAAAAGGCGTTTTTGAACATTATGGACACACTGTAAAGTAAAGGGGGCGTCTCTTCCAAACAAGATTGCAGTTTTTGAGGTCTGCTCAATAAGGGCTTTCAGTGCCCGAAAGCCCTAACCGCGTAAAACCTATGATGCACTTTGCTATATAACACATGTTTTTGTATGGGATTTTTCACTCAATTATATAAAAAACCACATGAAGCAGGTACAACTTGATCAAACTTCCGTTTTAGCTGCCGCGCGCACATAAAAAAGTACGGCCGTGTAGAAGTAATTATCACCTTTCAGTTGATACCAATATTTAGGCCCGCCCACTTTTGCACACGCCCCCTGCTGAACTTTAATGTGAAAGTAATTTTTTGGCTCTAACTCTGTCGAGGGAGGTTGGATTTTTTTATTTTTTATAGGACGGAAGGTATTTTTATTGCCTTTTATATGATACCAATTAACCCCCTAACATCCATCAAACCAATTAGAAAAATGCATTTTTCAAAGAAGTGCTCAAAACGTTAACACCCCCTTCTCGGAAAGGGGCTGATTCCGCCAAACTCCGCCCACATTCCTTGGGTTGTTTGTGGGTGGGGGAGGAAATGTCAAAATCCTTAAAACACATATTTGCCCAGATTAAAATAGCCAACGACAATACTATGTGTTTAGGGGAGTTCTACTTTGAGCTACAAAGTTTCTTTGTTCGAATCCTAAGATGCGTCAGGGCACATAAACCTTGAAGATATGATGAGGATATACCGGCACATAAACCAATATATCAATGGGAATTGTAAAGTTATATATTAAATGCTCCTTACCGTTGGTGGGGGGAAGCAAGTAATATTCACGATAACTCGATTATTTCTATGTAATTATTTATTAATTCCCCCTGACCACTGGTGGTGGGAAGCAATTAATGAAAAAAAAGAGACGGTGTTTTCGTGGGATCCCTTATTATGACAATGATAAAACCCTTTTTTAAAAATAATCCCTTATTTATACTAATTGGCGTGGCCAAATTACCACAAAATACCTTTCAATCAGAATGGTGACATTAAATTTTTTATCTCTCCGTACGTTACTTCAGCGAATGTAGCGGAACCGTCGCAGACACCTGTGCCAATGCCAAGAGGATGCAATCCGATCCTCTTAGTATTGTGCAGTTAGAAAAACACTATCTAGTCCAATAAGAATGCCTGCGATCGCGCACAACTGTGTGTATGTGCATTCGTGGGAACAAACAATAAGGTACGAGTATGATGCTGAAAAATGTGCTGATGGAAAGAAATTTTGTAGAAACAGTTATGAATTTGATATAATTATGTAGACTATAAAATGCGGATGAATATAGAAATGTGTAATCTGAATAATAATTTAAATTTTGTAGTTTCCTAACATTCTCCCCCTCATTTAATGCTTCATTGAACCCTTGTATGCTGATGCGAAAATCGGCGTCTGTCAATTCATTTTCCTGTGGATGCAAGGTTGAGTCTTTGAGTTCTGAAGGGTTAGAAAAGTCGAGTGATTTTATTTGGTCTTGAAGCTTGATTAGTTGTTCTAGCTGTGGCTGGTATCCTCCTTCAACGATGTTTTTATATTTTTCTTGGCTGATGCTCTCTACTGCAATACCAAGTAGTTTATAGGTTGAGTTAATGTTAGTTGGTATGACTTTATGTCCGTGAATGGTAACCTTGTCATCCTTAAGAATGCATTTAGGACTGTTTTTTTTTTGAGTATTCCGGATCCATTTAAACGAGCTGAATAAGCTTGACTTTCGCAGACGATATTTACTAAGGTACTTCTGCTGTAAAATACCCTGGGCAATGGACTGTATAATTTGGTTTTTTGCTATTTTCTTCAAGAAGCTAAAAAAACTGGGAAATATTAATGTTCTCTATTTATATATTTGAGGAACCAACGCCTTGCACTAATTGAAATGACAAACCAACGCTGCACAATAATTCAAAACAATAAACCACCAATATTATTTATAATTAATACAATGTTATTTATTAGATTTCTAAATCGATGTTGCTCGCTTGGTGGTTGATTGAAAAAGCCACACAATAAAAAAATACAATACGAAACATTACATTTGATAATATTACATTTTTCTCTTTCTTCCTTATGTTCTGAGTGGCCGTCTAGACGAAAACCTTTGTGTGCGCTGCAAAGCGAAACGAACACAAGAAATGACGCGAATTACGTTTTTTCTTCTTTAAGTTAGACGAGTTAGTACGGTACCAAGTAGATTAACGTTTTGCTAAGACTTTGTTGTTGTTGTTTTATATAAGTATACACGACGACCCAGTTATGCGCCGATGATGCTTCTTCATAGCATCAACACCCTTAACATCTGCTGTGTGCAAATTTCCATTTATTATTATTGAGCGGTACCCAGATAGTATTTAATTCGTTGGTTGGTGTGCTTGGTTTAATATGCTAACTTCACAGCTGTTAACTTCTTTCTTAGATTGGACGTATTTGTTTGCATATAAAGTTGGATTTATCTACTAGCGCATTTTTGAAGCTCTTGATCATCTACAGGAAGGTATTGTTCACTAAGAATTCGGAATCGTATTGAACTGCTACAAAAGACGAATTTATCCATATCGGTATACTCAATTTATACAACTCAAGTTCTTCTGTCATAACTAATGGGAATCTTATGCAGAACAGAGCATAGTTATCGACAAGGTGGGTCTCAATGTTTATGCCATATTGTTACATTGTCTTGACTAATTGATAGTCTCAATTTATTTGGTAAGTTGAACCGAATTTTGATAACTCCTATTTCGCTCCTGCTGCATGTCAATGAAGACATTCATGATTGCAGTTTGTATTTGCAGCAAATTAATCATTATTAGTGTCATCTGAAGTACTAGTTAAACAATCCTCCTTTGAAATTCTATATGATTGAATTGTTCCATGTTCTTCAACATGATTACAATTTTATTTATCTGTTCTTCCATTGACTGAAACTTGTTTTGAACACTTTATTGATCTAACTTCATTATATTGTGGTGGAGTCAATAATGGTTTTTTGGTTTTTGAGAAGTTCTTTTATGTGATTGTCACTTCTCTTGAGTATCTCGATTTGATAAAGCATCTCCTCCGCGTAATTATCGTTAATCAATCCAACAAGGCACTTGCAACATTTACGACAGCATTAATAATTCCTCGTTTTTGGCGTCGTGAAAATTTATGTTGTGCAGAATCTGATCTGATTTGATCCCTCTAGGAGTTGGTGAAATTGATAGATAATTTGTTGGAACGTCTTTGTCTGTGTAGATTCCTTGCATAATTGCAGTAGAGATTTTATTCCATTGTTAACTAGGGCTACCTCCTTCCAATATGGGGCTAAGTCATAAAAAGTCATAAGCTTCCATAAGTCCGTTTTTATTAGGTTATATGTTCCAATGCGTTCGAAATGTATAGTCAATGTTCGTTTATATGGTGTTACTTCGGGTTGTTGACAGTTGGTTCCCAGAAGCATAAGGCATGCCATCAGTAACTACAGCAGATCCTTATGACATTTTGACCCTTTTCCTTGGTACCAAACCTTTGGTGGCAGAATTAATTGATGATTTTTTTGGTGATGAGTTTTTTAATTCAGATGATCCTGATGATGAGGTTGGTTCATCTTCAATGGGTTGCTTGTCAATTTCAATCGGAAGTGGTGATAATTTTTTGAATTCGTGGACGTATGGTTCCTGACGTAGTGCGAACCTCCGCCACTCGAATTAGTCCGTAATCCCCTATGTGCGTCCTTTTGATCCGTCGTAGCTTCCAACGAAGTGGTGGGAGACTTTCTTCTTCATGATAACCATGGTTCCAATTTTACAATCGGGTTGTCGTTGTTTCCATTTTGAGCGATACTATAAATGGTGGAGGTATTCTGTATGCCACCGAGACCAGAATTAATTTTTTAGCGCGGTCATGAGTTTCCACCGCTGACAAGCTAGAATATTCAATGGTTCGGCATGAGAATTTACCATAGCATTCAGTGGTTCTCCAATTAAAAAGTGTCGTGGTGTTAACGCCAATAAATCGTTGAGATCTGCCGATAATGGGGTCAAGGTCCTTGAATTAAAGATAGCCTCGACTTCGGTCACTACTGTTTCCATTTCTTCATATGTTAAAGATGCGCTTGCTGGTCTGCTGCAATTTGTTTATGGGCCAATGTGTAGATTGTCTGCATAGATTTCTTCTAAAATTATTTTTGTCAGTGGGTGTGCATATGGTAGCAAAATTGCATGCCGTGTGTCATTTGACGCTGATAACCCTCCGCCGACCCTAAATAGACCCCCCAGGTAAATAAATCGTGAAAGACCCCAGTGAGCTATTTTTTAGAACTTCACCACAGCATTTCAGTTGCCTTATGTCTTCCTTGTACTCGCAGCTTTGTATTGTGAGTAAAATTTTTATTCGCGCTATCTCAATTTCTGTTGCTTGTAGTTCTCTGCTCTTGACTTCCTTCTTTCTTGAATTGAACAAGAATCTTTAAATGTAAGCTAAGATGCGTTGAAGTTTTCTGAATGACCCTTGGTGGTCAATTCTGTTGATGATTGTTAGCTCATCTATATTTGTAGTACGCGCCGTCCGCTTTTGTTTTACCTTACTTTCAATATTCTTAGTGTATGGTTGACGTAAAATTTCTTCTTTTCCATGTAGAAACGGTGGTCCGTAGAAACATAAATTACAACTACGTAGCTTCTCTACCTTTTGAGAGTGGATCAACTGGATTCTCTTTAGACCTTATATGCCTCCATTGTTGAGGAATAGAAAAGCGATGTATTGAAGCTATTCTGTTGTTAACAAAAACTTGAAAGTCGACTGAGGTTGAGTTGATCCAGACCAGTACGATTTCGGAATCTTTCCGTTATTAGGTGAGTTTGTCCTGCATCATCAGACATCTTTTTACTCGCTCCACAAGCTGAGCTGCTAGCTCTGCTCTGCATAACTCTAATCGTGCAAGTGTTATCTTTTTGGGTGAAGGTGGAGCGAGTCTTGATTTAGAGCATAAAAGACGAACGATTATGGTTCCAATATTTCTTGTTGAGCGCATGTATATGGCAGCACCAAATGCCCTTTCAGATGCATCGGTTGTACAGTTTGTGCAACATGACTGCCAAATACATGACTGGGCACTTGAAATCCTTCCAAAGAGTTTAAACTTTCGCAAAAGACATTCCATCTGGTATGTAATTAAATTGGCAAGGCTGCATTCCAGTCTTGTTTGAGCCTCCATAATTCTTGCAGGTACAATTTTGCTGTAGTGATTACAGGCGCAAACATTTCAAGAGGATCGAATAACCGGGCTATTTCCGAAGCCACTGTTCTCTTTGTGCTTTTCAACCTTGTATTAAGACTTATTTTTAATCTAGGTAAATAGATCTACTTTAGGCATCCAAATTACTCCAAGTGTTTCTGAAGTAAAACTTTTTTGCGGAGGGGGCAACAATTTTCAAGCGTTACACTGTTACAAATTGTTGTACACATTTGTTACACTGTTGTTCACTTTTTTTAATTTTATGCCTTGTTTTCTAAACTTATATTTTATATGTAACTATATATGTATATAACTACAAGTATAACTATATATATATAAATACATATATTACTACGGCCACAGCGCCTATGGAAATTCTGGTATCTGGCCAATAGGGTCTGGAATTTTTGGAACCAAACCATTTCTCAAGGGATTAGCGACTGCATACGAGTTTCCCAATAATTGAACATCATCTTTGAATGGTAATTTCACAATGAAACGACCCAGTTCATTCCGAGAATAGTTCTGAATGAAATGTTCCTCGCAGGGATTGTATTCGGTCGGTTTCTCTTCCTTTTCGATTTCTTCGTTCTCCCAAAACTTGAGAAGCACTTGTTCAATTCTTTCGTCTACACTCAATGACATAACCGGTTGGTGTTAAATGTTCCTGCTATTAACCATCCCAGTTTGGTGTTTTGTCCGATGACCTTGTTGCCTTCTCGTAATTGTCCCTCAGCTAGCAAAGACCAAAATTGATCAATTCCTATTAATATATCAATACACGTGACCTTAGATGGACTTGGATCAGTCAGCTGATTATCCTTTAGCAATTAGCAATTTTAGAACCGACGATTCTATGGTTGACGGTGCTCTCGTACTGGTCACATGCGTGGTTATGTAGGCACTGACGGTGATTTCAAATTCTGAGATAAAATATGGTTTTAATGCAAATTATGTTCTACCTTTTGTTTCTCCAATATTCTAATGACCCAATCCACGTATGATCATTTTGGCTTCACTCCGAGCTAGTCCCAGCCTCTGTACACATCACACTGATATAAACGATGTTTCGGCGCCGGAATCCAATAGTACTCTGCATAACAGCCAACTACCAGCACGATCTTGTATTCGAACGTGAGCTGTTGGTAACACTGATATGGTTCCCGATGTGAGGTCAGTCAACTTCGTAGACATCAGTTTTAGGGGCTCCGACGTAGCCGCAGTGCATTTTATGTTTCGACGTTACTGGAACCTAGACTCGTTGTATTACTATATACCTTCGTTGGTTAGGAGTTATCTGGTGATGCAGAATTATATAGCTCGTGCACAAGTGTGTGATGCCGTCGTTGGTAATGCTTGCAGCGTCGATATGAGCGGCAATTGAAGCATCTATTTTCTTCCTTGATAATCTTGCGACGTTGTTCAATTGACATCTCGGCGAATTTCTGGCACTTATAAATTGGGTGATCCTCTTTTTTGCAAATTGGACAGTTGTTTAGGATGCTCGTACATCTTTTCACTTATAGTTTCGTATTAATATTCGAATTTGAACCTCTCGGCCTTTCCTCGTGTATTCTGCCTCCTTGGTATTCTAGCGCATCCGCTTGATTAGTAATGAACTTGAAAAATAAATCTAAGCTGGGAAATTCCGTTTGGACCGAGTGTTGCATCCATAACGTACGAGTGTCGTCATTTAATTTCGTGACCAAAATGTACAGCATCAGACATCACGACCATTTGCCTCGTTACCTAAACCTTGTAGAGCACGCACTACTTCATCGGAAATATCAACCATCTTCCCTAAGTTTTTTGAAGTTGATTTTGACACCGCCGGTTGATTCAAAAACATTTGGATGAACTTGTTTACGGTGTGGCGCTTGCGGTCGTATCTTTCCTTTAGTTTATTTAGTGCCAAGATATAATTGGTTTCGGTAATGTCCATGTGTCGAATTAGTCGTGCAGGTTCATCATCAAGTGAATTAACCAGGAACTGATATTTTGCACAGGGTGCAAATTCCCATTGTTGTGGATCCTGCTCGAAAATAGTTGATAGAACGTCTGCCATTCCGTGTAATCGCCATTGAATTTCGGCACTCGTAATCCTGGTAGCTTCACTTCTGGTGCTGCCGCTCGGTGTCCTACCATCGTGTCATTCAGCGTCGAATCGACTCCGCCCGGCGATAGCGTCATCTGTTTCTCCCATTCGTTTAAACCTGCTAACAATGCATAATAGGTTTTTCGATGGTCTCGTGCTGTGATATATCATCCTTATTTATCGCATAGATCTTTTCTTCCACCTCCTCAAATTCCTTATATAACTGCTCCGTGTGTCTCATCCGAATTCTTATTTCTTCAATTTTTGCGTTAGTTAGCGATAAATTAGCTATGTAAATTTTCACCTTGGTAAAACTACTTTTGATGTGTGACCGCTTACGCAGAAGTATTTCGATTGGGGTAGCCATTATTTAATTCGATAGATATTGCACCGGTTATACTCAAACAAAACAAAATGGATGCAAGTACGAATTCTCATAAACTATAAAGCACGTTTCTCAGATGAACAATTCTCAAAGATGTCTACCAACCAATTTACACTATATTTCACTCGTCTGCGTCGTTTTATTACCACGAATAATCGCAAATCACACCAATAATTCACAAAATTTGTGTCACGATGAATTGGCCTTGTTCGCACTCTCGAATTATAATCATAAATAATATTGTACTTGCTGTTTTTATCCTTAAGTGGCGGTGGATCTCGGTTCGAAGGACCATGTAAAATACCCTGGGCAATGGACTGTATAATTTGGTTTTTTGCTATTTTCTTCAAGAAGCTAAAAAAACTGGGAAATATTAATGTTCTCTATTTATATATTTGAGGAACCAACGCCTTGCACTAATTGAAATGACAAACCAACGCTGCACAATAATTCAAAACAATAAACCACCAATATTATTTATAATTAATACAATGTTATTTATTAGATTTCTAAATCGATGTTGCTCGCTTGGTGGTTGATTGAAAAAGCCACACAATAAAAAAATACAATACGAAACATTACATTTGATAATATTACATTTTTCTCTTTCTTCCTTATGTTCTGAGTGGCCGTCTAGACGAAAACCTTTGTGTGCGCTGCAAAGCGAAACGAACACAAGAAATGACGAGAATTACGGTTTTTCTTCTTTAAGTTTTAAGTTTAAGTTTAAGTAGATTAACGTTTTGCTAAGACTTTGTTGTTGTTGTTTTATATAAGTATACACGACGACCCAGTTATGCGCCGATGATGCTTTGTGGTGTAATTTCTTCATAGCATCAACACCCTTAACATCTGCTGTGTGCAAATTTCCATTTATTATTATTGAGCGGTACCCAGATAGTATTTAATTCGTTGGTTGGTGTGCTTGGTTTAAAATGCTAACTTCACAGCTGTTAACTTCTTTCGTAGATTGGACGTATTTGTTTGCATATAAAGTTGGATTTATCTACTAGCGCATTTTTGAAGCTCTTGATCATCTAAAAGACGAATTTATCCATATCGGTATACTCAATTTATACAACTCCAGTTCTTCTGTCATAACTAATGGGAATCTTATGCAGACCAGAGCATAGTTATCGACAAGGTGGGTCTCAATGTTTATGCCATATTGTTACATTGTCTTGACTGATTGATATTCTCAATTTATTTGGTAAGTTGAACCGAAATTTGTTAACTCCTATTTCGCTCCTGCTGCATGTCAATGAAGACATTCATGATTGCAGTTTGTATTTGCAGCAAATTAATCATTATTATTATTGTCATCTGAAGTTCTAGTGAAACAATCCTCCTTTGAAATTCTATATGATTGAATTGTTCCATATTCTTCAACGTGATTACAATTTAATTTATCTGTTCTTCCATTGACTGAAACTTGTTTTGAACACTTTCTTGATCTAACTTCATGGTATTGTGGTGGAGTGGTTTGAGAAGTTCTTTTATGTGGTTGTCACTTCTCTTGAGTATCTCGATTTGATAAAGCATCTCCTCCGCGTAATTATCGTTAATCAATCCAACAAGGCACTTGCAACATTTACGACAGCATTAATAACTCCTCGTTTTTGGCGTCGTGAAAATTTATGTTGTGCAGAATCTGATCTGATTTGATCCCTCTAGGAGTTGTTGAAATTGATAGATAATTTGTTGGAACGTCTTTGTCTGTGTAGATTTCTTGCATAATTGCAGTAGAGATTTTATTCCATTGTTAACTAGGGCTACCTCCTTCCAATATGGGGCTAAGTCATAAAAAGTCACAAGCTTCCATAAGTCCGTTGTTATTAGGTTATATGTTCCAATGCGTTCGAAATGTATAGTCAATGTTCGTTTATATGGTGTTACTTCGAGTTGTTGACAGTTGGTTCCCAGAAGCATAAGGCATGCCATCAGTAACTACAGCAGATCCTTATGACATTTTGACCCTTTTCCTTGGTACCAAACCTTTGGTGGCAGAATTAATTGATGATTTTTTTTGGTGATGAGTTTTTTAATTCAGATGATCCTGATGATGAGGTTGGTTCATCTTCAATGGGTTGCTTGTCAATTTCAATCGGAAGTGGTGATAATTTGTGAATTGGTGGACGTATGGTTCCTGACGTAGTGCGAACCTCCGCCACTCGAATTAGTCCGTAATCCCCTATGTGCGTCCTTTTGATCCGTCCCAGCTTCCAACGAAGTGGTGGGAGACTTTCTTCTTCATGATAACCATGGTTCCAATTTTACAATCGGGTTGTCGTTGTTTCCATTTTGAGCGATACTGTAAATGGTGGAGGTATTCTGTATGCCACCGAGACCAGAATTAATTTTTTAGCGCGGTCATGAGTTTCCACCGCTGACAAGCTAGAATATTCAATGGTTCGGCATGAGAATTTACCATAGCATTCAGTGGTTCTCCAATTAAAAAGTGTCGTGGTGTTAACGCCAATAAATCGTTGAGATCTGCCGATAATGGGGTCAAGGTCCTTGAATTAAGGATAGCCTCGACTTCGGTCACTACTGTTTCCATTTCTTCATATGTTAAAGATGCGCTTGCTGGTCTGCTGCAATTTGTTTATGGGCCAATGTGTAGATTGTCTGCATAGATTTCTTCTAAAATTATTTTTGTCAGTGGGTGTGCATATGGTAGCAAAATTGCATGCCGTGTGTCATTTGACGCTGATAACCCTCCGCCGACCCTAAATAGACCCCCCAGGTAAATAAATCGTGAAAGACCCCAGTGAGCTATTTTTTAGAACTTCACCACAGCATTTCAGTTGCCTTATGTCTTCCTTGTACTCGCAGCTTTGTATTGTGAGTAAAAATTTTATTCGCGCTGTCTCAATTTCTGTTGCTTGTAGTTCTCTGCTCTTGACTTCCTTCTTTCTTGAATTGAACAAGAATCTTTAAATGTAAGCTAAGATGCGTTGAAGTTTTCTGAATGACCCTTGGTGGTCAATTCTGTTGATGATGGTTAGCTCATCTATATTTGTAGTACGCGCCGTCCGCTTTTGTTCTACCTTACATTCAATATTCTTAGTGTATGTTTGACGTAAAATTTCTTCTTTTCTATGTAGAAACGGTGGCCCGTAGAAACATAAATTACAACTACGTAGCTTCTCTACCTCTTGAGAGTGGATCAACTGGATTCTCTTTAGACCTTACATGCCTCCATTGTTGAGGAATCGAAAAGCGATGTATTGAAGCTATTCTGTTGTTAACAAAAACTTGAAAGTCCGCTGAGGTTGAGTTGATCCAGACCAGTACGATTTCGGAATCTTTCCGTTATTAGGTGAGTTTGTCCTGCATCATCAGACATCTTTTTACTCGCTCCACAAGCTTAGCTGCTAGCTCTGCTGCGCATAACTCTAATCGTGCAAGTGTTATCTTTTTGGGTGAAGGTGGAGCGAGTCTTGTTTTAGAGCATAAAAGACGAACGATTATGGTTCCATTATTTCTTGTTGAGCGCATGTATATGGCAGCACCAAATGCCCTTTCAGATGCATCGGCAAATGCATGTAATTGTACAGTTTGTGCAACATGACTGCCAAATACATGACTGGGCACTTGAAATCCTTCCAAAGAGTTTAAACTTTCGCAAAAGACATTCCATCTGGTATGTAATTCAATTGGCAAGGCTGCATTCCAGTCTTGTTTGAGCCTCCATAATTCTTGCAGGTACAATTTTGCTGTAGTGATTACTGGCGCAAACATTTCAAGAGGATCGAATAACCGGGCTATTTCCGAAGCCACTGTTCTCTTTGTGCTTTTCAACCTTGTATTAAGACTGATTTTTAATCTAGGTAAATAGATCTACTTTAGGCATCCAAATTTCTCCAAGTGTTTTTGAAGTGAAACTTTTTTGCGGAGGGGGCAACAATTTTCAAGCGTTACACTGTTACACATTGTTGTACACATTTGTTACATTGTTGTTCACTTTTGTTAATTTTATGCCTTGTTTTCTATACTTATATTTTATATGTAACTATATATGTATATAACTACAAGTATAACTATATATATATAAATACATATATTACTACGGCCACAGCGCCTATGGAAATTCTGGTATCTGGCCAATAGGGTCTGGAATTTTTGGAACCAAACCATTTCTCAAGGGATTCGTATGAAACTCGGAATGTAGGACTAATATGCGACTATAAGATTTGTTCCTATGGAAATTCTAGAATCTGACCAATAGGGTCTGGAAGTTTTGGAACCAAACCATTTCTGAAGGGATTCGCATGAAACTCGGAATGTAGGACTAACATGTGACTATAAGATTTGTTCCTATGGAAATTCTGGGATCTAGCCGATAGGGTCTTTTGGGAACTAAGCCATTTCTCAAGCGATTCGTATGAAACTCAGAATATAGGACTAATATGCGACTATAAGATTTGTTCCTATGGAAATTCTGGGATCTGGCCAATAGGGTCTGGCATTTTTGGAATCAAACCATTTCCAAGGGAGCCGTATAAAACTCGGAATGTAGGACTAATATGCGACTATAAGATTTGTTCCTATGGAAATTCTGGGATCTGATCAATAGGGTCTGAAATTTTTGAAACCAAACCATTTCTCAAGGGATTCTTATGAAATTCGGAATGTAGGACTAATATGCGACTATAAGATTTGTTCCTTTGGAAATTCTGGGATCTGGCCAATAGGGTCTGGAATTTTTGAACCAAACCATTTCTCAAGCGATTCGTATGAAACTCGGAATGTAGAACTAATATGCGACTATAAGATTTGCTCCTATGGAAATTCTGGGATCTGACCAATAGCGTTTGGAGTTTGGGAACTAAGCCATTTCTCAAGCGATTCGTATGAAACTCGGAATAATAATAATAATACCGGCGCGACAGACCATGCGGTCCAAGGCCTGGCTTCTCGCAACCATTTGTGTTGAGCATGCATATTTTTGCACACAAATGGAGGGACCTACAATTTAATACCGGATCCGAACGGCGAATTGAGAAGCTTTCCGTGACAAGTTATTACTCTCGGACGTTTGTCAAACTTTCGCGAGAGGTGGGACACCGTGAGAAATAATTTAGTGATACTGGGATTTGAACTACGAACCCTCTGCTCAGGAGTTCATGCTCCTATCCACTGAGCCACGGCGCCAACATGAAACTCGGAATATAGGACTTATATTCGACTATAAGACTTGGTCCTATGGAAATTCTGGGATCTGGCAGGGTCTGGAATTTTTTAGAACTAAGCCAGTTCTCATCGTCATCTCATCTCATCTTTAATCGTAATATCGGCCACAACGTAAAAAAAGGTTTCACTTCAACCGCGCGTAAAAGTTACACGCACTCTTTCTTTATGGATTAGTCATCATCTCTTGTCTTAATCTTTGCTGAAGAATTGCTTGTACATCTTCTGAATATCTGCGGTGAAAACGAACTGTGGAAGTCTAAATCGTATATATATATTAAATATATATATTAAATTAAATATATTAAAAAGATCTTCTTGCATGTTGGGTGCCGTATGTAGAATGTTGTTTAATGATGTAGCTGTTGAAGTTTTTGCCGACGCATGGAAAACAACCCTTAATTTTGTAGAACTGCTGTCTGGCTTTAGCACGCAGTGGTGTGCAAGGAAATAGTGCGTTAGAGGTATAGTTTTTACAATTTCCACAAAACCCAACCTCTGATATTCCTCCATGAAGGCGATATACTGTTGACGAATTTCTGGATTTGCTTTCAGTTTTCATTCTAGACATAAATGTACGGTAAGCAACGCCCCTTGCCCTTGATTCGCCTAATAATTTTGGATCATCTGAGAATGGCAAGCTCACTGTGAACCTCTGGAATGTGTTTGGTCATAGTATGTCTCGCAGCGCTTTTCCGCCAATGTTAAGTGACTTCCTTGTATTTCCTCTGCGTTTTACATTTCCCAGAATTGTTTTGTCGTAGAATTATTGTCATCTTCATCCTCTGCACACATACCGCAGACAGCTATGCTTGATGATGACGATGTAAATTTCCCGGCAACAATCCAGCCGAAAACTGTATTTTGCAAAGTGGGTTGATGCATTCCCAAAGTTATTTGACCGACAGACAATAGATGGAAGAAAACTTCGTCTCCTATTAAGATATCAATGTTGTGTGAACGATGGAAATCTAGAACTACCAACGTTAGATTATGTGGTAACTTGCATGAAGAAATATGGACGTTGTATCTTGGTTGTTGCGAAATGATGTTTGTTAATACAAACGCTTTGAATCTGGTTGAAAATGCGTTTCTTAATAAGTTCAACTCAACATTGACTCTGGGTTGTGATCTCCGCTTAGCTTGTCCGATGCCTTGAATGCACATGTTGGTCGCCGATGATGTGAGTGCAAGCCTTTTAACGATTCTTTCACTAATCAAACTTGTGAGCCTGAATCCAATAGAGCTCGGCAATTGATTTCTTTGCCATGTTGGGTAGCTTCACTTGGCCGTTCCGAGAATGGCGGATTGTTCGTTGAAATTGATGTCGTGGACAGAGTAAGAGAGAGTAACATGCAGCTAATTTAAAGGCTGGAGTATCAGTATTCAACGGCACTTGTGGTTTTCGCTCTCCATCAATGTGTAAGATTGTTGTGTTTTTTATTGCATGTCTTGCATCCTCTTAGGGAATATTTTGCAGAGAAATGTCCCTTTCATAGATAGTTTTGGCACAGTATGTTTTCATAAACAATCTTGGTTTTATGTAATGGGGTCATTTTCAAAAGACTTGGCATTGAAAAAGACCATGTGCAACTAGTCGCAAGCTATTTGTTTTGTGTTGATGGCAGGAGTCGACGTCATTGGAAATAAGGAAATCAAGGAAATAAAGAAAAGGTTTATTATATCTTTGTAATTATTTATTGATCGGCCCTTACCACTGGTGGGGGGAAGCAATTAATGAAAAATAAAAGACAGTGTTTTTCCTGTGACCACGTAAAGATGAAAGACAATTTATTTAAAAATAATTCCATATTAATACAAATTGGCGAAACCAAATAACCACAAAATACATTTCAATCAGAATGCTGACATTACATTTTTTATCTCCCCGTACGTGACTTTAGCGAATGTAGCGAAACCTTTGCAGACACCTGTGCCAAGAGGATGCAATCCGATCCTCTTAGTATTGCGCAGCTAGATAAAGATTATCTAGTCCGATAAAAATGCCTGCGTTCGCGCACAACTATGTGTATGCGTATTCGTGGGAATAAACAATTAGTTACGATTATGATGCCGAAAAATGTGCTGATGGAAAGATATTTTGTGGAAACATTTATGAATTTGATATACGAGTAATTATGTAGACTATAAAATACGGATGGATATAGGAATGTGTAATATGAATAATAATTTTTATTTTGCTGTTTAGTAAACCTATGTTTATATTAGTCTATTATAGAACAAAAATAACTTAAGAAAGAAGATAAGTGGGTAGGTATGTGGTGGTCTATAGACGCATGAATGATAAAAAAATCATATTCTAAGGACCTTTCCCATTTAAAACTTATTAACTTATTTGACGCATTTTTAAATAAGTAACTCAAGCTGTTCCAATTAGTTTCACTTACTTATTTTGACAGCCATATAAAAATAAAAAAATTTTCGAATAAAATTTTTGGTTTAATAATAATTTTTAAAATAATTAATCCATAAACATAAATAAAAATAAGCAATTAATACTATTAAATTATACGATATATAAAAACATAAGATTGTGTCTTAAAATGCTTAAAAGCGACGAAGGGCCTTTTCCAATTAGATACTAATTTGTAGAGACTTTCTTATTTGAATAAGTATGCTGGCGCGGTCTATAAGTAAGTCTCTTAAAACAAGTATCTAATTGGAAAAGGTCATTCGTCGCTTTAAAGCATTTTAAGACACAATTTTATGTTTTTATTTATCGTATAATTTAATAGTATGAATTGCTTATTTTTATTTTTGTTTTTGGATTAATTATTTTAAAAATAAATATCAAACCAAAAGTTTTATTCGAAAATTATTTTTATTTTTATATGGCTGTCAAATAAGTAAGTGAAACTAATTGGAACAGATTGTGTTACTTATTTAAAATGACGTCAAATAAGTCAATAAATGTGAAATAAGTACCAGGTTGGAAAAGGTCACAAGGGTCTTTTCCAATCCAATACTTATTTGTGGAGACTTACATTTTTAATTGTGGAGACTTACTTATTTGAATTGCTATATTGCTTTGGCAAAACTCGGCTTACAACAACAATCGCATAAGCATAAAGCCGAAAGTAAATCCAAAAAATTTTTAGGATTAAAAAACTAAAGCCATTTTATAGTTGTCGACCAGCCAAAATAAATTTAAATCAAGTTCTCTATTATAATTATTTTTAAACAAGCTTCGCAAACTTCCTTTTTGAATTCGAAAAGAAAAATAACTCAATTGTTGAACGATTTTCGAGAAAAGAAATTGCGAGGCCGACGAACGTAAATTGGTTTTTTGTATTGTCTTATAAATTGTTTCATTTGTTATATCTTTCAGTTATTAAAATCACAACATTTATGCAATTTAATTAAAGTTCAGTCGAGCGTTTCATTTAATTGCAAAACAGGATTTTAAAGTCGGCATAAGCCTCCAGTTCGCTTTTATTTGGCGTTGGCCCAAAGCCTCTAGCCAACATCATTTTAATAAGTTCCGATTGAACTTTAGCCTCAGCCGAGGTAAGTTTGTAAAAACAATGCCAAGCAAATGCTCAGCCTGTTGCAAGGATTATCGCGAACAAAATATGGTTCAATGCGATGCGTGCAATAAATGGCTGCAATACGAATGCGTTGGCGTTGATAAAACCATTAAGGATTTGCCATGGAAGTGTGTACCATGCGGTGGTCCGCCATATCCAACAAAAAACCTTGACGAAAATAGATTGGGTGCAAGGCCGAAAATAAAGAGAATCACTTCGCATCAAGAAAAGCCCTCAGACGGTGATGTGCCGACGGCAGAGCAGCTAATGGACTAGCTTGAACAGGCGCAGGAACGTGAGGAATGTTTGCGAAACCAACGGGACAAAGTTAAGTCCGACTTTGTGGAACAGGCGACAGAGAATGAGAGGCTGAGGCAAGCTCATGAAAAGTTGTCGAACGAGTCTGAAGCGATTCAGCGTATGTTTGAGTCAAATCAAACGGCTCTAGTTCCTGATCAATGCAATCAAAATATCTACGATAATGAAGACATTAAATCCGATTCTCCAATTTTTTGAAAAGGAAAAACTGCGTCGATGAAAAAGTAGATGAGTACAGTTCGGACAGTCGTACGAGCTTGTCATCTCTTGGTCCACGCACCCGAAAACCTCTAAAATCTTTGGCATCAAAGCATTACACAAAAGCGTTGAACGATGATGATGCCTTTCGTACACGCAAACTCAAGTCGAAGATCTGCCAACGTTCTCCGGAAACTCCAAGGAATGGCCTTTGGTCCTGGCAGTGTTTGAACGGACGACGAAGTTGGCTTCGATCGATGACGTCTCCAATGTTGGTCGGTTAACGAAAGCTCTTATAGGCGAAGCAAGAGCGATGGTTTTGGATCAGCTGACATTTGGCTTGAGCCCGTGGGGAAATGTTCATTCGACATGCGAAGCTGAGTCCAAGAAGTGCTTCGTTTGCGAAAAGTCGTCTCACCTATGGAAAGATGTTACAAATTTAAGGACATGTCCGTCAACGATCGTTGGGCATTCCCAAAGAAGCAGAAAGTGTGCTTCAATTGCCTAGCGTCGCGTCATCATCGAGTCCGCGAGTGCCCGCGAAAGAAACGGTGCGACGATTCTGGATGTGATAAGTTCCATCACTCTATCAGGACTTTAAATTGTCTCGTCATTCTCCTGTTAAGGAAGGTCAAGAGGTGCAGCCAATCCAGTCGCAGCTCAACAGTAACGCCGTAGCCTTTGGTCCAAGAAATTCAAACTCGCATTCAGTAGAACTTAGTCATCAAACTCACAAACAACAAAGACAAGTTTTTGGTGACAGCGAAAGTAATCGCCGTACGAATCCATGGTGTTGATGGATCCTTTGTCGACGATTATGCATTTTTGGATGAAGGTTCCACGATTAATATGATGGATCAGAGCATAGCCAAGAAATTAAACCTTCGCGGAACGCCTGAAACATTGAACATTCGCTGGACGAACGAAATCAATCGCTCTGAACAAGCCTTACGATATGCAACGTCACGCTTTCCGGATTTTCGTGTCGAGAAAAATTCGCTCTGCAAAACGTTTATTGCATTCCTGATTTGAAGTTGGAAGCTGTTAGTCAAAATGGTACTGATCTGGAGAAACGCTATCGTCTTTAAGGTTGTTTGCCACTTCCCAATTTCAAAAATGCCAAACCGGAAATTTTAATCGGCCTTGATCACGCAAGTTTCCTCGGAGGAACCCGAGTATACCAGGGAAATCTAAATGAACCTCTGGGCTCTAAGACCAAACTCGGTTGGGTCGTATACGGACGCCAATGCTTACTGTCGTCTCAAGCATCCGCGTCAAATGTTGCCCGGTAAGGTTTCCTGAACGTCCATACAAGACTCGTTGGATGCGTTGATGAAAAAGACAAGGAACTTCACGAACTTGTCAAAGGTTTCTTCGCAATTGAGGGACTTGGCGTAGGCAAGAAAGTCCTGCGTAGCCGAGACGACGAACGTGCCGGAAAATCATGAAATCGACTTTGAACTTCAAGGACGGTCGATTTGAAATCGGCCTACTGTGGAAAAGTGACAACGAAATCTTACCAAACCATTTGAAGATGGCGATGAAGCGTTTAGTAAGCGAAGAACGAAAGCTGGCAAGAGATTTTGAGTCATTGATGTGGATGAATGAACACGTCAGTCAGTTAATTGAGAAAGAATACGCAAGGGTAGCAACTCCGGAAGATTTGGAAGGAAAGTGGCCACAAAATGGATTTGTCCGCTTTTTACCATTATCAATAAAAATAAAATCCCGCTCAAAAGGAGATGCGTCGCCGACGTCGCAGCCGAAGCAACAAATGTGTCTCTTAACAGCTGTCAGTTAAAAGGTTCGGAAAATTTGATTGCGTTGCACGCCGCGTTGAGTAGAGCTCGAGAGAATCGTGTGTGCGTAAATGAAGACGTCGCAGAAATATTTCCACAGATCCGCATCACGCAAGACCAGCAGTGTCTAAGATTTATATGGCGAGATGGAGATCAATTGAAGGAGCTAAAAACGTACGTGATACAATCAATGATGTTCGGTCCAATTTTCTCGCTATCGCAAGCGCAATATGTAAAGAATCACCATGCCGAAAAATTTCGCCTGTCGAATCCTGAAGCCCCAAATGCTCTTCAACGCTTAACGTATGTCGGCGATTATTTCAACAGCCATGAAACAGTTGAAGGGGCTTTCAGATTGACTCGCGACGCTATCAGGATCAGTCGTGAAATGGGTTTCAAGAATAGGAAAGTCAAGCCGATCAGGCCAACAATGGGAAATCTCCACTTGTCACGGACAGCTTGATTGCTCGACGAGGACAATTGAAAACGCTGTTTTCCGATAATGGCACAAACTTTGTTGGAGCCAATTGCCTATTGAAGAAAGAAATGCGAGAAATGCAACGTAACCTGTCGGAAGCGACTATAAAAAAAACTGCAACTGGACTGGCGCTTCATTCCAGTTTATTCGCCATGGACAGGAGGAGGTTTGGAGCGTCTAATCGGATACATAAAAAAGTGTATCAAATTCAGCTTGGCGAGCGAAGTGCTGAGTGAATCCGTTCTGAGAAACGCGCTGATCGAAGCTGAGTTGATAACCAACAAAAGACCGTTGACTCACACTCCGATCAATCCGGAAGATGAAGAGTCGTTAACTCCAATTTTGGCATTGTTTGGCAGTCGAGATGCGCCGCAAGCGCTTTGTCCAGTCAATTAACGAAACGACTTATCGCGGTTGAGTCGAAACCGAGTAGCCCACTTGGTGCAAAAGTTTCAACGGTGTTGGGAGCGCGAATATCTGCCAATGATCGCCAAAGCGAAACAGTACAATCAAGATTATGGCGAAGTCGTGGAAGGTGATGTAGTGCTGCTGACCAAAAACTTCCGAGAATAAAAGCTTAATCGAGGTGTTGCAAATTTGGCTGTCTTGACGTTGGAGAGTCTTCGTCTCGATGCGATTGATCCTTCGACTGGGGGGAGGATGTCGACCAGCCTAAATAAATTTAAATCAAGTTCTCTATTATTATTATTTTTCAACAAAAATTACGTTGCTAAGCTTCGCAAACTTCCTTTTTGAATTCGAAAAGAAAAATAACTCAATTGTTGAACGATTTTCGAGAAAAGGAATTGCGAGGCCGACGAACGTAAGTTGGTTTTTTTTATTGTCTTTTCATTTCATTTATTATATCTTTCAGTTATTAAAATCACAACATTTATGCAATTTAATTAAAGTTCAGTCGAGCGTTTCATTTAATTGCAAAACAGGATTTTAAAATCGGCATAAGCCTCCAGTTCGCTTTTATTTGGCGTTGGCCCAAAGCCTCTAGCCAACAATAGTTATGGTGCTCACCTTAAGGCGGTAAAATCAAAAGCTGTTGCTTTGAGATATAAAGGAAAACCAGCTTAGCTTTATCAAAGCAATATAGCAAATAAATTTGCTGGCAAGGTGACTTAAAGGCTATTATTGGACGAGGAATATGTTCGCCGCAACATGATAATTTCGCGGAATAAGTGATCGTGTAAGAGGCTGTTCGCTAGTTTCGAGAACATGATCGCTAGAATTCAAAATAATTTGATTTTTTCTCAAGTTGCGCGAACATATTTAACGTCTGAGCTCATGTTGTCACACCGCTCTGCAATTTTTCATTCCAACAAAAAATTTCAAGGTGCTCTTTCGTGAAGATTGCGAACAAAAATATTTTTTGTTAAACTTTTTTGTGTAGTGTCATATATTGGAAGTTTTTTATCATCGGCATCATGGCATCGTGTGTTAACACCGATTTCTGGGTAAAGTACTTTTTCTTTTTTTTTTCGTGGCGTTTTTTTCATCTTGCTCTTCAAGAACCTTATCAATTATTAAAACACACATTGCTATGTCCGTCATTATTTTGGGCGATGCTTATCAACCGAAAAAAAAATTTTAATATTCTACTGCTTGTTGCCATGGTGTTATTTACCTACCGCCGTTAGCTACACCAATAAGATCGGTTTGTGAAAAAGGCCAGAACAGCATGTTGCAGTGAACATGTTCATTGTCTGAGGTTCGCTTAATGACGTCAAATAAGTTTAGCCATACAGGTACTCGTACTCGTTTGGAAAACAGCATAAATACGTGTTAATGCATTTATATTAGAAATAAAGCCCGAAATTTACGAAGATTCTAATGCCACCGCCATCTCTATGTTCACGTGTTATGTGAAATGATTTATAATTCTCTAAATTTATGAATTCGGTGTGGTCATTGTGAAGAAAAGTGTCTGTTAGTATTATAATTATAACATCTATTTTTAGATTTAGTGTAAACAGAAATTGTCCGAGACATTCCATTTTGTTCCCCAATTTATTGATGGTTATGTATTAGTGGGTAATTCCAAAAGTGGTATTTAATTCACTATTGATTCATTTAAATTCAAATAATATTTATTTAGTTCATTCATTATCTTAATATAATATCGCAAAAATATGACGCTAAGCAGTTATATCGTGATGTCATCATTTGATATGATTGCTATTGAATGGTCAGCAGTGAGCAGCTATGCAGTAAGCTATGTGAAGTCTTCATTTGATTTGATTATTATTGAATCACATAGCTGAATTAAAGTTTTTATTAGTTAAATATTTGTTGTCGCCATACTTTCATTAACGAAAATTTGTTTATTTTGTTTTTTAGGAAACAGTTGTTCAAGATATAACGCACCATTTTTCCGTAATTTTATCAAAAAATCAGATGCAATTCTATGGGATTTAAATGTTACAATACTTACTTTTTTATGTCCTATATCCACTTGTGGGTCCTAGGGCCTCTACTACGCCGTCGCCTTCGCGTGCGGTTCCTGGCAATGAGCTTCAGCTCTTTCCAACTCTTCCCCAATTGCCGTGACTCCTCCTCAACTGCGCCATTTGTTTCTCGGACGACCTATTCTTCTACCATCCTTATATAACGGGTTCCATTGCATTGCGTAGTTTGCTATGGGAGTGTCGCCTTTTCGGAGTGTATGACCAATCCACTGCCACTTCCGTCGTTGGATGGTTGTGCCTATTGGTTCCTGACCCGTTCTCTGGTAAAGATGTTCGTTAGAGATACGGTTAGGCCAGAAAACCCTTAAGATGTTCCGTAGGCACCTATTTACGAACGTTTCTAATCTTTTTGTGATAGTAGCGGTCACCTTCTAAGTGCTGCACCCATACAACAGCACAGATTCAACATTTGAGCGGAACAGTCGCAGCTTGGTGTTTAAGCTGATCACATTGTTCGCCATATCATGGACATCATTCCAAACACCGATTTTGCTTTGCCGATTCGGTTGACAATGTCCTGTTCGGTTCCACCTTCGGTCGACACAATACTCCATATTAAAAGAACTTTTATGGATTAAAGAAAACTAAACTTTATAAAACCAATCCCAATCTCCTTTATTTTAACAATTTCACAACAACTAATTAATATGGACCACAATGTATCAACATGATTCGCTGTTGTATTTGTTGTATGTTGACGCTCTCACTGACAGGTGTTGACATCGCCTTCTGACATCCGCCCGCGATGAAGACACATCATCCTCAGAAATTTCTCAGCTGCTTGTCCAATGCTTTTGTGAAAATGTCAGCTAACTGATCCTTTGAGATAACGTGTTCCAAATTTATAACTCCATCCCATGTCAATTCTCGAAGAAAGTGGAATTTAGTGTCGATATCCTTATTACGACGAGTTTCAGGATTCTTGGAAATCATAATCGTACCCAAATTATCTTTGAAAATTTTAATTGGAAGAGACATCTCCAATTTCATATCATAAATTACCTTTTTCATCCATAAAGCTTCGCTCGCTGCTGTACAAGCAGCAACAAATTCCGCTTCACACGTTGAGAGTGTTACCAGACCCTGTTTTTTGGTTCCCCAATTGACCACGTTACCAAAAACTTTAAATATATATCCACTAGTTGACTTTCGATCGGTACTATCATTCGTCCAGTCAGCATCGGCGTACCCAATCAAAACATCTCCATCATTTCGTGAGAAATTTAACTTAAAATCGAAGCAGCCTTTTTAAGTGTTGGTAATGTTCGTCGGTTGCACAATCTTGGAATCAACTTAGGTAACTAAGTGCAAAGCAAATATCAGGTCTACTTCCCAACATTCAGTACATCAGACTGCCTAATAATTTACGGTACGGCAGATTTGTTTGTTGTTCAGTGCTCTTGGTGAGTTTTAAATTTTTGATCATTGGTGTAGGCGATGGGTTGCAATTAGATATTCCAAAACGTTCCGGTATGGCATCAATGTAGTGTGATTGATCAATTGTACAGACAGTAGTCAGCGTTTGATCGTTAAAATTTCAGCTTAGTGATGAATGAGTGAAAACGGTCTTCCAGCACTTCGGCGACTGCTTCAGCCCATACAGCGATTTCTTCAACTTCAGTACATTACCTTCGGGAATGTTAATACCTTCAGGAATTCTCATAAATACATCTTCGTAGAGATTCCCATGAAGAAAAGCAGTGACAACATCTAGATGATGCATTTTGTATTTAAATTTAACAGCCACAGACATCAGTAGACGTATAGTAGCAAGTCTAGCTACAGGTGAATAGGTGTCATCATAATCTTGACCTTGACGTTGCATGTAGCCTTTTGCTACTAATCTGGCTTTGTATCGAGTTGAATTTCCGATAACATGTGACTTCCTTTTGAAGATCCATCTTGAGCTGATTTCCTTTGCTTCGCGTACAGGTTTAACGACATCCCAAGTCTCATTTTTCTCCAGTGAAACGATTTCTTCCTGAATTGCTCTGCGCCACTCTTTTTCATCATCACGCCCGAATACATCTTGAAAGTTCTTTGGAATCTGTGGCGTTCCAGTAAAAAATGCCATATGACTTTCGCATTCATAGTCATTTAGGTATTCCGGTTTTCGAGTTATTCGTTTGTTTTTTATAACTGGGCTATCATTTAACATGATAGTTTCATTTGTTTCCTTATTTCCGGTATCAATAACTTTAGCATTAGTAGTTATACACGAAGGTTGTTCTACGGTGAGCTGATCTTTCTGATTCGTGTCCACATTTGTATTCTTGACATCTCTCGAAACATTGTTTGTAGACTCTCCATAATAAAAAACTTTGTTTTGTGGATTTGTAGTTAGAACTCCGCCCTACATAGTTTCATCAAAGACTATGTGACGATTCGCAACTATGTGACCAAGTTCCTTATCAAATAATCGATAGCAAGTATTAGTATATCCAACCATGATATATTCGGAACTTCTATCTTATAGCTTTCCTCGTCTATTCTGTTTCGGAATATGTGCGAAAGCTCTCGACCCAAAAACTCTAAGATGTGAAAGGACTGGTGGTCGATTATACCACATTTCGAACGGAGTTTTGTTTTTTAATGCTTCAGTTGGTGAACAATTTGTTAAGTACATTGCTGTTAATACGGCTTCACCCCACATCGATCGATCAAGCTTGCTGTCATTCAACATGGCTCTGAATTTTTCACACAAAGTCCGGTTTAAACGCTCGGCAACACCATTTAGTACTGGATTGTAAGCTGCAGTATATTCTATTGTTATACCATTTTTAGCAACATAATTTCTCAAATGAGTTGACGTGTATTCACCTCCTTGATCACATCTAAGGTGTTTAACTCTGCGACCAAATCTCATATTAGCCATTTCATGATATTTTTCAAATGCAACACCCAACTCACTTTTAAACTTTAATAAGAAAATAACGGAGAAGTGAGTAAAGTCATCCATAAAAGTTGCAAAGTATCTGTATCCATCATGCGTTTTAACTTCAAACGGGCCACATAAATCTGAGTGTACTCGTTCCAACGGGCGCTGTGTTGGTGGCCTGGTTCCACCAAACGGTTGTCTTGTTTGTTTTGATTTGATGCAACATTCACAAACCAAAGGAGTTTCGGAGATATCACTTGGCATTCCCTTGACTAACCCTTTTGACATTTTGCAAACGTTTGACATTCCAAGGTGGGCCAAACGACGGTGCCACAACATTACCAATCTTCTTTTTTATTACTGTGTATGATGAAGCGTTTATTTTAATAATTTCACAACAATCAATTAATATTAAACCACATGTATCAACATGCTTGTGACAACGTAACAAAGTATTTCCCAACATACGAATATGTCCGCTAGTAACTAGTAGTAGTGCTACGCCCTAACGAATCCTTCGACTGAGGATGAAAAGGACAACTTCTACAATCAACTAAGCGCTGTATTAAACGCCAGCCAGGCAAGGCACAGCACGTGGCTTACCGAAGATACCTGGAGGCGGATTGAAGAACGTAAGCTACTTAAAGCTCGTATTGTAGATATCCAAGCAGCAGCTAAGATCGAGCTAGAGTCCATGTATCGAAGAAAAATGAGAGAAGTGCAGCTTAGTGTAAGACGTGACAAGCGTAACTATATTAACAATCTGGCCTCAGAAGCAGAGGAAGCAGCGAGCAGGTGCGATAACAGAACCGTTTACAGAATCACCAAAGAGCTAACAGGTGGTCACCGCTCTAGCCAACATCCGGTGAAAGGCCTAGATGGTGCCGTACTCGTTTCAGATGAGGATCAGCTCAAGCGATGGAAAGAGCATTTCTCTACGGTCCTTAACCGTGTATTTGCTAACGATATGCACCCAAATCGAACAGAGCTGCTGGAAGTAACAATTTCCCGAATTCGCACCTCAACTCCCAGTGAAGACGAGATCGCTACCGCGATTAACACACTACAGAACAACAAGTCGGTAGGACTAGATGGTATAGCCGCAGAACTTCTTCGTGCAGCTCCAACGACATCAGCAGAGCTTTTATGTCCTCTTGTAGAGAGAGCTTGGGAGGTAGAAAGTTTCCCCTACGAGTAGAAGATGGGAATGATTGTCAAGCTCCCTAAAAAAGGTAGTCTTATGGAGGGCGAAAACTGGAGAGGCATTTGCGTTCTTCCTTCAGTTGCAAGGTTAATAGCCAAAGTAGTACTAGAGCGAATTAAGGAACATCTGGAAGATACACTCAATGCCGAACATGCTGGTTTCCGCTCTGGTCCTCCTGTGTAGACCACATAAACACCCTGCCGAAAGGTATACCCGATAAACTAATAGTTATTATTAAAGCAACCTATGATGGCTCTAAATGTCATGTGCTGCATAAAGGAAAGCTGTCAGAGGAATTCGAGATCCTAATTGGGGTACGACAAGGTTGCATTCTATCGCCGATACTTTTTTTATTGGTGATTAGCGATGTACTTCGCGTAGCTTTATCTACTGAAAACGGAGGAATTCGTTGGACTCTTACATCTCAACTCAAACATCTGGATTACGCAGAGGACGTTTGTTTACTCTCACACAGAATTATGGAGCTGCACCAAATGACAACAAATGTGGAGAGGGAGGCAAATGTTGCGGGTTTGAAGAATAATACTGTCAAAACAATACTCGGCACTAACTCAGTAACTCATGTTAACATTGCTGGACACCCGGTGGAGAGTTTCCAATATCTTGGGTATACCATCTAGTCCTACCGACTTGTTGTTCTTTAGTGTGTTAATCGCGGTAGCGATCTCGTCTTTACTGGGAGTTGAGGTGCGAATTCGGGAAATTGTTACTTCCAGCAGCTCTGTTTGATTTGGGTGCATATCGTTAGCAAATACACGGTAAAGGACCGTAGAGAAATGCTCTTTCCATCGCTTGAGCTGATCCTCATCTAAAACGAGTACGGCACCATCTAGGCCTTTCACCGGATGTTGGCTAGAGCGGTGACCACCTGTTAGCTCTTTGGTGATTCTGTAAACGGTTCTGCTATCGCACCTGCTCGCTGCTTCCTCTGCTTCTGAGGCCAGATTGTTAATATAGTTACGCTTGTCACGTCTTACACTAGGCTGCACTTCTCTCATTTTTCTTCGATACATGGACTCTACCTCGATCTTAGCTGCTGCTTGGATATCTACAATACGAGCTTTAAGTAGCTTACGTTCTTCAATCCGCCTCCAGGTATCTTCGGTAAGCCACGTGCTGTGCCTTGCCTGGCTGGCGTTTAATACAGCGCTTAGTTGATTGTTGAAGTTGTCCTTTTCATCCTCAGTCGAAGGATTCGTTGGGGCGTAGCACTGTATGATCGTGACGAGCCGTACTCTAGTCCGAAATCTGTCCGGTAAGATCCTATCACTATGCGGGTGCCAGGAAATTAGGCCTGTGCGTGCTGTTGGCGTTAGCAGCAGACCTACTTCAGATTCACGGGGACTACCGGAGGGTTTGTCGGAGTAGAGTAGCACAGTGTTACACGTTGGGGATTGGTACTCTCCCGAGTCGAACTATCTTACTTCACTCACTCCCAGTATGTCCAAATTATATCGAAGAAACTCACGTATCAGTTGAAGAAATCTGGCATTTTGAGGTCCTTCACACCCTGAGTCAAGAAGCGTCCTCACATTCCAGAAACCAATCTTAGTCCGGGTACAATAGCCAAAAGTCGTCCTTATTCCATTATTATTTATCCGAGGCGTTGTATCGGTTTCAGTAGCGGGCATTTTTCGGTACCGCAGGGTGCTAACCCACGTTAACTAGACTAGAAACGCTAGACCGTTCGCACTTGCAGTTTAAGTCTACATATAAGTTAACACAGATTACGTTGATGAAGCGACTCAGCGCATTCCTACTCCAACACGAGCAACGATGCAACGACAGGTTGCTGACGAGTCGTCTGGAGCTCATCCGACACCGCACACATTCCACATTCCGACTCTGCACTACAGCGTGGGCTGCACTACAGCGTGGGAAACAAAGCACAACATAGGTGATAAGTTTAGGCTATTTTAGATTATAAGTTAGTTCTAATTTGTTTGAATTAAGAGGAGGTACTGCCTCACCAATAAATATATTTTTTTTAAATAAATAAACTTGTATTAATTTAATTGGCGCCCGAGCAGGGACCCGATGTGCAAAGTTATTTTTCCATATACGTGCCAGTGACCTTAAAATAGTTTATGTGCAGTATAAAAGAACCAGCGACCTTAAGAAGCTCCCGAGTTCTAGTGAAAAATTCGCAATTTATACGTCGGGTTCCAAAAGATAAAGAACCAGTGACCTGAGTAAGCTCCAGTGTTCGCGAAATCATAAGCAACAAATTAGGCTCCAGTGTTCGCGAAAGCAATAAAGCAAGAAAATTTCAGCGAATCAGACCAATCCTATCAGATTAAAGGACGTCTATAGGAAACCCGCAGCAGCAACAGCAAGGAGTCAACAAGGGATCCCAAGTAACCATATGGACAAACAGAAACAAATCCCTCTGACCGGCGCGGTGATTTGGTGTTTGACGTAAGCACGTACTTAAGTATAAATATTTTGTTTTTTAAAAAAAGTGCTAATTCCAATTCATACATATGATAAACATATACATATTATTTTATAATACAATTTAAATTAATTACGGTCAACTTAAATAGAAACCTTGATTAAAGTAATACGAATTTTTAAAAAGTGTTAAGGAAAATATTGTTTATGCGTAAATAACAAAAAAATATATATAAATATAGTCTTATAGTTTTTACAAGCTCCTCAAGCTCTGCAAAATGGTAAACACAAGAACAGGTGCAGGTGGGGACCAAAACCCAAACCAAGACCAAGGGCAAATTCCCCCGGCAAATAATGCCACAATACCTAATACCGCTTCTTCCCAAATAATCCCCATAGACATAGCAACTCACTCTACGGCCTCCGTTAGTAACCACGACCCCAATGCCTCGTTTATTTCGAGTGCGTCCAACGCCGACCCCCCGCCCCAAGTGGTTAGGTCCACCCCTGAACTAGATGCCCTTGTAGCCTCAATAGTTAGTCGAGTATTAGAGCAACAGGGAAGAAGATTCGTCGAAAGCGTATTAAATCCGAATGCGCAACGTTCATCCGGTACAGATCAAACAATATTTCCGCAATATCAGAACGACATAAATGGCTTAGAAAGAATTCCTGACATCGTAAGTTGTCTTCGGACCTTCTCGGGAGAGGCTTCAGAGTTCTCCTCCTGGAAGAAAAGCGTCGAACGAGTGCTAGCACTATATGACCACATAAAGGGGACTCCAAAATATTTCGGTATTCTCCACACTGTTCGTAATAAAATTATTGGCAATGCCGACGCAGCCCTAGAGGCTAATAATACCCCACTTAATTGGTATAGTATTGTAGATTGTCTAACAACATATTACGCCGACAAGCGTGATGTCACAACTCTCGAATACCAAATGTCTGGTATGGTTCAGGGAAGTCAAACCATACAAGAATTTTATCAGGCTGTTACTTCACAGCTGACCTTGATAATCAATAATATTTCATGCATGGATATAGGCCCCGAGGCAATGCAATTATTGACCAAAACTTATAGGGACAAGGCCTTGGATATATTCATAAGAGGTCTGAAGGGTAATCTATCAGATCTTCTGGGCATGAAAGAGCCCACAGACTTGCCTCAAGCCCTACATTTATGCCTTAGGTACGAGAACCAACATTTTAGGTCTCAGTATCTTCAGCCGAGCCATGGAGCAATAAAAAGGAATTTCGCTCCGCAACCCATGCGCCCACAAATCCCAAACTCGTTTCCGGTACGAAACTTAAACGCGGGTCCTCCCAATAGGCAATACCCAGCTCACCAATTCTATCCTACTCAACAAATACAAAAACCTTATTACTCATCCCAACCTAACCAGGGATTTAGTCGCAACCAAAATAACCCCCAGCAGAGAGCCTTTCCAAATCGTAATCAAACTAACCAACAAATGAGACCTTCTCAACCAGGTCCAACCATTAAACACGAACCTTTAACTCAAGGATACAGTGCCCAGGCTAGAGACATTCATTACCAAAATCGGCAGAGATTCAACGGTGCTCCTTGGAGAACAGGCGCACATATGCAACAAGGTCCTGGAATGGACAGATACCATTCTAATTTTCACATCCATACACCCCAAGATGAACTGTGTTCAGACTATCAAAATCTGAGCTTAAGCAATGAAGAAGAAACTCCCAACATCAATGAATCCGAAATTGAACAACTAGATCACGTCGATATTAATTTTTTTTGGCTAAAAAACTCTTCCTTGCCCTATTTTGAATGCAAGACAAAGAGCGGAGATATGTATAAATTTTTAATAGACACGGGCTCTTCCAAAAATTACATACAACCATCTTTAGTCGAAAAACCTATGCAAAATAAAAATTCCTTTTTCGCAAGATCTATAGCTGGGGACGTCCGTATAACGCAACATACGATGCTTAATCTCTTTAATACGAAGGATATTAGTCTCAAATTCTATCTTCTACCTAATTTACAAACGTTTGAAGGTATCATTGGCAACGATAGTCTTAAGGCACTATCTGCTGTAATAGACACAAAAAATAACCTCATGAACATTTTAAATTCTGTCCAAGTCAAAATCAAACAGTTGACTTCTCCAACAGTAAACGCCCTTAATGTTAAAACCGACCACATGACAGTGACACAGCAAAGTCTTTTAAATTCAGTTGTTAATAACTTTCCAAACTTATTTTGTGAACCGAATGAGAAATTAACCTTTACTACAAAGGTCGTTGGAGAAATCCGAACTTCAACCGATTCACCTATTTATAGTAAATACTACCCGTTCCCAATGTCACTTAAATCCGAAGTAGAGAGACAGATTCAAGAGCTGTTAGAGCATGGAATCATTAGACGCTCCAGATCCCCATATAACTCTCCGGTGTGGGTCGTACCGAAGAAGCCAGACTCCACAGGTAAAAAACAATACAGAATGGTGATCGACTACAGGAAGCTTAACAGCGTTACCATAGCCGATCGTTATCCCATTCCCGAGATAAGTGAAGTCCTAGCTCAATTAGGCAAAAACAATTTTTTCACTGTCCTTGACCTTAAAAGTGGTTTTCACCAGATTCCCTTGAAGGAATCTGATATAGAAAAAACAGCTTTTTCCATAAACAATGGTAAATTCGAGTTCACGAGACTTCCATTTGGACTCAAGAATGCGCCATCAATTTTTCAAAGGGCACTTGACGACATCTTGCGAGAGTATATAGGAAAAACTTGCTATGTCTATATTGACGACATAGTAATATTCAGCAAGACCGAAAGTGATCATGCCCGGCACATAAAGGACATTTTTAAAACACTTTATGATGCAAATATGAAGGTGCAATTGGATAAATGCCATTTTTTTCAAAAGGAAGTCGAATTCTTGGGATTCATCATATCATCAGAGGGAATTATGACGAACCCCGCAAAGGTCGAAGCCATAAAAAACTTCCCATTACCCCAAACTCTGAAAGATTTGCGTTCCTTCCTTGGACTTTCCGGCTATTATCGCCGCTTTATTAAGGATTACGCAAAGCTTGCGAAACCATTAACTACCCTTCTAAGAGGGGAGGAAGGACGTATGTCCAAGACACAATCGGCTAGAAAACGAATTTTTCTCGACTCCGCAGCTATGGACGCCTTCGGCAAAATTAAAAACTTTCTTATTTCCAGAGACATAGTGCTCACTTATCCGAACTTCAGTAAACCTTTCGAATTGACCACAGACGCATCCAATTTCGCTATTGGCGCTGTTCTGTCTCAGGAAGGTAGGCCAATATCATTTGTTTCACGAACGCTTAGTGCAACCGAAGAGGGTTACGCAGCTAACGAGAAAGAAATGTTAGCAATCATATGGGCATTGAATTCCCTGCGTAATTACCTTTACGGATCAGCACACGTCAAAATTTATACAGACCACCAGCCTCTTACTTATGCTCTTAGCAATAAGAACAATAACAGTAAGATGAAACGGTGGAAGTCAATACTTGAGGAGTATCACCACGAACTACACTATAAACCTGGTAGAACAAATATTGTAGCAGACGCACTGTCACGCCCTCCTCAAGTAAATTCGCAAGTGCACTCTCTTACGCCTACAGTACATAGCGACGAAAGTTCATCGCAAGACCTTATAACAAGTGTCGAGGTTCCAATAAATGCATACAAGAATCAGATCATCTTGCAACAAGGTGAAACTCCTGCTAACAATTTTCAAATAATCTTTCCTACCTATCACAGGCATACGGTAACAAAACCTGAATTCAACCAGGAGAATCTTAAACAAATTCTAAAGAAGGTATTAAACCCTTCAGTTATAAACTGTATTAAAACGACAGAACATATAATGGGTATAATACAAGCTGTGTATGTATCCCATTTTAATAACTACAAGATAAGGTTCACCCAATTACAGGTTGAAGACGTAACTAACGAGTCAGACCAAGAAGATATCATTGTAAAGACACACAAACGAGCGCATAGAAACGAACAGGAAAATAGAAATCAGATCCTCAGGCAATACTACTTTCCTGCAATGAAGGGTAAAATCAAAAGAGTTATCAATCTATGTACTGTCTGTAAAGAAAGTAAGTACGACCGTCACCCAAACAATCCAAAATTACAAGCAACCCCAATTCCGAAATATCCAGGACAAATCGTCCATCTCGACATTTTCCTCACAGAAAAACAAACAGTTTTAACAGCCCTAGACAAGTTTTCTAAATACGTTCAAATCAAAATTCTTAAATCTAGGTCTGCAGAAGATATAAGACAGCCTCTAAGGGAAATTCTTATGTCATTTGGAATACCAGAAACTATAGTCATCGATAACGAGAAATCGTTTAGTTCAGCATCCATTACCTTCATGATTGAAGACGAGCTTGGAATACAAGTATTCAAGACACCACCGTACACAAGTTCAGTGAACGGACAGGTGGAACGTTTCCATTCCACACTTATAGAAATAATGAGATGTCTTAAAACAGATGACACTCATCGATCCTTCACGGAACTTTTGGAAAAGGCCGTTATAGAATATAACTATTCCATACATTCAGTAACTGGAAAGAAACCGGTCGACGTGTTTTTTGGTCGAAATGTGAGCTCTGACCCACTTCAATTAGCAAAAGCTCGTCAGGAAAACACAGACAAAATTAAAGCAAAACAAGATTTAGACCTCCGCAACCATAATAAAAATAGACAACTGACTAAGAACTATGTACCAGGAGACATCATCTTTGTCAGAAGAAATAAAAGAATAGGGTCGAAGCTCGCCCCAAGGTATCGGAAGGAAATCGTGGCCGAAAGTAAAACTACTACCATTTTAACTCAGTCAGGCAGGATTGTCCATAAATCCCATATAAGAAACTAAAGCCTTATTATCTCTTTTTTAGATTTTTTATCGTGGCCGGTATCGCTAAAGTACAAATCCTAGATTATTCCGGCTCGCAACTAGTAGCTATCGACACAGGAAATACGAAAGTGCAAACGGGAACCTTCAAAATTATTCATGTCATTGACCTAGGGCAGTATAAAGAAATAGTCGACGAACTAGAAAAACTACTATTAGAAAACATCAACATAGATAACCCTATCAAACCATTCCTTAAAACTGAAATATCCCAAATCCGGACACACCTAACTAGACTTATGCCTAAAACTAAAATTAAAAGGTCACTAGATTTTCTAGGCAGTGCCTGGAAATTTATAGCAGGAAGCCCCGATGGGCACGATTTTGATATTATAACCGAAAAAATAAATAATGTCTTAAGTAACAATAATAACCAGGTTGTTATAAACAAAATGCTTGTCAACAAAATTGAGGAAATTGTTAACATTACAAATGAAATAAATAAGCAAATAGATGATAGTGATAAGTTTAAGGATGAATTAATCTTAAATATAGAACTAAAACTAGGATTAGTAAAAGAAGAAATTATAAACATAGAATACGCAATACACTGGGCCAAGGCCAATATCGTTAACACCTACATCCTCTTGAATATAGAAATAAATACAATTGAAGAAATTCTAATTAAAGAAAGCATGCCTTACGTCAATGTGTTAGAGGCATTAGAATTTGCACAAATAAAGATTGCTTCCAATAGTTCATTGATTCTTTATATTATAAGTTTACCTACTACATCCATAGAATCCTGTAAAACCACTTTAATTAAAGCCGTAAAAAAAGGCAAAACCATTAAAAAAATTCCATACGAGAATTTACTAGAGTGCAGAAGCAAAATGTACGGAGTCCTGTCCTCCTGTATAACCTTTCACAGACTATCTGTATGTCCTAGGAATAGTATTATAGATATAAGCAATTCATCGTGCATCCCACACCTACTCAAGAGTCGAGCTCCGAACTGTACGGAAGTCAACAATCAACATATCCCAAAACTTGAAGAAATCGCCCCAGGCATCCTATTTTTGAATCAATACAACGGACCCATCGAAATAGATAATGAGACAGTGCAGTTGGATGGAACTTACATCATTCATTTCCGTAACGCATCAATAAGGGTACAGAGCGAAATTTTTGAGGCAACTGAGATGTTTTCATACAAACCACTACCAGCTGTTCTACAACCTTCTTCTATCAAACAAGACGCAGAGGAAGTACTTTCACTCCAGATGATAAAGGAACTACAGGCTAATAATTCACGGCACATTAACGCCCTGAACACCCGGAACAATTACAACTTAGCCGTTTTTTCCATATTAATCTTGCTAATCGTTTTTGTCACATTTAGACTATTCAAGCTGAAAAACAGAAACATCAAATCAGCAGCGTCGGTGGCAATACCAAACACAGAACCAATAGTTGATCTACCACATGCAGAAATAAGCCCGAAAAACTCTACGCAAATGGAAAACCCTTTACCAACACCTAGAACAATAGGGATAGAAGAAATCATACAGCACATCAGGCCGGCAGAATCGAACGTGGGCATTCGATTTTAAAGTATGGAGGAGTTAACACAGATTACGCTGATGAAGCGACTCAGCGCATTCCTACTCCAACACGAGCAACGATGCAACGACAGGTTGCTGACGAGTCGTCTGGAGCTCATCCGACACCGCACACATTCCACATTCCGACTCTGCACTACAGCGTGGGCTGCACTACAGCGTGGGAAACAAAGCACAACATAGGTGATAAGTTTAGGCTATTTTAGATTATAAGTTAGTTCTAATTTGTTTGAATTAAGAGGAGGTACTGCCTCACCAATAAATATATTTTTTTTAAATAAATAAACTTGTATTAATTTAATTTATATAAGGATTTATTCACATAGTTGCCCGGGGACCACCACGAGGAGGTAGAGCAAGCACTACATCACGAACTTGATTGTTGCGCTACTGGCCCAAACCAAGTTTTCAGCAGTCAGTAGTTTCCCGATCAATCGCAATGTTTTGTTTAGTATTAATATGTATGTAAAGTTTATTTAAACTTAAAGAATAAGTAATAAGATTTAAAACTAATGAGACTGTGACCGACTGATGATATTGCGACTGCTTGATGACAACGACTGCGACTGACCGACTGATGTACTGATGATGACGACTGCGAGACTGCGACTGAACGACTGATGTACTGAGGATGACGACTGCGACTGCACGACTGAACGACTGAGCGATACACAGCACTGCACTTTTACATTCGGCCCTCCTGAAATTCGTCATCAGACCCCGAGTCATTTTATTATCGACGAAACGAATTATTGGTGAAGATGGACTCAGCTTGGAACCAATGAGAATACCACATTGCACCCAAAAGGAAGCACAATGAATGGAATTCCTCGGGGTCCATTCGCTGATTCATCCTTCCATAATTTGGGACCTGGATGTGGGTTATAAAGGTAGGACATGCATCCCTCGTAAGGAGGTGCATGTCCACCACACAGCCGACTGTTGCATCCACACATGTTGTGTTAGTTTGAACCATTTCACCATCAACCTATTTGTTACCATAAGAACAAGTAAGCCGGTGGATTGGAAAAAGTGGAAACGTCACACAAGCCACTAACCTATCCGAAACAAACGATAAGGGTTGCCAAAATGATTATGGCAATAACATGATAAAATATGATAAAATACATAGTAAGAGATAAATGAAAAGATGATTACTCTTGTTCGATATCGAACAAGACATATTATTACACGTTTTTTTCTTTTAAATGGAATTTAGATTTGTTAATTAACTGGATTATCAGAAAACAATAAAATCCAATGATTGTTACTACAAGTTAAGTCCAACCATATCTTTGAGGGGGACGACTAACGCGACCACTACGAGTTCTTGGAACCCCAGGGTCGTTTACAATCACTGGTTCGGGTGTCTCTTGATCGCTTGCCGACCCTGCCTCTGAATCAGAACTACCAGCGGTGATATTCATCTGATGATTCATTGCTATCGTTCAACACTGGCATACCTGGTTCATCCACATCACAAACAATTGGTTCATTGCCATTGCTAACATTATCTTGTATGTTACGCCCAATTGGCGGCATAATTTCTATTGGTTTGAACCCATCCGGACTCGCAACATTGAATCTGATGTTTTCTTCACACATTAGTTCTGCTCCATTGACCTCATTATTTTTAGTGTTGGCAATGAACCGTCGGTTGCGTCTAAAATGATTATCAAAATTATCCCTAATTATATATGACCGACCATTTACATTTTCCACAATGGTCCCGTAGTTCCATTCCTTTCACATTTTTCTTAAAAACTACTAGATCACCCTCATTCAATATTGGCAGTGCTTTTGCATTCCGGTCATAATAATACTTTTGCTTTTCTTTTTTTTTTAATTTTGTTTTGGACCGTTTCCACACTTAAACTGTTCCGATTCAACAAAGAATCCGAAATCGGCATTCCAGTTTTGATTAACCGACCGAAAAATAACTGGGACGGTGCCAATAGCATGCTTGCCACAGGTGTTGTATTCTATTCCAAAATACGATATTGATAATTTTCCGTATCCCGATCTTCAACACAACGTTTCAAGATGTTCTTCGCAATCGATACACTTGTGGCGAGCGGTATAGCCCTCGCCACATAATTCACAATTTATGTCATATGGCATAGCCTCGCAAAACAGCATTACTGTCAACCTGAAAAAAAAATTCCTTTTGATGAACATGAAAGGAGAAAGAGAGGAGAGAAGAAAAGAAGAGGACGAGACCGTCTTCCCTCCGTTTTGGTACGCTGAACGAGCAAGTCGTGTCTTTCTTTACTTTTTTCCTCTTGTTGGACTCGAATCTTGTCGGTTCGGTATAGCTTTTGGTCGAATTGTAATACATTCAAACCAACAAAAAATATTATATTTGACTTATTATTGTTAATAACCCGTGTGCCTTATTTCCTGCCTATTTTGCAATGTCATAAATTTTAAATTGTAATATACAATATTATAAGATCTATAATTTAACTAAATGATCGGTGAGTGTCTAAATCCACAAAAGGAATTTAAGACGCATAAATTGAGCTGAAGGAGCACCCAACTACGTTTCGTTAGTCGTCGTCGCGAAATTCGCCTCTCATTGGGACACAGAAGTCACGGAGCTCGCGAGAGAGAATTGTATGATCAATTTAAGTGTCGAAGTAATTTATCAGAATTCCTCACAAAATATACGTCATAAAGTTGTCATACCTTTACACCTAACATAAATTCGCATTAATTCGTTGAAAGTGTGATATGATTCCCCGATAGGCAACAGGAGTGAACGCGTCGGATGCCATATTTTTTTTTCTGAGGTGAAAAGTGAAAAGGGAGAAAAAGCGCACCGTATTCGTTTCTCCTACGGAAATACAACACTCAACCATCCACTTTTCGCCGCGGTCCACACCAACCAGTCGCGCTCGCGTCGCCGCCCTTGTCATCGCCGTCGGAAGTTCGTTCGACCATTTTACTAGCGGCTGGTGTGTAAAGCTTTTCCACCATTGCCGCATCGCTTCAGTTGTACAGTGCGTGGCGCATTTCTTTAACCCAGTTTCTAAATGAGATTTCGCCAGTATTTTGTGAGTGCGGAAGGGTTCAAATTCTGATTAGAAACAGTTCATAAATGAGAGTGCAACAAAGTGGTACCTTTTTTTTTTGTGGTACATCTTCTCTGAAGAGTTTTTCAAGCGCTTAATTTTCCTTTCTAAGGAATAAATAAGTGGATAAGGGCAATTGGGCTAATATTCAATTAGAAAATAACGAGCCAAATTGCATCTCACTTTCGGTTGTCGCTAATGGTGTGGCAATTGGCCCAGTTTGGATTTTACGAGTAATGCTTAGAAGTACTTTCTAACAAACAAAGGTGAGCCTTGTAAATTTTCGCATGTACAAGACGAAATGGAACAAAACTTATTTTTTTGAACTAAACGTGGCTGACGACAATATTGCCGCTTTTATGTAAAAAGCCCTACATGGGCTGTGTTGTTCACTTGGAAGAGTTTGGACGATTTGGATGTTAACATCGATTCGTTACATGGACTGTATTACAGTTAGAAACATAAAGAATAATAATGTCAAGCCATTATCGTGTTCTCAAATTGGGACAAAACAAGTGGGAACAAATGTCAAAATTGTTATACGAACGCCTCCAGATATGAGATTTTATTTCACTGCTAATGAAGATCGTTATCTGCGAGCATCCGGTCCTATGAAACAGATAAGGAAACCAATTGGAACGGAGTTTCAAATACGCCAATGCAACTAAACTTGCCATCATCGTCATTGGAGCATCATTAGCCGCATCAACAGCATCATCATCCCCCCTCAACAACAAATCTGTACCATGAATACATATATTGCATATAAAATTTGGCTACTCGACCTAATCGATAAGTATTGGCTGGTGCACCAACCTCTCGTATAACGATATTCTCGTTACTCTTTAGATTATAATATTATAATATTTTATTTTATATCAATAAAAACTATATTTCTATTTAGAATTACATCATATATCTATAAAGATTATACCTATATTTAGAATTATATCATATATCTATAAAAGTTATAGTTATATTTAGACTTACATCATATATCTATAAAGATTATACCTATATTTAGAATTATATCATATATCTATAAAAGTTATAATTATATTTAAATTTACATATCATCCATATTACAATAAAAGTAAACAAGGCACAAGGTCCAATTTTTTATATTGTTGCAAAAAAAGGAAAAGAAAACAAATTCTTTTGTGAGACTGACATGATATCCGCTTAGGGCCATCGTTGGAGGTGAGGCTACGCAGGGTATGCGGACCTCGGCATGTTAGGGCAGACCATTGCACCCGTTTCCCTATCTCCTTCCCTTCCTGCGGTCTTATCAAGTCCCTGGTTATGCCCTGCAAGAACCACGACCTTCCCTGAGCGTTAGCCGGCAAATTGCACCGCGCGGGACCCATGCATAACCGGGGAAATTCTGTTAATTGAATGAGGGTGTGCTCTTGCGCCTCCTCATTTCGTTACAGTGGCGCCCAACGTGGGACGTTATTGGCTCCCCTTTACTCTGTCCTATCCCTATCCTTTTCCGATAAATTCAACATTCAATTTTTCTGAAGGAGCTTATAATTCCGGTTTCGATTAAATTTTCTTTCCACACTAGGACTTTAATTAAAGTTCTCGTGTGTTGACTTGGATAGAATCGGAATCGGAACTTGTTTCTAGCCCATAGTCCCAGTTATACAAGAAAATTCTTTTACTGGGAATCAACTACTTCCGCTTATCGCGTTGATTTTAGCCTAGTTTTCTGGTGTCTGATCTTTCTTTGAAATTTCAAGAATTTTTTTTGCTCATTCCGAATGCATGTCCAGCTTAGCTGTTTGACTCATGCTGGATAGTTTGATTGTTTTGAAATTTCACGAATTTTTTTTCTCTAACTCGGAATACATGTTTAGCCTAGCTGTTTGACTTATAGAAGAGTGCTTGAGCACAGACCTTTTGATTGTACGGTGTTTAGTTTTGAAACAACCTCAAAACTTTTAAGTAGTGTACCAACGGGCATTGTAGAATGCCACTGAAATTTTTAACAATTTGTTCGCATTATTGGTTAATAATTAAAAAGTATGGACATCGCCACGTTAACCGCGAATGAACTTGAGATCGAACTCGAGGTACGAGGAATTCAATCTACTGCCCCTGATGCTGTTGATCTACTAGTACAACAGATAGCAGCAGAAGAGGCTGGTGCGATTGCTCGCCCGCAGAGGATGCACCAACGAGCATCCAAGCGACCAGACTCAGAGATTGAATTTTGCCAAAGCAGGTTGCTGACATTGCAGGATAATATCCTGCAGCTGAAAGAAACCACGGAACCGGCACAGTCCTCGAAGGCCCAACAAATAGCTTCGCGCCTAAGGCACATATATGGCCGATTGGAACGAGCAGCCACTTTCCCTACGTATAGGGATTTTGCGGGCCAAGTACTCGAGTCCTGTAGGGCGTTGTTAGCTTCAATTCAGGTGTGCCTCCAAAACCCGACTAAGTTAGATGAGTCCGGAGTTGTCTCGAAACCAGCCCCCGCCGACCCGACATCACACGCTGTGATATGTCCACCGCCAATTGACGATGTTACTTCCGCAAGAGTTATTAGGTCAGGAATCGAAGGTAACGCCCCCGAACACCCGGACCGCCGGAAATGCTTCTAGCAACCAAGGCCATAAGGCCGATCGATCTCCGTCCCCTAACGCTGCGATGAGGGCTCAACTAAATCAATTGGTCGAGCAAATGGCAACGTCACATCAAAGAAACACTGAGTTGGAGGTCAAATTGTCTAACCTCCCGGGTGTCGTGACGGAAGGTAACGATTTACCTTCGTCGTTCGTCGGGATTCCCCACTGGTATGTTCCCTTACTATACCACCAGAAAACCGGAATACCGCCCTCTTTCTCGGAGTGGTCTTTCCTACACTGGCTGTCCAAAAGGAATAACGGTTGAGATGTTTTTCTTCCAATTGGAAACCGTCGCCTCCGGTCTTGAACTGTCCCCTGAGGCGTTGTTATTCGAATTGCATACGGTACTAAAGGATGTCGCCCTTCAGTGGTTCTGGACCTGCCGGAAGCTCTACCCTTTGTCATCTTGGTCTGAATTGAAGAATGACTTCCTTGAAAGATTCAAAGATCGACGAAGTAATCTTGAAATCCGTAGAAGCATCGAGTCTCGAAAACAAAGGAGGGACGAAGGCTTCCTGGATTTTTACCATTCGGTCTGGAACCTAACCTTAACGTGCCGTACACCCTATAGTGACCACGAGCTGATTCAGATCCTAATTTCAAACATGAATCCCGAGCTCCAGTTTCAGTTGACTGAACGACGGTTCGACAACATCAACGATCTGATCAGTAGTTGTGTTACCTGGGAGGAGTCCTTCAAGAGATTTCGCAGCCCCCCCCCCCGTAACGCCAGCCTACCCTAGGCGCCTAGTAACCGAAATTCAGTCCGAGGGGTGCGGGGAAGCGATAAAACAACCGGGCGAAGGGTCTGATCCAACTCGACACATCGCGGCGAGGCGCAATTCGGAATCCACCTCCAGCCTAAAACGATCCTCGTTTCAGAAAGATACTAGACGCCCTACTGCGAAAATGGACCTTTCAACGCACACTATATGCTATAACTGTACGGACACGGGCCATACCTTTATCGAGTATCCAATCGCTCCCACTGGCATATTTTGTTACCGATGCGGACTGAGGGGAACGATAACTTCCAGATGTTCTCGTTGTACGGGAAACGCCATGCGGGGTCATGGGAGATCTGGTGCCCAGGGCCCGCCGAAACCATTCACCAGAGCAATCCGGGGGGAATCAGCCACCAAAATCGATCTCGAGTCTCGCCGAAGGGATCTTCCGAATGTGGAGTCCACGATTCGATAAGACCACCCGTTACCATTTCGTATCAGCCATCCTGTCCTAATAATATTCTTCCTGACATACCAAAATCACCAGGTTTACCACCTACTTCAAACCTATCCTCTCCTACCGCATCGTCCTACGATTCCAAGCCCGTCCACCGTCCGGACACTCAGTTCCGCCGACATCGAACGCGAAATTACTTCGAGAGTAGACGATCTCGAAGGAGCCACGTTATGGCTTCGGTAATAAGCTCTGAGGGAGTTGGAGACAATAGACCCTATGCCTCGGTTCTCATCGATAGCGTGCGCTATAAAGGACTCTTAGATAGTGGCGCGACGATTAGTGTGCTCGGACGAGGATCCGAAAAGTTTCTGACAGACGGCAATTTTAGATTTCGACACTCTCCCTCGCATTTTACGACGGCAAGTGGTCACAAGCAGCGCGTTTTTGGGTATATCCGTGCTCTCGTCATAACATGTGCCTTTATATAGTGCCCTCGATAGATCAAACGCTATACTTAGGGATTGATTTTTGGAACCGTTTCGGCATCGCCGCTAAAGTTTCATCTCTAGGTATGCCCGAAAACATTCCCACATCTCCTGAAGAACCTAAATTCCATGTGTCGCTGCCTGGTTTTCTTGGTTGAGCCCAAGGTGCTCCAAAAATAAATATCCGCTTTCTGATAAAAAAATGGGATGGATTTTATTTCCTAAAGAACAGAAATAAAAAATGAGTTCAAGTTAACAATTAATTATTTTCCTTACTTTTGTGCAACACCTCCTCAGGCCAACGATCAAACAGCAGACTGACGTGAGAGCGACGATTCTGCTATGATTCAAGCAGAAAATACTTCCTGTTTAAATGCTCGTGCCTTTCGCACCGCTCACTCTTTCGTAAACTAACGAGAGTTAATTCGAAAAGCGCGACAGTGGTGCTCTTCGATCGTTTACCCGAGGTAAGGTAGTTTTACAAAGTTGGTTTTAACCCTTTTACGGCTATCAAATACATTTTTTTTTAAAAGTAAATTAAATCTTAATTTTGGTTCGATGACACTCCGGGAGCCGTCTGAACTGGTGAAGACTCAACATCGAGAACAGCGAACGGACGCCTTGTCTTTAAAGCACCGTCATGCAAACGAACATCAGTCGTGCGAATCACTCCGTCTGGACCTGGATACACCTTGTCGATACGACCCAGTCGCCATGCTGCGCGAATTTCATTCGGTTCGACGAGAATTACTAATTTGCCGACTTCAACTGGTTTAGAAACTTGGTGCCACTTGGATCTTCTTAGTATCTCTGGAAGGTATTCTCTATACCATCGTTTTGTAAACTTGGCCATCAGATGTTGAGAGCGTCGACAGTAGAGCTTGCTAAATGCGTCGTTATCAGAGAATACTCCGGGAGCCGTGACATCTTTATCGTCCTCGCCAAAAAGAATGGAATTTGGGGTGAGTGACTTAGGATCCTCGGGGTCGACTGGAATATGCGTAAGAGGACGCCTGTTGATTTGTCCTTGAGCTTCAAGTAGTGCGTTACGGAGAACATCCTCGCGGGGAATAATCCCACGTAAAATAAATTCAACTGCAATCTTGATTGACTGAATAAGTCTTTCCCAAGCACCACCCATCCACGGGGAGTAGGCCGGGATGAAATACCATCTGATCCCTTCGTATTTCGCAGCGTGTTCGCTGAGCGTTGCTTCCATTTCTCTAATATCCCTTTCTAGGATGTTTTTGGTTCCAACGAAGTTTAGGCCGTTGCCACTGTATAGAAAACGCGTGACTACTCGGTTGGTGACGAAACGTCTAAGCGCCATGCTACAGTGGTCCAAACTCAGATCGTTAAGCAGTTCGATTTGAACCGCTCTGAACGTAAGGCATGTAAAAATCATGCCATATCTCTTTACAGTTCCTCTGCCGAATTTGACAAGAAGGGGTCCGAAACAGTCTACGCCCACATGTGTGAAAGGTCTTTGGTTAAAGGACACGCGCGCTGTAGGAAGCTGCCCCATCAATGGCATGACTGGCTTAGCTCTTGAGATTTTGCACATACAACATCTTGATTTAATTCTCTCCACTACGGCTCGAATGCTTATAATCCATGCACGCTCCCGAATATCGGAGATCACCAAAGCTGTCCCCAAGTGTAAGTTTTGTTCGTGGTAATGTTGTACGAAAACATCGACTAGTCAAAGCCCTTTGAGCCCTTGATCCCAAACGAATTGTTCCTTCTTTATCTCGGAACGGAGAAAGACTAAGGCTAGAACTCGAGCTGTCTACTACGTTTTTTGCAGTCAACGATTTTATCTCGTTCGGAAAAGCATCTTGTTGAATCTTTCTGAACAGCCAGTCTTCAGCACGATTGAACTCGTTGGGAGTAATAAAAGCTTCTTTATCGGAAGGTCTCTTGCGGCAAAAGTCCTTCAGGCGGAGAAAGAAGGCGATGACCCTGACAGAAGAACTCCATCTTGCCTTAAACCTTGCTGATAAGTCGTCGTAAACGGAGTATGAAATGTCCTGATTGTAATGAAACAAAAGGAAAAGGTCATTATCTTCTGGCATAACTTCAGGTTCTGAGACTTTGTGCGATGTGATTGGCCAGTCTTCTCTTTGCCCTTTAAGAAAGGCAGGTCCTTGAAACCATCTCGAATTAGAATCTCACATATACGCGTCGCTCCACCTAGTTGCATCATCGGCAACATTGTCGGCTGACTTGATATAGTACCATTGACGAGCAGTAGAGGAATCTAAAATTTCTCCGACTCTTGATGCCACAAACGATGGGAACTTGTACTTGGTAGAGCCTATCCAAGAGAGCACAGTTCTCGAGTCCGAAAGGAAGATCGTTGTGTGTATCGGCAAAGTATGCGACTGCTTGATCGTCGTTGCTAATCGGACACCAAGCACTGCTGCTTGCAGCTCTAAACGAGGGACCGATAATTTTTTGACTGGGGCGACCTTTGCTTTTGCCATGACCAGACAACACTGCGCACCTTCTTCTTTTTGAAAGCTAAAGAAAGCTACTGCGGCAAATGCCTTTTCCGAAGCGTCAGTAAAAATGACAAGGCTTACCTTTGGAATCGATGAAGTCCATAGGTACCAGCGAGGTATCTCTATTCTCTCAATGTTTTTTAACTCCCTGCTGAAAGTAGCCCATTGAGTCTTCAATTCGTTGGAAAGCGCTTCATCCCAGTCGTACCCTTCTCGCCATATCTCTTGCAACAAGATACGTCCACGGATAACGAAGTGAGAAATCAAACCATCATGGATCAAAAATTCTCATAATAGCTCTAAGAATTTTCCTCTTTGAAATCGTAGCATCTGCATATGTTAACTGATCGAAAACATCATCGACTGAAAGTTTGTAAAATAGTTTGTCCCGCGTTGGGTGCCAATACATCCCCAGAATTTTAGAGGTGACCCCGTCGCATTCGTTCGGATTCACACTAACCAGCCTTGGATTTGCATGACTTGTAGGTATTTGCGACAGCATCTCGTGACAGTTCGACTGCACCCCAACCAACTCGAAACTCATTGATTTGCAGATTCCAATAGCTGCTTTAGTTACATCAACAGCTGCTTTCACGATGTCATGACTGTTGAAATAATCGTCGACATATGTTCGCTTGGTTAGTCCATCAACCGCTTCCAGAAATTCGTCTCGAAAAAGGTTGGCGTGATGGTTTTTAACAAACTGAGAGCATGATGGAGATGACCTTGGCCCAAACATCATCACTTCCATTATGTAGACTGAGGGTTCTCTGGAACAATCACCGTCTCTCCACAAAATACGTTGGCATTGCTGATCTGCTTCTATCACCCTGATCTGATGGAACATTTCTTTTACGTCGGCGTTAACGGCTACTTTCCTTTCTCGAAACTTGAACAGACCTGCGTGTAAAGGCACTAGATTGTCTGGGCCTTTGAGCAAATAGGTGTTAAGCGACACCCCGTTGACTTTGGCTGCCACATCTGCAACCAACCTGGGCTTCGGCGGCCATTTATTTCGACTTTGAACCATAAATATTGGAGTATACCAAACACGCTTCCACGGCTGTTCTAACTCTTCTTCCGATGCGACTCTGGCATAGCCCTTCGACAATAGTCCAGCCATCTGACTATTCGTCCACTCCAGCATGTCCGGTTTCTTATGTAGCGACTTTTCCAAACCCACAAGGCGCTTCAATGCCATAGAATAACTGTCCGGCAATTTAACATCATCAGAAACCCAAAGCAGACCTATTTCATAGCGACTGTCCACCAGTTTTAGGGTTTGTTCCATAATATCTGTAGCTCGTCGATCTTCCTTGCTAACGAAATCGCCTTTCGGTGGTTTAATCCCAAATTCCTCTGTAGTGAAATGGCGCTTTACAAGCTCGTGCAGATCCTCTTCACCCTTAATAGCATCGTGGAACATAAAGCTCATGGTTGCCTTATGCGCTTGATAGGCGCTGGACACACTGAATGACGGCGATGCCCTGCCGTAGACAATCCAGCCGAGCAAGGTTTTAATCGCGCATGGATCTTCATCACTGCCATGCCGTTCCTTGGTGCCTAATAGGTATTTGGCCTGGTCCAGACCGATTAAGATTTTCGGCTTTGCATTCACCTGGTCTAACAATGGGAGACCACGAAGATGCGGGTAAAAACTTTTCAACCTGGCAACTTTTCAATCTTGGAACTGGAAATCGTTAGACAAGTTCGCACTGAGTCTTCCTGGCGTGACACTCCTTTAGTCCACTGCAAAGTAAGCTTCTCTGGTATTCCCTCTAAACCAAGCTGCTCGTCGAAGAGATCTTTCGCTACCATTGTAAGCGAAGAGCCATCGTCCAGAAAGGCATACGTGTCTACAAATTTTTTGTCTGACCCATAAATTCGTATCGGAACTACTTTGAAAAGTACCGGCGCTTTCTGGTGAACATGTGAAGAATTAAATTTCGGTTGCGGTATGTACGCAGCTGCATTGGCATTCAAGTCCTCTTTGATTACCGATTGATGAAGAAGTGGGTGGTGACGACCAGCGCAACCATTCGTCTTGCAAGTATTCTTCCTGGAACATGCCCGCCAATTATGCTTTGAAGGATCCAAACAGGAAAAACACAATTTTGTGTCTCGAGCAAACTGCAACCTCTCAGCTGGAGAAAGGCCTTTAAACTCAAAACATTGATATAAAGGATGCTGCTTTCTGTTACACTTAATACAGACTGCTTAACTGTCAGAAACTGTGAACCATGACTCCTTTGTGAAAATGTTTCGGAAGGTTTTAAAAGCTCTGGTGGTAAATCAATGACACTCTCGGAGAGAAAATCTGCGAAGTCTTTTAAAGAAACTCGTTCGATCGAATTTTGTTTACGACGCCAATCCTGATACAGTCCCGCTCCCAATTTGCAGGCAAGATCGGTTAATACATAGCCGTTGTACAAATCTTGATCACAACTCATAGACTTTAAATCTGCGACAAACCCATTTACCTTTACGGCCCATAGTTGCAGATTCGGATCACATCTAGATTTTAATACCGGAAGCCTTAACAAATCTGCAGTCAATCCATGCACTAGAACGTCTGAACGACCAAAGACAGTTCGAAGTGAATTCATAATAGCTGAATCATCTGAAGAATACTTGAGGCGGTCACTTACTAACTGGTAAGCTTTACCCTTCAAAGCCTTTCTTAAACGCGCAACGTTCTCTTTTCCGGTAAATCTCCCTTCCATAGTCGTGGATTTAAAGACCTCTTCAAAATAAGGCCACTCGCGCTTATTTTCTCCGGAGAAACTTGGTAATTCCTGAATGTTTCCCCGATTTAGCGAAATCAGTAGACTCTCCATGTCAGCTTGGTGAAAAGTTGAAGTAAAACCTTGGCCACTATCCTCTTTGCGAATGGGTGTGGATTGGCTTTGGTGGTTCACAGTTCCTAAAAGGTTCTGATGGTTCTCTTGAATTTTGCGAATCATTTCTAACCTCTGATTTGAACCAACAGCAAATGATTTTCCCTTAGAAATGACCCCAGAAGAAGTTGATGGAAAATTGTTCTCAAACATCTTGGACAATTTATCCTTAGTTTCTTTTAATTCCAAACGTACTGCATTTAATTCCACATCCTTTTGAGCAACTGCAGCTTGAGCAACAGCAGCAGCTTCAATAACTAAATCGAAAGACGCATTCACTTCCTCCTCTTGAGACTTTTGTGACGTAGCAGAAAGTTTTTCTTTCCTTAAAACGGATTCCTCCTTGCAGTCGGCTTTTTCGCAAAACCATGGGTCAGCAGTGCTGAATAAATCTGGGTTGAAATTGGCGCAGTCGTAATGCCACCAGCGACTGCATTTCTCGCATTGCACCATGTGGTCGTCGTCAGCCATTTTACAATTTTTGGCCGTGCAAGAAAAATTTCTTTCTTCCATTTTCACAAGTTTTGCACCAACAAGATAAAATAATTTCAACCAGAAAGAAATCAAATACTTTCGAAATAAAAGAAATAAAATAGTGTCGCTGTCGGGTTTTCTTGGTTGAGCCCAAGGTGCTCCAAAAATAAATATCCGCTTTCTGATAAAAAATGGGATGGATTTTATTTCCTAAAGAACAGAAATAAAAAATGAGTTCAAGTTAACAATTAATTATTTTCCTTACTTTTGTGCAACACCTCCTCAGGCCAACGATCAAACAGCAGACTGACGTGAGAGCGACGATTCTGCTATGATTCAAGCAGAAAATACTTCCTGTTTAAATGCTCGTGCCTTTCGAACCGCTTACTCTTTCGTAAACTAACGAGAGTTAATTCGAAAAGCGCGACAGTGGTGCTCTTCGATCGTTTACCCGAGGTAAGGTAGTTTTACAAAGTTGAATTTAACCCTTTTACGGCTATCAAATACGTTTTTTTTAAAAGTAAATTAAATCTTAATTTTGGATCGATGACACCATGTTCTCTCGGTTGAAGATCAGAATACGTTAAATGGTATTATCAAACGCTTCCCATCAAGTACCAAACTGAGGCTTGGCAAAACATCGTTTATCACGCATTCCATTGATGTAGGTGACGCCAAGCCAGTTAAGCAAAGATTTTACCCGGTTTCGCCTATCAAACAAAAAATTATGTATGATGAACTCGATCGGATGCTGTCTCTGGGGGTAATCGAGGTCAGTGAAAGTTCATGGTGTTCGCCTGTCACGCTGGTGCAGAAGGCAAACGGCAAAGCAAGACTCTGTCTGGATGCTTGGGACGTGAATAAGGTGACCGTCCGAGACGCATATCCTCTGCCCATTATCAACGGAATCTTGAGGCGTTTGGATCAGACGAGAGTCATCTCCACAATTGACCTCAAGGACGCCTTTTGGCAGATCCCACTTGATCCAAAATCTCGCGATAATACTGCATTCACGGTACTCGGTCGTCCCTTGTACCACTTCCGGGTCATGCCATTCGGGCTTTGCAATGCCCCACAGACCTTATGCCGCCTTATGCATCGGGTAATTCCACATCAGCTCCATGAGAAGGTGTTTGTCTACTTAGATGACCTACTCATTACTTCTGAAACACTGGGCGAACACTTCTCTCTATTAAAAGAAGTAGCTGAACTTCTATCCCGGGCCGGACTAACCATAAACGTGGCAAAGAGTCAGTTTGTCCTCCGTGAAGTGAACTACCTCGGTTATATTGTCGGGAACGGATGCCTTCGCACAAACCCAGAGAAGTGCCGTGCAATCATGGACTTTCCAACCCCTAAGACGACGAAACAAATCCGACGTTTCTTGGGAATGTGTGGATGGTACCGTCGCTTTATAAAAAAAACTTTGCATCGATCGCTGCCCCACTCACAGATCTAACCGGCAAGTCATGGCGGTGTAAATGGTCAGAAGCTGCCGAAACCGCATCCATGTCGCTGAAGGCCGCCTTATAGTCCGCACCTGTTCTCGCTAACCCGAACTACGACCTACCTTTCTATATACAGTGCGACGCCAGCACCTTCGGCATTGGCAGTCTATTGTTTCAAATTGACACCGATGGCGGTGAGCACCCGATCGAATACATCTCTTACAAGCTAAACACTGCACAACGCAACTACTCTGTTACGGAGTTAGAGTGTTACGCCGCGGTCTTAAGCGTGAAAGGCCTTATATAGAGGGGTATCCATTTACACTATATACCGACCACGCCAGTTTAAGATGGCTCATGTCTCAGAAGGACCTCTCAGGCCGGCTCGCTAGATGGAGTCTTAAACTCCAGGCGTTTCATTTCCAAATTGGTTATCGCAAGGGTTTGGTTAATGTGGAGCCGGACGCATTGTCACGAGCGTTCTGTGACGAGTTAAGTAACCTGGAACCTACGACCAACTACCAACGAGGGGAAACGCTGTCGAGCTTTTCTTCCTTTCGGACAAATCCAGCTCCCATGTCCTTGTGCGCTGCATCAAATCATCCGACAACCACTCCCAGCACGGGCAACAGTGTGGATCCTCCGTTGTACGTGGATTTAAATTCACCAGCGTTCACGCACCCCGAATACGTTGCTTAAATAGATTGCATCAAGGGATTATCAAAGCATGAACATAACTTGCTCGTTAAAGATGGTAAACTTTTAATTGACCCATCGTATGGCCTTCGCTGTATGGACATGGATATTTCGAAGTGGAAACTGGTAATTCCACACCCTTTACAAGCTTCCCTAATAGAACGAGCGCACAATCCACCAACCTCGGCCCACATGAGAGTCGCTAAGACACTGGATAGGTTACGGCGACAGTTCTTTTGGCCGAAGATGGCACTTCAAGTGAAGCAGTTTATTGCCAACTGTCAAGAGTGTAAAATGAATAAACTGGTGAATTACTCCACACGCCCAATGATGGGATCCGGGTTGGAATCATCGCGACCATTTGAAAGAATATTTGTGGACTTTTTAGGACCCTACCCAAGGTCAAACCGCGGTTTCTTTATGTACCTTGTTGGAGAACGAAGTCTTTCTGATGTTCTCTGTTCCCGAATTTGTAGTTAGTGACAATGGAAAACAGTTCACTTCGAACCTATTCCAAGACCTACTCCAGAAGTGTAGAATATCCCATGTTAGAACGCCCATATACTCGCCACAAAGTAACGCATCGGAGCGAGTAAACCTACCTCACAGATCATAGCCACAACGAATGGGATAAGCACCTTCCGGAAATCTTATCCGCCTTACGCAATGTGGTACACGATGTTACGCGATATTCCCCGCATTATTTGGTGTTCGAACAGCACATGTCATTTACGGGCTGCGACTATGCATTGAGAAGGCTTCTCTTCACCGAAGACCCTAACGAGGTATTCATAGTGTCCAAACCAGACCGACTCGATTTGATCAGAGACCAAATCCTGCATTACCTTAAAGTGGCTCACGACAAAACATCAAGATACTATAATCTACGCAGTCGGCATCTGAAGTTTAACCCGGGTCAATCTGTCTTCGTAAGATCCTTCGCACAAAGCAACGCAGCCAGTAAATTTTCCGCTAATTTGGCCTCTAAATTCTTACCAGCCATAATCGAATCCAAGGTTGGGAATGTGGCCTATGCCGTCAAGGACCTTGGTGGGAAACCACTGGGTACTTTCCATGCGAAGGACATACGTACCTGACAAACCCCGCCTGATCTCAGCTTTACATCGGGGCCTTCTTTTGTCCGTTGGCCTAATGTCAGTGTTGGTGTCAAATTGGCCCGCCGTATCGGGACTTTATATCGGTTAGAAATTCTATAGTTAGATAACTAGATGTATTTCTTTCATTTGAATATCTTTCAATTTTTTTTTTAAATCAGCGCCGGCGTATCGTATCTTTCTCGGGGTGGGTCGTCCCTACGATTTGTGGCGAGTGGTATAGCCCTCACCACATAATTCACAATTTATGTCATATGGCATAGCCTCGCAAAACAGCATTACTGTCAACCTGAAAAAAAAATTCCTTTTGATGAACATGAAAGGAGAAAGAGAGGAGAGAAGAAAAGAAGAGGACGAGACCGTCTTCCCTCCGTTTTGGTACGCTGAACGAGCAAGTCGTGTCTTTCTTTACTTTTTTCCTCTTGTTGTACTCGAATCTTGTCGGTTTGGTATAGCTTTTGGTCGAATTGTAATCCATTCAAACCAACAAAAAATATTATATTTGACTTATTATTGTTAATAACCCGTGTGCCTTATTTCTTGCCTATTTTGCAATGTCATAAATTTTAAATTGTAATATACAATATTATAAGATCTATAATTTAACTAAATGATCGGTGAGTGTCTAAATCCACAAAAGGAATTTAAGACGCATAAATTGAGCTGAAGGAGCACCCAACTACGTTTCGTTAGTCGTCGTCGCGAAATTCGCCTCTCATTCGGACACAGAAGTCACGGAGCTCGCGAGAGAGAATTTTATAATCAATTTAAGTGTCGAAGTAATTTATCAGAATTCCTCACAAAATATACGTCATAAAGTTGTCATACCTTTACATCCAACATAAATTCGCATTAATTCGTTCAAAGTGTGATACGATTCCCCGAAAGGCAACAGAAGTGAACGCGTCGGATGCCATATTTTTTTTCTGAGGTGAAAAGTGAAAAGGGAGAAAAAGCACACCGTATTCGTTTCTCCTACGGTAATACAACACTCAACCATCCACTTTTCGCCGCGGTCCACACCAACCAGTCGCGCTCGCATCGCCGCCCTTGTCATCGCCGTCGGAAGTTCGTTCGACCATTTTATTAGCGGCTGGTGTGTAAAGCTTTTCCACCATTGCTGCATCGCTTCAGTTGTACAGTGCGTGGCGGATTTCTTTAACACAGTTTCTAAATGAAATTTCGCCAGTATTTTGTGAGTGCGGAAGGGATCAAATTCTGATTAGAAACAGTTTATAAATGAGAGTGCAACAAAGTGGTACCTTTTTTTTGTGGTACATCTTCTCTGAAGAGTTTTTCAAGCGCTTAATTTTCCTTTCAAAGGAATTCAGCTAAATAAATAAGTGGATAAGGGCAATTGGGCTAATATTCAAAAAGAAAATACCGAGCCAAATTGCATCTCACTTTCGGTTGTCGCTAATGCTGTGGCAATTGGCCCAGTTTGGATTTTACGAGTACTTTCTAACTAACAAAGGTGAGCCTTGTAAATAAAATGTACACGACGAAATGGAACAAAACTTATTTTTTTTTGAACTAAACGTGGCTGACGACAATATTGCCGCTTTTATGTAAATGTATCATGTAGGGCTGTGTTGTTCACTTGGATGAGTTTGGACGATTTGGATGTTAACATCGATTCGTTACATGGACTGTATTGCAGTTAGAAACATAAAGAATAATAATGTCAAGCCATTATCGTGTTCTCAAATCGGGACAAAACAAGTGGGAACAAATGTCAAAATTGTTATACGAACGCCTCCAGATATGAGATTTTATTTCACTGCTAATGAAGATCGTTATCTGCGAGCATCCGGTCCTATAAAACAGATAAGGAAACCAATTGGAACGGAGTTTCAAATACGCCAATGCAACTAAACTTGCCATCATCGTCATTGGAGCATCATTAGCCGCATCAGCAGCATCATCATCCCCCCTCAACAACAAATCTGTACCATGAATACATATATTGCATATAAAATTTGGCTACTCGACCTAATCGATAAGTATTGGCTGGTGCACCAACCCCTCGTATAACGATATTCTCGTTACTTCTTAGATTATAATATTATAATATTTTCTTTTATATCAATAAAAACTATATTTCTATTTAGAATTACATCATATATCTATAAAGATTATACCTATATTTAGAATTATATCATATATCTATAAAAGTTATAAGTAATTTAAAATTACATATCATCCATATTACAATAAAAGGAAACAAGGCACAAGGTCCAATTTTTTTTATTGTTGCAAAAAAAGGAAAAGAAAACAAATTCTTTTGTGAGACTGACATGATGTCCGCTTAGGGCCATCGTTGGAGGTGAGGCCACGCAGGGTATGCGGACCTCGGCATGTTAGGGCAGACCATCGCACCCGTTTCCCTATCTCCTTCCCTTCCTGCGGTCTTATCAAGTCCCTGGTTATGCCCCGCAAGAACCACGACCTTCCCTGAGCGTTAGCCGGCAAATTGGACCGCGCGGGATCCATGCATAACCGGGGAAATTCTGTTAATTGAATGAGGGTGTGCTCTTGCGCCTCCTCATTTCGTTACAGTGGCGCCCAACGTGGGGCGTTATTGGCTCCCCTTTACTCTGTCCTATCCCTATCCTTTTCCGATAAATTCAACATTCAATTTTTCTGAAGGAGCTTATAATTCCGATTTCGATTAAATTTTCTTTCCACACTAGGACTTTAATTAAAGTTCTCGTGTGTTGACTTGGATCGAATCGGAATCGGAACTTGTTTCTAGCCCATAGTCCCAGTTATACAAGAAAATTTTTTTACCGGGAATCAACTACTTGATTTTAGCCTAGTTTTCTGGTGTCTGATCTTTCTTTGAAATTTCAAGAATTTTTTTTTGCTCATTCCGAATGCATGTCCAGCTTAGCTGTTTGACTCATGCTGGATAGTTTGATTGTTTTGAAATTTCAAGAATTTTTTTTGCTCATTCCGAATGCATGTCCAGCTTAGCTGTTTGACTCATGCTGGATAGTTTGATTGTTTTGAAATTTCACGAATTTTTTTTCTCACTCGGAATACATGTTTAGCCTAGCTCTTTGACTTATAGAATAGTGCTTGAGCACAGACCTTTTGATTGTACGGTGTTTAGTTTTGAAACAACCTCAAAACTTTTAAGTAGTGTACCCACGGGCATTGTCGATTACCACTGAAATTTTTAACAATTTGTTCGCATTATTGGTTAATAATTAAAAAGTATGGACATCGCCACGTTAACCGCGAATGAACTTGAGATCGAACTCGAGGTACGAGGAATTCAATCTACTGCCCCTGATGCTGTTGATCTACTAGTATAACAGATAGCAGCAGAAGAGGCTGGTGCGATTGCTCGCCCGCAGAGGATGCACCAACGAGCATCCAAGCGACCACACTCAGAGATTGAATTTTGCCAAAGCAGGTTGCTGACATTGCAGGATAATATCCTGCAACTGAAAGAAACCACTGAACCGGCACAGTCCTCGAAGGCCCAACAAATAGTTTCGCGCCTAAGGTACATATATGGCCGATTGGAACGAGCAGCCACTTTCCCTACGTATAGGGATTTTGCGGGCCAAGTACTCGAGTCCTGTAGGGCGTTGTTAGCTTCAATTGAGGTGTGCCTCCAAAACCCGAATAAGTTAGATGAGTCCGGAGTTGTCTCGAAACCAGCCCCCGCCGACCCGACATCACACGCTGTGATATGTCCACCGCCAATTGACGATGTTACTTCCGCAAGAGTTATTAGGTCAGGAATCGAAGGTAACGCCCCCGAACACCCGGACCGCCGGAAATGCTTCTAGCAACCAAGGCCATAAGGCCGATCGATCTCCGTCCCCTTAACGCTGCTATGAGGGCTCAACTAAATCAATTGGTCGAGCAAATGGCAACGTCACATCAAAGAAACACTGAGATGGAGGTCAAATTGTCTAACCTCCCGGGTGTCGTGACGGAAGGTAACGATTTACCCGCTAGTTTCGAACGTACCCGAGGGCATGTTGCTACACTATCCCCGAGGGCGAACCTCTTATCCATGTCTAATGGGTCCGGCCAAATGCCGAGCCTGTGTCCTCACGGTGATCCAACTGGGATGCCACCTATCGGCACATTTGTCGCAAACTCCGGTGTAAGGCCTGACTACCCGCATAACGAACCAAGTTCGTCGGGATTCCCCACTGGTATGTTCCCTTACTATACCACCAGAAAACCGGAATACCGCCCTCTTTGTCGGAGTTGTCTTTCCTACACGGTTGAGATGTTTTTCTTCCAATTGGAAACCGTCGCCTCCGGTCTTGAACTGTCCCCTGAGGCGTTGTTATTCGAATTGCATACGGTACTAAAGGATGTCGCCCTTCAGTGGTTCTGGACCTGCCGGAAGCTCTACCCTTTGTCATCTTGGTCTGAATTGAAGAATGACTTCCTTGAAAGATTCAAAGATCGACGAAGTAATCTTGAAATCCGTAGAAGCATCGAGTCTCGAAAACAAAGGAGGGACGAAGGCTTCCTGGATTTTTACCATTCGGTCTGAAACCTAACCTTAACGTGCCGTACACCCTATAGTGCCCACGAGCTGATTCAGATCCTAATTTCAAACATGAATCCCGAGCTCCAGTTTCAGTTGACTGAACGACGGTTCGACAACATCAACGATCTGATCAGTAGTTGTGTTGCCTGGGAGGAGTCCTTCAAGAGATTTCGCAGCCCCCCCCCGTAACGCCAGCCTACCCTAGGCGCCTAGTAACCGAAATTCAGTCCGAGGGGTGCGGGGAAGCGATAAAACAACCGGGCGAAGGGTCTGATCCAACTCGACACATCGCGGCGAGGCGCAATTCGGAATCCACCTCCAGCCTAAAACGATCCTCGTTTCAGGAAGATACTAGACGCCCTACTGCGAAAATGGACCTTTCAACGCACACTATATGCTATAACTGTACGGACACGGGCCATACCTTTATCGAGTATCCAATCGCTTCCACTGGCATATTTTGTTACCGGTGCGGACTGAGGGGAACGATAACTTCCAGATGTTCTCGTTGTGCGGGAAACGCCATGCGGGGTCATGGGAGATCTGGTGCCCAGGGCCCGCCGAAACCATTCACCAGAGCAATCCGGGGGGAATCAGCCACCAAAATCGATCTCGAGTCTCGCCGAAGGGATCTTCCGAATGTGGAGTCCACGATTCGATAAGACCACCCGTTACCATTTCGTATCAGCCATCCTGTCCTAATAATATTCTTCCTAACATACCAAAATCACCAGGTTTACCACCTACTTCAAACCTATCCTCTCCTACCGCATCGTCCTACGATTCCAAGCCCGTCCACCGTCCGGACACTCAGTTCTGCCGACATCGAACACGAAATTACTTTGAGAGTAGACGATCTCGAAGGAGCCACGTTATGGCTTCGGTAATAAGCTCTGAGGGAGTTGGAGACAATAGACCCTATGCCTCGGTTCTCATCGATAGCGTGCGCTATAAAGGACTCTTAGATAGTGGCGCGACGATTAGTGTGCTCGGACGAGGATCCGAAAAGTTTCTGACAGACGGCAATTTTAGATTTCGACACTCTCCCTCGCATCTTACGGAAAGTGGTCACAAGCAGCGCGTTTTTGGGTATATCCGTGCTCTCGTCATAACATGTGCCTTTATATAGTGCCCTCGATAGATCAAACGCTATACTTAGGGATTGATTTTTGGAACCGTTTCGGCATCGCCGCTAAAGTTTCATCTCTAGGTATGCCCGAAAACATTCCCACATCTCCTGAAGAACCTAAATTCCATGTGTCGCTGCCTGGTTTTCTTGGTTGAGCCCAAGGTGCTCCAAAAATAAATATCCGCTTTCTGATAAAAAAATGGGATGGATTTTATTTCCTAAAGAACAGAAATAAAAAATGAGTTCAAGTTAACAATTAATTATTTTCCTTACTTTTGTGCAACACCTCCTCAGGCCAACGATCAAACAGCAGACTGACGTGAGAGCGACGATTCTGCTATGATTCAAGCAGAAAATACTTCCTGTTTAAATGCTCGTGCCTTTCGCACCGCTCACTCTTTCGTAAACTAACGAGAGTTAATTCGAAAAGCGCGACAGTGGTGCTCTTCGATCGTTTACCCGAGGTAAGGTAGTTTTACAAAGTTGGTTTTAACCCTTTTACGGCTATCAAATACATTTTTTTTTAAAAGTAAATTAAATCTTAATTTTGGTTCGATGACACTCCGGGAGCCGTCTGAACTGGTGAAGACTCAACATCGAGAACAGCGAACGGACGCCTTGTCTTTAAAGCACCGTCATGCAAACGAACATCAGTCGTGCGAATCACTCCGTCTGGACCTGGATACACCTTGTCGATACGACCCAGTCGCCATGCTGCGCGAATTTCATTCGGTTCGACGAGAATTACTAATTTGCCGACTTCAACTGGTTTAGAAACTTGGTGCCACTTGGATCTTCTTAGTATCTCTGGAAGGTATTCTCTATACCATCGTTTTGTAAACTTGGCCATCAGATGTTGAGAGCGTCGACAGTAGAGCTTGCTAAATGCGTCGTTATCAGAGAATACTCCGGGAGCCGTGACATCTTTATCGTCCTCGCCAAAAAGAATGGAATTTGGGGTGAGTGACTTAGGATCCTCGGGGTCGACTGGAATATGCGTAAGAGGACGCCTGTTGATTTGTCCTTGAGCTTCAAGTAGTGCGTTACGGAGAACATCCTCGCGGGGAATAATCCCACGTAAAATAAATTCAACTGCAATCTTGATTGACTGAATAAGTCTTTCCCAAGCACCACCCATCCACGGGGAGTAGGCCGGGATGAAATACCATCTGATCCCTTCGTATTTCGCAGCGTGTTCGCTGAGCGTTGCTTCCATTTCTCTAATATCCCTTTCTAGGATGTTTTTGGTTCCAACGAAGTTTAGGCCGTTGCCACTGTATAGAAAACGCGTGACTACTCGGTTGGTGACGAAACGTCTAAGCGCCATGCTACAGTGGTCCAAACTCAGATCGTTAAGCAGTTCGATTTGAACCGCTCTGAACGTAAGGCATGTAAAAATCATGCCATATCTCTTTACAGTTCCTCTGCCGAATTTGACAAGAAGGGGTCCGAAACAGTCTACGCCCACATGTGTGAAAGGTCTTTGGTTAAAGGACACGCGCGCTGTAGGAAGCTGCCCCATCAATGGCATGACTGGCTTAGCTCTTGAGATTTTGCACATACAACATCTTGATTTAATTCTCTGCACTACGGCTCGAATGCTTATAATCCATGCACGCTCCCGAATATCGGAGATCACCAAAGCTGTCCCCAAGTGTAAGTTTTGTTCGTGGTAATGTTGTACGAAAACATCGACTAGTCAAAGCCCTTTGAGCCCTTGATCCCAAACGAATTGTTCCTTCTTTATCTCGGAACGGAGAAAGACTAAGGCTAGAACTCGAGCTGTCTACTACGTTTTTTGCAGTCAACGATTTTATCTCGTTCGGAAAAGCATCTTGTTGAATCTTTCTGAACAGCCAGTCTTCAGCACGATTGAACTCGTTGGGAGTAATAAAAGCTTCTTTATCGGAAGGTCTCTTGCGGCAAAAGTCCTTCAGGCGGAGAAAGAAGGCGATGACCCTGACAGAAGAACTCCATCTTGCCTTAAACCTTGCTGATAAGTCGTCGTAAACGGAGTATGAAATGTCCTGATTGTAATGAAACAAAAGGAAAAGGTCATTATCTTCTGGCATAACTTCAGGTTCTGAGACTTTGTGCGATGTGATTGGCCAGTCTTCTCTTTGCCCTTTAAGAAAGGCAGGTCCTTGAAACCATCTCGAATTAGAATCTCACATATACGCGTCGCTCCACCTAGTTGCATCATCGGCAACATTGTCGGCTGACTTGATATAGTACCATTGACGAGCAGTAGAGGAATCTAAAATTTCTCCGACTCTTGATGCCACAAACGATGGGAACTTGTACTTGGTAGAGCCTATCCAAGAGAGCACAGTTCTCGAGTCCGAAAGGAAGATCGTTGTGTGTATCGGCAAAGTATGCGACTGCTTGATCGTCGTTGCTAATCGGACACCAAGCACTGCTGCTTGCAGCTCTAAACGAGGGACCGATAATTTTTTGACTGGGGCGACCTTTGCTTTTGCCATGACCAGACAACACTGCGCACCTTCTTCTTTTTGAAAGCTAAAGAAAGCTACTGCGGCAAATGCCTTTTCCGAAGCGTCAGTAAAAATGACAAGGCTTACCTTTGGAATCGATGAAGTCCATAGGTACCAGCGAGGTATCTCTATTCTCTCAATGTTTTTTAACTCCCTGCTGAAAGTAGCCCATTGAGTCTTCAATTCGTTGGAAAGCGCTTCATCCCAGTCGTACCCTTCTCGCCATATCTCTTGCAACAAGATACGTCCACGGATAACGAAGTGAGAAATCAAACCATCATGGATCAAAAATTCTCATAATAGCTCTAAGAATTTTCCTCTTTGAAATCGTAGCATCTGCATATGTTAACTGATCGAAAACATCATCGACTGAAAGTTTGTAAAATAGTTTGTCCCGCGTTGGGTGCCAATACATCCCCAGAATTTTAGAGGTGACCCCGTCGCATTCGTTCGGATTCACACTAACCAGCCTTGGATTTGCATGACTTGTAGGTATTTGCGACAGCATCTCGTGACAGTTCGACTGCACCCCAACCAACTCGAAACTCATTGATTTGCAGATTCCAATAGCTGCTTTAGTTACATCAACAGCTGCTTTCACGATGTCATGACTGTTGAAATAATCGTCGACATATGTTCGCTTGGTTAGTCCATCAACCGCTTCCAGAAATTCGTCTCGAAAAAGGTTGGCGTGATGGTTTTTAACAAACTGAGAGCATGATGGAGATGACCTTGGCCCAAACATCATCACTTCCATTATGTAGACTGAGGGTTCTCTGGAACAATCACCGTCTCTCCACAAAATACGTTGGCATTGCTGATCTGCTTCTATCACCCTGATCTGATGGAACATTTCTTTTACGTCGGCGTTAACGGCTACTTTCCTTTCTCGAAACTTGAACAGACCTGCGTGTAAAGGCACTAGATTGTCTGGGCCTTTGAGCAAATAGGTGTTAAGCGACACCCCGTTGACTTTGGCTGCCACATCTGCAACCAACCTGGGCTTCGGCGGCCATTTATTTCGACTTTGAACCATAAATATTGGAGTATACCAAACACGCTTCCACGGCTGTTCTAACTCTTCTTCCGATGCGACTCTGGCATAGCCCTTCGACAATAGTCCAGCCATCTGACTATTCGTCCACTCCAGCATGTCCGGTTTCTTATGTAGCGACTTTTCCAAACCCACAAGGCGCTTCAATGCCATAGAATAACTGTCCGGCAATTTAACATCATCAGAAACCCAAAGCAGACCTATTTCATAGCGACTGTCCACCAGTTTTAGGGTTTGTTCCATAATATCTGTAGCTCGTCGATCTTCCTTGCTAACGAAATCGCCTTTCGGTGGTTTAATCCCAAATTCCTCTGTAGTGAAATGGCGCTTTACAAGCTCGTGCAGATCCTCTTCACCCTTAATAGCATCGTGGAACATAAAGCTCATGGTTGCCTTATGCGCTTGATAGGCGCTGGACACACTGAATGACGGCGATGCCCTGCCGTAGACAATCCAGCCGAGCAAGGTTTTAATCGCGCATGGATCTTCATCACTGCCATGCCGTTCCTTGGTGCCTAATAGGTATTTGGCCTGGTCCAGACCGATTAAGATTTTCGGCTTTGCATTCACCTGGTCTAACAATGGGAGACCACGAAGATGCGGGTAAAAACTTTTCAACCTGGCAACTTTTCAATCTTGGAACTGGAAATCGTTAGACAAGTTCGCACTGAGTCTTCCTGGCGTGACACTCCTTTAGTCCACTGCAAAGTAAGCTTCTCTGGTATTCCCTCTAAACCAAGCTGCTCGTCGAAGAGATCTTTCGCTACCATTGTAAGCGAAGAGCCATCGTCCAGAAAGGCATACGTGTCTACAAATTTTTTGTCTGACCCATAAATTCGTATCGGAACTACTTTGAAAAGTACCGGCGCTTTCTGGTGAACATGTGAAGAATTAAATTTCGGTTGCGGTATGTACGCAGCTGCATTGGCATTCAAGTCCTCTTTGATTACCGATTGATGAAGAAGTGGGTGGTGACGACCAGCGCAACCATTCGTCTTGCAAGTATTCTTCCTGGAACATGCCCGCCAATTAAGCTTTGAAGGATCCAAACAGGAAAAACACAATTTTGTGTCTCGAGCAAACTGCAACCTCTCAGCTGGAGAAATGCCTTTAAACTCAAAACATTGATATAAAGGATGCTGCTTTCTGTTACACTTAATACAGACTGCTTAACTGTCAGAAACTGTGAACCATGACTCCTTTGTGAAAATGTTTCGGAAGGTTTTAAAAGCTCTGGTGGTAAATCAATGACACTCTCGGAGAGAAAATCTGCGAAGTCTTTTAAAGAAACTCGTTCGATCGAATTTTGTTTACGACGCCAATCCTGATACAGTCCCGCTCCCAATTTGCAGGCAAGATCGGTTAATACATAGCCGTTGTACAAATCTTGATCACAACTCATAGACTTTAAATCTGCGACAAACCCATTTACCTTTACGGCCCATAGTTGCAGATTCGGATCACATCTAGATTTTAATACCGGAAGCCTTAACAAATCTGCAGTCAATCCATGCACTAGAACGTCTGAACGACCAAAGACAGTTCGAAGTGAATTCATAATAGCTGAATCATCTGAAGAATACTTGAGGCGGTCACTTACTAACTGGTAAGCTTTACCCTTCAAAGCCTTTCTTAAACGCGCAACGTTCTCTTTTCCGGTAAATCTCCCTTCCATAGTCGTGGATTTAAAGACCTCTTCAAAATAAGGCCACTCGCGCTTATTTTCTCCGGAGAAACTTGGTAATTCCTGAATGTTTCCCCGATTTAGCGAAATCAGTAGACTCTCCATGTCAGCTTGGTGAAAAGTTGAAGTAAAACCTTGGCCACTATCCTCTTTGCGAATGGGTGTGGATTGGCTTTGGTGGTTCACAGTTCCTAAAAGGTTCTGATGGTTCTCTTGAATTTTGCGAATCATTTCTAACCTCTGATTTGAACCAACAGCAAATGATTTTCCCTTAGAAATGACCCCAGAAGAAGTTGATGGAAAATTGTTCTCAAACATCTTGGACAATTTATCCTTAGTTTCTTTTAATTCCAAACGTACTGCATTTAATTCCACATCCTTTTGAGCAACTGCAGCTTGAGCAACAGCAGCAGCTTCAATAACTAAATCGAAAGACGCATTCACTTCCTCCTCTTGAGACTTTTGTGACGTAGCAGAAAGTTTTTCTTTCCTTAAAACGGATTCCTCCTTGCAGTCGGCTTTTTCGCAAAACCATGGGTCAGCAGTGCTGAATAAATCTGGGTTGAAATTGGCGCAGTCGTAATGCCACCAGCGACTGCATTTCTCGCATTGCACCATGTGGTCGTCGTCAGCCATTTTACAATTTTTGGCCGTGCAAGAAAAATTTCTTTCTTCCATTTTCACAAGTTTTGCACCAACAAGATAAAATAATTTCAACCAGAAAGAAATCAAATACTTTCGAAATAAAAGAAATAAAATAGTGTCGCTGTCGGGTTTTCTTGGTTGAGCCCAAGGTGCTCCAAAAATAAATATCCGCTTTCTGATAAAAAATGGGATGGATTTTATTTCCTAAAGAACAGAAATAAAAAATGAGTTCAAGTTAACAATTAATTATTTTCCTTACTTTTGTGCAACACCTCCTCAGGCCAACGATCAAACAGCAGACTGACGTGAGAGCGACGATTCTGCTATGATTCAAGCAGAAAATACTTCCTGTTTAAATGCTCGTGCCTTTCGAACCGCTTACTCTTTCGTAAACTAACGAGAGTTAATTCGAAAAGCGCGACAGTGGTGCTCTTCGATCGTTTACCCGAGGTAAGGTAGTTTTACAAAGTTGAATTTAACCCTTTTACGGCTATCAAATACGTTTTTTTTAAAAGTAAATTAAATCTTAATTTTGGCTCGATGACACCATGTTCTCTCGGTTGAAGATCAGAATACGTTAAATGGTATTATCAAACGCTTCCCATCAAGTACCAAACTGAGGCTTGGCAAAACATCGTTTATCACGCATTCCATTGATGTAGGTGACGCCAAGCCAGTTAAGCAAAGATTTTACCCGGTTTCGCCTATCAAACAAAAAATTATGTATGATGAACTCGATCGGATGCTGTCTCTGGGGGTAATCGAGGTCAGTGAAAGTTCATGGTGTTCGCCTGTCACGCTGGTGCAGAAGGCAAACGGCAAAGCAAGACTCTGTCTGGATGCTTGGGACGTGAATAAGGTGACCGTCCGAGACGCATATCCTCTGCCCATTATCAACGGAATCTTGAGGCGTTTGGATCAGACGAGAGTCATCTCCACAATTGACCTCAAGGACGCCTTTTGGCAGATCCCACTTGATCCAAAATCTCGCGATAATACTGCATTCACGGTACTCGGTCGTCCCTTGTACCACTTCCGGGTCATGCCATTCGGGCTTTGCAATGCCCCACAGACCTTATGCCGCCTTATGCATCGGGTAATTCCACATCAGCTCCATGAGAAGGTGTTTGTCTACTTAGATGACCTACTCATTACTTCTGAAACACTGGGCGAACACTTCTCTCTATTAAAAGAAGTAGCTGAACTTCTATCCCGGGCCGGACTAACCATAAACGTGGCAAAGAGTCAGTTTGTCCTCCGTGAAGTGAACTACCTCGGTTATATTGTCGGGAACGGATGCCTTCGCACAAACCCAGAGAAGTGCCGTGCAATCATGGACTTTCCAACCCCTAAGACGACGAAACAAATCCGACGTTTCTTGGGAATGTGTGGATGGTACCGTCGCTTTATAAAAAAAACTTTGCATCGATCGCTGCCCCACTCACAGATCTAACCGGCAAGTCATGGCGGTGTAAATGGTCAGAAGCTGCCGAAACCGCATCCATGTCGCTGAAGGCCGCCTTATAGTCCGCACCTGTTCTCGCTAACCCGAACTACGACCTACCTTTCTATATACAGTGCGACGCCAGCACCTTCGGCATTGGCAGTCTATTGTTTCAAATTGACACCGATGGCGGTGAGCACCCGATCGAATACATCTCTTACAAGCTAAACACTGCACAACGCAACTACTCTGTTACGGAGTTAGAGTGTTACGCCGCGGTCTTAAGCGTGAAAGGCCTTATATAGAGGGGTATCCATTTACACTATATACCGACCACGCCAGTTTAAGATGGCTCATGTCTCAGAAGGACCTCTCAGGCCGGCTCGCTAGATGGAGTCTTAAACTCCAGGCGTTTCATTTCCAAATTGGTTATCGCAAGGGTTTGGTTAATGTGGAGCCGGACGCATTGTCACGAGCGTTCTGTGACGAGTTAAGTAACCTGGAACCTACGACCAACTACCAACGAGGGGAAACGCTGTCGAGCTTTTCTTCCTTTCGGACAAATCCAGCTCCCATGTCCTTGTGCGCTGCATCAAATCATCCGACAACCACTCCCAGCACGGGCAACAGTGTGGATCCTCCGTTGTACGTGGATTTAAATTCACCAGCGTTCACGCACCCCGAATACGTTGCTTAAATAGATTGCATCAAGGGATTATCAAAGCATGAACATAACTTGCTCGTTAAAGATGGTAAACTTTTAATTGACCCATCGTATGGCCTTCGCTGTATGGACATGGATATTTCGAAGTGGAAACTGGTAATTCCACACCCTTTACAAGCTTCCCTAATAGAACGAGCGCACAATCCACCAACCTCGGCCCACATGAGAGTCGCTAAGACACTGGATAGGTTACGGCGACAGTTCTTTTGGCCGAAGATGGCACTTCAAGTGAAGCAGTTTATTGCCAACTGTCAAGAGTGTAAAATGAATAAACTGGTGAATTACTCCACACGCCCAATGATGGGATCCGGGTTGGAATCATCGCGACCATTTGAAAGAATATTTGTGGACTTTTTAGGACCCTACCCAAGGTCAAACCGCGGTTTCTTTATGTACCTTGTTGGAGAACGAAGTCTTTCTGATGTTCTCTGTTCCCGAATTTGTAGTTAGTGACAATGGAAAACAGTTCACTTCGAACCTATTCCAAGACCTACTCCAGAAGTGTAGAATATCCCATGTTAGAACGCCCATATACTCGCCACAAAGTAACGCATCGGAGCGAGTAAACCTACCTCACAGATCATAGCCACAACGAATGGGATAAGCACCTTCCGGAAATCTTATCCGCCTTACGCAATGTGGTACACGATGTTACGCGATATTCCCCGCATTATTTGGTGTTCGAACAGCACATGTCATTTACGGGCTGCGACTATGCATTGAGAAGGCTTCTCTTCACCGAAGACCCTAACGAGGTATTCATAGTGTCCAAACCAGACCGACTCGATTTGATCAGAGACCAAATCCTGCATTACCTTAAAGTGGCTCACGACAAAACATCAAGATACTATAATCTACGCAGTCGGCATCTGAAGTTTAACCCGGGTCAATCTGTCTTCGTAAGATCCTTCGCACAAAGCAACGCAGCCAGTAAATTTTCCGCTAATTTGGCCTCTAAATTCTTACCAGCCATAATCGAATCCAAGGTTGGGAATGTGGCCTATGCCGTCAAGGACCTTGGTGGGAAACCACTGGGTACTTTCCATGCGAAGGACATACGTACCTGACAAACCCCGCCTGATCTCAGCTTTACATCGGGGCCTTCTTTTGTCCGTTGGCCTAATGTCAGTGTTGGTGTCAAATTGGCCCGCCGTATCGGGACTTTATATCGGTTAGAAATTCTATAGTTAGATAACTAGATGTATTTCTTTCATTTGAATATCTTTCAATTTTTTTTTTAAATCAGCGCCGGCGTATCGTATCTTTCTCGGGGTGGGTCGTCCCTACGATTTGTGGCGAGTGGTATAGCCCTCACCACATAATTCACAATTTATGTCATATGGCATAGCCTCGCAAAACAGCATTACTGTCAACCTGAAAAAAAAATTCCTTTTGATGAACATGAAAGGAGAAAGAGAGGAGAGAAGAAAAGAAGAGGACGAGACCGTCTTCCCTCCGTTTTGGTACGCTGAACGAGCAAGTCGTGTCTTTCTTTACTTTTTTCCTCTTGTTGTACTCGAATCTTGTCGGTTTGGTATAGCTTTTGGTCGAATTGTAATCCATTCAAACCAACAAAAAATATTATATTTGACTTATTATTGTTAATAACCCGTGTGCCTTATTTCTTGCCTATTTTGCAATGTCATAAATTTTAAATTGTAATATACAATATTATAAGATCTATAATTTAACTAAATGATCGGTGAGTGTCTAAATCCACAAAAGGAATTTAAGACGCATAAATTGAGCTGAAGGAGCACCCAACTACGTTTCGTTAGTCGTCGTCGCGAAATTCGCCTCTCATTCGGACACAGAAGTCACGGAGCTCGCGAGAGAGAATTTTATAATCAATTTAAGTGTCGAAGTAATTTATCAGAATTCCTCACAAAATATACGTCATAAAGTTGTCATACCTTTACATCCAACATAAATTCGCATTAATTCGTTCAAAGTGTGATACGATTCCCCGAAAGGCAACAGAAGTGAACGCGTCGGATGCCATATTTTTTTTCTGAGGTGAAAAGTGAAAAGGGAGAAAAAGCACACCGTATTCGTTTCTCCTACGGTAATACAACACTCAACCATCCACTTTTCGCCGCGGTCCACACCAACCAGTCGCGCTCGCATCGCCGCCCTTGTCATCGCCGTCGGAAGTTCGTTCGACCATTTTATTAGCGGCTGGTGTGTAAAGCTTTTCCACCATTGCTGCATCGCTTCAGTTGTACAGTGCGTGGCGGATTTCTTTAACACAGTTTCTAAATGAAATTTCGCCAGTATTTTGTGAGTGCGGAAGGGATCAAATTCTGATTAGAAACAGTTTATAAATGAGAGTGCAACAAAGTGGTACCTTTTTTTTGTGGTACATCTTCTCTGAAGAGTTTTTCAAGCGCTTAATTTTCCTTTCAAAGGAATTCAGCTAAATAAATAAGTGGATAAGGGCAATTGGGCTAATATTCAAAAAGAAAATACCGAGCCAAATTGCATCTCACTTTCGGTTGTCGCTAATGCTGTGGCAATTGGCCCAGTTTGGATTTTACGAGTACTTTCTAACTAACAAAGGTGAGCCTTGTAAATAAAATGTACACGACGAAATGGAACAAAACTTATTTTTTTTTGAACTAAACGTGGCTGACGACAATATTGCCGCTTTTATGTAAATGTATCATGTAGGGCTGTGTTGTTCACTTGGATGAGTTTGGACGATTTGGATGTTAACATCGATTCGTTACATGGACTGTATTGCAGTTAGAAACATAAAGAATAATAATGTCAAGCCATTATCGTGTTCTCAAATCGGGACAAAACAAGTGGGAACAAATGTCAAAATTGTTATACGAACGCCTCCAGATATGAGATTTTATTTCACTGCTAATGAAGATCGTTATCTGCGAGCATCCGGTCCTATAAAACAGATAAGGAAACCAATTGGAACGGAGTTTCAAATACGCCAATGCAACTAAACTTGCCATCATCGTCATTGGAGCATCATTAGCCGCATCAGCAGCATCATCATCCCCCCTCAACAACAAATCTGTACCATGAATACATATATTGCATATAAAATTTGGCTACTCGACCTAATCGATAAGTATTGGCTGGTGCACCAACCCCTCGTATAACGATATTCTCGTTACTTCTTAGATTATAATATTATAATATTTTCTTTTATATCAATAAAAACTATATTTCTATTTAGAATTACATCATATATCTATAAAGATTATACCTATATTTAGAATTATATCATATATCTATAAAAGTTATAAGTAATTTAAAATTACATATCATCCATATTACAATAAAAGGAAACAAGGCACAAGGTCCAATTTTTTTTATTGTTGCAAAAAAAGGAAAAGAAAACAAATTCTTTTGTGAGACTGACATGATGTCCGCTTAGGGCCATCGTTGGAGGTGAGGCCACGCAGGGTATGCGGACCTCGGCATGTTAGGGCAGACCATCGCACCCGTTTCCCTATCTCCTTCCCTTCCTGCGGTCTTATCAAGTCCCTGGTTATGCCCCGCAAGAACCACGACCTTCCCTGAGCGTTAGCCGGCAAATTGGACCGCGCGGGATCCATGCATAACCGGGGAAATTCTGTTAATTGAATGAGGGTGTGCTCTTGCGCCTCCTCATTTCGTTACAGTGGCGCCCAACGTGGGGCGTTATTGGCTCCCCTTTACTCTGTCCTATCCCTATCCTTTTCCGATAAATTCAACATTCAATTTTTCTGAAGGAGCTTATAATTCCGATTTCGATTAAATTTTCTTTCCACACTAGGACTTTAATTAAAGTTCTCGTGTGTTGACTTGGATCGAATCGGAATCGGAACTTGTTTCTAGCCCATAGTCCCAGTTATACAAGAAAATTTTTTTACCGGGAATCAACTACTTGATTTTAGCCTAGTTTTCTGGTGTCTGATCTTTCTTTGAAATTTCAAGAATTTTTTTTTGCTCATTCCGAATGCATGTCCAGCTTAGCTGTTTGACTCATGCTGGATAGTTTGATTGTTTTGAAATTTCAAGAATTTTTTTTGCTCATTCCGAATGCATGTCCAGCTTAGCTGTTTGACTCATGCTGGATAGTTTGATTGTTTTGAAATTTCACGAATTTTTTTTCTCACTCGGAATACATGTTTAGCCTAGCTCTTTGACTTATAGAATAGTGCTTGAGCACAGACCTTTTGATTGTACGGTGTTTAGTTTTGAAACAACCTCAAAACTTTTAAGTAGTGTACCCACGGGCATTGTCGATTACCACTGAAATTTTTAACAATTTGTTCGCATTATTGGTTAATAATTAAAAAGTATGGACATCGCCACGTTAACCGCGAATGAACTTGAGATCGAACTCGAGGTACGAGGAATTCAATCTACTGCCCCTGATGCTGTTGATCTACTAGTATAACAGATAGCAGCAGAAGAGGCTGGTGCGATTGCTCGCCCGCAGAGGATGCACCAACGAGCATCCAAGCGACCACACTCAGAGATTGAATTTTGCCAAAGCAGGTTGCTGACATTGCAGGATAATATCCTGCAACTGAAAGAAACCACTGAACCGGCACAGTCCTCGAAGGCCCAACAAATAGTTTCGCGCCTAAGGTACATATATGGCCGATTGGAACGAGCAGCCACTTTCCCTACGTATAGGGATTTTGCGGGCCAAGTACTCGAGTCCTGTAGGGCGTTGTTAGCTTCAATTGAGGTGTGCCTCCAAAACCCGAATAAGTTAGATGAGTCCGGAGTTGTCTCGAAACCAGCCCCCGCCGACCCGACATCACACGCTGTGATATGTCCACCGCCAATTGACGATGTTACTTCCGCAAGAGTTATTAGGTCAGGAATCGAAGGTAACGCCCCCGAACACCCGGACCGCCGGAAATGCTTCTAGCAACCAAGGCCATAAGGCCGATCGATCTCCGTCCCCTTAACGCTGCTATGAGGGCTCAACTAAATCAATTGGTCGAGCAAATGGCAACGTCACATCAAAGAAACACTGAGATGGAGGTCAAATTGTCTAACCTCCCGGGTGTCGTGACGGAAGGTAACGATTTACCCGCTAGTTTCGAACGTACCCGAGGGCATGTTGCTACACTATCCCCGAGGGCGAACCTCTTATCCATGTCTAATGGGTCCGGCCAAATGCCGAGCCTGTGTCCTCACGGTGATCCAACTGGGATGCCACCTATCGGCACATTTGTCGCAAACTCCGGTGTAAGGCCTGACTACCCGCATAACGAACCAAGTTCGTCGGGATTCCCCACTGGTATGTTCCCTTACTATACCACCAGAAAACCGGAATACCGCCCTCTTTGTCGGAGTTGTCTTTCCTACACGGTTGAGATGTTTTTCTTCCAATTGGAAACCGTCGCCTCCGGTCTTGAACTGTCCCCTGAGGCGTTGTTATTCGAATTGCATACGGTACTAAAGGATGTCGCCCTTCAGTGGTTCTGGACCTGCCGGAAGCTCTACCCTTTGTCATCTTGGTCTGAATTGAAGAATGACTTCCTTGAAAGATTCAAAGATCGACGAAGTAATCTTGAAATCCGTAGAAGCATCGAGTCTCGAAAACAAAGGAGGGACGAAGGCTTCCTGGATTTTTACCATTCGGTCTGAAACCTAACCTTAACGTGCCGTACACCCTATAGTGCCCACGAGCTGATTCAGATCCTAATTTCAAACATGAATCCCGAGCTCCAGTTTCAGTTGACTGAACGACGGTTCGACAACATCAACGATCTGATCAGTAGTTGTGTTGCCTGGGAGGAGTCCTTCAAGAGATTTCGCAGCCCCCCCCCGTAACGCCAGCCTACCCTAGGCGCCTAGTAACCGAAATTCAGTCCGAGGGGTGCGGGGAAGCGATAAAACAACCGGGCGAAGGGTCTGATCCAACTCGACACATCGCGGCGAGGCGCAATTCGGAATCCACCTCCAGCCTAAAACGATCCTCGTTTCAGGAAGATACTAGACGCCCTACTGCGAAAATGGACCTTTCAACGCACACTATATGCTATAACTGTACGGACACGGGCCATACCTTTATCGAGTATCCAATCGCTTCCACTGGCATATTTTGTTACCGGTGCGGACTGAGGGGAACGATAACTTCCAGATGTTCTCGTTGTGCGGGAAACGCCATGCGGGGTCATGGGAGATCTGGTGCCCAGGGCCCGCCGAAACCATTCACCAGAGCAATCCGGGGGGAATCAGCCACCAAAATCGATCTCGAGTCTCGCCGAAGGGATCTTCCGAATGTGGAGTCCACGATTCGATAAGACCACCCGTTACCATTTCGTATCAGCCATCCTGTCCTAATAATATTCTTCCTAACATACCAAAATCACCAGGTTTACCACCTACTTCAAACCTATCCTCTCCTACCGCATCGTCCTACGATTCCAAGCCCGTCCACCGTCCGGACACTCAGTTCTGCCGACATCGAACACGAAATTACTTCGAGAGTAGACGATCTCGAAGGAGCCACGTTATGGCTTCGGTAATAAGCTCTGAGGGAGTTGGAGACAATAGACCCTATGCCTCGGTTCTCATCGATAGCGTGCGCTATAAAGGACTCTTAGATAGTGGCGCGACGATTAGTGTGCTCGGACGAGGATCCGAAAAGTTTCTGACAGACGGCAATTTTAGATTTCGACACTCTCCCTCGCATCTTACGGAAAGTGGTCACAAGCAGCGTGTTTTTGGGTATATCCGTGCTCTCGTCATACCATGTGCCTTTATATAGTTCCCTCGATAGATCAAACGCTATACTTAGGGATTGATTTTTGGAACCGTTTCGGCATCGCCGCTAAAGTTTCATCTCTAGGTATGCCCGACAACATTCCCACATCTCCTGAAGAACCTAAATTCCATGTTCTCTCGGTTGAAGATCAGAATACGTTAAATGGTATTATCAAACGCTTCCCATCAAGTACCAAACTGAGGCTTAGCAAAACATCGTTGATCACGCATTCCATTGATGTAGGTGACGCCAAGCCAGTTAAGCAAAGATTTTACCCGGTTTCGCCTATCAAACAAAAAATTATGTATGATGAACTCGATCGGATGCTGTCTCTGGGGGTAATCGAGGTCAGTGAAAGCTCATGGTGTTCGCCTGTCACGCTGGTGCAGAAGGCAAACGGCAAAGCAAGACTCTGTCTGGATGCTTGGGACGTGAATAAGGTGACCGTCCGAGACGCATATCCTCTGCCCATTATCAACGGAATCTTGGGGCGTTTGGATCAGACGAGAGTCATCTCCACAATTGACCTCAAGGACGCCTTTTGGCAGATCCCACTTGGTCCAAAATCTCGCGATAAGACTGCATTCACGGTACTCGGTCGTCCCTTGTACCACTTCCGGGTCATGCCATTCGGGCTTTGCAATGCCCCACAGACCTTATGCCGCCTTATGCATCGGGTAATTCCACATCAGCTCCATGACAAGGTGTTTGTCTACTTAGATGACCTACTCATTACTTCTGAAACACTGGGAGAACACTTCTCTCTATTAAAAGAAGTAGCTGAACTTCTATCCCGGGCCGTACTAACCATAAACGTGGCAAAGAGTCAGTTTGTCCTCCGTGAAGTGAACTACCTCGGTTATATTGTCGGGAACGGATGCCTTCGCACAAACCCAGAGAAGTGCCGTGCAATCATGGACTTTCCAACCCCTAAGACGACGAAACAAATCCGACGTTTCTTGGGAATGTGTGGATGGTACCGTCGCTTTATAAAAAAAACTTTGCATCGATCGCTGCCTCACTCACAGATCTAACCGGCAAGTAATGGCGGTGTAAATGGTCAGAAGCTGCCGAAACCGCATTCATGTCGCTGAAGGCCGCCTTATCGTCCGCACCTGTTCTCGCTAACCCGAACTACGACCTACCTTTCTATATACAGTGCGACGCCAGCACCTTCGGCATTGGCAGTCTATTGTTTCAAATTGACACCGATGGCGGTGAGCACCCGATCGAATACATCTCTTACAAGCTAAACACTGCACAACGGAACTACTCTGTTACGGAGTTAGAGTGTTACGCCGCGGTCTTAAGCGTGAAAGGCCTTATATAGAGGGGTATCCATTTACACTATATACCGACCACGCCAGTTTAAGATGGCTCATGTCTCAGAAGGACCTCTCAGGCCGGCTCGCTAGATGGAGTCTTAAACTCCAGGCGTTTCATTTCCAAATTGGTTATCGCAAGGGTTTGGTTAATGTGGTGCCGGACGCATTGTCACGAGCATTCTGTGACGAGTTAAGTAACCTGGAACCTACGACCAACTACCAACGAGGGGAAACGCTGTCGAGCTTTTCTTCCTTTCGGACAAATCCAGCTCCCATGTCCTTGTGCGCTGCATCAAATCATCCGACAACCACTCCCAGCACGAGCAACAGTGTGGATCCTCCATTGTACGTGGATTTAAATTCACCAGCGTTCACGCACCCCGAATACGTTGCTTAAATAGATTGCATCAAGGGATTATCAAAGCATGAACATAACTTGCTCGTTAAAGATGGTAAACTTTTAATTGACCCATCGTATGGCCTTCGCTGTATGGACATGGATATTTCGAAGTGGAAACAGGTAATTCCACACCCTTTACAAGCTTCCCTAATAGAACGAGCGCACAATCCACCAACCTCGGCCCACATGAGAGTCGCTAAGACACTGGATAGGTTACGGCGACAGTTCTTTTGGCCGAAGATGGCACTTCAAGTGAAGCAGTTTATTGCAACTGTCAAGAGTGTAAAATGAATAAACTGGTGAATTACTCCACACGCCCAATGATGGGATCCGGGTTGGAATCATCGCGACCATTTGAAAGAATATATGTGGACTTTTTAGGACCATACCCAAGGTCAAAACGGGGGTGCTCCTACATGGCAGTTGTGTTGGATCACTTTTCGAAATTCGTACTGGTAAAAGCCCTTCGTTAAGCCACCGCGGTTTCTTTATGTACCTTGTTGGAGAACGAAGTCTTTCTGATGTTCTCTGTTCCCGAATTTGTAAAACAGTTCACTTCGAACCTATTCCAAGACCTACTCCAGAAGTATAGAATATCCCATGTTAGAACGCCCATATACTCGCCACAAAGTAACGCATAGAGTAAACCTACCTCACAGATCGTAGCCACAACGAATGGGATAAGCACCTTCCGGAAATCTTATCCGCCTTACGCAATGTGGTACACGATGTTACGCGATATTCACCGCATTATTTGGTGTTCGAACAGCACATGTCATTTACGGGCTGCGACTATGCATTGAGAAGGCTTCTCTTCACCGAAGACCCTAACGAGGTATTCATAGTGTCCAAACCAGACGTATTTGGCCTCTAAATTCTTACCAGCCATAATCGAATCCAAGGTTGGGAATGTGGCCTATGCCGTCAAGGACCTTGGTGGGAAACCACTGGGTACTTTCCATGCGAAGGACATTCGTACCTGACGAACCCCGCCTGATCTAGTTAGATAACTAGATGTATTTCTTTCATTTGAATATCTTTTAAAAATTTTTTTTAAATCAGCGCAGGCGTATCGAGACTCGTTCTCGGGGTGGGTCGTCCCCACGATTTGTGGCGAGTGGTATAGCCCTCGCCACATAAATCACAATTTATGCCATATGGCATAGCCTCGCAAAACAGCATTACTGTCAACCTGAAAAAAAAATTCCTTTTGATGAACATGAAAGGAGAAAGAGAGGAGAGAAGAAAAGAATTTAACTAAATGATCGGTGAGTGAATCCACAAAAGGAATTTAAGACGCATAAAATTGAGCTGAAGGAGCACCCAACTACGTTTCGTTAGTCGTCGTCGCGAAACTCGCCTCTCATTGGGACACAGAAGTCACGGAGCTCGCGAGAGAGAATTGTATGATCAATTTAAGTGTCAAAGTAATTTATCAGAATTCCTCACAAAATATACGTCATAAAGTTGTCATACCTTTACACCCAACATAAATTCGCATTAATTCGTTGAATGCCATATTTTTTTTTCTGAGGTGAAAAGTGAAAAGGGAGAAAAAGCGCACCGTATTCGTTTCTCCTACGGTAATACAACACTCAACCATCCACTTTTCGCCGCGGTCCACACCAACCAGTCGCGCTCGCGTCGCCGCCCTTGTCATCGCCGTCGGAAGTTCGTTCGACCATTTTACTAGCGGCTGGTGTGTAAAGCTTTTCCACCATTGCCGCATCGCTTCAGTTGTACAGCGCGTGGCGCATTTCGTTAACCCAGTTTCTAAATGAGATTTCGCCAGTATTTTGTGAGTGCGGAGTGCGGAAGGGTTCAAATTCTGATTAGAAACAGTTCATAAATGAGAGTGCAACAAAGTGGTACCTTTTTTTTTTGTGGTACATCTTCTCTGAAGAGTTTTTCAAGCGCTTAATTTTCCTTTCTAAGGAATAAATAAGTGGATAAGGGCAATTGGGCTAATATTCAATTAGAAAATACCGAGCCAAATTGCATCTCACTTTCGGTTGTCGCTAATGGTGTGGCAATTGGCCCAGTTTGGATTTTACGAGTAATGCTTAGAAGTACTTTCTAACAAACAAAGGTGAGCCATGTAAATTTTCGCATGTACAAGACGAAATGGAACAAAACTTATTTTTTTGAACTAAACGTGGCTGACGACAATATTGCCGCTTTTATGTAAAAAGCCCTACATGGGCTGTGTTGTTCACTTGGAAGAGTTTGGACGATTTGGATGTTAACATCGATTCGTTACATGGACTGTATTACAGTTAGAAACATAAAGAATAATAATGTCAAGCCATTATCGTGTTCTCAAATCGGGACAAAACAAGTGGGAACAAGTCGGATATGAGATTTTATTTCACTGCTAATGAAGATCGTTATCTGCGAGCATCCGGTCCTATGAAACAGATAAGGAAACCAATTGGAACGGAGTTTCAAATACGCCAATGCAACTAAACTTGCCATCATCGTCATTGGAGCATCATTAGCCGCATCAGCAGCATCATCATCCCTAAACAACAAATCTGTACCATGAATACATATATTGCATATAAAATTTGGCTACTCGACCTAATCGATAAGTATTGGCTGGTGCACCAACCCCTCGTATAACGATATTCTCGTTACTTCTTAGATTATAATATTATAATATTTTCTTTTATATCAATAAAAACTATATTTCTATTTAGAATTACATCATATATCTATAAAGATTATACCTATATTTAGAATTATATCATATATCTATAAAAGTTATAGTTATATTTAGACTTACATCATATATCTATAAAGATTATACCTATATTTAGAATTATATCATATATCTATAAAAGTTATAATTATATTTAAAATTACATATCATCCATATTACAATAAAAGGAAACAAGGCAAAAGGTCCAATTTTTTTTATTGTTGCAAAAAAAAAGGAAAAGAAAACAAATTCTTTTGTGAGACTGACATGATGTCCGCTTAGGGCCGTCGTTGGAGGTGAGGCCACGCAGGGTATGCGGACCTCGGCATGTTAGGGCAGAGCATCGCACCCGTTTCCCTATCTCCTTCCCTTTCTGCGGTCTTATCAAGTCCCTGGTTATGCCCCGCAAGAACCACGACCTTCCCTGAGCGTTAGCCGGCCAATTGGACCGCGCGGGACCCATGCATAACCGGGGAAATTCTGTTAATTGAATGAGGGTGTGCTCTTGCGCCTCCTCATTTCGTTACACACTTTTTCGGCTAATCCATTACTTTGTGGATACCGAGGGCTTGAGAATCTCATGACCATGTTGCAATCATGCGCAAATTCCCCAAATTCACGGGAGTTAAACGGCACATTATCCGATTTAGCTATGGTTGGATATCCAAGTTTGTCAAAATTATCTTTCAATTTTCCGATAATATGACGCGCGGTTTTGTTTTTTAAATGTTCAACTATTATATATCCCGAATATGAATCAATTACAGACAAGAAATCCTGTCCTGCATATTCAACAAGTCCATTGACACCAAATGATACGGATACTTCAGTGGTTCCCCTTGAACCAGCTCTTCTTTTTGGCTGTTACGTGTAAACTTTTCACAAATGGCACAAGATGTAACGATTTCCCTTATGTGACTGTTCATGTTAGGCCAATAATAATACATCCTTGCGCGTGCAAGAGTTTTTTCGATTCCCAAGTGTGGCCCATGCAACCACTTACTGAGTTTTCCTTGTAATTCTTTAGGAATTACCTGTCGGTGATCACGAAAAAGTAAGCCATTCTCAAAATGAAGCTCATGCTTGAATTTGTGAAAATTACGGCTCAGATCGTCCAGTAGATGATAATTTGGCCAACCGTTTTCTACATATCGACAAATTCTCAAAAATTGCTCATCTCGTTCAATGGTTGAACGGTACAAATCATAATTTTGTTCTGATAAACAAGCCGATTTAGTTACTGAATGAATGATTCCCATTAAATCCGTATCTTCCGTACATTCCAATAATTGGGCCCGTGAAAGGCAGTCAGCCACAAGCATTTCTTTCCCCGGTTTATAAACCACAGTAATCATAGGATATCTCAAAAGTGACATGAACATTCGCTGAAGTCGCATTGTTACATCATCAATATCGCGCTTGACTAAGGTTTCCAAAGGTCGCTTTCAACCGTAAATTCACGCCCATACAAGAAGTAATGAAATCGCTGACATGCGAAAACAATCGCCAACAACTCCTTTTCGATCTGAGCCCATTTTTGTTCACTTTTACTTAGCGTCCGCGACGCATAAGATATTGGGTGTCCGTTATGAACCAGTACACAACCCAATCCATCCTTGGATGCATCCGTTTGCACAATGACTGGCAACTTTGGATCATAAATAGCTAACACCGGTTCCGATGTTACTATTTTAAGCAATTTTTTAAATTCCCGATCATGATTTTCCGCCCATTCAAATTCAACATCCTTTCGCGTAAGGTTGCGTAATCCGGCCGATTCCTTTGACAAGTTTGGAATGAACTTAGCTAAATATTTGAGAATACCCAAAAATCTCGCGACGGCCTCTTTATTCTTCGGTTTTTGCATTTTTAAAATCGCGTCACGATACTTCAAATTTGCTTTAAATTGACCATCAAATAAAATATTCCCCATGAATTTAACCTCGCGTTTCCGACACTGAATTTTATCCGGATTAAGCTTAATGTTGTTTGCCCGCGCTCGTGTAAGTACTTTCTCCATTATCCGATCATGTTCTTCCTCCGTTTCCGCGTAGATACCAACATCATCAAAATAAATTATTACCCCCTCTATGTCTCCCAAAATTTTAAACATTTCACGTTGAAACAATTCCGGTACAAAATTAAGCCCGTCGCTTTATAAAAAAAACTTTGCATCGATCGCTGCCCCACTCACAAATCTAACCGGCAAGTCATGGCGGTGTAAATGGTCAGAAGCTGCCGAAACCGCATTCATGTCGCTGAAGGCCGCCTTATCGTCCGCACCTGTTCTCGCTAACCCGAACTACGACCTACCTTTCTTTATACAGTGCGACGCCAGCACCTTCGGAATTGGCAGTGTATTGTTTCAAATTGACACCGATGGCGGTGAGCACCCGATCGAATACATCTCTTACAAGCTAAACACTGCACAACGGAACTACTCTGTTACGGAGTTAGAGTGTTACGCCGCGGTCTTAAGCGTGAAAGGCCTTATATAGAGGGGTATCCATTTACACTATATACCGACCACGCCAGTTTAAGATGGCTCATGTCTCAGAAGGACCTCTCAGGCCGGCTCGCTAGATGGAGTCTTAAACTCCAGGCGTTTCATTTCCAAATTGGTTATCGCAAGGGTTTGGTTAATGTGGAGCCGGACGCATTGTCACGAGCGTTCTGTGACGAGTTAAGTAACCTGGAACCTACGACCAACTACCAACGAGGGGATACGCTGTCGAGCTTTTCTTCCTTTCGGACAAATCCAGCTCCCATGTCCTTGTGCGCTGCATCAAATCATCCGACAACCACTCCCAGCACGGGCAACAATGTGGATCCTCCGTTGTACGTGGATTTAAATTCACCAGCGTTCACGCACCTCGAATACGTTGCTTAAATAGATTGCATCAAGGGATTATCAAAGCATGAACATAACTTGCTCGTTGAAGATGGTAAACTTTTAATTGACCCATCGTATGGCCTTCGCTGTATGGACATGGATATTTCGAAGTGGAAACTGGTAATTCCACACCCTTTACAAGCTTCCCTAATAGAACGAGCGCACAATCCACCAACCTCGGCCCACATGAGAGTCGCTAAGACACTGGATAGGTTACGGCGACAGTTCTTTTGGCCGAAGATGGCACTTCAAGTGAAGCAGTTTATTGCAACTGTCAAGAGTGTAAAATGAATAAACTGGTGAATTACTCCACACGCCCAATGATGGGATCCGGGTTGGAATCATCGCGACCATTTGAAAGAATATATGTGGACTTTTTAGGACCATACCCAAGGTCAAAACGCGGGTGCTCCTACATGGCAGTTGTGTTGGATCACTTTTCGAAATTCGTACTGGTAAAAGCCCTTCGTTAAGCCACCGCGGTTTCTTTATGTACCTTGTTGGAGAACGAAGTCTTTCTGATGTTCTCTGTTCCCGAATTTGTAGTTAGTGACAATGGAAAACAGTTCACTTCGAACCTATTCCAAGACCTACTCCAGAAGTATAGAATATCCCATGTTAGAACGCCCATATACTCGCCACAAAGTAACGCATCGGAGCGAGTAAACCTACCTCACAGATCGTAGCCACAACGAATGGGATAAGCACCTTCCGGAAATCTTATCCGCCTTACGCAATGTGGTACACGATGTTACGCGATATTCACCGCATTATTTGGTGTTCGAACAGCACATGTCATTTACGGGCTGCGACTATGCATTGAGAAGGCTTCTCTTCACCGAAGACCCTAACGAGGTATTCATAGTGTCCAAACCAGACGTATTTGGCCTCTAAATTCTTACCAGCCATAATCGAATCCAAGGTTGGGAATGTGGCCTATGCCGTCAAGGACCTTGGTGGGAAACCACTGGGTACTTTCCATGCGAAGGACATACGTACCTGACGAACCCCGCCTGATCTAGTTAGATAACTAGATGTATTTCTTTCATTTGAATATCTTTCAAAATTTTTTTTTAAATCAGCGCAGGCGTATCGAGACTTTTTCTCGGGGTGGGTCGTCCCCACGATTTGTGGCGAGTGGTATAGCCCTCGCCACATAATTCACAATTTATGCCATATGGCATAGCCTCGCAAAACAGCATTACTGTCAACCTGAAAAAAAAATTCCTTTTGATGAACATGAAAGGAGAAAGAGAGGAGAGAAGAAAAGAATTTAACTAAATGATCGGTGAGTGTCTAAATCCACAAAAGGAATTTAAGACGCATAAATTGAGCTGAAGGAGCACCCAACTACGTTTCGTTAGTCGTCGTCGCGAAATTCGCCTCTCATTGGGACACAGAAGTCACGGAGCTCGCGAGAGAGAATTGTATGATCAATTTAAGTGTCGAAGTAATTTATCAGAATTCCTCACAAAATATACGTCATAAAGTTGTCATACCTTTACACCCAACATAAATTCGCATTAATTCGTTGAATGCCATATTTTTTTTTCTGAGGTGAAAAGTGAAAAGGGAGAAAAAGCGCACCGTATTCGTTTCTCCTACGGTAATACAACACTCAACCATCCACTTTTCGCCGCGGTCCACACCAACCAGTCGCGCTCGCGTCGCCGCCCTTGTCATCGCCGTCGGAAGTTCGTTCGACCATTTTACTAGCGGCTGGTGTGTAAAGCTTTTCCACCATTGCCGCATCGCTTCAGTTGTACAGTGCGTATATCAGGGCACCATAAAAGTGCAATATTCCAATGAACGCTCCTTCGAATTACTTTTATCAAAGGTGGGAGCTTTACCAGCCAGTGAAGGCAGTACCTTCTTCGTAAGCAGAGGGGAACGTCAAAAGCTGGTAAAGGCGACAATCCCGTTGCCTGAAAATTGCGGAAGCCTGTGGAAATTGTCGCAAGACTCCAAGCCCAAAATCAGGGTCTTGACACAAATAAATGGCGAATCTACTCACAAAAAGAGTGTGCAGATGATGCATCTCTACTCTTTGTGGGAGTGGATGAGCCCTCTGTCAAGATTCTGAAAGAAAAGTTCGGAATTCGTCCCTACCACTTCCTTGGTCGTGCCTCAGTGCTCATATAGGGATGTGGCGTGGATAAAGGGGGTAAAAGTTATATATAATGGTTGTGTTCACTGGGAAAAGTAATGTCGTTGTCGTGTTAAGTCGAAAACTCAAATCGACATCGACACCCATGCCAGTGACACAACAACAACTAATAATAAAATGACTTATAAGACATCAACTAACAACACTCGTGACTGTTGTTAAAAAATGTTACTTTCTGTCGACGACAACTGTAATGTTATCTGTTTATTAATGTTGGATCGATGGCCATCTTATTATTTGCATTTTTTGAGGCGATCTGGGGTGGAGCGACTATAGGCAGCGTGCACGCCAAGCGATGCTCTGTGCTAGCTCGTCGGATGTGGGGGGGTTCTTGCCTGCCACTCACCCAGTTTCATTACACAAAGTTTTGCGTTCACTAAGCGGCAAAGAAACCGCGAGGAAGGAAATAAAATACGAGCAGAATCCGCAGAGGATAAAAAGCAACCACAACCGATTACCTGCTACTGTTGGAGCTGGTAAGGGAGAAAACATGGCGAGTCCCAAAGGGAACCCATGACTGTCCTTGCCCTCTAGTGAGCGCAACTTACCTTCGAAGATCAAGTAGGAGGGAAGAGATGCCAGAAATGTCTTAAGACCAACTCATTTTCGTTTTTCTTTTCAAATACAATTATTTTATTTTCATATGATAATGTTTCCTTATATATGTATGCCAACAAAAAAAAAGGAATATAACCTTGGGGTATTAATATGTAATCAGCACTATAGTTAAGAACAATTCGTTATATATATTTTTTTCTGATTAATAAAGATTTACGCGATATACGAAGACAAATTATGGTAGCGTAAATTAAATAGGAATATAGATACTATAAAATTTTGTATTTTTCGTTTTATCATTTTTTTTTCTTTTATATTAAGTCCATAAATTTTTTTTTCTAATTAATAAAGATTTACGCGATATAAGAAGACAAATTATGGTAGCGTAAATTAAATAGAAATATAGATACTATAAAATTTTTTGTATTTTTTGTGTCATCATATAGACATCGAATACTATTGAAAAGGGGTCAGGTGCTTTTTTTTTTTTCTTCTTTTTTTTTTCTCTTCTTTTTTTTCAATTATATAGTTAAAAATGTTGCAATGTATCATTTACCTTTTAAAGCAGGGTAACCCTGCACATTTCCTTCGGCAGCGCTGACGAGGTCGACGTCCAGGATGGCTGAAACCAATTTAAATTTCTCATTAAAATTTTAGCGTGGCCCTGGCCACACGGATAGCGATAATTATAAAGCTAACGGTCATAATTTCCCTTTTTTTTAAAAAAAGAAAAAGAAACAAAAAAAACAAAACGAGACCAATTCAATGCCAATAACGTATTCATGGGTTTTACCCCGCAAAGCAACCTTTGAGAACAGTAATCGTAAACACGGAACAATGCCTCAAAATTTCATATATATTCAACAAAAAAAAATAAAATCTGCGGGTTTCCAAGATGTTGTTAAGGTAAATCCGTTGTCGGCGTCCAGTAATACAGGTATTATGCCTGACCCATAAACCGAAAAGGACATCTGGTGGCACAAGGTAGCAGTAGCATTGATACCAAAAAAATTACACTACTCTGTTCCAGTTTTAATGGTAAGTACGACTTTCTTGCGTTCGTTAAATCCGAGTTAATTTTTTTCTTTGCAGGGAAATTCATTGGGGCCCGTGCGTTTTTTGGCTTTAGCACATGGAAGAAAATATGTATTTATTCGATGGAATTTTCTTAAAAGTTAATAAAAAAACGCGCGACGGGAATAATTTAATGGTCCCCGTCGTTTTTAATAAAGCAATAAAATAACTTTAATTATTTGGAAATAATTTCGCAGAAAAAATTTTATTTGCTGCGACAGCCCTTTTTTCAGTGGACTTTAGCACATGAAAAAAAATACACATTTTTGCCGTTTAAATTTTCTTTAAAGTTAATAAAACGCGCGACGGGAATGATTTAAAGGTCCTCGTCGTTATTAATAAAACAAAAGGGCACTTTTAATTAATCTTTTTGAAATAAATTTCGCTTAAAAAAGGATAATCACTGAGACAGCCATTTTTATTCAGTGGTCTGCCTGAACTTTTATCATTGACGCTGACCGGTGTCGGTGTGTATTGTAACGAAACTGCCATACGGTGAAAATTTTGTTTAAATTCTCTTAACAAACTTTTAATGCCATTACCAAAACTTTATTAGTGTTGCATTTCGTAAGATTTTTAGTAACGATTACTGACTAAATTTCCAATCTTTTTTTGTATTCTTATAGATCCGTCGAGAACTTCGCGGCGTGGGTTAACGACGGCCATTTTCCTTTTTTTTTTTTGGCTTTAGCACATGGAAGAAAATATGTATTTTTTCGATGGAATTTTCTTTAAAGTTAATAAAAAACGCGCGACGGGAATAATTTAATGGTCCCCGTCGTTTTTAATAAAGCAATTAAATAACTTTAATTATTTGGAAATAATTTCGCAGAAAAAAATTTATTTGCTGCGACAGCCCTTTTTTCAGTGGACTTTAGCACATGAAAAAAAAATACACCTTTTTTCCGTTTAAATTTTCTTTAAAGTTAATAAAACGCGCGACGGGTATGATTTAATGGTCCTCGTCGTTTTTTTAATAAGGCAATAATTAAGTTTAATTATTTGGAAATAATTTCGCAGAAAAAAATTTATTTACTGCGACAGCCCTTTTTTTCAGTGGACTTTAGCACATGAAAAAAAATACACATTTTTGTCGTTTAAATTTTCTTTAAAGTTAATAAAACGCGCGACGGGAATGATTTAATGGTCCTTGCCGTTATTAATAAAACAAAAAGGGCACTTTTAATTAATCTTTTTGAAATAAATTTCGCTTAAAAAAGGATAATCACTGAGACAGCCATTTTTATTCAGTGGTCTGCCTGAACTTTTTTCCAGTGACGCTGACCGGTGTCGGTGTGTATTGTAACGAAACTGCCATACGGTGAAAATTTTGTTTAAATTCTCTTAACAAACTTTTAATGCCATTACCAAAACTTTATTAGTGTTGCATTTCGTAAGATTTTTAGTAACGGTTACTGCCTAAATTTCCAATCTTTTTTTGTATTCTTATAGATTCGTCGAGAACTTCGCGGCGTGGGTTAACGACGGCCATTTTCCTTTTTTTTTGGCTTTAGCACATGGAAGAAAATATGTATTTTTTCGATGGAATTTTCTTTAAAGTTAATAAAAAACGCGCGACGGGAATAATTTAATGGTCCCCGTCGTTTTTAATAAAGCAATAAAATAACTTTAATTATTTGGAAATAATTTCGCAGAAAAAAATTTATTTGCTGCGACAGCCCTTTTTTCAGTGGACTTTAGCACATGAAAAAAAATACACATTTTTGTCGTTTAAATTTTCTTTAAAGTTAATAAAACGCGCGACGGGAATGATTTAATGGTCCTCGTTGTTTTTAATAAAACAAAAAGGGCACTTTTAATTAATCTTTTTTTGAAATAAATTTCGCTTAAAAAAGGATAATCACTGAGACAGCCATTTTTATTCAGTGGTCTGCCTGAACTTTTATCAGTGACGCTGACCGGTGTCGGTGAGTATTGTAACGAAACTGCCATACGGTGAAAATTTTGTTTAAATTCTTTTAACAAATTTTTAATGCCATTACCAAAACTTTATTAGTGTTGCATTTCGTAAGATTTTTTTGTAACGATTACTGACTAAATTTCCAATCTTTTTTTGTATTCTTATAGATTCGTCGAGAACTTCGCGGCGTGGGTTAACGACGGCCATTTTCCTTTTTTTTTTGCTTTAACACATGGAAGAAAATATGTATTTATTCGATGGAATTTTCTTTAAAGTTAATAAAAAAACGCGCGACGGGAATAATTTAATGGTCACCGTCGTTTTTAGTAAAACAATAAAATAACTTTAATTATTTGGAAATAATTTCGCAGAAAAAAATTTATTTGCTGCGACAGCGCTTTTTTCAGTGGACTTTTAGCACATGAAAAAAAATATACATTTTTGCCGTTTAAATTTTCTTTAAAGTTAATAAAACGCGCGACGGGAATGATTTAAATGTCCTCGTCGTTATTAATAAAACAAAAAGGGCACTTTTAATTAATCTTTTTGAAATAAATTTCGCTTAAAAAAGGATAATCACTGAGACAGCCATTTTTATTCAGTGGTCTGCCTGAACTTTTTTCCAGTGACGCTGACCGGTGTCGGTGTGTATTGTAACGAAACTCCCCTATGGTGAGTCTAACTCTACTTCATCGCCTCTCTTTTTCTTCCTTCTTTCTGCTTCTTCGTATTAACTAGTTGTTGGTGATGCTTGTAGAAAAAATTTTCATCAAAGCGGTGTAGCAAGAGAGAGAAAGTGTGATGCTGCTGCATCCGGTGATGTGTCGAAATATGATGCAGTCGGTAAGACAAAAAAACTTTTCGGAGAGAGTGTGTTCAACTACTGTCGATAGGAGTTGACTTAACAATCATTCAATTTCCCATAATGCAACTTCGATTTAAAACGAATCAAGTTGAGGTAAATCGACAACTAGGCGGTATCTATATCAAATTTGCCCTCTTTCTGCAATGTATCGTCGCCACCACAAAACAGGCTTTACGGGGGGTTTCAATTGGACACACCGAAAAGGCTTAGCATGAAAGATACCTAAACTTCTACCTTGATGGTCCTCTAATGAATAGTAGCAGTTTCCCCGCTTTTCCTTGATACGCGCCTTCGGGAAGGTTGGCGCTAGTTTGGCGTTAAAACCCTTCAACCACTTGCTTTGAGCAAAGTTTCGGCGATATACTTCTTGACCCACTTGAAAATCTACGTGCCTGGACCGGGTGTTGTATTTTCTTTCATTTACCTCGTATGCTCGTCTCATGTTCTCTTTGGCTTTAATACGTACTTGGGCTAACCCGTCCTCATGGGAAATGAAAGTGTCGGGTGGCTCCAACAGGCTCAACTTCCGCAAGAGCTCGTAATTCTTTCCGTGTGTGATCATATTTTGAAGAAGAAACATGGTGAAAATCCCGTGGACGTGTGCCTAGAACTTCGTAGCGAACAGCTGATATGTCCAAGATTACCATCCCAATCCGACTGATCATCCTTCAAGAAGGCGCGAATAGCCGCGATCAGGGACCTGTTTACTCGCTCTGAAGCATTCGCCTGAGGTGAATAGAGTGCGGTGTAAGTATGAACCACCCCGTAGTTTGCCAACAGTTGATTGAAGTCTTTACTTTTAAACTGCACCCCATTATCTGTGACGATGGTTTCAGGGACCCCGAACGTCGGGAAAATATTATTCTTTAGATAGTCGATGATCGGTCGCGCAACGAATTTTTTTAGTGGTAGCAAGAAGTGAAACTTCGTGAAGTGGTCCAAAATGATCAACAGCCCTATGTGCCCAGCCTTGGATCTTGGAAATGGTCCGATCAAGTCCTTATAAAGACGTTGGAAGGGTCTCGATGAAACATTTTGCTGGCCCATAAATGGTCTTAGTGCTACGTTAGGGTGTTTAGTAGTCTTACAAACAGGACACTTTAAAACGTAATCTCGTACTTCCGCGAACATTTGTGGCCAGAAGAAGTTTGCCTTCACTCTTTGATAGGTCTTACTAATGCCACCGTGCGCTGACGTTAGGGAATCGTGTGCACGCTCTATTACGTGATTCGTGAGGCCTTTGGGAACCCACAATTTCCAGGTTGACTGCTCTTGCAGCTCATCGCCGCGATAGAAGTCAGTGCGCTTATAGAGGTAGCGGTCGACCACAGACAGATCTGGCAGGCGTTGTCCAGGTGACTCTCGAAGTCTTCAGTTATAACGAGCAGGTTGTCCAAATATACGAATACCCTTTCGTGGAGCTCAGCTTGGATGACTTTCTCCATCAGGCGGCACATGGTTTGTGGCGCATTACACAAACCAAACGGCATGACCTTGAACTGATACAAAGGACGTTTCGGAACTGCGAATGCAGTCTTCGCTCTAGAATTAACTTCTAGTGGCATTTGCCAAAAGGCGTCCTTCAAGTCCAAGCTGGAGATGAATTCAGCCCGTGGAATTCGGCTCAATATTCCCTGGATATGCGGAAGGGGATAGGCATCAGTAATCGTTACTGCGTTTAGCTTTCGTGAGTCGAGGCACAACCTGACCTTACCAGGCTTCCGCACTAATACCACTGGCGAACTCCACGAGCTCTGCGACTCTTCAATCACCCCTAGTTTTAACATCCTGTTTAATTCATCAAAGATTAATTTTTCAATTGCAGGCGATACCGGGTAATGCCGTTGTTTTATGGCCTTGTTGTCATTGGTGTCTATAATCTGCTCCACGAGCGAAGTTTTCCCTAATCCCTCTGTATCGTATGATGGAAATAATTGTCGCTGGTGTTACCACCTATTCGGACACAATATCTGGAGCCAATCCGAAAAGCTTCCAGAAGTCAATACCCAGGTAAAGATTTTGGGCTAGCGAAGGAACCACATACAACTGAAGTCGCCCGGTAGTACCTCGAAACTTGAGATCCGCCGTGAAAACTCCGCAGACCTTTTGGACGTTCCCATCCGCTGTCCTAATTGGCGAGACAAAACGTTTTAACATAAAGTCGCCACTCAATATGGTTGCTGCCAACGAACCACCAATGCAGCTTATCGACGCCCCGCTATCTAACAATCCTAGCGTTTCATTCCCCCACAAGGTAACAGAGGCGTACGGGCGCACATCGTTATCCTTAACCAAAATGGTACTCAATACAAGGCGTCGGTTTTCCTTAACTTTTTTCCAGAATTGTTTCATCCTCGCAGATGATCTGCTGGGCGTGGTCATTGCTGAACTGGCGACCGAATTAAAGATTTTTGCACGAGCCAGGTTGTACTCGTTCACCCGGATGTGAAGCGGTCTAGTAGGGAATAATTTAACGTGAATATTTTCGTGAGACGACTTAGGACCGAAGACTGGACGATCATTAATCAGAATCGCCTTTGGCGATTCTATTTTTACTCCACCTGAGTCGTCTGCGCAAGGCAAGTTGGGATTTAACGTGGGTGTGAGCTGGCGTTCCGGTTCACACCCCTCGTCCAGTTTCCCGGCCTATTACATCGTTGGCAGTTTGGCTTATAGACATCTACTGCGCCACAACCGTAACAAAAGATTTTTCGCGACTCGAGACACATGTCAAATCGGTGCCCTTCGGTATTACAATTCACGCAAATAAGTTTGGGTGGGATGCGGGTTTCTCGGATAGCGTGCTTGGGTGGTTCGGGTACTGATAGAGCTTTCACCCCTTCGGGTTCAGTCTCCCCTGGGGTCAGTAACTCAGCAACTTGAAGACGCGGGTAAGCTGGTCGAGCGATCGGAACAGGGCGATATACATCGTTTAAAAACCGCTCGCGCCTTTGGACTACTCGACGCAGCATAGCCACTGAGTTAATATCTATGTGGAGTATTTCGTGTCTCACCTCGGCATGGAGATTCCTTACGAGGATCTCTACAAACTCTAATTCCGCCAATGGTGTCCTGAGGCGATCAGTTAGTCTAACAATTGAGTCGTAATACTCATCGAACGGTTCCCTTTCGCGTTGTTTCCGTCCCCTTATTGCTTCGCGGAGGTCATAATCGGACCGACTATCTTTATATTGTTGTCGTAAGTTGTCAATCAGTTCATCCCATAGAAAGAATGGATGCGACCTATGAAACCTCCAAAGCCACTCCTTGGCTCTACCCCTGAACAACAGATGCGCGTTCTTGCACAGCACGACAAAATTTCCATCCAGACTCTGCTGAGTCAACGCCTGCACTTGATAAATGAAATTATCGATCGTCAAACCCTCGGATGTTCCCTCAAATTGGAGGTGCCAACTCGAGATTATATTTGATATTTTAACGGCTGTGTTAACGTCAATATGAGCAGAACTTGTTGGATTTATCGGATGCGCATTAGGTTCTCTGTGTTCAAAAGGCATGTTATGTGGCTATGAGAAGTTCTCGGCATCTGGGGTATTGGGTGGTACCTCCCGATCTCTACGTTCGCCTTCTTGTAAATTTAATCGGTTAAAACATCGTTCAACGTTTGATTCAATAATTACAGAAAGGTCCTGCGTAAGGTGTTGCAGCACTGATTCTTGGATCTGACTCACCGATTCATTCACGACTCGTTGTATCGTTGGAACTAGGTTCGAATCTCTCCTACTTTGGGCACCCGCAGCGCCGGGCAAGGAATGGCGCGTGCCTATCGGCCTTATCTCTCCAACCGAGGCTTGGGACTCGTGGCGACGATCCTTGTCGGCATTTACTGGAGGCCGAAGCGGAGGTTTCCGTGTCGATCTATTACGAGTATTGTGACCGTTTGGATCTTCGGCCACCACATTATCGCTTACAGCACCCGGGTTTAATCGCACAACATAAGGTTGAAGCGAACTTAAAGAACATGGCTGATTGCATCGGGGACAGGTCTCCACAACTTTCAAGTTTTCGGATAGACAATACCGATGGAAGACGTGGTGAAAAGTGGTGAGCACACTTTCCGCGGTCCCATCGATGATGATTTTACAGAGGGGACACTCATAGAGTTCGGGTTCTACCAACCTCAGGGGGATGTTAGGCCCTTTTGGACCATCTAAACTGCGTCTAACGGCCATAACGTAACACTATTTGGAAGGTTACTGGGAAGAATTATATAATTGGTCAAATCGATTGAAGTCTATGGAAAGATCTTCAGTAGACCGTGGTTAAGATATAACTGAGATATCAAGGTGGTTAAGACGCCCATTAAGGATCGTATATCCGGATATCCCAATCGGTGGCAACCCACAAATTGAAATGTCCGTGGAAACGACAAAAGAATACATACAATAAGAAAACAAAATTGATATAGAACTCGAAACCTACTGTTTCAAAAAAAAAATTCAGTTAAGCCTCCAATGCAGTGACAACTACTAGAAATCACCAATATAACTAACCATATCACTATTGGTAGCGTCAACGAGACCGATCTAGCGAACCCTACTTAAGCCAAGGTACACTAGAAAAGCAATATATCTATGAAACTTGTTATTGCCCTGGTAGAACTAAGGTTCACTTTCCTTCTGGCAATCCGTAAAGCAAAAAAAAATTAATTAAAATACACAAATATATCTATATATATACAACCTATAGAATTTCCCACTAATAACAAATGAGCATCTCTCCCTCTCTCTCTCTCCCTCTCTCTCTCTCCTTGGGCAAGCCGCGTGTCACTAAGAGCTCCGGACGTCGGTCTCCTCATATTACCTAATGGGGATGGTTAGTTCGAACAAGGGACAAACTTATCTTTGGTATCTAGTCATATTCGAAACCCGACGGGTCCAAACTAAAGTATCTAATCAATCTTCAGTTGTTTAGAAGGAAAGTCAAAATAAAACAAAAATTTAAATTGGTCTTCTCAAATCGAATGGTTTTAGCCACAATTGTACCATTATTTAGTCGTTAAGTCTCACTAACCACAACTCGGTCATTTCCATTAGAAAAAAAATTTATTTAAAGAAGTTAAGTGTTATCGTTCCATAAAACTGCTAAGCATTCGACCGGTCAGGCGATTTGCTATTAAAAGAGATTCCTGCAATTCCAGGTCCGACCCAGACAGTTCGGAACACAAAAAAAATTTAATGAAAAGGCAACTCTGATTTATTGAAGATAAGTTATAAAAGTTACTATCTGACCAGTGGCATCGGTCAAGTCTCCGGCAGTCGTACACCAGTGTACTTGCAATTCCGTGTGCCCTCTAGTCAATAAGAACAAGAAAAGGGTAGTTACTGTTGTTCGCGTCATCGATCCGTCAGGCATATGACTGGGTAGGTATGTAGCCAACGCTTAGCACTTCCTAACTCCGCGTTCACCGTACGTAAATCGAGGACCGAGAGGAGAAATGAAACAACCATTTAATTGTGCCAATGCAAGAAAAGATTTAACCAAATCATCGGTCAGGGCCTCACAGTCAGTCGCCGGCTCACCTGCGTTTCCGAACTTGCATCTAGTGACCCAGAAACATCGGTCAAGTCTCCGGCGGTCGCACGCCAGTGTACTTGCAATTCCATATGACTCAGGGGCACTTCCTCACGCGAACAACACAAGGAAAGTTACACAGTGCTTAAGTGACACTGCTCTTAATCAATCCAGTATGAAAAAAAAATGAAACCTTAGAAGAAATCTATGGGATCAGAATCAAGAGAAGTTTGGGTCTTAACCTCATCGGGCTAAGTAACAATTGAGACGAAACTATTGTTGGGTACTCGAACGGGGTGGCGAGCTACCGACTCGTTCAGTTATTGGGGAGTTACCATTAGAGATTTAAACCAATTTAAACAAACACAGAAGTGTGGAACCCAAAAGGAATCCCGACTGATGTCAGAACCCTTTTCGGGCCCCACTTTGGGCGCCATTTATGTAATGTTATCTGTCTATTAATGTTGGATCGATAGCCATCTTATTATTTGCATTTTTTGAGGCGATCTGGGGTGGAGCGACTATAGGCAGCGTGCACGCCAAGCGATGCTCTGTGCTAGCTCGTCGGATGTGGGGGGATTCTTGCCTGCCACTCACCCAGTTTCATTACACAAAGTTTTGCGTGCACTAAGCGGCAAAGAAACCGCGAGGAAGGAAATAAAATACGAGCAGAATCCGGAGAGGATAAAAAGCAACCACAACCGATTACCTGCTACTGTTGGAGCTGGTAAGGGGGAAAACATGGCGAGTCCCAAAGGGAACCCATGACTGTCCTTGCCCTCTAGTGAGCGCAACTTACCTTCGAAGATCAAGTAGGAGGGAAGAGATGCCAGAAATGTCTTAAGACCAACTCATTTTCGTTTTTCTTTTCAAATACAATTATTTTATTTTCATATAATAATGTTTCCTTATATATGTATGACAACAAAAAAAAAAGGAATATAACCTTGGGGTATTAATATGTAATCAGCACTATAGTTAAGAACAATTCGTTATATATATTTTTTTCTGATTAATAAAGATTTACGCGATATACGAAGACAAATTATGGTAGCGTAAATTAAATAGGAATATAGATACTATAAAATTTTGTATTTTTCGTTTTATCATTTTTTTTTCTTTTATATTAAGTCCATAAATTTTTTTTTCTAATTAATAAAGATTTACGCGATATAAGAAGACAAATTATGGTAGCATAAATTAAATAGGAATATAGATACTATAAAATTTTTGTATTTTTCGTCTTATCATTTTTTTTCTTTTATATTAAGTCCAACATTTTTTACTCTAATTAATAAAGATTTACGCGATATACGAAAACAAATTATGGTAGCATATATTAAATAGGAATATAGATACTATAAAATATTTTGTATTTTTTTTGTTTTATCATTTTTTTTCTTTTATATTAAGTCCATAAATTTTTTTTTCTAATTAATAAAGATTTACGCGATATAAGAAAACAAATTATGGTAGCATAATTTAAATAGAAATATAGATACTATAAAATTTTTTGTATTTTTTTGTGTCATCATATAGACATCGAATACTATTGAAAAGGGGTCAGGTGCTTTTTTTTTTCTTCTTTTTTTTTTCTCTCTTCTTTTTTTTCAATTATATAGTTAAAAATGTTGGAATGTATCATTTACCTTTTAAAGCAGGGTAACCCTGCACATCTCCTTCGGCAGCGCTGACGAGGTCGACGTCCAGGATGGCTGAAACCAATTTAAATTTCTCATTAAAATTTTAGCGTGGCCCTGGCCACACGGATAGCGATAATTATAAAGCTAACGGTCATAATTTCCCTTTTTTTTAAAAAAAAAGAAAAAGAAACAAAAAAAACAAAACGAGACCAATTCAATGCCAATAACGTATTCATGGGTTTTACCCCGCAAAGCAACCTTTGAGAACAGTAATCGTAAACACGGAACACTGCCTCAAAATTTCATATATATTCAACAAAACAAAATTAAAATCTGCGGGTTTCCAAGATGTTGTTAAGGTAAATCCGTTGTCGGCGTCCAGTAATACAGGTATTATGCCTGACCCATAAACCGAAAGGGACATCTGGTGGCACAAGGTAGCAGTAGCATTGATACCAAAAAAATTACAATACTCTGTTCCAGTTTTAATGGTAAGTACGACTTTCTTGCGTTCGTTAAATCCGAGTTAATTTTTTTCTTTGCAGGAAATTCATTGGGGCCCGTGAGTTTTTTGGCTTTAGCACATGGAAGAAAATATGTATTTATTCGATGGAATTTTCTTTAAAGTTAATAAAAAAACGCGCGACGGGAATAATTTAATGGTCCCCGTCGTTTTTAATAAAGCAATAAAATAACTTTAATTATTTGGAAATAATTTCGCAGAAAAAAATTTATTTGCTGCGACAGCCCTTTTTTCAGTGGACTTTAGCACATGAAAAAAAATACACCTTTTTTCCGTTTAAATTTTCTTTAAAGTTAATAAAACGCGCGACGGGAATGATTTAATGGTCCTCGTCGTTTTTTTAATAAGGCAATAATTAAGTTTAATTATTTGGAAATAATTTCGCAGAAAAAAATTTATTTACTAAGACAGCCCTTTTTTTCAGTGGACTTTAGCACATGAAAAAAAATACACATTTTTGTCGTTTAAATTTTCTTTAAAGTTAATAAAACGCGCGACGGGAATGATTTAATGGTCCTCGCCGTTATTAATAAAACAAAAAGGGCACTTTTAATTAATCTTTTTGAAATAAATTTCGCTTAAAAAGGATAATCACTGAGACAGCCATTTTTATTCAGTGGTCTGCCTGAACTTTTATCAGTGACGATGACCGGTGTCGGTGAGTATTGTAACGAAACTGCCATACGGTGAAAATTTTGTTTAAATTCTCTTAACAAACTTTTAATGCCATTACCAAAACTTTATTAGTGTTGCATTTCGTAAGATTTTTAGTAACGATTACTGACTAAATTTCCAATCTTTTTTTGTATTCTTATAGATTCGTCGAGAAATTCGCGGCGTGGGTTAACGACGGCCATTTTTCCTTTTTTTTGGCTTTAGCACATGGAAGAAAATATGTATTTTTTCGATGGAATTTTCTTTAAAGTTAATAAAAAACGCGCGACGGGAATAATTTAATGGTCCCCGTCGTTTTTAATAAAGCAATAAAATAACTATTATTATTTGGAAATAATTTCGCAGAAAAAATTTTATTTGCTGCGACAGCCCTTTTTTCAGTGGACTTTAGCACATGAAAAAAAATACACATTTTTGCCGTTTAAATTTTCTTTAAAGTTAATAAAATGCGCGACGGGTATGATTTAAAGGTCCTCGTCGTTATTAATAAAACAAAAAGGGCACTTTTAATTAATCTTTTTGAAATAAATTTCGCTTAAAAAAGGATAATCACTGACTAAACTTTTTTCCAGTGACGCTGACCGGTGTCGGTGTGTATTGTAACGAAACTCCCCTATGGTGAGTCTAACTCAACTTCATCGCCTCTCTTTTTCTTCCTTCTTTCTGCTTCTTCGTATTAACTACTTGTTGGTGATGCTTGTAGAAAAATTTTTCATCAAAGCGGTGTAGCAAGAGAGAGAAAGTGTGATGCTGCTGCATCCGGTGATGTGTCGAAATATGATGCAGTCGGTAAGACAAAAAAACTTTTCGGAGAGAGTGTGTTCAACTACTGTCGATAGAAGTTGACTTAACAATCATTCAATTTCCCATAATGCAACTTCGATTTAAAACGAATCAAGATGAGGTAAATCGACAACTAGGCGGTATCTATATCAAATTTGCCCTCTTTCTGTAATGTATCGTCGCCACCACACAACTTATGTGGTGAACAACAAGTTGCCCTAACAAACTGCAACACTAAGTCCTCAGTGAAAAACAAAATGTCAAAAAAGTAACTTCGTGTAACATTTTGTTGCGCAGTGAACTCACTTAATGTTTATAATTTTTACTCAGATTAACTTGTAGCATAGCAAATCGGATACTGCTCTGTAATGCAGTAGTCATGCGAAGTTTCAAGCATCACCTCAAATAATCCTTGTGCAATAGTCATGGGTATATCGTGGACGTATTTGATTCGGAATTCTTTCTGTCATCGTCACTGATAGAGGCAGACATTTCAAGTCTACTCTTTATGAGAAACTTTCGAAAGCACTTGGTATCGAGCACAAATGAACCACAGCTTACAATCCAGCCTGCAATGGTATTATCGAATGTGTGCTGCGGTATCTCAATGGACTAAATCCTTTCCTCTGATACTCCTCGGCCTTAGGATAGCATTGCGGGAAGACTGCAAAAGCATGTATGCAGAATTGGTCTGTGACGAAAACCTACGACTCCCATGCGATTTCATTCACACAAAAAGCGATCCATCGCAATTTGAATTCGTGCTACAGCTTCGAAAGAAAATTAAACCCTAACAACCAGCAACAGCATCAAATCACAAAAAGAACCAGATTTTTGTTTTAAAAGACTTAGCAAGCTTCGACGACGTGTTGGTTCGCACTGATGCAGTTCGAGCCTCACTTCAAGCGCCGTAAAAAGGACCCTTTCTAAAAATTAAAACGAAACGATAAGTATTTCACGTTACTTATAAAAGGTTAAGAATCTTTTGTTTCTATTAATCGGTTGAAACCCTGTTTTACAGAGGCAGTCGACAAGCCACCGTCTGGTTTGCCGTCGGGGTTTCCACCCCTCCGGGTTGCGCCTCTACTGATTCGAATACCAAAAAATCGATAGTTGATTCTCCAATTGAGAAGCGAAATCATTTCATATTTGCTACCAATCCGATTAAAGACAAAAATATTAAATCGCGATCAGGACGAACAATTACCATACCTAATCGTGTCAAGTAGTTCTGCGTTTCGTTCTCGGCGTTCACTAGAGGTGGGATAGTGTAGCGTCACCACTCGTCCCCTTTTCATTAAATGGATTGGTTGACGTCGTTCGTATGGACGACACAACTTACACATTTTGTATTACGCGCTTAACGAATTCGATAATCGATAAATGAACAAGCTCTAACTCATTTCTTTTTTAAACTAGTATTTACCTCTTGACTCCATTTTTGTATAAAATAAATATAAATGTAATAAAGTTATTATTTTTTTGAATGTTAAATGTAAATTTTAAATTCGAAATAAAATTGTTTTTATAACTTTGGTTTTGCGTATTTCAACTTAACACTGATTTATTTTTGGAAAGAACGTTCTCGTGTGAAAGTTACACTGGAGAATTCTTAACATCGCAATATAAGTTCTGTGGTAAACCTTTTTTGAGAATATAGAGGAATCTGACCACCGCTTTAGAACCAACATGCGCTATTTTTCAATCCTAAATCAATATCCTTTATTGTTTACAAAGACTTCATAGCCCTAAGTCAATGTCCGTTATTGCTCAATACCAGAGCAATAAACCATTAAAACAAACCCATAACACACAGCAATTTAACCAAATGTACGTTATTGTGGTATAACGTTGTTGAGTACCGCATATAAGATTTCCTCCTCTATCCTTCGAAACAGGACAGCCCCATACGCTAAAGTCATCATTGGTCCATACCAGTGTGGCTTAATCCCAGGCAAACCAACAACTAATCAGATTTACACCCTTAGGCAGGGAATTGAAAAATGTCTAGAGTTTCAAAACTCATCACCCCATCTTTTTATAGACTTTAAAGCCGCCTATGATAGATAGCATAGCCAGAGTAGAACTTTATAAAGCCATGAGAGAATTCGCCATTCCAAATAAACTGACAAGACTATGTAGGTTGACCATGACCAATGTTATAAGCCAAGTAAAAATATTCGGAGCACTATCAAGCCATTTCAAGATCCATAACGGGCTCCAACAAGGGGATGGATTGGCCTGCGTCCTCTTCAACCTGGCGTTGGAGAAAGTGATCCTAGACTCTGACGTAACAGCGAGGGGAACAATCCTCTATAATTCCATTCAGATACTGGCTTACGCAGACGATATTGACATCGTTGGTAGAAACCGAAGAGCTGTACAGGAAGCTTCCATCCCGATCGAGCAGGCGGCACGAAATCTGAAGCTGCACATAAATGAGAGCAAAACAAAGTACATGATGGCCACGTCTGCGAGTAGAAGATCCAACATTGGTCCCTCAATTCAAATTCATATCATCCAAACTGCTGGTATATAAGACAATGGTCATACCAGTACTTACATATGGAGCCGAGACTTGGGTGCTTAGCAAAAAGCATGCTGACCTCTTAGCCGCGTTCGAGAGAAAAGTCGACGGAGAATTGTTGGCCCCGTATGTGAGGAAGGACGATTCCGGAAACTATAATGATAAGATCTACGAATTAAGCTCGGTACTTCAATTAAGGACCATCATCCACTCCAACCAAGGATCATCACACTACTCAATCAAGGACCTTCTTCACATCAAGTCAAAAATCCAACTGTTTTTTTTATAATTTTTACTAATATATCTGATCTTAAAAAAGAAGAAAAAAAATAAAAATATCACAAATTTCTCAATTTCAAAAATTTGTATTATTTCAATGGAATAAAGTTAAAATTATTATGTTATGCTTATCAAATATATATCAATTATTTTATTAAATTTCTTTCCATTAAATTTAGCCGATTATCCTTGTTTGATAATTAGCAAAAAAAGACTGTTTAATAAATGTTTTCGCATATAGATATTTTTATTCACGATTAAATTATATTATAAGCAACAAATTTTAATGAAAAAAAATACTTTGAAAATTTGTTGGTTTTTTACACAAGAGAACAATTGCAGTATGCTATGCGTTGATCCACATCACAAAAAAGAATGAAAAAATGCTTTACTGACAATCTAAGGCAAGTTACAATTAGGAAGTTGTGTGTGCAGTGAAGCTGGTTACATTTAAAAAATGAACACAATTCAATCCGAAAGTTTGATAGTGAATACAATTCAAACCGAAAGTTTGATAAGTTACTATAATTACATTTAGATATTTGAATTTATATTTTAAGATTTAATATACCAGATTAAGGAATTGTTTTAATAATTCCGTTGCCAATGATGCGTGGTCTAAACATCCTGGCCGCCCTGAACATCGTAGATTTCACTTGGAAGTACTGCCAGCCTATGTATTGGCCGAACGAATTCTCCCAGGGAGGTTTTAATGGTAACCACTCGAATTAAATCGTTGGTTCCAGGACGGGTCTTTACAACACTTCCTATCGTGTATTGTTTTGTAAGCGGATTGTTTTCTCTGATGAATACCAAACTGTTGATATCGATATTTGGTTTTTTAGCAGGCCATTTAGTTCGTGGTTGCAGAAACGTAAGATATTCTTGGTACCAACTTTTCCAGAAATGCTGGGTAAGTTTTAGGACTAATTGCCATCTAGATAAGCGGTTGGTAGCGATGTCCATTAACTGTGGTTCGGGAATGTTAGTAGTTGGATGGCCAATCAAAAAATTCGCTGGAGTTAACATGCCCAATTGATGATCTGCCAGTTGACAGATTGGTCTCGAATTTAGGATCCCTTCAATTTGAGTCATAAGCGTGTGTAGTTCTTCGTAAATTAATATGTGATCACCAATGATTCGATACAGCTGCGTTTTGGTGGATTTCACAGCCGCTTCCCTCAAACCTCCAAAGTATAGTGAATTTGGAGGTAGAAATAATAAATAATAATAAATAAAATGCCAATTGATTTTAAATTCTCTAAAACCCCAACCATTAAAACAAACCCATAACACACAGCAATTTAACCAAATGTACGTTATCGTGGTATAACGTTGTTGAGTACCGCATATAAGATTTCCTCCTCTATCCTTCGAAACAGGACAGCCCCATACGCTAAAGTCATCATTGGTCCATACCAGTGTGGCTTAATCCCAGGCAAACCAACAACTTATCAGATTTACACCCTTAGGCAGGGGATGGAAAAATGTCTAGAGTTTCAAAACTCACTAACCCATCTTTTTATAGACTTTAAAGCCGCCTATGATAGATAGCATAGCCAGAGTAGAACTTTATAAAGCCATGAGAGAATTCGCCATTCCAAATAAACTGACAAGACTATGTAGGTTGACCATGACCAATGTTATAAGCCAAGTAAAAATATTCGGAGCACTATCAAGCCCTTTCAAGATCCATAACGGGCTCCAACAAGGGGATGGATTGGCCTGCGTCCTCTTCAACCTGGCGTTGGAGAAAGTGATCCTAGACTCTGACGTAACAGCGAGGGGAACAATCCTCTATAAGTCCATTCAGATACTGGCTTACGCAGACGATATTGACATCGTTGGTAGAAACCGAAGAGCTGTACAGGAAACTTCCATCCCGATCGAGCAGGCGGCACGAATTCTGAAGCTGCACATAAATGAGAGCAAAACAAAGTACATGATGGCCACGTCTGCGAGTAGAAGATCCAACATTGGTCCCTCAATTCAAATTCATATCATCCAAACTGCTGGTATATAAGACAATGGTCATACCAGTACTTACATATGGAGCCGAGACTTGGGTGCTTAGCAAAAAGCATGCTGACCTCTAAGCCGCGTTCGAGAGAAAAGTCGACGGAGAATTGTTGGCCCCGTATGTGAGGAAGGACGATTCCGGAGACTATTATGATAAGATCTACGAATTAAGCTCGGTAGGCTCGGGGGGGGGGGGGCAGCACACCTAGCTCGCATGAGCGGATATGACCCTGCTCGGAGGCCGGCCAAGTCTACGCTAGAAGGATTCCGTAGACCAGGACGCCAAGAGTTTAGGGATGAAAAACTGATGACATCGGGTCGAAATCGGGACCGGTGGAGAGATTTTTTGCGGGAGGCCAGGACCGGATTCCGGTTGTTGAGCCAATGATATGATAATGACAAACGATCGAGTCGTTGTACTGCTCTGGTATACCAGAACGCTGAATATGCCGATGTTTGGGATAGCGTACTTTGATGAAAAAAAAGATACACAGTCAGTCACGGTGTAAGTCTTGTAATCAATTGAGTGTCGTATCAGTAGTTAATTTGAAAGTCGTAACAGAGTCATTGCATTAAATACTTAATATTTCATCACTTTTTTTTATCAATTATTAATTCCAAAATTAACTTTATAATATATTGGTTTGTGAGAAAATAACGAAAATAATCGTGAATTTAATACTATTTAATACTATACTACTATTTCATAATAAGTTCTAAATCGTGAATTAAAACTTACTTTTTCACAATAAGTTCCAAATCGTGCATTAAATACTTACTATTTAATTACTATTAGGTATTACTGTGAATCAAATACAATTTTGAACCATTTTGTGAATTAAAATATCTACTTAAGACTAATAAAATAAAACGTGATTATTTTATTATCTATCAACATTAAATCAAAACTTATATCAATTATAAATAACATTGTAATAAAATCCTCGACTTTTCATTTATTTTGGACAACAGATTTGTTGAGAAATAGGTAACCCAAAGAAAACAGTAGGAGAGACTCTTTCTAAGAGCTACTACTACACATAAAAATTGGTGTCAGATGTGGGGTTAAACCTGTGAAAAACGAAAAAGTCCGAGATAAACATGTGAAAAGCAAAAAATAGTCCAAGGTTTACCTTGTAAAAACGAAACAGTCAAAAAATATCAGGGAAAAACGAACAAACAAAAGTTATAAGTAAAATAATAAACTGCAACTCAGAATTAATAAAAATCGAAATTAACAATCTGAGCGAGTTAAACAGTGAGCAGTTTTTGTTTTGACTTAAATTAATAAAAATACAAAATTAAAAGTTTAAAGCTTTGAAGCTAACTTATACTATACATGATTATATTATATGCTGCACTAGTTCAAAAGGTTTGATTCTTTTTAGTCTCCTAACTAGGTTTGTGTGGTCCAAGAGCGGGGTGTTCTCAGGGTTCGTGTGTGCTTTTTAGCATTCCATGCCCAGGTTCCTGTGAAGGTCATCGTTCCGAATATAGAAAGGTGCATTAACAACGTTTCTTAGCACCTTGTTTTGAAATCGTTGGATTATTTGAATGTTGCTTTTTTTGGTGCAACCCCAAAGTTGAATACCATAAGTCCATATGGGTTTTATGACTTGCTTGTAAATCAAAATTTTATTGTTTGTTGATAGACAAGATTGTCTTCCTATAATCCAGTACAGTTTTCTGTAGCGAATACCAATCTCCTCTCTTTTTTTCTTGACATGGGCTTTCCATCGAAGTTTCGCATCCAAAGTCATACCAAGATACTTTGCACAATTTGCGTATGGCATGGCTTGGTTGTTATTATACACTGGTATATGCTCTATTTTTTTATTTGTGAAATCAACATGTACTGATTTTGATTCGTTTAATCGTATTCGCCATTTTTTTGTCCAGTTTTGAATATGCGAGATCGCCTCTTGTAGTTTACTAGTTGAGTCCACATTACTTTCCGCAACTGCCATTAAAGCCGTGTCATCAGCAAATGTAGCAATTGAATTGTATTCTAGTGTTGGAATATCGTGGGTATACAGGAGATACAATATTGGTCCAAGAACACTCCCTAGGACTATCTTCTACTTCAATTAAGGACCATCATCCACTCCAACCAAGGATCATCACACTACTCAATCAAGGACCTTCTTCACATCAAGTCAAAAATCCAACTGTTTTTTTTATAATTTTTACTAATATATCTGATCTTAAAAGAGAAGAAAAAAAATAAAAATATCACAAATTTCTCAATTTCAAAAATTTTTATTATTTCAATGGAATAAAGTTATATTAAATTATTATGTTATGCTTATAAAATATATCAATTATTTTATTAAATTTCTTTCCATTAAATTTAGCCGATTATCCTTGTTTGATAATTAGCAAAAAAAGACTGTTTAATAAATGTTTTCGCATATGGATATTTTTATTCACGATTAAACTATATTATAAGCAACAAATTTTAATGAAAAAAAATACTTTGAAAATTTGTTGGTTTTTTACACAAGAGAACAATTGCAGTATGCTATGCGTTGATCCACATCACAAAGAAGAATGAAAAAATGCTTTACTGACAATCTAAGGCAAGTTACAATTAGGAAGTTGTGTGTGCAGTGAAGCTGGTTACATTTAAAAAATGAACACAATGCAATCCGAAAGTTTGATAGTGAATACAATTCAAACCGAAAGTTTGATAAATTACTATAATTAAATTTAGATATTTGAATTTATATTTTAAGATTTAATATACCAGATTAAGGAATTGTTTTAATAATTCCGTTACCAATGATGCGTGGTCTAAACATCCTGGCCGCCTTGAACATCGTAGATTTCACTTGGAAGTACTGCCAGCCTATGTATTGGCCGAACGAATTCTCCCAGGGAGGATTTAATGGTAACCACTCGAATTAAACCGTTGGTTCCAGGACGGGTCTTTACAACACTTCCTATCGTGTATTGATTAGTAAGTGTTTTCTCTGATGAGTACCAAACTGTCGATATCGATATTTGGTTTTTTAGCAGGCCATTTAGTTCGTGGTTGCAGAAACGTAAGATATTCTTGGTACCAACTTTTCCAGAAATGTTGGGTAAGTTTTAGGACTAATTGCCATCTAGATAAGCGGTTGGTAGCGATGTCCATTAACTGTGGTTCGGGAATGTTAGTAGTTGGATGGCCAATCAAAAAATTCGCTGGAGTTAACATGCCCAATTGATGATCTGCCAGTTGACAGATTGGTCTCGAATTTAGGATCCCTTCAATTTGAGTCATAAGCGTGTGTAGTTCTTCGTAAATTAATATGTGATCACCAATGATTCGATACAGCTGCGTTTTGGTGGATTTTACAGCCGCTTCCCTAAAACCTCCAAAGTATGGTGAATTTGGAGGTAGAAATAATAAATAATAATAAATAAAATGCCAATTGATTTTAAATTCTCTAAAAATAGGAGAAGAAATCAAAGGTAAATTTTTGTTTAAAAATTCGATGAGTTGACTATTTGCCCCATTGAAGTTGGACGCATTATCGGAGAAAATATCACTACAAATTCCCCTTCTAGCCATAAATCTTTTGAGCGTTCCGAGAAATGAGTCGATAGTTAGATCATTGACCAGCGCGATATGAATCGCCTTAATGGATAGGCAACCAAAAATGCAGATATATGTTTTGTGCGTTCTTTGACCCCGACCTCGTACAGCGTATGTTTTAAGTGCCCCAACGAAGTCTAAGCCCACCTTTTGGAATGGTCATGCTTCCTGTACCCGTTCAGCTGGTAACTCTCCCATTTGTTGATCCAATAGTTTAGGTTTGCGTTTGAAACAATCAATACAGTGATGAATAATGTTTTTTACCAGTTTTGCGGCTCCAATAATCCAGTATTGCGTGCGCAAAAGACTAATTAAATATGATTGGCCGCAGTACAAATATCGAATGTGTAATTGGCGTACTAACTTTCGTATGGTTTCGGAGTCACCAGGAAGGATTATTGGGTGTTTGATGGTGTAAGGTGCAAATGATTTGCCGATTCGACCCTCGACCCGAAGTAAATTGTCATCCGTTTTTTTATCTATGAATAGTGAGTTATATTTTAATTTGCTTTTCTTGGGTAATTGGAGATTAGCCTGTATAGTACTCATCTCCGCTTTAAAGTGAACAGATTGAATTCGTCGAAAGATCTCTTTTCTGGCATGAAAATATTCGGATCGTTGAAGACCATTACTTCGTGGCTGTCCATGACGTCGAACGCGACTATTGTTGATAAATCGATGGATGAAAGCTAGAACCATGCATATTTTGTCGAAGTCCGAATATCGCTCGCACAATTCATCAATTAGATTATCATCGGATATCGTAGTGGCGGTTAAGGTTTCAATATACCCCTTTCGTTTTTCTATTACGGTAAGTGGTAACGATTGCTTAAAAGTTGGCCAGCTTTCTCGATCCAAGGCTATACACTCTGGACTGGTCCACCATAAGTGATGATTCTTTAGCTCCATTGGATTGAGCCCTCTTGTTGCACAATCTGCAGGGTTTTGTTTGGTAGGTATATGCTGCCATTGATGGCGCGGTAATTGAGTTAAAATTTGGCTAGTTCTATTACTAACAAAACAATCCCATTGCCTTGGTGGAGCAGACAACCAATCCAAAACTATGGTTGAATATCCAAACATGGATATTTTTGATTGCTACGTATAATGTTTTGGCGACTGAAACGATTAGTTTGGTTAACAGCACTGCTCCACAGAGTTCAAGTCTTAACTTTTGAGTGACTTGACTGGCGTGACCTTGGTTTTAGCCGTGACCAGTGACGTACGCATAGTTCCTCTAGAATTGATAACTCCCACGTATACCGATGCAGCAAAGGCTTGTTCACTTGAGTCGCAGAAACCGTGGAGCGTCATTTCGTTTCTACTTGTTTGGAGCCATCGTGGAAAGGAAATAACTTGAAGTTTGGAAAATTGATCTCTTATATGCAACCATTGGAGTTGCGCTTCATTAGGTATATCATCATCCCAGCCGATATTTAATAGCCATAAACGTTGGAACATAATTTTTAGTCGGATGACAAATGGCGCCAAAACCCCCAAAGGATCAAATATCCGACTAGCTTTAGAGAGGATTTTGCGACGCGTTCGTGGTTGTTCATCCTAAAGATAGACTTTGAACGTGAAAGAATCGGTATGAGGTAGCCATCGCAGTCCGGGAACCTTTTGGGTTTCGGGATGCTCGTTTATGTCTTTGGTTGGTTGTGCGGTAGATTGATCTTCTAGCAAGCACTTGGAGTTTGATATCCATTTGCGCAGGTGAAATTTCGCACTTGATAGAATTTGGTTGATCTATCTCTTTAGTGCGATTGCTTCAGGCAGTGAGTTGGCACCCGTCATAAGATCATCGATGTACATATTACATAAAATTGCATTTAACGCTCTTGGAGTTTATTATCAAGAGCCAGTTGCTAAAATACGCACGTTGCCAAATATGGTGATGATGACAAGTATGTGATGGTTTTTAATTTGTAATGACGTATGGGCTCGTCTGGATAGGACCGCCATAGAATCGTTTGAAATTTTTGATAATTTTTGTGCATCCAGATCTGCCGATACATCTTCTCAACGTCAGCGCAGAAAACGAATTAATGCAAGCGGAACGTAAGCAGAATATTATAAAGAGTATTTTGGAGCGTCGGGCCTACGGGTAGTGTATCGTTCAACGAGTTCCCGGTGGTAGTGGTTGCGGAACCGTCGAATATCACTCGTAACTTAGTAGTGGTACTGTCGGCCTTTATTACATCAGGGTGTCGAAAATAGTAGTGGAAGCTAGATGCTAATTGCACGTGAATTTCCTCCATATGACCCAAACTGAGATATTCTTGCAGAAATTCCTTGTAGAGTAGATGAAAATTGGGTTCTCGCTGAAATCTGCACTCCATGGACAGCAATCGGTTGTTTGCCATAAAAAATGATTCTCCAATAGGTGGAGAAGATGGCTCAAATGGTAGTCTTACTATATATTTACCATCGGCATCGCGAGTAGTGGTTGATGAGAGCAAATCTTCACATATTTGTTGGGATGGACATACCCGGTTTTCGGATGATGGTGGTTCCTCGGTTTCCCACAATTGGCAAAGTGTACGTTCGAGATCAAGTTCACTCTGTAGTGATAAAATGGATGTATTCAAATGGTTTACATTTTTAGAGCTACCTGCGACGATCCAACCCAATTTGGTATTTTGGGCTATTGTGTTATTTTCGATATCCCTTGACAATCCATCAGACAAAATTGAAAAGAACCTATCAGCTCCGATTAGGATGTCACTTTTGCTCGATTTATCAAACTGTGGAAAGCTAGTTGGAATTGAGTAAAATATATTGATTTGGTTGACATTGGTCCAGATGCTGTGGACGTGGATGTAATTTTAGGTAATAAAAAGGAATCCACGGCAAGCTTAAAGTCTGATTCAAAATGTGGCACAATCTGCAGACTAACGATACTTTTGGTGTGACCAGCATTTATTTAGCCGAGTCCCTGGACGGCAATCTTAGCGTAGCTGCATTTCAGTGCCAACCTTTGAGCACACGGTTCAGAAATAAATGAGGTCTCAAATCCTGTGTCGAGTAGAACCTTGCACAATTGATACTGTCCGAGTTGAAATATTGGTCGGTGATAAATTGGTGGAACATGAGCTGCAATTATAAAAAGCTACTGGTTTGAGTTCAGCATCCCCTTTAGGTGCCAATTGGGCATCACAACGAGTTTCTGATTTAATTAAATTTCGGCGTTCTGGAACAGTCATCACCTTAAATTGTTTACACTGGAATAGCATATGGTCATTGCACTTGCAAACAGGGCATGAGTAAGCGCTAGAAACACATGATTTTACTACCTTCTGCCTTGAAGATTGCGATGGTTGCAAGAATGCATCCTTGGTACGATGGTCCTTGTTGTTCCAGAGACACCAAGAGCCCTTAAGCCGCGCGTAACCTCATCGCCAACAAGCATTAAGGTTTGAATACTATCCGCCGTGGGTGAACGAATTTTTGGTTGATTGGTAAATCGTTTTCAGATCAGAATCAGATTTTTGTTTTTAAAGACTTAGCAAGCTTCGACGACGTGTTGGTTCGCACTGATGCAGTTGGAGCCTTTTTTCAAGCGCCGTACAAAGGACCCTATCGAGAAATCAAACGAAACGATAAGTATTTCACGTTACTTATAAAAGGTTTAGAATCTTTTGTTTCTATTAATCTGCTGCTTTACAGACGTCTACTGCGCGTCTACTGATTCGAATACCAAAAAATCGACAGTCGATTCTCCGATTGAGAAGCGAAATCATTTCATATTTGCTACCAATCCGATTAAAGACCAAAATATTAAATCGCGATCAGGTCGAACAATTACCATACCTAATCGTGTCAAGTAGTTCTGCGTATCGTTCTCGGCGTTCACTAGAGGTGGGATAGTGTAGCGTCACCACTCGTCCCCTCTCATTAAATGGAGTGGTTGACGTCGTTCGTGCGGACGACACAACTTACACATTTTGTATTACGCGCTTAACGAATTCGATAATCGAAATCGACTTCGAGTTATCAGTTCCGGTGAGTGATATCTGATGAATGAACAAGCTCTAACTCATTTCGTTTTTAAGCAAGTAGTCAGCTCTTGACTCCACTTTTGTATAAAATTACTATAAATATAATAAAGTTATTATTTTTTTTAATGTTAAATGTAAATTTTAAATTCGAAATAAAATTGTTATTATAACTTTGGTTGTGCGTATTAAAATTTAACACTGATTTATTTTTGGAAAGAACATTCTCGTGTGAAAGTTATATTGGAGAATTCTTAACATCGCAATATAAGTAATGTGGGAACCCTTTTTTTTGAGTATATAGAAGAATCTGACCACCCCTTTAGAACCAACATACGCTATTTCCCAATCCTAAATCAATATCCTACATTGTTTACAAAGAATTCATAGCCCTAAGTCATTTTGTTGATTTTCTCCTTTTATCCTTTAAGACAGGATAGTCCCATACGCTAAAGTCATCATTGGTCCATACCAGTGTACCTTCATCCCAGGCAAACCAACAACTGATCAGATTTACACCCTTAGGCAAGGGATGGAAAAATGTCTAGAGTTTCAAAACTCACTACCCCATCTTTTTATAGACTTTAAAGCCGCCTATGATAGATAGCATAGCTAGAGTAGAACTTTATAAAGCCATGAGAGAATTCGCCATTCCAAATAAACTGACAAGACTATGTAGGTTGACCATGACCAATGTTATAAGCCAAGTAAAAATATTCGGAGCACTATCAAGCCCATTCAAGATCCATAACGGGCTCCGACAAGGTGATGGATTGGCCTGCGTCCTCTTCAACCTGGCGTTGGAGAAAGTGATCCTAGACTCTGACGTAACAGCGATAGGAACAATCCTCTATAATTCCATTCAGATACTGGCTTACGCAGACGATATTGGTGTTTGGTGGTGTCAGGTGCAAATGATTTGCCGATTCGACCCTCGACCCGAAGTAAATTGTCACCCGTTTTTTTATCTATGAATGGTGAGATATATTTTAATTTGCTTTTCTTGGGTAATTGGAGATTAGCCTGTATAGTACTCATCTCCGCTTTAAAGCACAGATTGAATTCGTCGAAAGATCTCTTTTCTGCCATGAAAATATTCGGATCGTTGAAGACCATTACTTCGTGGCTTTCCATGACGTCGAACGCGACTATTGTTGATAAATCGATGGATGAAAGCTAGAACCATGCATATTTTGTCGAAGTCCGAATATCGCTCGCACAATTCATCAATTAGATTATCATCGGATATCGTAGTGGCGGTTAAGGTTTGAATATACCCCTTTCGTTTTTCTATTACGGTAAGTGGTAACGATTGCTTAAAAGTTGGCCAGCTTTCTCGATCCAAGGCTATACACTGGACTGGTCCACCCTAAGTGATGATTCTTTAGCTCCATTGGATTGAGCCCTCTTGTTGCACAATCTGCAGGGTTTTGTTTGGTAGGTATACGCTGCCATTGATGGCGCGGTAATTGAGTTAAAATGGCTAGTTCTATTACTAACAAAACAATCCCATTGCCTTGGTGGAGCAGACAACCAATCCAAAACTATGGTTGAATATCCAAACATGGATATTTTTGATTGCTACGTTTAATGTTTTGGCGACTGAAACGATTAGTTTGGTTAACAGCACTGCTCCACAGAGTTCAAGTCTTAACTTGTGAGTGACTTGACTGACGTGACCTTGGTTTTAGCCGTGACCAGTGACGTACGCATAGTTCCTCTAGAATCGATAACTCCCACGTATACCGATGCAGCAAAGGCTTGTTCACTTGAGTCGCAGAAACCGTGGAGCGTCATTTCGTTTCTACTTGTTTGGAGCCATCGTGGAACGGAAATAAGTTGAAGTTTGGAAAATTGATCTCTTATATGCAACCATTGGAGTTGCGCTTCATTAGGTATATCATCATCCCAGCCGATATTTAATAGCCATAAACGTTGGAACATATTTTTTAGTCGGATGACAAATGGCGCCAAAACCCCCAAAGGATCAAATATCCGACTAGCTTTAGAGAGGATTTTGCGACGCGTTCGTGGTTGTTCATCCAAAAGATAGACTTTGAACGTGAAAGAATCGGTATGAGGTAGCATTCGCAGTCCGAGAACCTTTTGGGTTTCTATCTCTTTAGTGCGATTGCTTCAGGCAGTGAGTTGGCACCCGTCATAAGATCATCGATGTACATATTACACAAAATTGCATTTAACACTCTTGGAGTTGATTATCAAGAGCCAGTTGCTAAAATACGCACGTTGCCAAATATGGTGATGATGACAAGTATGTGATGGTTTTTAATTTGTAATGACGTATGGGCTCGTCTGGATAGGACCGCCATAGAATCGTTTGAAATTTTTGATAATTTTTGTGCATCCAGATCTGCCGATACATCTTCTCAACGTCAGTGCAGAAAACGAATTAATGCAATCGGAACGTAAGCAGAATATTATAAAGAGTATTTTGGAGCGTCGGGCCTACGGGTAGTGTATCGTTCAACGAGTTCCCGGTGGTAGTGGTTGCGGAACCGTCGAATACCACTCGTTACTTAGTAGTGGTACTGTCGGCCTTTATTACATCATGGTGTGGAAAATAGTAGTGGAAGCTAGATGCTAATTGCACGTGAATTTCTTCCATATGACCCAAACTGAGATATTCTTGCAGAAATTCCTTGTAGAGTAGATGAAAATTGGATTCTCGCTGAAATCTGCACTCCATGGACAGCAATCGGTTTTTTGCCATAAAAAATGATTCTCCAATAGGTGGAGAAGATGGCTCAAATGGTAGTCTTACTATATATTTACCATCGGCATCGCGAGTAGTGGTTGATGAGAGCAAATCTTCACATATTTGTTGGGATGGACATACCCGGTTTTCGGATGATGGTGGTTCCTCGGTTTCCCACAATTGGCAAGGTGTACGGTCGAGATCAAGTTCACTCTGTAGTGACAAAATGGATGTATTCCAATGGTTTAAATTTTTAGAGCTACCTGCGACGATCCAACCCAATATGGTATTTTGGGCTATTGTGTTATTTTCGATATCCCTTGACAATCCATCAGACAAAATTGAAAATAACCTATCAGCTCCGATTAGGATGTCACTTTTGCTCGATTTATCAAACTGTGGAATTGTTGGAATTGAGTAAAATATATTGATTTGGTTGACATTGGTCCAGATGCTGTGGACGTGGATGTAATTTTAGGTAATAAAAAGGAATCCACGGCAAGCTTAAAGTCTGATTCAAAATGTGGCACAATCTGCAGACTAACGATACTTTTGGTGTGACCAGCATTTATTTGGCCGAGTCCCTGGACGGCAATCTTAGCGTAGCTGCATTTCAGTGCCAACCTTTGAGCACACGGTTCAGAAATAAATGAGGTCTCAGATCCTGTGTTGAGTAGAACCTTGCACAATTGATACTGTCCGTATCCATCTTGAACCTGAACTAATGCCGTAGGTAAAATGGCACTTCTGGTTGGAGTTGAAATATTGGTCGGTGATAAATTGGTGGAACATGAGCTGCAATTATAAAAAGCTACTGGTTTGAGTTCAGCATCCCCTTTAGGTGCCAATTGGGCATCACAACGAGTTTCTGATTTAATTAAATTTCGGCGTTCTGGAACGGTCATCGCCTTAAATTTTTTACACTGGAATAGCATATGGTCATTGCACTTGCAAACAGGGCATGAGTAAGCGCTAGAAACACATGATTTTACTACCTTCTGCCTTGAAGATTGCGATGGTTGCAAGAATGCAGCCTTGGTACGATGGTCCTTGTTGTTCCAGAGGAACCAAGAGCCCTTAAGCCGCGCGTAACCTCATCGCCAACAAGCATTAAGGTTTGAATACTATCCGCCGTGGGTGAACGAATTTTTGGTTGATTGGTAAATCGTTTTCAGATCAGAATCAGATTTTTGTTTTTAAAGACTTAGCAAGCTTCGACGACGTGTTGGTTCGCACTGATGCAGTTGGAGCCTTTTTTCAAGCGCCGTACAAAGGACCCTTTCGAGAAATCAAACGAAACGATAAGTATTTCACGTTACTTATAAAAGGTTTAGAATCTTTTGTTTCTATTAATCTGCTGCTTTACAGACGCAGTCGACAAGCCGCCGTCTGGTTGCGCGTCTACTGATTCGAATACCAAAAAATCGACAGTTGATTCTCCGATTGAGAAGCGAAATCATTTCATATTTGCTACCAATCCGATTAAAGACCAAAATATTAAATCGCGATCAGGTCGAACAATTACCATACCTAATCGTGTTAAGTAGTTCTGCGTATCGTTCTCGGCGTTCACTAGAGGGTGGATAGTGTAGCGTCACCACTCGTCCCCTCCTCATTAAATGGAGTGGTTGACGTCGTTCGTGCGGACGACACAACTTACACATTTTGTATTACGCGCTTAACGAATTCGATAATCGAAATCGACTTCGAGTTATCAGTTCCGGCGAGTGATATCTGATGAATGAACAAGCTCTAACACATTTCGTTTTTAAGCAAGTAGTCAGCTCTTGACTCCACTTTTGTATAAAATTAATATAAATATTATAAAGTTATTATTTTTTTTAATGTTAAATGTAAATTTTAAATTCGAAATAAAATTGTTACTATAACTTTGGTTGTGCGTATTAAAATTTAACACTGATTTATTTTTGGAAAGAACATTCTCGTGTGAAAGTTATATTGGAGAATTCTTAACATCGCAATATAAGTAATCTGGGAACCCTTTTTTTTTTTTTTGAGTATATAGAAGAATCTGACCACCCCTTTAGAACCAACATACGCTATTTCCCAATCCTAAATCAATATCCTACATTGTTTACAAAGAATTCATAGCCCTAAGTCAATGTCCGTCATTGCTCAATACCAGAGCAATACACCCCAACCATTAAACAAAACCCATAACACACAGCAATTTAACCAAATGTACGTTATCGTGTATACCACGATACCAGTGTGGTATCGTTATAACGTTGTTGATTTTCTCCTTTTATCCTTTAAGACAGGATAGCCCCATACGCTAAAGTCATCATTGGTCCATACCAGTGTACCTTCATCCCAGGCAAACCAACAACTGATCAGATTTACACCCTTAGGCAGGGGATGGAAAAATGTCTAGAGTTTCAAAACTCACTACCCCATCTTTTTATAGACTTTAAAGCCGCCTATGATAGATAACATAGCTAGAGTAGAACTTTATAAAGCCATGAGAGAATTCGCCATTCCAACTAACTGACAAGACTATGTAGGTTGACCATGACCAATGTTATAAGCCAAGTAACAATATTCGGAGCACTATCAAGCCCATTCAAGATCCATAACGGGCTCCGACAAGGGGATGGATTGGCCTGCGTCCTCTTCAACCTGGCGTTGGAGAAAGTGATCCTAGACTCTGACGTAACAGCGAGAGGAACAATCCTCTATAATTCCATTCAGATACTGGCTTACGCAGACGATATTGGTGTTTGGTGGTGTAAGGTGCAAATGTTTTGCCGATTCGACCCTCGACCTAAAGTAAATTGTCATCCGTTTTTTTATCTATGAATGGTGAGATATATTTTAATTTGCTTTTCTTGGGTAATTGGAGATTAGCCTGTATAGTACTTATCTCCGCTTTAAAGTGAACAGATTGAATTCGTCGAAAGATCTCTTTTCTGGCATGAAAATATTCGGATTGTTGAAGACCATTACTTCGCTTTCCATGACGTCGAACGCGACTATTGTTGATAAATCGATGGATGAAAGCTAGAACCATGCATATTTTGTCGAAGTCCGAATATCGCTCGCACAATTCATCAATTAGATTATCATCGGATATCGTAGTGGCGGTTAAGGTTTGAATATACCCCTTTCGTTTTTCTATTATGGTAAGTGGTAACGATTGCTTAAAAGTTGGCCAGATTTCTCGATCCAAGGCTAACCACTCTGGTCTGGTCCACCATAAGTGATGATTCTTTAGCTCCATTTGATTCAGCCCTCTTGATGCACAATCTGCAGGGTTTTGTTTGGTAGGTATATGCTGCCATTGATGGCGCGGTAATTGAGTTAAAATTTGGCTAGTTCTATTACTATCAAAACAATCCCATTGCCTTGGTGGAGCAGACAACCAATCCAAAACTATGGTTGAATATCCAAACATGGATATTTTTGATTGCTACGTTTAATGTTTTGGCGACTGAAACGATTAGTTTGGTTAACAGCACTGCTCCACAGAGTTCAAGTCTTAACTTGTGAGTGACCAGGCCGTGACCAGTGATGTACGCATAGTTCCTCTAGAATCGATAACTCCCACGTATACCGATGCAGCAAAGGCTTGTTCACTTGAGTCGCAGAAACCGTGGAGCGTCATTTCATTTCTACTTGTTTGGAGCCATCGTGGAACGGAAATAAGATGAAGTTTGTAAAATTGATTTCTTATATGCAACCATTGGAGTTGCGCTTCATTAGGTATATCATCATCCCAGCCGATATTCAATAGCCATAAACGTTGGAACATAATTTTTAGTCGGATGACAAATGGCGCCAAAACCCCAAAGGATCAAATATCCGACTAGCTTCAGAGAGGATTTTGCGACGCGTTCGTGGTGGTTCATCCGAAAGATAGACTTTGAACGTGAAAGAATCGGTATGAGGTAGCCATCGCAGTCCGAGAACCTTTTGGGTTTCGGGATGCTCGTTTATGTCTTTGGTTGGTTGTGCGGTAGATTGATCTTCTAGCAAGCACTTGGAGTTTGATATCCATTTGCGCAGGTGAAATTTCACACTTGATAGAATTTGGTTGATCTATATCTTTAGTGCGATTGCTTCAGACAGTGAGTTGGCACCCGTCATAAGATCATCGATGTACATATTACATAAAATTGCATTTAACGCTCTTGGATTTGGTTATCAAGAGCCAGTTTCTAAAATACGCACGTTGCCAAATATGATGATGATGACAAATATGTGATGGTTTTTAATTTATAGTGACGTATGGGCTCGTCTGGATGGGACCACCATAGAATCGTTTGAAATTTTTGATAATTTTTGTGCATCCAGATCTGCCGATACATCTTCTCAACGTCAGCGCAGAAAACGAATTAATGCAATCGGAACGTAAGCAGAATATTATAAAGAGTATTTTGGAGCGTCGGGCCTACGGGTAGTGTATCGTTCAACGAGTTCCCGGTGGTAGTGGTTGCGGAACCGTCGAATACCACTCGTAACTTAGTAGTGGTACTGTCGGCCTTTATAACATCATGATTTGGAAAATAATAGTGGAACCTAGATGCTAATTGCACGTGAATTTCCTCCATATGACCCAAACTGAGATATTCATGCAGAAATTCCTTGTAGAGTAGATGAAAATTGGGTTCTCGCTGAAATCTGCCTCCATGGACAGCAATCGGTTTTTTGCCATAAAAAATGATTCTCCAATAGGTGGAGAAGATGGCTCAAATGGTAGTCTTACTATATATTTACCATCGGCACCGCGAGTAGTGGTTGATGAGAACAAATCTCCACATATTTGTTGGGATAAACCCGGTTTTCGGATGATGGTGGTTCCTCGGTTTCCCACAATTGGCAAAGTGTACGGTCGAGATCAAGTTCACTCTGTAGTGACAAAATGGATGTATTCCAATGGTTTAAATTTTTAGAGCTACCTGCGACGATCCAACCCAATTTGGTATTTTGGGCTATTGTGTTATTTTCGATATCCCTTGACAATCCATCAGACAAAATTGAAAAGAACCTATCAGCTCCGATTAGGATGTCACTTTTGCTCGATTTATCAAACTGTGGATCGGCTAGTTGGAATTGAGTAAAATATATTGATTTGGTTGACATTGGTCCAGATGCTGTGGACGTGGATGTAATTTTAGGTAATAAAAAGGAATCCACGGCAAGCTTAAAGTCTGATTCAAAATGTGGCACAATCTGCAGACTAACGATACTTTTGGTGTGACCAGCATTTATTTGGCCGAGTCCCTGGACGGCAATCTTAGCGTAGATGCATTTCAGTGCCAACCTTTGAGCACACGGTTCAGAAATAAATGAGGTCTCAGATCCTGTGTCGAGTAGAACCTTGCACAATTGATACTGTCCGTATCCATCTTGAACCTGAACTAATGCCGTAGGTAAAATGGCACTTCTGGTTGGAGTTGAAATATTGGTCGGTGATAAATTGGTGGAACATGAGCTGCAATTATAAAAAGCTACTGGTTTGAGTTCAGCATCCCCTTTAGGTGCCAATTGCGCATCACAACGAGTTTCTGATTTAATTAAATTTCGGCGTTCTGGAACGGTCATCGTCTTAAATTTTTTACACTGGAATAGCATATGGTCATTGCACTTGCAAACAGGGCATGAGTAAGCGCTAGAAACACATGATTTTACTACCTTCTGCCTTGAAGATTGCGATGGTTGCAAGAGTGCATCCTTGGTACGATGGTCCTTGTTGTTCCAGAGGAACCAAGAGCCCTTAAGCCGCGCGTAACCTCATCGCCAACAAGCATTAAGGTTTGAATACTATCCGCCGTGGGTGAACGAATTTTTGGTTGATTGGTAAATCGTTTTCAGATCAGAATCAGATTTTTGTTTTTAAAGACTTAGCAAGCTTCGACGACGTGTTGGTTCGCACTGATGCAGTTGGAGCCTTTTTTCAAGCGCCGTACAAAGGACCCTTTCGAGAAATCAAACGAAACGATAAGTATTTCACGTTACTTATAAAAGGTTTAGAATCTTTTGTTTCTATTAATCTGCTGCTTTACAGACGCAGTCGACAAGCCGCCGTCTGGTTGCGCGTCTACTGATTCGAATACCAAAAAATCGACAGTTGATTCTCCGATTGAGAAGCGAAATCATTTCATATTTGCTACCAATCCGATTAAAGACCAAAATATTAAATCGCGATCAGGTCGAACAATTACCATACCTAATCGTGTTAAGTAGTTCTGCGTATCGTTCTCGGCGTTCACTAGAGGTGGGATAGTGTAGCGTCACCACTCGTCCCCTCCTCATTAAATGGAGTGGTTGACGTCGTTCGTGCGGACGACACAACTTACACATTTTGTATTACGCGCTTAACGAATTCGATGATCGAAATCGACTTCGAGTTATCAGTTCCGGCGAGTGATATCTGATGAATGAACAAGCTCTAACTCATTTCGTTTTTAAGCAAGTAGTCAGCTCTTGACTCCACTTTTGTATAAAATTAATATAATTATAATAAAGTTATTATTTTTTTTAATGTTAAATGTAAATTTTAAATTCGAAATAAAATTGTTACTATAACTTTGGTTGTGCGTATTAAAATTTAACACTGATTTATTTTTGGAAAGAACATTCTCGTGTGAAAGTTATATTGGAGAATTCTTAACATCGCAATATAAGTAATGTGGGAACCCTTTTTTTTTTTTTGAGTATATAGAAGAATCTGACCACCCCTTTAGAACTAACATACGCTATTTCCCAATCCTAAATCAATATCCTACATTGTTTACAAAGAATTCATAGCCCTAAGTCAATGTCCGTCATTGCTCAATACCAGAGCAATACACCCTAACCATTAAACAAAACCCATAACACACAGCAATTTAACCAAATGTACGTTATCGTGTATACCACGATACCAGTGTGGTATCGTTATAACGTTGTTGATTTTCTCCTTTTATCCTTTAAGACAGGATAGCCCCATACGCTAAAGTCATCATTGGTCCATACCAGTGTACCTTCATCCCAGGCAAACCAACAACTGATCAGATTTACACCCTTAGGCAGGGGATGGAAAAATGTCTAGAGTTTCAAAACTCACTACCCCATCTTTTTATAGACTTTAAAGCCGCCTATGATAGATAACATAGCTAGAGTAGAACTTTATTAAGCCATGAGAGAATTCGCCATTCCAAATAAACTGACAAGACTATGTAGGTTGACCATGACCAATGTTATAAGCCAAGTAACAATATTCGGAGCACTATCAAGCCCATTCAAGATCCATAACGGGCTCCGACAAGGCGATGGATTGGCCTGCGTCCTCTTCAACCTGGCGTTGGAGAAAGTGATCCTAGACTCTGACGTAACAGCGAGAGGAACAATCCTCTATAATTCCATTCAGATACTGGCTTACGCAGACGATATTGGTGTTTGGTGGTGTAAGGTGCAAATGTTTTGCCGATTCGACCCTCGACCCGAAGTAAATTGTCATCCGTTTTTTTATCTATGAATGGTGAGATATATTTTAATTTGCTTTTCTTGGGTAATTGGAGATTAGCCTGTATAGTACTTATCTCCGCTTTAAAGTGAACAGATTGAATTCGTCGAAAGATCTCTTTTCTGGCATGAAAATATTCGGATCGTTGAAGACCATTACTACGCTTTCCATGACGTCGAACGCGACTATTGTTGATAAATCGATGGATGAAAGCTAGAACCATGCATATTTTGTCGAAGTCCGAATATCGCTCGCACAATTCATCAATTAGATTATCATCGGATATCGTAGTGGCGGTTAAGGTTTGAATATACCCCTTTCGTTTTTTATTACGGTAAGTGGTAACGATTGCTTAAAAGTTGGCCAGATTTCTCGATCCAAGGCTAACCACTCTGGTCTGGTCCACCATAAGTGATGATTCTTTAGCTCCATTTGATTCAGCCCTCTTGATGCACAATCTGCAGGGTTTTGTTTGGTAGGTATATGCTGCCATTGATGGCGCGGTAATTGAGTTAAAATTTGGCTAGTTCTATTACTATCAAAACAATCCCATTGCCTTGGTGGAGCAGACAACCAATCCAAAACTATGGTTGAATATCCAAACATGGATATTTTTGATTGCTACGTTTAATGTTTTGGCGACTGAAACGATTAGTTTGGTTAAAAGCACTGCTTCACAGAGTTCAAGTCTTAACTTGTGAGTGACCAGGCCGTGACCAGTGATGTACGCATAGTTCCTCTAGAATCGATAACTCCCACGTATACCGATGCAGCAAAGGCTTGTTCACTTGAGTCGCAGAAACCGTGGAGCGTCATTTCATTTCTACTTGTTTGGAGCCATCGTGGAACGGAAATAAGATGAAGTTTGTAAAATTGATTTCTTATATGCAACCATTGGAGTTGCGCTTCATTAGGTATATCATTATCCCAGCCGATATTCAATAGCCATAAACGTTGGAACATAATTTTTAGTCGGATGACAAATGGCGCCAAAACACCAAAGGATCAAATATCCGACTAGCTTCGGAGAGGATTTTGCGACGCGTTCGTGGTGGTTCATCCGAAAGATAGACTTTGAACGTGAAAGAATCGGTATGAGGTAGCCATCGCAGTCCGAGAACCTTTTGGGTTTCGGGATGCTCGTTTATGTCTTTGGTTTGTTGTGCGGTAGATTGATCTTCTAGCAAGCACTTGGAGTTTGATATCCATTTGCGCAGGTGAAATTTCACACTTGATAGAATTTGGTTGATCTATATCTTTAGTGCGATTGCTTCAGACAGTGAGTTGGCACCCGTCATAAGATCATCGATGTACATATTACATAAAATTGCATTTAACGCTCTTGGATTTGGTTATCAAGAGCCAGTTTCTAAAATACGCACGTTGCCAAATATGATGATGATGACAAGTATGTGATGGTTTTTAATTTATAATGACGTATGGGCTCGTCTGGATGGGACCACCATAGAATCGTTTGAAATTTTTGATAATTTTTGTGCATCCAGATCTGCCGATACATCTTCTCAACGTCAGCGCAGAAAACGAATTAATGCAATCGGAACGTAAGCAGAATATTATAAAGAGTATTTTGGAGCGTCGGGCCTACGGGTAGTGTATCGTTCAACGAGTTCCCGGTGGTAGTGGTTGCGGAACCGTCGAATACCACTCGTAACTTAGTAGTGGTACTGTCGGCCTTTATAACATCATGATGTGGAAAATAATAGTGGAACCTAGATGCTAATTGCACGTGAATTTCCTCCATATGACCCAAACTGAGATATTCATGCAGAAATTCCTTGTAGAGTAGATGAAAATTGGGTTCTCGCTGAAATCTGCACTCCATGGACAGCAATCGGTTTTTTGCCATAAAAAATGATTCTCCAATAGGTGGAGAAGATGGCTCAAATGGTAGTCTTACTATATATTTACCATCGGCATCGCGAGTAGTGGTTGATGAGAACAAATCTTCACATATTTGTTGGGATAAACCCGGTTTTCGGATGATGGTGGTTCCTCGGTTTCCCACAATTGGCAAGGTGTACGGTCGAGATCAAGTTCACTCTGTAGTGACAAAATGGATGTATTCCAATGGTTTAAATTTTTAGAGCTACCTGCGACGATCCAACCCAATTTGGTATTTTGGGCTATTGTGTTATTTTCGATATCCCTTAACAATCCATCAGACAAAATTGAAAAGAACCTATCAGCTCCGATTAGGATGTCACTTTTGCTCGATTTATCAAACTGTGGATCGGCTAGTTGGAATTGAGTAAAATATATTGATTTGGTTGACATTGGTCCAGATGCTGTGGACGTGGATTTAATTTTAGGTAATAAAAAGGAATCCACGGCAAGCTTAAAGTCTGATTCAAAATGTGGCATAATCTGCAGACTAACGATACCTTTGGTGTGACCAGCATTTATTTGGCCGAGTCCCTGAACGGCAATCTTAGCGCAGCTGCATTTCAGTGCCAACCTTTGAGCACACGGTTCAGAAATAAATGAGGTCTCAGATCCTGTGTCGAGTAGAACCTTGCACAATTGATACTGTCCGTATCCATCTTGAACCTGAACTAATGCCGTAGGTAAAATGGCACTTCTGGTTGGAGTTGAAATATTGGTCGGTGATAAATTGGTGGAACATGAGCTGCAATTATAAAAAGCTACTGGTTTGAGTTCAGCATCCCCTTTAGGTGCCAATTGCGCATCACAACGAGTTTCTGATTTAATTAAATTTCGGCGTTCTGGAACGGTCATCGTCTTAAATTTTTTACACTGGAATAGCATATGGTCATTGCACTTGCAAACAGGGCATGAGTAAGCGCTAGAAACACATGATTTTACTACCTTCTGCCTTGAAGATTGCGATGGTTGCAAGAATGCATCCTTGGTACGATGGTCCTTGTTGTTCCAGAGGAACCAAGAGCCCTTAAGCCGCGCGTAACCTCATCGCCAACAAGCATTAAGGTTTGAATACTATCCGCCGTGGGTGAACGAATTTTTGGTTGATTGGTAAATCGTTTTCAGATCAGAATCAGATTTTTGTTTTTAAAGACTTAGCAAGCTTCGACGACGTGTTGGTTCGCACTGATGCAGTTGGAGCCTTTTTTCAAGCGCCGTACAAAGGACCCTTTCGAGAAATCAAACGAAACGATAAGTATTTCACGTTACTTATAAAAGGTTTAGAATCTTTTGTTTCTATTAATCTGCTGCTTTACAGACGCAGTCGACAAGCCGCCGTCTGGTTGCGCGTCTACTGATTCGAATACCAAAAAATCGACAGTTGATTCTCCGATTGAGAAGCGAAATCATTTCATATTTGCTACCAATCCGATTAAAGACCAAAATATTAAATCGCGATCAGGTCGAACAATTACCATACCTAATCGTGTTAAGTAGTTCTGCGTATCGTTCTCGGCGTTCACTAGAGGTGGGATAGTGTAGCGTCACCACTCGTCCCCTCCTCATTAAATGGAGTGGTTGACGTCGTTCGTGCGGACGACACAACTTACACATTTTGTATTACGCGCTTAACGAATTCGATGATCGAAATCGACTTCGAGTTATCAGTTCCGGCGAGTGATATCTGATGAATGAACAAGCTCTAACTCATTTCGTTTTTAAGCAAGTAGTCAGCTCTTGACTCCACTTTTGTATAAAATTAATATAATTATAATAAAGTTATTATTTTTTTTAATGTTAAATGTAAATTTTAAATTCGAAATAAAATTGTTACTATAACTTTGGTTGTGCGTATTAAAATTTAACACTGATTTATTTTTGGAAAGAACATTCTCGTGTGAAAGTTATATTGGAGAATTCTTAACATCGCAATATAAGTAATGTGGGAACCCTTTTTTTTTTTTTGAGTATATAGAAGAATCTGACCACCCCTTTAGAACTAACATACGCTATTTCCCAATCCTAAATCAATATCCTACATTGTTTACAAAGAATTCATAGCCCTAAGTCAATGTCCGTCATTGCTCAATACCAGAGCAATACACCCTAACCATTAAACAAAACCCATAACACACAGCAATTTAACCAAATGTACGTTATCGTGTATACCACGATACCAGTGTGGTATCGTTATAACGTTGTTGATTTTCTCCTTTTATCCTTTAAGACAGGATAGCCCCATACGCTAAAGTCATCATTGGTCCATACCAGTGTACCTTCATCCCAGGCAAACCAACAACTGATCAGATTTACACCCTTAGGCAGGGGATGGAAAAATGTCTAGAGTTTCAAAACTCACTACCCCATCTTTTTATAGACTTTAAAGCCGCCTATGATAGATAACATAGCTAGAGTAGAACTTTATTAAGCCATGAGAGAATTCGCCATTCCAAATAAACTGACAAGACTATGTAGGTTGACCATGACCAATGTTATAAGCCAAGTAACAATATTCGGAGCACTATCAAGCCCATTCAAGATCCATAACGGGCTCCGACAAGGCGATGGATTGGCCTGCGTCCTCTTCAACCTGGCGTTGGAGAAAGTGATCCTAGACTCTGACGTAACAGCGAGAGGAACAATCCTCTATAATTCCATTCAGATACTGGCTTACGCAGACGATATTGGTGTTTGGTGGTGTAAGGTGCAAATGTTTTGCCGATTCGACCCTCGACCCGAAGTAAATTGTCATCCGTTTTTTTATCTATGAATGGTGAGATATATTTTAATTTGCTTTTCTTGGGTAATTGGAGATTAGCCTGTATAGTACTTATCTCCGCTTTAAAGTGAACAGATTGAATTCGTCGAAAGATCTCTTTTCTGGCATGAAAATATTCGGATCGTTGAAGACCATTACTTCGCTTTCCATGACGTCGAACGCGACTATTGTTGATAAATCGATGGATGAAAGCTAGAACCATGCATATTTTGTCGAAGTCCGAATATCGCTCGCACAATTCATCAATTAGATTATCATCGGATATCGTAGTGGCGGTTAAGGTTTGAATATACCCCTTTCGTTTTTTATTACGGTAAGTGGTAACGATTGCTTAAAAGTTGGCCAGATTTCTCGATCCAAGGCTAACCACTCTGGTCTGGTCCACCATAAGTGATGATTCTTTAGCTCCATTTGATTCAGCCCTCTTGATGCACAATCTGCAGGGTTTTGTTTGGTAGGTATATGCTGCCATTGATGGCGCGGTAATTGAGTTAAAATTTGGCTAGTTCTATTACTATCAAAACAATCCCATTGCCTTGGTGGAGCAGACAACCAATCCAAAACTATGGTTGAATATCCAAACATGGATATTTTTGATTGCTACGTTTAATGTTTTGGCGACTGAAACGATTAGTTTGGTTAAAAGCACTGCTTCACAGAGTTCAAGTCTTAACTTGTGAGTGACCAGGCCGTGACCAGTGATGTACGCATAGTTCCTCTAGAATCGATAACTCCCACGTATACCGATGCAGCAAAGGCTTGTTCACTTGAGTCGCAGAAACCGTGGAGCGTCATTTCATTTCTACTTGTTTGGAGCCATCGTGGAACGGAAATAAGATGAAGTTTGTAAAATTGATTTCTTATATGCAACCATTGGAGTTGCGCTTCATTAGGTATATCATTATCCCAGCCGATATTCAATAGCCATAAACGTTGGAACATAATTTTTAGTCGGATGACAAATGGCGCCAAAACACCAAAGGATCAAATATCCGACTAGCTTCGGAGAGGATTTTGCGACGCGTTCGTGGTGGTTCATCCGAAAGATAGACTTTGAACGTGAAAGAATCGGTATGAGGTAGCCATCGCAGTCCGAGAACCTTTTGGGTTTCGGGATGCTCGTTTATGTCTTTGGTTTGTTGTGCGGTAGATTGATCTTCTAGCAAGCACTTGGAGTTTGATATCCATTTGCGCAGGTGAAATTTCACACTTGATAGAATTTGGTTGATCTATATCTTTAGTGCGATTGCTTCAGACAGTGAGTTGGCACCCGTCATAAGATCATCGATGTACATATTACATAAAATTGCATTTAACGCTCTTGGATTTGGTTATCAAGAGCCAGTTTCTAAAATACGCACGTTGCCAAATATGATGATGATGACAAGTATGTGATGGTTTTTAATTTATAATGACGTATGGGCTCGTCTGGATGGGACCACCATAGAATCGTTTGAAATTTTTGATAATTTTTGTGCATCCAGATCTGCCGATACATCTTCTCAACGTCAGCGCAGAAAACGAATTAATGCAATCGGAACGTAAGCAGAATATTATAAAGAGTATTTTGGAGCGTCGGGCCTACGGGTAGTGTATCGTTCAACGAGTTCCCGGTGGTAGTGGTTGCGGAACCGTCGAATACCACTCGTAACTTAGTAGTGGTACTGTCGGCCTTTATAACATCATGATGTGGAAAATAATAGTGGAACCTAGATGCTAATTGCACGTGAATTTCCTCCATATGACCCAAACTGAGATATTCATGCAGAAATTCCTTGTAGAGTAGATGAAAATTGGGTTCTCGCTGAAATCTGCACTCCATGGACAGCAATCGGTTTTTTGCCATAAAAAATGATTCTCCAATAGGTGGAGAAGATGGCTCAAATGGTAGTCTTACTATATATTTACCATCGGCATCGCGAGTAGTGGTTGATGAGAACAAATCTTCACATATTTGTTGGGATAAACCCGGTTTTCGGATGATGGTGGTTCCTCGGTTTCCCACAATTGGCAAGGTGTACGGTCGAGATCAAGTTCACTCTGTAGTGACAAAATGGATGTATTCCAATGGTTTAAATTTTTAGAGCTACCTGCGACGATCCAACCCAATTTGGTATTTTGGGCTATTGTGTTATTTTCGATATCCCTTAACAATCCACCAGACAAAATTGAAAAGAACCTATCAGCTCCGATTAGGATGTCACTTTTGCTCGATTTATCAAACTGTGGATCGGCTAGTTGGAATTGAGTAAAATATATTGATTTGGTTGACATTGGTCCAGATGCTGTGGACGTGGATTTAATTTTAGGTAATAAAAAGGAATCCACGGCAAGCTTAAAGTCTGATTCAAAATGTGGCATAATCTGCAGACTAACGATACCTTTGGTGTGACCAGCATTTATTTGGCCGAGTCCCTGAACGGCAATCTTAGCGCAGCTGCATTTCAGTGCCAACCTTTGAGCACACGGTTCAGAAATAAATGAGGTCTCAGATCCTGTGTCGAGTAGAACCTTGCACAATTGATACTGTCCGTATCCATCTTGAACCTGAACTAATGCCGTAGGTAAAATGGCACTTCTGGTTGGAGTTAAAATATCGGTCGGTGATAAATTGGTGGAACATGAGCTGCAATTATAAAAAGCTACTGGTTTGAGTTCAGTATCCCCTTTAGGTGCCAATTGGGCATCACAACGAGTTTCTGATTTAATTAAATTTCGGCGTTCTGGAACGGTCATCGCCTTTAATATTTTACACTGGAGAAAGCGCTAGAAACACATGATTTTACTACCTTCTGCCTTGAAGATTGCGATGGTTGCAAGAATGCATCCTTGGTACGATGGTCCTTGTTGTTCCAGAGGAACCAAGAGCCCTTAAGCCGCGCGTAACCTCATCGCCAACAAGCATTAAGGTTTGAATACTATCCGTGGGTGAACGAATTTTTGGTTGATTGGTAAATCGTTCGATGAAATTATTCACGATAACCTTTTTGCGGTCATAGATTTCCTTGAGACGATTTAAAGCATCGAATTCGTGCTACAGCTTAGAAAGAAAATTAAAGCCTAACAACCAGCAACAGCATCAAATCACAAAAATAACCAGATTTTTGTTTTTAAAGACTTAGCAAGCTTCGACGACGTGTTGGTTCGCACTGATGCAGTTCAAGCCTCTTTTCAAGCGCCGTACAAAGGACCCTTTCGAGAAATCAAACGAAACGATAAGTATTTCACGTTACTTATAAAAGGTTTAGAATCTTTTGTTTCTATTAATCTGCTGCTTTACAGAGGCAGTCGACAAGCCGCCGTCTGGTTTTCCGTCGGGGTTGCCACCCCTCCGAGTTGCGCGTCTACTGATTCGAATACCAAAAAATCGACATCATTTCATATTTGCTACCAATCCGATTAAAGACCAAAATATTAAATCGCGATCAGGTCGAACAATTACCATACCTAATCGTGTCAAGTAGTTCTGCGTATCGTTCTCGGCGTTCACCAGAGGTGGGATAGTGTAGCGTCACCACTCGTCCCCTCCTCATTAAATGGAGTGGTTGACGTCGTTCGTGCGGACGACACAACTTACACATTTTGTATAACGCGCTTAACGAATTCGATAATCGAATTCGACTTCGAGTTATCAGTTCCGGCGAGTGGTATCTGATGAATGAACAAGCTCTAACTCATTTCTTTTTTAAACAAGTAGTCAGCTCTTGACTCCACTTTTGTATAAAATTAATATAAATGTAATAAAGTTATTATGTTTTTGAATGTTAAATGTAAATTTTAAATTCGAAATAAAATTGTTACTATAACTTTGGTTGTGCGTATTAAAACTTACTACTGATTTATTTTTGGAAAGAACATTCTCGTGAAAGTTACATTGGAGAATTCTTAACATCGCAATATAAGTAATGTGGTAACCCTTTTTTGAGCATATAGAAGAATCTGACCACCCCTTTAGAACTAACATACGCTATTTCCCAATCCTAAATCAATATCCTACATTGTTAAAAAAGAATTCATAGCCCTAAGTCAATGTCCGTTATTGCTCAATACCAGAGCAATAAACTCCAACCATTAAACAAAACCCATAACACACAGCAATTTAACCAAATGTACGTTATCGTGTATACCACGATACCAGTGTGGTATCGTTATAACGTTGTTGAGTACCGCATATAAGATTTTCTCCTCTATCCTTTAAGACAGGATAGTCCCATACGGTAAAGTCATCATTGGTCCATACCAGTGTACCTTCATCCCAGGCAAATCAACAACTGATTAGATTTACACCCTTAGGCAGGGGATGGAAAAATGTCTAGAGTTTCAAAACTCACTACCCCATCTTTTTATAGACTTTAAAGCCGCCTATGATAGATAGCATAGCTAGAGTAGAACTTTATAAAGCCATGAGAGAATTCGCCATTCCAATTAAACTTACAAGACTATGTAGGTTGACCATGACCAATGTTATAAGCCAAGTAAAAATATTCGGAGCACTATCAAGCCCATTCAAGATCCATAAAGGGCTCCTTCAAGGGGATGGATTGGCCTGCGTCCTCTTCAACCTGGCGTTGGAGAAAGTGATCCTAGACTCTGACGTAACAGCGAGAGGAACAATCCTCTATAATTTCATTCAGATACTGGCTTACGCAGACGATATTGACATCGTTGGTAGAAACCAAAGAGCTGTACATGAAGCTTTCATCCCGATCGAGCAGGCGGCACGAAATCTGAAACTGCACATAAGTAAGAGCAAAATAGAGTACATGGTGGCCACGTCTGCGAGTAGAAGATCCAACATTGGTCCCTCAATTCAAATTCATATCATCCAAGCTGCTGGTATATAAGACAATGGTCATACCAGTACTTATATATGGAGCCGAGACTTGGGAGCTTAGCATAAAGCATGCTGACCTCTTAGCCGCGTTCGAGAGAAAAATCGACGGAGAATTGTTGGCCCCGTATGTGAGGAAGGACGATTCCGGAGGCTATAATGATCTACGAATTAAGCTCGGTAGGCTCCGTGGGGGGGGGGGGGGGCAGGACACCTAGCTCGCATGAGCGGATATGACCCTGCTCGGAAAGTCCTTTGCGGTAGGATTTATGGAATACGCCAGTGAGGCCTGCCAAGTCTACGCTAGAAGGATTGCGTAGACCAAGACGCCAAGAGTTTAGGGATGAAAAACTGATGACATCGGCTCGAAATCGGGACCGGTGGAGAGATTTTTTGCGGGAGGCCAGGCCCGGATACCGGTTGTAGAGCCAAATATGATGATGACAAACGATAGAGTCGTTGTACTGCTCTGGTACCAGAACACTGAATATGCCGAGCTTTGGGATAGCGTACTTTGATGACAAAGCTCCATATAAATAGAGCGAGTCGTATCAGAATCAGGGAGTCAGTCAGAAGTCAGATACACAGTCAGTCACGGTGTCAGTCTTGTAATCTATTGAGTGTCGTATCAGTTTTTAATTTAAGAGTCGTAACAGAGTCATTGCATTTAATACTTAATATTTCATCACTTTTTTTTTATCAATTATTTATTCCAAAATGAACTGTATAATATATTGGTTTGTGGGAAAATAACGAAAATAATCGTGCATTTAATACTTACTTTTTGATTACTATTTCATAATAAGTTATAATTTCTAGCGGAATCGAGAAATACGTGTACCGTAGTTAAGCCTTTTCATAATACTTATAAGACGAAGATCATTCCTTTCAAAAAACTTTTCCTGCTTCCGGTTGACTGAAAACTTTCCACACTAGAAACAAGATTTAGTGGTCTTGATTAAAGAATGAACATGAAGTATTTTTTTTTTTGGTTCCAAAGTTTTTTATTTGGTTTAATGTTTTTATTTTTTCAAAAACGCCTTTTAAAAGGAAAACCTCCTAACTAAATATAAACTAATTGAGCGCACTGTATTTTAATGTGTGTCGATAAACTACCAAAACGCCTTTTAAAAGGAAAAACTTCATTTATTAAGTAATTTTATATTTTAGCAAAATATAATTTTGAGAAGAATTTCGTAAGAACGAGAAGAATTGTTCGAGAATAATTGTGCGAGAACAATTGCCTGAGAACAATTGTGCGAGAATAATTTTGCGAGAACAACTGTCCGAGAATAATTGTACGAGAACAATTAGCCGGACACCGCATCTTTATATGTAACATACTAGTAGTACTATTTTTTTAAATTGACCATAGGATTTGGTTGTCTGTCACAACAAACAAACACAGCTGTACGCGAAGTAAATAGGGGTAGAGAATTTAAAAAAGCGATGCACTTGCAATGTAATTATGGTGTCAAGTTGAGCCAACAGTAAAGTTTTTAATATTTTATGAGCTGATCGCTAAGTGCTCACTAATTGATTATAAAGGGCTTTGGACAAAACCCTCACTACAGAAAGCCCAACTGTTTTGCTGGTTGACAGATCCATGCTTAAAAACCAACAAAATTAGATGCATTGGTGATCAACGAAAGAGAAAAATCCATATAAAATTTGTCTGTGTCTACTACAACTAACGTTTCTCACTCTTTTCAGCACAACAAGTTTCATAAATGCGTCGTAGAGAGGTCCGCAATAATCAACCCCAGTGATTGAAAAGGGACGGGCTGGAACTACTCGATCTGATGGTTGATTTCCCATGATTTGTTGTCGATGAACTGGTCGGGAACGAAAACATAGGGGGCATCTTCGTATAACTGAATTGATGGCGCGTTTTCCGGATAATATCCAAAAACGCTGACGAATAATATTGAGCAGCGTCTGAAAGGCAGCGTGAAGATGTTGAACGTGATGATACCAAATGAGTGACTTGGTAAAGGCATGATCGTGTGACAGCAGTATTGGGTGCTTGGCATCAAATTCCAGTTCTAAATTGATGAGATGACCCCCAACGCGAATGATCAAGTCGGCGTCGATGAGTGGGGACAATTTGGCAAGTGGACTGTTTGGTTGAACAGACTCTTTGAGTGACAAAGTTGCGTAGTCCTTAGAAAAATGTAGCATCTGGATGTTTCTTACTATCGCCTTTAATGAATGATCCAACTCTTCAGGTGATATAAGTGGGCCTTTAGAGCTGCGCTTATTGTGGATGAAGCGGCGAACGTAGGCGAACACTAGAAGAAGACGAAAGTAAGAATTCACAAATTTGTTATTAGTAATAAGATCTGTGTTGTTTGAAAATGTTGCAAGTGAGAACTTTTGTATTTTTCTTTCTGGTAGGTCAGAAAGAATTGAAATTCGAAGGCCAGAAATCGATGGGCTGTTTTAAAAAAGCAGGGCCATTGAGCCATAGCGTTGATTGGGATAAATCCTTTGCAGATGATCCACGGGACACTAAGTCTGCAGGATTTTCCTTAGTAGGCACGTGCATCCAGGTATAATTTGCAGTGAGAATGAATGAATTTTTGAAATTCTGTTTGCTATAAATGTTTTCCAATGATGAGATTGAGAACGGATCCAACCCAAGGCTATAGTTGAATCTGTCCAACAAAAGGTAGAGTTAATTGTTCGCTGTAACAATTCCGCCAGCAAAAGAGCTCCGCATAGCTCTAAGCGGGGTAGTGATACTATTTTAACTGGAGCTACTCTAGATTTAGAGCATAAAAGATGAACACATGAATTGCCAGAATTATTAGCCCGAAGGTAAATGGCAGCGCCATAAGCCCTTTCAGAGGCATCGCTGAATCCATGTACATATTTGATAATCATCATGATTTATATATTTCAATGGGAATATACCTGGGAATTTTTATCGAGCTAAGATGCAACATTTCATCTATGAATGTGTTCCACATTGAATGAAGTTCTTGCGGCAGGCTCTCGGCCCAACTGATCTTCAGTTTCCAAAGGTGTTGCAAGAGTAGTTTGGCTGAAACAATAATGGGATTTAAGAGACCTAAGGGATCAAAGAATTTACCAATATTGGATAAAATGTATCGTTTATTTATTGGCGTATTGGCAATGATCATCAGAATATGAATAGAAGAAAATGTCATCATCTGGATTCCATTTCATCCCTAGAGCTTAAATGAATTGATTGTCATTAATTTCCAAAGTTTGCTCAAGCTGTTCCTCAGGTATGCCATGCAGTATTATTTTAGAGTTGGAGCACCATTTCCTTAAGGTAAATCCTCCTAATTGAAGTAGTTTCTCTGTTTGAGTTTTAGTAGTGTTGAGCTCTTGAATACTGTCTGAACTAGTCATGAGATTGTCAACATAGAAGTCATTTAAAAAGGCCCTTGCTCCTAGTGAAAATTTTGATCCTTCATCTAGTGACAGTTGAACCATAGATCGGACAGCCAAAAATGCAGCTGGCCCAGTCCCATATGTTACGGTTAATAGTCGTAGGTGTTTTATATCTTCAGATGTATTGTTTCGCCATAGAATGTATTGAAAGTTGGCATCATCCTTGTCGAGAAGAATTTGTCTGTACATCTTTACTATATCTGCACATAGGACATAGCGATGCAGACGAAATCGAAATAACTGTGAGAATATGTCATCTTGCATGGTCGGGCCGACCATAAGAATGTCATTAAGAGACAAAACTACTCGTAGCTTGGTGGTGGAACTGTCTTCTTTCAGGACGGCGTGGTGTGGCAAATAGAAATTATAGGGTGCCTTGTTAACAAGCTACGGATGAACTTCTTCCAAATGACCAAGCGCTTCATATTCTTTAATGAACTTAGAGTACTCTGCATGGAGTTGTGGGTTTTTATTGAGCTTTCGTTCTAAGCTGTGAAAGCGTTGCAAAGCGATGTCGTGTGAATTTCCTAAAGCAGTTGCCGGTTCTTGAAAAGGAAGTTTTACTATATAACGTCCTTCTGAACTTCTGGTAACGTTAAAAACAAAGTGTTTTTCACATTGCTCATCTTCAATGGAACGGGGCTTTTCTGGAGGCATCACTTCTTCAATTTCCCAGAATGCCTTTAGAGAATTATGAAGTGATTCATCACCGTTGTTATTGGCTTCTGAGGATACATGTAGTACGAAATTGTGGATTGGAAGATTACCAGCGATGATCCACCCGAGCTGAGTTTTTTGAAGTAGTGGAGAGTTGTCATCTTGCTGCAACTTGATTTGACCAACGCTTAATAACGAGAAAAAATAAGCATGTCTATTTTCTGCGAGCGATAAAATGCTGGATCAGCTAGAGAAATATTTTTAGGAATATTGAATTCATTTGGATTGAAACTTATAGCAGGCTGGAAAGAAGTGATTGATGGTACTACAATGACTTCCATGTCAGCTGACCAGCTGTTACATAATGAGCTGATTGAAATGTGTCCTTTTTTGGTGGAGCGGGCATTAGTGTTGCATATACCACCAAATTCCATCGATGATTTTGTAACGGGAAGACCCAACTCATGCATTATTTTCTCAGTTATGAAATTCAACTGCGATCCTCCATCCAGCATAGCTCTACATGGCAAATATGAGCCACTTTTGGATTTGATGCTGACAATTGCGGTAGCTAAAAGTACTACCTTTGATGTTTGGGTGGATGCATGAGATGCCCATTGAATTGATGAACTTGAAGTGGGCGTAAATTCCGGGCTAACAATTGTGTTAGGGATATTAGTACCCATTTGAGAATTTCTCATTGAACTGTCGAATGAAGTGGAGTTAAGCGATGGCTGAAGTGAAACTCGTTGCTACGCTAAATTAGCTGAAGAAGACGATGAAACCATTGAGGAAGGTAATGCGCTTGAAAAGTGTAGCAGCGTATGGTGATTCTTTCCACAAGTTTGACAATGTCTGGATGGGCAGGCCTTTGTGGAATGCCCAGATCGAATGCAATTAACACACAAGTTCAGGCGCTTGACCTCGCAGTATCTGTCTTGTGGTTTCATAGAAGTGAATTTGGCACATTTGAATATAGTGTGCTGTCCTGAGCAGATGCTGCAGGATGGTGAATTAACGGCATTAAGTGATGTCTTCCAAGATTTATTCGGATAGATCGGCTTGGAAGAGATTTTATGTTGCGATGATGATGACGGCTTGCGAGATACCTCAAGCTGTTCTAGCGTTTGACATCGATCCTCAAGGTATTCAGTGAATTCGTTGCAAACAGGAATGTGAAGTTTGGACTCATTTAATCCAAGAAGAGACATATTGTGATTCAATGATTGACGCCTTTTGATTTCATCTTCCCAAAAGGTTTGGGTGGTGCTATCAACCTTTGAGAGCATGATATGAATAAGGAGGCCATCTGCTATTTGCTCCTTAGTGGCAATAGTGAGCAATTAATTCATGTGTGTATTTAAACTATCTGACAATTCATGCAAATGATCAACAGTTCCCTTGGAGGAACTTTGCAATTGAAAAATTTGATTAATATGAGCTTGAAAGATATAACTCATAAGTCGATCAACTGCCTTTTCATAATTTTCGGGCAGTAATTCCAATGATTGAAGAATTTTCGAAGCGTTGCCAATGAGGCAACTCCTGAAATGTTGTAGCTTGTCAATTTCCTTGATTCTGTCATTATCATGAACTGCTGATTTAAATGAACCCCAGAAGTCAAGCGACTTCGTGAGGTCGCCAGAAAAAGTGGTCAGTTTTAAAGGGGATAAATTTGTTGTTGGTGTTTGAGAAGATAGAGAACTGGTGGAGTTAGGATCAATTATCGATCTATTAGTTTTTAACTGGTTGATGGCAGCAAGTAATTTTGATTTAATTTCACAGTATGTATCTTCAAAATTTTCCCTTTCGGTACCACTTACCTCAGTTTCGTCGAGGTTTTCCAAGTTGGACTGAAGCTTGCTGAAATTTGTGAGACTATTTTCTAACATACCCAACCTTGTTTCCAACTCATAAATATTTGCATCTCGAGCCTTAGTGTCCATGAAGGCTTTTGGTTAATTGGCCTTTGATGGCGCCACGTTGCTGTTTAAGACCGGTTGCCATGATTATTATTTTGCAAGAAACTCTATGACAAGTATGGCAAAGGTGAACGATAAACGAATAGCTTATAAAAGAATGATGCGCACTGGCTCTGAAGCAACGATAGATAAAGTCTAGACGAAACCGAGTACTTTACTTGCGAACAAAATAATATGTGACGAGAAACTTAAACGTTTTAAGCGAATGATGGGCACTGGCTCTGGAACTATGATCGACAAAGTCCAACGAGACCGAGTACTGTAGCGGTTTAAAAGGAAGAAGCGCACTGGCTCTGAAACAATGATCGACAAAGTCCAGAAGAAACCGAGTACTGTAATGTTTTAAACGAATTATGCGCACTGGCTCTGAAACAATGATAGACAAAGTCCAGACGAAACCGAGTACTGTGGCGTATTAAACGAATGATGCGTACTGGCTCTGAAACAATGATAGACAAAGTCCAGACGAAACCGAGTACTGTAACGATTTAAACGAATGATGCGCACTGGCTCTGAAACAATGATAGACAAAGTCCAGACGAAACCGAGTACTGTGGCGTATTAAACGAATGATGCGTACTGGCTCTGAAACAATGATAGACAAAGTCCAGACGAAACCGAGTACTGTAACGATTTAAACGAATGATGCGCACTGGCTCTGAAACAATGATAGACAAAGTCCAGACGAAACCGAGTACTGTGGCGTATTAAACGAATGATGCGCACTGGCTCTGAAACAATGATAGACAAAGTCCAGACGAAACCGAGTACTGTGGCGTATTAAACGAATGATGCGTACTGGCTCTGAAACAATAATAGACAAAGTCCAGACGAAACCGAGTACTGTAGCTTGCGAATAAAAAATTATGATAAAATTACCGCACAGAACTTTGCAGAAATATACGTGATCACTATTGAAATTAGTAATATAACCGCTAATACGCTGGTCGAAGCACACGCACAGGAGAAAATATACGAACGAAATCATATCGCGATGTAACTAAAAGTCCAAATAAGTCGCAGTTAGATTCGCGAAATGCTGAAGTTGACTAATTTGCGATGTGTGTTTTAAGTTTTGATATAGATAATAAATCTCGGTTGAACCTCCAAAAATGATTCGCAATTATTTTATTGCGAATATGTAGCACAAGTGTAGTGAATAATAAAAAGACCAAAAAATTAAAACACCAAAATAACTTCAGATTGAAAAACGAATACAAATAAATATAAACTTTATTATATTAAAAAATTCTTAAAATTTTTGATTTGTGGATAACTTGTGGATTTGGATTATATTATATGTTATATTTTAAAAACTGATAAAATTATTTTGCCTTTGAATAATTAATTTGTGGATTTGTCCAGTAAAATTATATTGTGGACGATTGAAGACCGACTGACAGCGACTTGACAGCGACTTGATAGCGACTTGACAGCGCCTTGAAAGCGACTTGAAAGCGACTTGAAAGCGACTTGACAATGACTTAACACGAAGAGAACTCATGCTTGTTCTTTTATTCAAAAAAGATCGACAAGATCCCAGCCACGAAAAAAGCTCAGCACTCTATACCAAACAAAAGCTTTAAAAATAAAGTTGAACGCGAGCAGCGCAGCAACGAATTCGAATGTCCAAAGCATTGCCTTTACGTTTGGCATTTTTACGATCAAACTGATTCGAAAGATGACGTCAGCATTTTATATACATATGAAATTGGGGCAAAGGAAAAATGATACGAGTACGTGCGCTGTAGCTAAGCGATGAGTTCTCCACGTCTTTGTTTATATGAAAAATTTAAAGGCACAAGAATGCTTACTCGCAGTATTAATGCAATACATTGTAAAGCACCCTTGTGGCCTACGAATGTGCAACATTAGCCAATAAATTAAGACTTTGTTACTTTGTGTTAAGCACATTCCTTTTGCAATTAAAACTTTGTTACTTTAATACTTTGTTATGTGAGATATTATGTGAGCTTGCTTTGACATGCAAAAGGAATGTGCTTATCAATGTATTTTTAGGTTTGGGCTTGCAGATAAATTTAACACCAATCTCACAGTAAGTGATTATGAACATTTAAATCCGCTAATAAATTGGTTATTTCATTGTATGTGATGTGATGATGATGTATGAGGTGAGCTACGGCAATAGAATTGCATTTCTAACCTGAAAACTAACTAACTTGCACCAAACACGATGCAGTGGTGATTATAAAGAGAAAAATCAATGCTAGTTGTATTGGTATGTTTTACGAATAAAGAGGTACTTATGTGCCTCTTACAAGATTCAAGCATATTTTGTACTGTTTTATTTGCATACGCTCCTGCTCTTTGTTTTCACAAATGCTGTATTGCTTTGCTAATCCGGCTTGGCTTACAACAACAATCGCATAAGCATAAAGCCGAAAAAAAATCCAAAAAGTTTTTAGGATTTATAACTAAAGCAATTTTTTAGTTATAGCGCTCACCGTAAGGCGGTGTTTCGTTTAACACACAAAGCATCGAAAATTTAAAGCCAAAAGCTGTTGCTTTGTAAAGCTAAGCCGGCTTTGCCAAAGCAGTACAGCAAAAGTTGGATTTTTCGCGTGTGGAATAAAATCTTGTCTACAGAAAGACTAACTGTACGCATACTAATACTGTGAAAAAGAACAAAAGCGGCAGTATTTATAAGATGTGAATACAGTTGCTGTATTGCTTTGGCTAATCCAGCTTGGCTTACAACAACAATTTCATAAGCATAAAGCCGAAAATAAATCCAAAAAGTTTTTAGGATTTAAAACTAAAGCCATTTTATAGTTATAGCGCTCACCGTAAGGCGGTGATAAAGCGACATGAAGCCGAAGTAAATAAAAATGTTCATGATTAAGGAAACTAAAGCCATTTTATAGTACTGATGCTCACCGTAAGGCGTTAAAGCCAAAAGCTGTTGCTTTGTAAAGCCAAGCTGGCTTTGCCAAAGCAACGCAGCTAGTGTAAAAAAAATTATCAGACTCATTTATGAAACTGGTGGTGCTGAAAAGAGTGAGAAACGTAAGGTGTAGTAGACACAGACAAATTTTATATGGATTTTTCTCTTTCGTTGATCACCAATGCATCTAATTTTGTTGATTTTTAAGCATGGATCTGTCAACCAGCAAAACAGTCCTTTATAATCAATTAGTGAGCACTTAGCGATCAGCTCATAAAATATTAAAAACTTACTGTTGGGTCAACTTGACACCATAATTACATTGCAAGTGCATCGCTTTTTTAAATTCTCTACCCCTATTTACTTCGCGTACAGCTGTGTTTGTTTGTTGTGACAAATGGTCAATTAAAAAAAAATAGTACTACTAGTATGTTACATATAAAGATGCGGTGTCCGGCTAATTGTTCTCGTACAATTATTCTCGGACAGTTGTTCTCGCAAAATTATTCTCGCACAATTGTTCTCGAACAATTCTTCTCGTTCTTAGGAAATTCTTCTCAAAATTATGTTTTGCTAAAATATAAAATTACTTAATAAATGAAGTTTTTCCTTTTAAAAGGCGTTTTGGTAGTTTATCGACACACATTAAAATACAGTGCGCTCAATTAGTTTATATTTAGTTAGGAGTTTTTCCTTTTAAAAGGCGTTTTTGAAAATTATGGACACATTGTAAAACACAATGCAGGATGTATTATAAATCCTAAAAACTTTTTGGATTTTTTTTCGGCTTTATGCTTATGCGATTGTTGTTGTAAGCCAAGCCGAATTAGCAAAGCAATACAGCATTTGTGAAAACAAAGAGCAGGAGCGTATGCAAATAAAACAGTAACAAATAGGCTTGAAACTTGTAAGAGGCACATAAGTACCTCTTTATTCTTAAAACATACCAATACAACTAGCATTGATTTTTCTCTTTATAATCACCACTGCATCGTGTTTGGTGCAAGTTAGTTTTCAGGTTAGAAATGCAATTCTATTGCCGTAGCTCACCACATACATCATCATCACATCACATACTATGAAATAACCAATTTATTAGCGGATTTAAATGTTCATAATCACTTACTGTGAGATGGGTGTTAAATTTATCTGCAAGCCCAAACCTAAAAATACATTGATAAGCACATTCCTTTTGCATGTCAAAGCAAGCTCACATAATATCTCACATAACAAAGTATTAAAGTAACAAAGTTTTAATTGCAAAAGGAATGTGCTTAACACAAAGTAACAAAGTCTTAATTTATTGGCTAATGTTGCACATTCGTAGGCCACAATGGTGCTTTACAATGTATTGCATTAATACTGCGAGTAAGCATTCTTGTGCCTTTAAATTTTTCATATAAACAAAGACGTGGAGAAGTCATTGCTTAGCTACAGCGCACGTACTCGTATCATTTTTCCTTTGCCCCAATTTCATATGTATATAAAATGCTGATGTCATCTTTCGAATCAGTTTGATCGTAAAAATGCCAAACGTAAAGGCAATGCTTTGGACATTTGGCTTCGTTGCTGCGCTGCTCGCGTTCAACTTTTTTTTTTTTTTTTTTATATAGAGACTTATTGCCAAGGGATGGCTCCCTGAATGACTTACGTCACGGATATAAGTTGGGCTAAGCCCTTTATTATTTAGGAATGTGATTTACAATATATCACATTCCTCACGTTTGTAGCCGGTTTCAATTTATTTTCTCAGAATTCTCCCTGATTCATTGGAAAAGCAATACGAAAAACGAACACGAATTTAGAACGACGTGAGTCCAAATACTTTTATCAATGAATTATGGTCAGGGAAAACTACAAAAAACCTTGACCAAGAAAATATTACAAATATTTAAAAAATATAAAAAATACTGATAAACAATTTTTTTTTTTTTTTTTTTATATTAAGAAACAACTTATGAATACTTTAACCATCATCCTTCAAGAAGTTGTTGACGGCTAATTTGAACGCCTGCAGATTATAAGATTCTGGAAACACGTGTTCAACCAATTGATTCCACATCGAATAGACTCTCGGAAAAAAGGAGGATTTAAAGTGTTGGGTTCTACATGAATGAAAAAAGTTTTAAGGCAAATCGATGTTGATTGCACCTTAAACGAGTGTTTACTTTATTTTTAAAGCTTTTGTTTGCTATAGAGTGATGAGCTTTTTTCGTGTCTGGGATCTTGTCGATCTTTTTTGAATAAAAGCACAAGCATGAGTTCTCTTCGTGTTAAGTCATTGTCAAGTCGCTTTCAAGTCGTTGTCAGTCGGTCTTCAATCGTCCACAATATAATTTTACTGGACAAATCCACAAATTAATTATTCAAAGGCAAAATAATTTTATCAGTTTTTAAAATATTTATAATATATAATATAATTTTACTGGTCAAATCCACAAGTTATCCACAAATCAAAAATTTTAAGATAATTAAGATTTAAGATTTTAATATAATAAAGTTTATTTGTATTCGTTTTTTAATCTGAAGTTATTTTGGTGTTTTCATTTTTTGGTCTTTTTATTATTCACTACACTTGTGCTACATATTCGCAATAAAATAATTGCGAATCAGTTTTGGAGGTTCTACCGAGATTTATCATCTATATCAAAACTTAAAACACACATCGTAAATTAGTCAACTTCAGCATTTCGCGAATCTAACTGCGACTTATTTGGACTTTTAGTTACATCGCGATATGATTTCGTTCGTATATTTTCTCCTGTGCGTGTGCTTCGACCAGTGCGTATTAGCGGTTATATTACTAATTTCAATAGTGATCACGTATATTTTTGCAAAGTTCTGTGCGGTAATTTTATCATAATTTTTTATTCGCAAGCTACAGTACTCGGTTTCATCTTGACTTTGTCTATCATTGTTTCAAAGCCAGTACGCATCATTCGTTTAATACGCCACAGTACTCGGTTTCGTCTGGACTTTGTCTATCATTGTTTCAGAACCAGTGCGCATCATTCGTTTAAATCGTTACAGTACTCGGTTTCGTCTGGACTTTGTCTATCATTGTTTCAGAGCCAGTACGCATCATTCGTTTAATACGCCACAGTACTCGGTTTCGTCTGGACTTTGTCTATCATTGTTTCAGAGCCAGTGCGCATCATTCGTTTAAATCGTTACAGTACTCGGTTTCGTCTGGACTTTGTCTATCATTGTTTCAGAGCCAGTACGCATCATTCGTTTAATACGCCACAGTACTCGGTTTCGTCTGGACTTTGTCTATCATTGTTTCAGAGCCAGTACGCATCATTCGTTTAATACGCCACAGTACTCGGTTTCGTGTGGACTTTGTCTATCATTGTTTCAGAGCCAGTGTGCATAATTCGTTTAAAACATTACAGTACTCGGTTTCTTCTGGACTTGTCTTATACAGCAACGTGGCGCCATCAAAGGCCAATTAACCAAAATGAAGGCCTTCATGGACACTAAGGCTCGAGATGAAAATATTTATGAGTTGGAAACAAGGTTGGGTATGTTAGAAAATAGTCTCACAAATATCAGCAAGCTTCAGTCCAACTTGGAAAACCTCGACGAAACTGAGGTAAGTGGTACCGAAAGGGAAAATTTTGAAGATACATACTGTGAAATTAAATCAAAATTACTTGCTGCCATCAACCAGTTAAAAACTAATAGATCGATAATTGATCCTAACTCCACCAGTTCTCTATCTTCTCAAACACCAACAACAAATTTATCCCCTTTAAAACTGACCACTTTTTCTGGCGACCTCACGAAGTCGCTTGACTTCTGGGGTTCATTTAAATCAGCAGTTCATGATAATGACAGAATCAAGGAAATTGACAAGCTACAACATTTCAGGAGTTGCCTCATTGGCAACGCTTCGAAAATTCTTCAATCATTGGAATTACTGCCCGAAAATTATGAAAAGGCAGTTGATCGACTTATGAGTTATATCTTTCAAGCTCATATTAATCAAATTTTTCAATTGCAAAGTTCCTCCAAGGGAACTGTTGATCATTTGCATGAATTGTCAGATAGTTTAAATACACACATGAATTAATTGCTCACTATTGCCACTAAGGAGCAAATAGCAGATGGCCTCCTTATTCATATCATGCTCTCAAAGGTTGATAGCACCACCCAAACCTTTTGGGAAGATGAAATCAAAAGGCGTCAATCATTGAATCACAATATGTCTCTTCTTGGATTAAATGAGTCCAAACTTCACATTCCTGTTTGCAACGAATTCACTGAATACCTTGAGGATCGATGTCAAACGCTAGAACAGCTTGAGGTATCTCGCAAGCCGTCATCATCATCGCAACATAAAATCTCTTCCAAGCCGATCTATCCGAATAAATCTTGGAAGACATCACTTAATGCCGTTACTTCACCATCCTGCAGCATCTGCTCAGGACAGCACACTATATTCAAATGTGCCAAATTCACTTCTATGAAACCACAAGACAGATACTGCGAGGTCAAGCGCCTGAACTTGTGTGTTAATTGCATTCGATCTGGGCATTCCACAAAGGCCTGCCCATCCAGACATTGTCAAACTTGTGGAAAGAATCACCATACACTTTTCAAGCGCATTACCTTCCTCAATGGTTTCATCGTCTTCTTCAGCTAATTTAGCGTAGCAACGAGTTTCACTTCAGCCATCGCTTAACTCCACTTCATTCGACAGTTCAATGAGAAATTCTCAAATGGGTACTAATATCCCTAACACAATTGTTAGCCCGGAATTTACGCCCACTTCAAGTTCATCAATTCAATGGGCATCTCATGCATCCACCCAAACATCAAAGGTAGTACTTTTAGCTACCGCAATTGTCAGCATCAAATCCAAAAGTGGCTCATATTTGCCATGTAGAGCTATGCTGGATGGAGGATCGCAGTTGAATTTCATAACTGAGAAAATAATGCATGAGTTGGGTCTTCCCGTTACAAAATCATCGATGGAATTTGGTGGTATATGCAACACTAATGCCCGCTCCACCAAAAAGGGACACATTTCAATCAGCTCATTATGTACCATCTGGTCAGCTGACATGGAAGTCATTGTAGTACCATCAATCACTTCTTTCCAGCCTGCTATAAGTTTCAATCCAAATGAATTTAATATTCCTAAAAATATTTCTCTAGCTGATCCAGCATTTTATCGCTCGCAGAAAATAGACATGCTAATTTTTTCTCGTTATTAAGCGTTGGTCAAATCAAGTTGCAGCAAGATGACAACTCTCCACTACTTCAAAAAACTCAGCTCGGGTGGATCATCGCTGGTAATCTTCCAATCCACAATTTCGTTCTACATGTATCCTCAGAAGCCAATAACAACGGTGATGAATCACTTCATAATTCTCTAAAGGCATTCTGGGAAATTGAAGAAGTGATGCCTCCAGAAAAGCCCCGTTCCATTGAAGATGAGCAATGTGAAAAACACTTTGTTTTTAACGTTACCAGAAGTTCAGAAGGACGTTATATAGTAAAACTTCCTTTTCAAGAACCGGCAACTGCTTTAGGAAATTCACACGACATCGCTTTGCAACGCTTTCACAGCTTAGAACGAAAGCTCAATAAAAACCAACAACTCCATGCAGAGTACTCTAAGTTCATTAAAGAATATGAAGCGCTTGGTCATTTGGAAGAAGTTCATCCGTCGCTTGTTAACAAGGCACCCTATAATTTCTATTTGCCACACCACGCCGTCCTGAAAGAAGACAGTTCCACCACCAAGCTACGAGTAGTTTTGTCTCTTAATGACATTCTTATGGTCGGCCCGACCATGCAAGATGACATATTCTCACAGTTATTTCGATTTCGTCTGCATCGCTATGTCCTATGTGCAGATATAGTAAAGATGTACAGACAAATTCTTCTCGACAAGGATGATGCCAACTTTCAATACATTCTATGGCGAAACAATACATCTGAAGATATAAAACACCTACGACTATTAACCGTAACATATGGGACTGGGCCAGCTGCATTTTTGGCTGTCCGATCTATGGTTCAACTGTCACTAGATGAAGGATCAAAATTTCCACTAGGAGCAAGGGCAGTTTTAAATGACTTCTATGTTGACAATCTCATGACTAGTTCAGACAGTATTCAAGAGCTCAACACTACTAAAACTCAAACAGAGAAACTACTTCAATTAGGAGGATTTACCTTAAGGAAATGTTGTTCCAACTCTAAAATAATACTGCATGGCATACCTGAGGAACAGCTTGAGCAAACTTTGAAAATTAATGACAATCAATTCATTTAAGCTCTAGGGATGAAATGGAATCCAGATGATGACATTTTCTTCTATTCATATTCTGATGATCATTGCAAAAAAACGCCAATAACTAAAAGATACATTTTATCCAATATTGGTAAATTCTTTGATCCCTTAGGTCTCTTAAATCCCATTATTGTTTCAGCCAAACTACTCTTGCAACACCTTTGGAAACTGAAGATCAATTGGGCCGAGAGCCTGCCGCAAGAACTTCACTCAATGTGGAACACATTCATAGATGAAATGTTGCATCTTAGCTCGATAAAAATTCCCAGGTATGTCATTGAAAATATAAATCATCAAATATGTACATGGATTCAGCGATGCCTCTGAAAGGGCTTATGGCGCTGCCATTTACCTTCGGGCTAATAATTCTGGCAATTCATGTGTTCATCTTTTATGCTCTAAATCTAGAGTAGCTCCAGTTAAAATAGTATCACTACCTCGCTTAGAGCTATGCGGAGCTCTTTTGCTGGCGGAATTGTTACAGCGAACAATTCTACTTATAAAAATATCAATTAACTCTACCTTTTGTTAGACAGATTCAACTATAGCCTTGGGTTGGATCCGTTCTCAATCTCATCATTGGAAGACATTTATAGCCAACAGAATTTCAAAAATTCATTCATTCTCACTGCAAATTATACCTGGATGCACGTGCCTACTAAGGAAAATCCTGCAGACTTAGTGTCCCGTGGATCATCTGCAAAGGATTTATCCCAATCAACGCTATGGCTCAATGGCCCTGCTTTTTTAAAACAGCCCATCGATTTCTGGCCTTCGAATTTCAATTCTTTCTGACCTACCAGAAAGAAAAATACAAAAGTTCTCACTTGCAACATTTTCAAACAACACAGATCTTATTACTAATAACAAATTTGTGAATTCTTACTTTCGTCTTCTTCTAGTGTTCGCCTACGTTCGCCGCTTCATCCACAATAAGCGCAGCTCTAAAGGCCCACTTATATCACCTGAAGAGTTGGATCATTCATTAAAGGCGATAGTAAGAAACATCCAGATGCTACATTTTTCTAAGGACTACGCAACTTTGTCACTCAAAGAGTCTGTTCAACCAAACAGTCCACTTGCCAAATTGTCCCCACTCATCGACGCCGACTTGATCATTCGCGTTGGGTCATCTCATCAATTTAGAACTGGAATTTGATGCCAAGCACCCAATACTGCTGTCACACGATCATGCCTTTACCAAGTCACTCATTTGGTATCATCACGTTCAACATCTTCACGCTGCCTTTCAGACGCTGCTCAATATTATTCGTCAGCGTTTTTGGATATTATCCGGAAAACGCGCCATCAATTCAGTTATACGAAGATGCCCCCTATGTTTTCGTTCCCGACCAGTTCATCGACAACAAATCATGGGAAATCTACCATCAGATCGAGTAGTTCCAGCCCGTCCCTTTTCAATCACTGGGGTTGATTATTGCAGACCTCTCTACACTCGATCCGGCATTCGCGGAAGATCTTCGGTTAAGGCATATGTTGCAGTCTTCGTTTGCTTCACCACTAAGGCCGCTCACCTGGAGTTAGTTGCTGACCTCACTACAAAGGCATTCCTAATGGCATTAAAGCGATTCATTTCCAGGCGAGGTAAATGTTTAAAAATCTATTTTGACAATGCCATAAATTTTGCAGGTGCTAAATCCGAGCTACGTGATCTTCACCAATTGTTCATTTCTGAGCAACACATTGCGAAGACTCAAGCTGAATGTCTTAAGGACAACATCGAATTGACTTTCTCTCCTCCACGCTCACCACACTTTGGTGGCCTGTTTGAAGCTGCAGTTAAGGTAGCAAAGCATCACCTTGTGAAGAGGATGCACAACGCTTCGTTAAATTACGAAGAAGTGACTACACTACTCTGCAACATTGAAGCTATAATGAACTCCAGGCCTCTCTCACCATCCTAACGACGTGGAAGCTCTCACTCCTGGCCACTTCATTATTGGAGCACCCCTCACATCTATCAACGAACCATCGCTTTTGGATATCAATCCTAATCGACTTGATAGATACCAAAGGATTTTGCATCTGCAGCAAAATTTTTGGAAACGATGGCAAAAGGAAGTCTTGCACCACTATCAACTTCGTCATACATGGTCGGTTCCGTCAGAGAATGTACGAATAGGCGACTTAGTACTCCTGCACGATGAAAACTTACCTCCCCTCAAATGGCCCCTCGGACGTATTGACGACATCTTTCATGGCTCTGACAGAAAGGTCAGGGTTGCATCCATCAGAACCAGTAAAGGGAGATACAAACGGGCCATCAGGAAGATCAGTATTTTACCCACTAACTCTACCTTAGATAACACTAACATTGAACATTAGTCTTTTCAAGGTGGCCGGCTTTGTTAAATTTATCTACAAGCCCAAACCTAAAAATACATTGATAAGCACATTCCTTTTGCATGTCAAAGCAAGCTCACATAATATCTCACATATCAAAGTATTAAATTTTAAATTTAATTGCAAAAGGAATGTGCTTAACACAAAGTAACAAAGTCTTAATTTATTGGCTAATGTTGCACATTCGTAGGCCACAAGGGTGCTTTATAATGTATTGCATTACTCTACTTACTGTACACATGATTAAATATAAGTGGCGGGGGTAAAAATAAACTTGCAGCATAGCAAATCGGCTACTGCTCTGCTATGCAGTAGTCATGCGAATGTGCAAACATCTCCTCAAATAAACCTTGTGAAAGAGCCATGGGTATATCGTGGACGTATTTGTGGCTTAGGCAGGATTAATTGGGGCACTGTCTTTTATCATGAAGGCAGTAATCGTCCTAGGGCCTGTTTGATAGTTCCAAAACTTATCTCAGCCAATTTACTGCGACAGTTCTGTTCTCAAGATTTTGTCGCAGTTAAAATATGTTATCAGATATGCAGAAACCATTGTGGCATCTGCTTATCTCCCATATGACTCCATTAGCACCCCCCCTTCATCAAGGGAACTGATGGAACTGGTTAGATTATATGAATAGAACAATCTGGGTCTAATTACTGGATGCGATGCGAATTTTCAGCATACCGTCTGGGGAAACAGAGCAAATGCAACAACAGAGGACTTCAACTATTGGACTATATACCTTCCACAGACTTAGTAATAAATAACATTGGCAATGAGCCAACATTTATGAACAGTCAGAGGAAATAAGTGATTGATCTAACGCTGTCAAACAACAAGATGATCAACCAAATCAAAGGATGGAAAGTGATAAAAGATATCTCATTGTTCGACCATCGATATATTGGCTTTTAGTTAAGCGCCGAATTTAACACAATTCCCGTGGGCATATCCAAGAAGAACTGACTGGACGAAATTCCAAGAGGGTCTTAAAGCTAAAACTAGTCTTTGGAGGCGCAAAAGGAAGATCACAAACGAAGCTTAAATTTAAGAAAGAGCCCAAGTTATGTGTAAATCCCTAATGGATAGCTTTGTTGAGTCCTGTCCAGCCAGAAAGGAGTCGAAAGGGAAAAATGTTCCCTGTGAACTTCAAAAGCTTCGCATGGAAGCTTCTCAATAGAGCCTTAAAACAGATCTTGAAAGCGACTGGGGTACCTATAGGAGTAAGCAGAAAGAATATAAGGCAAAAGTAAAGAAGGCTAAGCTCGAGTCCTAGAGGAACTTCTGCTCCGAAATAATTGAGCTAAGAGAATCATCAAGGCTCAGCAAAATCTTTCAGAAAGACAACAGAGCCAAATTCAACTCACTCAGGAAGTCTAATGGCACTTTCACCAACTCTTTGTAGGTGGTCAATGACATTTTACTCTACATTCACTTCCCAGAAAGCAGAGTGCTAAGGGAGACTAATAGTGTCAACTTGGCTCCAGATGAAAGAAATTTCATCAGATATGATTGGTATGTAGCAGAAAAGGTGGTTAAATTGGAGGCAATAGAATTCTCTATTTCGTCCTTCAATGATTTTAAAGCACCAGGTCCGGATGGTATATACCCAATAATGCTGAAACATGGTGGTATAGACATGCTAAAACTGGTTTATACATCTAGTTTGGGGCCTTCGGGTATGTTCCTACATGTTTATGCAATTTTAGAGTAGCTTTTATCTCGAAACCAGGCAAAGGCGACTAGCTAAAAGCTTCAGACCAATCAGTCTTTCATCATTTGTGCTGAAAAGTCTTGAACGCTTGGATGAGATGTATATTAGGTCGAATGTACTCAAAAGAAATCAATTAAATGTGAATCAACACGCCTATCAGCTTGTTTTCAGTATTGAATAAAGAATGATGAGCGGAGCTTTGACCATAGGGGTGTTTATTGATATTGAGGGAGCATTGGACAACGCTACCTTTGACTCGATGTGAAACTCTGCTGAGAGGCATTGAGTCGAACCAACCTTAACCTGATGGATTCACTACATGCTTTCTCGTTGGCTTCTTCAGAGAGGCGAGAATATGGATGATAAAGTTACAGTATTGAATAAAGAATGATGAGCGGAGCTTTGACCATAGGGGTGTTTATTGATATTGAGGGAGCATTGGACAACGCTACCTTTGACTCGATGTGAAACTCTGCTGAGAGGCATTGAGTCGAACCAACCTTAACCAGATGGATTCACTACATGCTTTCTCGTTGGCTTCTTCAGAGAGGCGAGAATATGGATGATAAAGTTACGGTCGAATTGGCAAAGGGATACCCACAAGGTGGAGTCCTTTCGCCGCTTCAATGGTGCCTTGTTGTCGATTCTTTGCTCGAAGAAGTTAGTCAATTAGATATACACATACAAGCTTATGCGGACGATGTATGTCTTATTTCATCACATAAATCCCTTAGGGCCGACTGTATAAATCTACAGACCACTCTGAATTGGTTGGACAATTGGTGTATCAAAAATAGACTATCGGTAAATCCGAGTAAAACTACTGCAGTTTTATTTACTCGTAAACGTAAATTCGATGGTCTTATTCCTCCTGTACTTCACTTTGCCAATCTCCACGGAAGTCAAATATTTAGGAGAAATTCTAGATTGCAAGATGATGTGGAATATTCATCTGGAATCGAGAATATCGAAAGCTGAGTTTACATTTATTCAATGTAAAAGAGCATTTGGTAAACCATGGGGGCTGAGTCCGAAAATGGTACACTGGTTGTACTTAACGATAATCAGACCCATTCTCACTTATGCGGCAGTTGTTTGGTGGCCAAGAACTTGTCTGCCTAGGAATAACGGGCGCAATGCGCTCTACATCGGCAGATGCTCTCAATACACTGCAAAATCTGCCACCCCTGGATATAGTTATTCAGATTAATGGTAAAAGCTATTTGTCGACTTCGCAAGAATAAGGTCTGGCATTATGAGCATAAGAGTAGGCATGGAAACATATTCCAAAAAGTTTCGGAACAAATGCCTACGCTTCTGATGCCTGTGGACAGTACTGTACCATTTCTTATGTTCAAAAGAGGATATAAAGTCCAATACCCTAGCAGGGAAAGTTGAAAAAATTCAACTGAGATCCTTAGGGAATTCGAACCCATATTCTACACTGACAGTTCTCTTACCGATGGAGGAACTGGTGCAGGATGGTTCTTAGATGAAAATTCTAAGAAGCCAATTGCACTTGGAAAATGGCCAACTGTTTTTAAAAAAAGAAATATTTGCTATTTTACAAGTTGCCAACGGGTCTGTCTCTAAAAAGATACAAGGACGAAACTTTGCAATATGTAGTGACGGCCAAGCTGCGCTGGAATCACCTTGTGTCAATTCGAATATTGTTCAAGAATTTAAGAGAAGACTGAACTCTATTTCAAGATGAAATTTCGTCACTCTTATCTGGGTTTTGGGACATACAGGAATAAAAGGAAATGAATTTGCCGATGCACTTGCAAGAAGTGGTTCTTCCAATACTCCTACTGGTCCGGCACCAATGTGAGGCTTGAGTCAGACAATATTAGTATTCGAAGATTTATGGAAGCCGAACAGGAACAACGTTGGCACTCCATAAATACATGTAGAACTACCAATCACTTTGTGGAAAGGACGGAACAAAAACACCGCTAAGTTCATTTTGGTAATATCCAGAAGGAGCTGTCGGACCATGGTTGGTTTACTTACAGGACATAACCCGACTGTTCAAGTTGGGGCTTATATTGGGTCCAATATGTAAGTCTTGCCTGGAGGAAGAAGAAACAAATACGCATTTCCTTTGTAGCTGTCCTGCTTACTCGGATGAACGTTTTTGGAAGAGATATAATAACGATCGAAGAACTTCGGTCGTTGAAACTAGAACAAGTCCTTAGCTATCTTAAAGTAACGAAGAGATTTGAATAGTGAACTTACTGGGAACGGGTACAATGGACCGAAGGTCTGAGTGCTCTGGTGTGGTTTCTATTAGATTATCACACCAACCCACTATAACTATATATAAGCCACTTCTCAACCGATTTGTATGAAATTCGGTATGTAGGACTAAGATGCGATTATAAGACTTGTTCCTATTGAAATTCTGGGATATGGTCATTGGGGTCTGGAATTTTGGGAACTAAGCCATTTATCGAACGATTTGAATGAAATTCGGTAGGCCTTTTGGGGGTCTTTTGGGAATCTTTTGAGGGTATTTTAGGGGTCTTTGGAAAGTCTTTTGAGGTCTATTGATGGTATTTTAAGAGTCTGTTGTGGTTTTTTATGCGCCCTTTGTGGATCTTTTTGTGGTCTTCTGCCGGTATTTTGGGTGATGCGTCGTGGCTCAGTGAAAAGCGCATGGCTACTGAGCAGGGGTTCGTTGTTCGAATCTCACAATTGTAGGTCCCTTCCATTTGTGTCCAAAAATTTACATGCACAACACAAATGGTGGCGAGCAGCTAGGCCTTGGACCGATCTGTCGCGCCGAATATTTATTGGGAGTTTTTGGAGGGTCTTTAGGCGGTCTTTTGAAGAATCTTTTGAGCGTCTCTCTGTTGTCTTTCGATGGTATTTTGGTGGTCTTTTAAAAAAAATATGTGATTGTGTTATTTATTTCATTTAGAAAATTTGTAATGTTTTCTTGGCCGAGGTTTTTTGTAGTTTTCCCTGACCATGATTCATTGATAAAAGTATTTGGACTCGCGTCGTTTTAGTTTCGTGTTAGTTTTTCGTATTGCTTTTTCAATGAATCAGAGATAATTCTGAGAAAATAAATTGAAACCGGCTACAAACGTGAGGAATGTGATATGTTGTAATACTCATTCCTTCGAATTTTAATTTTTATAAAAATTTATATATAAAAAAAAGATATCGCAGTGAATGCGAGTTTTTTAAGCTAGCGCGTGAGGTGTGATTTTTTTTGCAGCTATATACGAAAACTTCTCTTTTTTGACTTTTCTCCTGGAGGGAAAGTTACAGTTATATGTTTTACTACGAAAGCAACTAGTATACGTCTCAAAAAAGCACAAAATAAAATGACAAGCATGCGCACTATTACCGATATCGATTCGAGCTCACAGGGCAAAAACGTTTATCGATTCATTTGCAGTTCTTATAGGCGGAGATATCATCGGTGCTGGGCGCTTCTATGACGACGACGAGGCACTCCGTATGCTTAAAGGCTTAAGTACATTTTTTTAGGTATATACCTTACTTTCCGACTCACAAGCAAATAAGGCATAAAAACTTTTTAAAACGCGTAAATAGAAAGTTAATATTAAATAATAATTTATTTTTATACTTTTGGGTTTCTTGATTTCAATATTTAAATAATACTAAATAATTGTTACAACCACGGGTGCCACGCAGGATCCATGCGACAAAGATTGTCAGGATTGGTTGCCGCCTGTATCAAAGATGCAATCTTATTTGACTCGATATTGTCAAAGTAGGAGATATTGCTTAATCGCAACATGACGACGGAAACCGCTTTGTTTACTACGTTTATAATGGTTTCCATGTCAGTTTTTGGCGTCAAATCCTGAATAACTTCACCACTAAAATTAACAACTGTCTTTTCATCTTTAACTCGCTTTTTATGAACAGCAATTATCTCATCCCGCAAAATAGCGCGCAAAATAGTTGGTAACTTAAAATTAGGTTGGACGAAACATCGAGCAGTTGCAACAACCGATGCAGAAAGCGGACCAGATATACCAATTTTTGATAAAAACTCAGCTATATTTGGTGTTAATCGAAATGGCACCGGTCGATTAGTATCCAATTCTCCAGTTTCATCGTCTATATCGAACTTGTAGTAGGATATATTCATTAATCCGGAATCCTGATGTAAGTACATCATGTCAGCATTAAGTCGTGTCAAATGAAGCGCATGTTCGCATAAAAATGCTAATCCAAGTTGCAGCGTGAACTAAAAAAATATAAAAGATTAAAACTAGAACAGATATAAAAGAATAATCAGCCATTCCAGCAAAAAATCAGAAAAAATATACATTTACAGAGGTTGGTCGAACAAACGTCACTTCAGATGTCTGGCGAAAAAGATGATTATTGATAAAAAATTTCAGTGTCAAATATTTATTGAGTTCCGTTATAATTTTTCTTTTCAGAAACTAGTTATTGATATTTTTAAATATATAGTAGAAGTCGCGTTAGTTTAAACAGCAGCGCCTAACCTCCTGACCAGATTGGAGACGAAGCCGCTGTGGTACCCGCAATGAGACGCCAATTTTAATATGTATTATATTTTTTAATATTTTGACAGCTCGTACCACAGCGATTCTCCATTCTGATCAGGCAGTGAACAGTGAACACATATTTTTTAAATTCTCTATATTAACTTTGCGTCGACATGGTTCTGTCTGTCGTTCTTTCGTTTCGTTGTAATATTGCGATAAATTTTAAACGCACTTCCCAAAGCCCGATTTTATTGAAACTTTTGCACGCAGGTGTATTTCTGTTCTCAAACTATCTATTGAAATTTTGTACTTATCGGGCTTTAACCACAAAAGCATGCAGTGCTTCGCATGTGTTTTTATTGTGGAATTCAGTATACTTTAAGGCGTATATTTTGGTTATTAGAGAATTTACATGAACATTTTTTATGTGTTGTTTGTTCTGCGATTTGATAGTTTTATAACGCGTGTAAAGGTATTTGTATGTACTTTTGAATAAACATCTAGACATTCCTACTCCATTTACAATTTTTAAAAAAGTATTTGTACGCATATATATCTACAATGCTAAATATAACAGTTTCTGATTTCGTATGGAATAGCACTAATAAAAAACAAATTCTAATCATGTGCTTAATATAATCACATGCATACCATTTTTCTAAATTGCCAATAGTCTGTAGCAGAAATAAAGCTGCGTACAGCCCAGTTTTTAAGTAGAGTCTTAGGGACCATTGTTACTTGTACTTCATGCAGAATGCTTCGCAATACTGTGTGCGTAGTTTGGGTACCTCTCGCTTGAACCTCTGCTAACCGCTCATAGTACATTACAATTGGCGTTTCATGTTCTATAGAAAGTTTAGTGCAACCTTTTTTGTAAATTTCTCGCAATGAAATACTAGATGGATTATCTTCAACAAGGCGCATTTGCGGGGATATTGGAACTACCCTTGGTACGGTTATGTGTAAAAACCTTCTTGATGTTTCTTTTTGTTTTTCCAAATAATAATTAAGCATTCGTAATAATTGGAGAACACGCTCTTCTCGTCTCGCATCACCTAGACCAGAATCGATAACTACCAAATAAGGATATATTTTCCCATTTGATCCTCTTATATATAGTCTTCTCGCAGCTGTGTTATTTTTTTGGACGATTTCAACGCGAGGCATAAATCGGGCAATTCGAATGTGATAATGCGATGGAGCTGGTAACAAAAGCTCACCAGGCAGTTCAACTTCAGCTGTTTTTTGACTGAAGTTTGATAAAAATCTGCATTTATCTTCGATAAGAGATGATGTTGGAAGGATTTTTATTTTGGCTTCTAAAACTTTAATCCATTTTTTTAATTTTTTGATCAAATTATGTAGTTTCATTGCACCTGGCTGTGAAAAATCAAAGTCATTAGTAAATTGTTCCTTCATTTTTTGGAATACTGGGTCTTGGTAAGTGGCTTGTGCTCGCCTAGCTAATGATTCTGAAGCAGCTGAATTTAAAGTGGATGATGCTACTGAACCAGATAAGTTTTCGATACCAATCCCAAAGGTTGAGCCAAGTTTTTTGACAAAATGCAATGTGTGAGGAGTTATAGTAGCTTCATTAACCGCACTGCGATTTTCGAACGCAATGGCATAACACTTTGTAAGACCCTGCCGCAACTGACGAAGAACTTCTTCAGTCCACCTTTCACGAAACCACACCATTTGATCAACTATTCCTTCAAGGGAACTTAATATTGTTGGATGAATTTCCCTTTGTACGTGCATTACTTTGGAACAGCGCCACATGGAAGGCGTTGCTTTAATAGGATTTATTGATGTAGATGGTTGAGAGATTTGTGCGTTTTGTGAAGATACTATGTTTTGTCTGAGAGATTGATATTGAGATATTTGGCTAGAAGAAATTCCGTTGGTTTGTCCTGAGTTTTCTACTGCCTATTATTAGCGTGAGAAATAAAATATTTATAAATTGTGAAAAATATTTTAAATATTTTTTACAGATAATTACAGAATTTTGTATTTTGTTTGCCAACATTGCTTGTTCAGCGGACTTATGCTTCTCTCTTTGTTCAATCTTTAGAGTGAGGTATAAAGTTCTTATTGGAAAATATACTGCTTGAGGATACATACGTCCAACCTTTAGTTCAGTAAGAGTAATCATCAAAGTTAAATATTATTTTGTATAGATAAATGAATCCAAAAAAACGTACATGGCTGAGAAGGTTCAAAATTACATTGCCTTCATACTGAACCAGGCAACAAAGTAACTGCGAAATCCATGGAAGCCAATGTAAAGGCGGAACTCCTACGACATATTTCTCCAGTGCATCCATAAGCGAATATTTCGCGTCATCATATGAAAGTAACCACAATACTTTAGCTAAATATTTTCTCGTTTTGCTTTCATTTTGATGTCGACATGCATGTAAAAAACATATCATAGCGCTGACACCAATTACGATTTGTCGCTCAAGTGTAAAAATCTGTTCGAGATAATCACCCCACAAGGCCCAAGCTTTAGCCAAACCATCGTGTAGTTGTGCTGCTGCACTAAAAGCTTTGTTGGATTCTTCTGACCGACCAATCTGAGCTAACAACAAACCCTTTAAGGCATAAAACTCTGCATTCATTTCACTTGTAAAGTACTTTAAGTTTGTTGATTCAATAACTTCCAATGCTTCGTTTAACTCTCCTCGTTCACTAACTGACGCCATTTGCAAGTAGCATTTTACTTGCTGTCGAATTTTCTGTAACAATAAATATTTAACACGATTTATTAGAAAAACTGAAACTAACCGTACGCTTCGAACTTTACCTGAAAACAATCTACAATTGGCACTGACGGAATTGTATATATGCGCGATAAGGATTCTTGACATACTCCAGTAAGATTTTGCTTTCGAGCGACTTTTCCGAAATGTATAATAGCTTGAGCTGAAGCATGAACACCGATCATGCTGTTGTTTTGATCAGCCTGTTGTTCCAAATGTTGTGTTATTATTTGATAATGATGCTGACGCCATGTAAATATATCACTCCAATGCGATAAATCATCTGCAATTACAGGTAAACGATTCCTCCACGTTTTGACTATTGCCTTCATGTCATGCAGAGAAGAACTACGACTTTGCACCAAACCCTGGTGGATTTGGCAAGCTTCCTGTAGTTCCATTATTTGCTGAGCCGACTGCAAATACCGCAAATGTATATGAGATACAATATGAGGGAGTCGCCGCCACTCCCTCATACATAGCCCAGATGCCATTTCAACATATCTTTCGACACTAGTAAGTTGTTGTTCTTCTTGATTAAGAATAGCTAGAAATCCTTTATAGAAATTTATTTTGTAAGCGTATTGCTTTGGGAATGTTTGTTCCACTTTGACGAGTGCTTGTTTCATTAAATCCCAATCTGGAACTCTCCACGCACTTTCTATAATCAAAAATGCTTTCTTTTCTTTATTCGCTTGAGCATAATCAAGTAATATATCCCACTGATTAAGTTCCTTTGCGCAACGAATCCAATGATTTTCCCACAAAACTATTTCACTATTCATTTCAAGCGGTGCTGGTCCATTTGACAGCTCCTGTTTTTTTTGTACAAGTTGTTTAAATACATAAAGAAAAAAAATTTACTTACATGCTTAAATTTAGACATTGCCAAATCATAGGCGCCCTGAGCCTCCTCAAAAAATCCCATTTGTTCGTAGGCAATTGCAGTATTAGTTTCGGAATATGTTGCGTATTTTATCCAAAGACCCGCCCACAAGTCTTCCTCATGCAATGCAGAATACATCTGTGATAGCGAGTCGTAAATACTTGACTGAGTGTTTTCAGTTAAATCATATTCAGTGATATCTATATCAGAGTTTTCCTGATATTTGTCCTTCTTTACCAACCAATCAGTAGCCATATCCTCCAACATAAGTGTCATACGGTGCCACAAATTATGCGCCTTTCCCAAATATGTTATTAGATTTGGTGGAATATAAACTGGTGGTTGACAATGTGTTAATGCCTCAACAAATGTATTCAATGCACTTGGGTAACAGTCTTTTTGAATAACATGAGTACCTGATGACAGAAATGGGATCAGCTCGCGAACAACTGCTTGCTGTTGAGCTTCATCCAATGTAGACCATAGACGCGGGAAGACGTGCAGCCAAATGGACTCTGCAAGTTGACTGTCAATGTGACATAGCTGCGAAGTGGCTACTAGCAGTTGCACAGTACGAATTTTGCGATTTACTTCGAGAAATTCAGCTTGCCTATTAAAAAGTTTAATCAATACAGATTGCCGATTTGAAACAATCTTTTCGCTATCCTCACGCCGTGATATATTTGAATCAACACTCATATCCATGTTAAATACATCTTCTTTATCATCTAGAGACTCTAAAGAATCATAATATTCATTTTGCAATGGTGTGTATATGACAAAGTTCTTTTTTTCTTCGATATCAGCGAAATTAATGACCGATGAAATGCTTGGAATAAGTTGATTTTCGTTTGAATTTTTAATTTGTGTAGTTGTATTGGCTGTGAGAATCAGCAATTCCACACACTGCTTAATCCAATAATGAGCACCGATTTGCTCCCATGCCTGGGAGCATATGATGTATAGCAAACGATCGTGCAAGCGTCGTCTCATTGATCCATCAAAGATTTCAAAAAATTTTGCTCTTAAATGAGGTTGTGTGCATCGTAAACCTGACAAGTACGCTCCTTCTAATTTAGCTGTCAGTTCAGTTTGTTTGAAGTGATCGTCGCGATAAATAAAATTTACTAGTTCTAAAAACTGTGAATTTAGCTCAATGTCATCAGAAAAACGTTTTTCAATGTATTGCATTAATTTAACTAGCAAAATTGATTTTTCTCTTATAGAAGGAACTTGTGACATTGGCGCAGTCAGGATCTTGATTTTCATCCAATCCTCAACCATTTTAACAATATTTTTTATTATTTTGGTATCTACGCTCTTTTCAATTAGTCCCACAAGAATACTACCAATAAATAACTTTCGAATTTCTACTCCCATGACTCCTGTACGGGTTTTTACTAAATCTAGCGAAAGAATTAGAAGCTCTAATGCCAAGTGGTTTCCTTCCATTTGAGGAGTATTTGCTACTGCATTGGTACTATTTAAGTGATCCTTGGTAAGGCGATTAAGAACACGCATAAATTGCAACATTAGTCGATCAATGTAACTCGGATTATTGTTGCAACAAGCTTTAAGAATCATAAGAGTACCAAAAAGAGATGACGCATTGGGTTGTGTATTTTTTTCATAGTTAGTAAGACTTTCAACAATCATTTTACTAACAGTCGCGTAAAGAGTCTCCAATTCTTCGTGTTTATGATGGGAGTCAGCTGGAAAAATTGCCATCAAACGTGAAAGTAAAGTATGCATTAAACGAATAATCCGCGTATTTTGATGGGTTACACAGAATGAGAGTCCACGTTGAATAGGACGAATTATTCCGAGAATTTGGTCTTTCTTAAGTATTGTCATCAGAAATCCAAGTAGATCTAGGCCAGTGCAGATATTTCCTAAATTTGCTTGTGGTGTTTCAACTGTTGCAAAAACTTTGTCCATCCAACTTAATTTTAAATCAAATGGTTGAGGCCAAACTTCTGGGCGCATTGCAGTTTTAAGTAACATTACACATCTAGAGAAAAAATATAAGTAAAATTATTCTCATTCATAATCGAAAATAATAAAAAAAAATACCTTCGTGACAAACTTTCTCCTGGTAAGGCTACACCTGAAGTAGGTTGAGATTCGTTTACCTGACAAGCTAAGCGAATTAAAAAGTTGAGAACATTGTCGCAATGAACTTTATCTACTGCACGAACGCTTCCTTCTAACTTTGGTACTTGGCTAGTTAGAGATGCTATTCCTTAATGATTAAATTAAACAGTAAATTAGTTTACATTTTAAAAAATTTTAATACAGGTTTCAACGGTGGCAACAAAGAATTACAATGAAACAGTGACAAAAAAATATATGGAAAATCCACGTTAAAAATTGGCAGCAAAAAAAGGGGGTGGGGTCAGTGAGTCAGTTTGGTTGGGTCAGTAGGAAGGGGGTTCAGCCGGGCAACGCCTGTTATTTTAACTTTTGACAGGTCTTAATATCTTGAGGGCGTGGGTTCCCCAGGTAACACATATTAACCTTAGAGGGCAAGTCCAACGACAATTTGGACAAGAGAGTTGCTCTTCGTAGCTCTTCGCAATCAAGCGGCTTCTGTGATGGTTTAGGTTTTAGGCAGCTAAAAATGCAAATGGCCATTCTTCGAAAATAGAGCAAAGTTTTTCTCTTCGGTCGCAAAAACAACTTTTTAAAGAAAAAGCCGGATGCTAAATTCAAAATAACCAACAATCATAAATAATAAAACACAAGGAGTAATTTTCTAATCAATTAACATTTTCTTTCAACATTGTGTCATCGCCGATTTTATCGATTTTTTGCGCTTCATCAAGGACACCTTACATGTAGACTGCGTCTACTTAATCTTTTGCACACCGTCACTGAACTTTAGTTTAATGGTAATAAGTAATAACAAATAATCCGATTTTAACATACCCATTCAGTATATCATTCCTCCCACAGCCCTTCCATAAGCCTTGTCACGAGATAGACATTTTATATATCAAGCTATTGTTACGTGTGAATAAAGAGTTTGTGCCATTAAACCATTTAGCGTTACAATAATACTGTTAGCACCACAAATACCAGTAAAACGGTCATACAAAAGCAGCAACTTCACCAGAAATGGTTCGAAAGGCAAAGAATCGACTTTAAAGAAAATCGGAAAGTGCTTAACTAAGGCAAACGTTGAATATGCAAACCCAACTTAGATACATTATTTAACAATGGTACAAAAAGTAACGATTAAAAGCGCAGAGATGAGATCACGCAAGCGGCGACATTGAAAGATTTAATTTTCTATATTTGCTATTTAATGCTCAACAAAACGTTTAACAAAACGAAATATTTGTCCAGAGACAATTTAGACAACCGAGTTGCGATGCGTAAACAAGCATGTGCTTCTGATTGGGCTGATGTAACTGCAAATTGTCGCTCTCATTTTCATTTTCATATTTTACTGTTAATATCTTCGTAACCGCCAGACTTGAATCCGTTGATTCATTTTGGAAGCTAAAGTGTCAAAAAATGAAAGTTTGGAAACATTGAAGTCAGAATGGCAAATAATTACACAGCCTTACGCTTGTGTAGCGTGCAATGTCTTCATCAAAACACTTGCTGCTATAATCAGCACCAGAAGTAAGCATATCGAAAAGCGACGTTTTTATTGAAATTTTTGTATTTTCATTGCCTAAAAATCTATACTAAAATAATTAAAATCTTATGTCCTTTATACGTTTCCACTTCGTTCATCCGATCGCGTTTAAATGATCAGTTTTTTCATATTGTGGAAATGGTCAATTCATACGTACTTATTTACATATATCAAGTTTTTATGAATTTTTCAGAATTTTTAAATAGTGGCGCCCTGAAATTTTTCTCTTGGTTTTTAAAGAAGAAAAAAACCAACATATTTTTGAAAGGGTACGACACTTTGGTGTTTTCTATAAAATTGTTATAGGAGCCTCCTTAAATTTAGCAAACGAACATGAACCCGTCATATTTTAGAACGGGACCGCTTGGTTAATGAACCCCGTAGAAATGTTTTTAATTTTATTAGGAATCCTAGAAGCGAAGCCAAGCGACCCCGAATAAAAATAAAAGGTGTGGTGTTTCAACTAGTATTACAAAGAAAGATTTACAATTGGCGAAACTATACCATTTTTAAGTGGGCGACGTGGCTCAGTGGAAAAGTGTATGGCTACTGAGCAGAAGATTCGTGGTTCGAATCCCAGTAACACCAAACTTATTTTTCACGGTGTCCCACCTCTCGCGAATGTCTGACAAACATTTCGAGAGCAATAACTTGTCACGGTAAGCTTCTCAATTCGCCGTTGGGATCCCGCCTTAAATTGTTCCTGGCAATGGGCTTCAGCTCTCTCCAACTTTTCCCCAATTGCCGTGACTCCTCCATAAATATGGAATCCAAGTAAGTTATAACATTAAAATTAATTATCAAACAATTGCCATTAGGTTTTTTGAACATAATTTTAATAGTGTTTTGAACTTTTTTTTTAGAAACAAACAAGCTAGAGGAAAACGAGGAAGGGATCAAAAATCTATTTTAATTTCTTTTATGGTTTGATTCAATATTAGTGATTATTAAATACGATTTATTTTATAAGTTTGCATTAATTATTATAGATTTGAAGGTGCTCATGGGGCAAGTCAGATCCAGCGGAAATGGGTAGAGCTCAGCAACCAACTGAATTCTATTGGTGATTGCTGTAAAACCACTGAGAAGTGGAAATAATATTGGCGAGATTTAAAAATAATTTTTTCATTACATATATACATATTTGAATATACTATTTATCTTTAATAATTGTTTTATAACGTCTTAGGCGCGTTACTAAAGCAAAAGCGGCGGAGGAGAAAAAGAAAATAGAAGAATCAGGACGAAATGGTCTTAGAAGGCCCATCGGACTAAGTTAGATACTTACTTACTTATGTCCTATATCCCCTTGTGGGTCCTAGGGCCTCTACTACGCCTACGCGCCATTGCGTGCGGTTCCTGGCAATGAGCTTCAGCTCTCTCCAACTCTTCCCCAATTGCCGTGACTCCTCCTCAACTGTTCTGCGCCATGTATTCTTCGGACGACCCGTTCTTCTACCATCCTAAGATAACGGATTCCATTGCATTACGTAGTTTGCTATGGAACTGTCGCCTCGTCGGAGTGTATGACCAGTCCACTGCCACTTCCGTCGTTGGATGGTTGTGCCTATTGGTTCCTGACCCGTTCTCTGGTAAAGATGTTCGTTAGAGATACGGTTAGGTCAGAAAATCCTTAAGATGTTCCGTAGGCACCTATTTACGAACGTTTGTAATCTTTTTGTGATAGTAGCGGTCACCTTCCAAGTGCTGCACGTGGTTCAAAATTTGAACGGAACAGTCGCAGCTTGGTGTTTAAGCTGATCGCATTGCTTCGCCATATCATGGACATCATTCCAAACACTGATTTTGCCGATTCGGTTGACAATGTCCTGTTCGGTTCCACCTTCGGTCGAGACAATACTCCAAGATGTTGGAAACTCTCTATTGTCTCTACCGGCTGTCCAGCAATGTTAACTTGAGTTACTGAGTTAGTGCCGAGATTGATGATTTTGGTTTTGGCAGTATTTATCTTCAAACCAGCAACATTTGCCTCCCTTTCCACATTTGCTGTCATTTGGTGCAGCTCGATAATCCTGTGTGAGAGTAAACAAACGTCGTCAGCGTAGTCCAGATGTTCGAGTTGAGATGAAAAAGTCAAACGAATTCCTCAGTTTCCAGTAGATAAAGCTGCGCGAAGTACTAACAATCACTAACAAAAAAAATATCGGCGATAGAATGCAACCTTGTCGTACCCCACTTAGAATCTCGAATTCCTCTCACAGCTTTCCTCTATGCAGCACATTATATTTAGAGCCATCATAGGTTGTTTTAATAATAGCTATTAGTTTATCAGGTATACCTCTCCTGCGCATGGCGAGCCACATAAACTGGCTGTTGACACTGTCAAACGCCTTCTAAAAATCGATGAACAGCAGGTGCAGTGGTGACCGGAATTCAACGCACTGTTCAATAATGATCCGCAGGGTTTTTATTTGGTCTACACAGGAGGATCAAGTGCGGAAACCTGCTTGTTCTGAATCGAGTGTATCTTCCAGATGTTCCTTATTTCGCTCAAGTACTACTTTGCCTATTACCTTTGCAACTAGAGGAATAACTCCAGTTTTCGCACTTCATAAGACTACCTTTTTTAGGGAGCTCAACAATCATTGCCTTCTTCCACTCGTCGGGGAAACTTTCTGCACCCCGAACTCTCTCTACAAGAAGATATCAAAGCTCTGCTGATGTCATTGGAGCGGCGCACAGAAGCTCTGCGGGTATACCACCGACTTGTTGTTTGTTCTTTAGTGAGTTGATCGCGGTAGCGATCTCATCTTTACTGGGAGTTGAGGTGCGAATTCGGGAAATTGTTAGTTTCGGCAGCTCCGTTTGATTAGGGCACGCGAATACACGGTTAAGGACCGTAGAAAAAAGCTCCTTCCATCGCTTGAGCCGATCCTCATCTGAAACGAGTACGGCTCCATCTAGGCATTTCACCGGATGTTGGCTAGAGCGGTGACCACCTGTCAGCTCTTTGGTGATTCTGTAAACGGTTCTGCTATCGCACCTGCTCGCTGCTTCCTCTGCTTCTGAGGCCAGGTTGTTAATATAATTACGTTTGTCACGTCTTACACTACGCTGCACTTCTCTAATTTTGCTTCGATACAGGGACTCTAGCTCAATCCTCGCTGCTGCTGAGGTATCTACAATACGAGCTTTAAGTAGCTTACGTTCTTCAATCCGCCTCCAGGTATCTTCGGTAAGCCACGTGCTGTGCTTTGCCTGGCAGAGCTAGTAGTGAGCTGCTGATTGCTTCCACTCATTGCGATAAATGATACTGAGGAGATCTTTAGCCGGTCGATGTTATACCTAGGCATTCGGATGATATTGCGGATTATTTGAACTGATGCGGTACATAACTGGTGGTGCCTCCTATGACACGGTGGTTGGTGTTGCAGAAATCAACAAATCTTTCACTATTGTCATTTAGTTCGCCGAGGCCGGCTTCCCAATCACATCTTTGAGTACTTCATTGTCGTTGCCTACCTTGGCATTCAATTTCCCCATCACGATGACGATATCTCCGTTCGGCGTTGAGTTGAATACAGTGCTTAGCTTATTGTAGAAATTGTCCTTTTCATTCTCAGTTGAAGGATTCGTTGGGGCGTAACACTGTATGATCGTGACGCGCCGTACTTTAGACCGAAATCTGGTCGATAAGATCCTATCACCATGTGGGTGCCAGGAAATTAGGCCTCTGCGTGCTGTTGGCATTAGCAGCAGACCCACTTCAGATTCACGGGGACTGCCGGAGGTTTTGCCGGAGTAGAGTAGCATAGTGTTACACGTTGGGGATTGGTACTCTCCCGCGTCGAACCATCTTACTTCACTCACTCCCAGTCCAAATTATATCGAAGAAACTCACGTTCCAGTTGAAGAAATCTGGCATTTTGAGGTCCTTCACTCCCTGAGTCAAGGAGCGTCTTCACATTCCAGAAACCAATTTTAGTCTGTGTACAATAGCCAAAAGTCGTCATTATTTGATCATTACTTATCCGAGGCGTTGTTTCGGTTTCAGTACCGCAGGGTGCTTACCCACGTTACCTAGACTAGAAACGTTAGACCGTTCGCACTTGCAATTTCAGCCTACATATATAAGGATTTTTACACATAGTTGCCCGGGGACCACCACTAGGAGGTAGAGCAAGCACTACATCACGAACTTGATTGTTGCGCTACTGGCTCAAACCAAGTTTTGAGCAGTCAGTAGTTTCCCGACCAATCGCAATGCAGATCCCTAAAAAATTTCATTCAAAAATATACATGCACAACACAAATGGTCGCGAGAAGCTAAGCTAAGCCTTGTGCCTATTGGTTCCTGACCCGTTCTCTGGTAAAGATGTTCGTTAGAGATACGGTTAGGTCAGAAAATCCTTAAGATGTTCCGTAGGCACCTATTTACGAACGTTTGTAATCTTTTTGTGATAGTAGCGGTCACCTTCCAAGTGCTGCACGTGGTTCAAAATTTGAACGGAACAGTCGCAGCTTGGTGTTTAAGCTGATCGCATTGCTTCGCCATATCATGGACATCATTCCAAACACTGATTTTGCCGATTCGGTTGACAATGTCCTGTTCGGTTCCACCTTCGGTCGAGACAATACTCCAAGATGTTGGAAACTCTCTATTGTCTCTACCGGCTGTCCAGCAATGTTAACTTGAGTTACTGAGTTAGTGCCGAGATTGATGATTTTGGTTTTGGCAGTATTTATCTTCAAACCAGCAACATTTGCCTCCCTTTCCACATTTGCTGTCATTTGGTGCAGCTCGATAATCCTGTGTGAGAGTAAACAAACGTCGTCAGCGTAGTCCAGATGTTCGAGTTGAGATGAAAAAGTCAAACGAATTCCTCAGTTTCCAGTAGATAAAGCTGCGCGAAGTACTAACAATCACTAACAAAAAAAATATCGGCGATAGAATGCAACCTTGTCGTACCCCACTTAGAATCTCGAATTCCTCTCACAGCTTTCCTCTATGCAGCACATTATATTTAGAGCCATCATAGGTTGTTTTAATAATAGCTATTAGTTTATCAGGTATACCTCTCCTGCGCATGGCGAGCCACATAAACTGGCCGTTGACACTGTCAAACGCCTTCTAAAAATCGATGAACAGCAGGTGCAGTGGTGACCGGAATTCAACGCACTGTTCAATAATGATCCGCAGGGTTTTTATTTGGTCTACACAGGAGGATCAAGTGCGGAAACCAGCTTGTTCTGAATCGAGTGTATCTTCCAGATGTTCCTTATTTCGCTCAAGTACTACTTTGCCTATTACCTTTGCAACTAGAGGAATAACTCCAGTTTTCGCACTTCATAAGACTACCTTTTTTAGGGAGCTCAACAATCATTGCCTTCTTCCACTCGTAGGGGAAACTTTCTGCACCCCGAACTCTCTCTACAAGAAGATATCAAAGCTCTGCTGATGTCATTGGAGCGGCGCACAGAAGCTCTGCGGGTATACCACCGACTTGTTGTTTGTTCTTTAGTGAGTTGATCGCGGTAGCGATCTCATCTTTACTGGGAGTTGAGGTGCGAATTCGGGAAATTGTTAGTTTCGGCAGCTCCGTTTGATTAGGGCACGCGAATACACGGTTAAGGACCGTAGAAAAAAGCTCCTTCCATCGCTTGAGCCGATCCTCATCTGAAACGAATACGGCTCCATCTAGGCATTTCACCGGATGTTGGCTAGAGCGGTGACCACCTGTCAGCTCTTTGGTGATTCTGTAAACGGTTCTGCTATCGCACCTGCTCGCTGCTTCCTCTGCTCCTGAGGCCAGGTTGTTAATATAATTACGTTTGTCACGTCTTACACTACGCTGCACTTCTATAATTTTGCTTCGATACAGGGACTCTAGCTCAATCCTCGCTGCTGCTGAGGTATCTACAATACGAGCTTTAAGTAGCTTACGTTCTTCAATCCGCCTCCAGGTATCTTCGGTAAGCCACGTGCTGTGCTTTGCCTGGCAGAGCTAGTAGTGAGCTGCTGATTGCTTCCACTCATTGCGATAAATGATACTGAGGAGATCTTTAGCCGGTCGATGTTATACCTAGGCATTCGGATGATATTGCGGATTATTTGAACTGATGCGGTACATAACTGGTGGTGCCTCCTATGACACGGTGGTTGGTGTTGCAGAAATCAACAAATCTTTCACTATTGTCATTTAGTTCGCCGAGGCCGGCTTCCCAATCACATCTTTGAGTACTTCATTGTCGTTGCCTACCTTGGCATTCAATTTCCCCATCACGATGACGATATCTCCGTTCGGCGTTGAGTTGAATACAGTGCTTAGCTTATTGTAGAAATTGTCCTTTTCATTCTCAGTTGAAGGATTCGTTGGGGCGTAACACTGTATGATCGTGACGCGCCGTACTTTAGACCGAAATCTGGTCGATAAGATCCTATCACCATGTGGGTGCCAGGAAATTAGGCCTCTGCGTGCTGTTGGCATTAGCAGCAGACCCACTTCAGATTCACGGGGACTGCCGGAGGTTTTGCCGGAGTAGAGTAGCATAGTGTTACACGTTGGGGATTGGTACTCTCCCGCGTCGAACCATCTTACTTCACTCACTCCCAGTCCAAATTATATCGAAGAAACTCACGTTCCAGTTGAAGAAATCTGGCATTTTGAGGTCCTTCACTCCCTGAGTCAAGGAGCGTCTTCACATTCCAGAAACCAATTTTAGTCTGTGTACAATAGCCAAAAGTCGTCATTATTTGATCATTACTTATCCGAGGCGTTGTTTCGGTTTCAGTACCGCAGGGTGCTTACCCACGTTACCTAGACTAGAAACGTTAGACCGTTCGCACTTGCAATTTTAGCCTACATATATAAGGATTTTTACACATAGTTGCCCGGGGACCACCACTATGAGGTAGAGCAAGCACTACATCACGAACTTGATTGTTGCGCTACTGGCTCAAACCAAGTTTTGAGCAGTCAGTAGTTTCCCGACCAATCGCAATGCAGATCCCTAAAAAATTTCATTCAAAAATATACATGCACAACACAAATGGTCGCGAGAAGCTAAGCCTTGGACAGCAATGGTCTGTATTTGGCATTTGTATTTAAAGAAAATATAAAAGATATAAAGTTGGATGATAATGATATTATAGCTTCATTGGATGTGGTATTTCAGATGTGGTATATCAATATCTGAAGGATGGAATGAACTCATTGATGAATTCATATTAACTAAAGATGAGTTTCTTAAATTGTTAGATGCTTAACACATGTATCTAACAATTTAAGAAACTCATCTGAAAATAATTATTTTAAATATCAAGATATATTTCATAAACAAAAATTTGGTCCTGCTGTGTGGGTTATCCATTGTCACCAATTTTAGCAGACATTGTATTAGAAAAATTATTGAATGGGAAATTGCAAATTTAGATATCCAACAAAAATGTATTTTCAAATATGTAGACGATATAGCTTTAGCCACAACACTTTCAAACTTAAACAAAATACAACTATTACTAAATTCGTTTTACAAAAAATTAAAATTTACAATTGAAAAAGAAACCAATAACACTCTTCTGTGAAGGATCACACCTGTGACCACATAAATAAAATGCCTCACAAAGTGTAAAATTAAAGGAATACAAAAATCCATAATATGCATTCTTTAATAGCACGCTCGATGCATGAGAACAAAAAAATAAAAAAAATTTCCAATACCATAATATATGACCAGCGGTCGTTCGCCTATGACAATAAATATGCAATCTAAGCATCATGGGCAAACGAGCGCTAATCGCAAGAACGTTAATTACCTTTTCCATGCATTGAGCTGAGTAAGCGGCGCATGGAAATTCTAATGAACTAATGAAGTCGTTCGCTTGTGGAAATAAATATGTCAACCAAGCAGCACAGGCGAGCGAACCCAAAAACACTTGACGCGGTCGGTCATATCAAATTACATACGTACATACATACACGCTGATAAAGCGATAAATTATGAATCAATGAGTAGGCATTCCAGAGTCGATGTATGGTCGAAAATCGATCAATTATTTTTGTATAAAAGAAAGGAAAATTTCCTGAATAGAATCACTTTTAATTTTAGCTTCAAAGTAAAATCTTGAGTTTTTAATTTTAAAAGTCTTCGAAACCATTCGATATTCTGAGTTTTGGCTTTTGGGTTCACGTTTATATGGTAACACGCCTGACGAGTCAGATATCGAATCTGGTAAATTAAAGCAATATTAGGAAAGTAACCCACCAATATTACATGGCAATCCTGCCGGAGTCTAATTTTCTTATAAAAATAAAAGAGAAAAATAAGAAGATAAAAATTTTCTTTTGAAAATCCTGCATAAATCCTGTCAGTCTTCTATTTTTTAAATTCTCTATATTAACTTCACTTGTCCGTGGCATGGATGTCGATCGGTCGACAGTCGTGGAATCTTGCGATCAATTTGTAACCCACTTCCCAAAGCCCGATTTGTGAAATTGCATACATGTGTGTTGTGTATTTCCAGAGACAACACTTTCTATTAAAATTTGAGGCCCCTCGGGCCACGGGGTCGGGATGCTCCCATACAAATTTTTTACAAAATTTACTCGATTTCCTTCAAATTTTATACGCATGTGTATCTCCGATGTACAACACTTTTTGTAAAAATTTTGGAGACCCCGGGCCCATAAATTTTTTTTTTTAAACAAATTAACCCGATTTTCTTCAAATTTTATATACGTATGTATCTCCGATGAAAAACCCTTTTGGTAAAAATTTTGGAGCCCCGGTCCCCAGGGTCATTGGGCCCCAAAATTTTTTAAAAAAAAATTAGCCCGATTTTTTTTTTAATTTTATATACGTGTGTATCTCCGATGGACAACACTTTTTGCAAATATTTTGGTGGCCGGTGTCGTGGGGCCCCATAAACATTTTTCAAAAAAATTAACCCGATTTTCTTCAAATTTTATACACATGTGTATCTGCGATGGACAATTTTTTTGTAAAGTTTTTGGAGTAAACGGGCCCTGAGGCCCCAGGGGTGCCCATATAAATTTTTTTAAAATTAGCTCGTTTTTCTTCAAATTTTAAACACATGTGTATCACTGATGGACAAAACTTTTTGTACATTTGTTGGAGTGATCGGGCCCTGCGACCCGTGTAGTGTCCATGTAAATTTTTTAAAAATTAGCCCGATTTTCTTCATATTTTAACACATACCCATCTCCTATCAGAGAATTTACATGAAAAATTGTAATTTTTATGTATGAAAGAAAAGAAAGAAAGAAAAAAATAAAAAAATTTTCTTTTGAAAAATAGGCCAGAATAAATATTTTTCATCGTCGCTGGTTTAATACAACTACGAATATTTTTTTGTTGAATGTCAGACGAAAAACGGCAGCAGCACTTGGACTTAGCAGCGCGCTATATCCAAGGAGCAGAAGTTCTGCTCCACATAGAAGTTCCTCCAGAGCAACAGAAAGTGGGACCAAACCATAATAGTGTTAAAATACGGTTTGCGAAGATCATTGCTGTTGGCGGGTTTATTATTCACTTGTATCTTGTTCACTTGTTTCTGATCAAGTCATCCATGACTTTACATTTTTGTTATTATTAATTCCAAAAATATTTTCACTTACTTCTTGCTGTTTAAGAAATACACACGCTTCAATAAAATCGTATAGTATCAAATTAAAATCCTGAAATGAACCAAGATAGCACCAAGTGCACAATCAAGTTGTTGGATGATACGAATTATTTCAATTGGAGCTTCCGTAAGGAAAGGATTTTAAGGCATAAAGGATTGTGGATCGGCAAACTCGAACAAGAATTTTTGATGTTACGACGGGTTGGTGCTGGCGCTTGAATCAAGGCCTGAGAAGGAATCAACGTAGGCGTCGTAAAGAACATCGTCACTGAAGAATATCGTCGGCGTATGTCTCGAGATAGTGAAATGGGTGCTGGTTCGACACTGAAAGTGACAACAAACAAATCGAATGCTTTGTCGTCCGCAAAAATTACTTGTTTCTTTTGCAAGAAAACCGGTCATGTGAAGGCGGAATGCAGAAAATTTCAGAAATTAAAAAGCGACGGCGGTAGCAGAAATTCGAAGCAGGAATCAAATGTGGTGAAACAAGGAGAAATAATCAAAGAATTTTTGTTCAGTCATCATCGAGCGCTCAACACGAGCACACGCAGATCACGCATCATATCGTCAAGCTACCTGCTACCGATTGAAAAAAAAACCCAAAACCAAAAGCGAGCATTTCGCTACCTGCAACTTTTTATTTTTTATTATTTCACTAATTATTTTTTAATTTCAGAAATATTTTTCTTTCATTTCATATATATTTTCAGAAAAGATCTTCCTTTCGTCAGCTCTATAAAATTGGGAAAAAAGCAAAAAGGAAGGAGAAAGTAAACGAGGTCTTATCCTTAATTAAGGAACAAGTAACCAACCATGGTGGGGATTTCCTCTTGTCGTTGTACCGAAGGCTGGATGAAGTGAACCAGTTGTGCGATACAGCGACTTCAGAGGAGGAAACCATGAGCGTTGTCGAGGAATCGGATACTGAAGTGCCCGAATCCAGCAGTGTTGGAGAGGAGAGCTTGGTCTTCTCCCGAAACCATGCCCGCAAAGGAAAAAAAATGAGGTTGTCTGGAAATTCCAGACCATCATCGCCACCAACATCATCTTCTCCTGTAGTGGCTGCTGTTGATAAAAAAATTGCTGCTGATAAAAAAAATTGCTGTTGATAAAAAAATTGCTGTTGATAAAACAGCTATACCAAAAAAGTTCCAAAAGGTCTCAAATAAGAAGGCACCACCACCAGTCGGTTCATCAAGCCAAAAATCCCAAACTACGGGACCAACAGCAAAACCTTTTGCCATGCCGCCAATAGTCTGCTTCAGACTAAACGTCGCTGAACTATCAAAGTTCACGAAGAGCGCCAACATTAGTTGCAGAATTCGCAACATCAACAGCAACAAATCAGTCGTTACGGCCATGAACAGAGATGGCCATCAGCTAATTCGGTCTTTCCTACAATCGGGAAAGACTGAATTCAACACTTATACTGCAAAGGAGGACAAGAAAGAAATGTTGGTCCTAAAAGGTATTCACCACTCCTTTGATGCTGAAGATGTCAAGGAAGCGTTGACGACAGAGGGTGTCCCTGTACTAGTGGTTAAACCCTTCAAATCTCAAAGGACTGACAAGAAATTTAATCATTTCATTGTCGACCTAGAGAATAACTGCGATAAAGCGGCAGTTTGCTCGCAAGTAATTGCGACATGAAATACAGATGCGTCAAGTGCAAAGACGAGCACCAATGCCCAAGAAATGCAGACAAAATAAAAGACGACAACGTTTTCTGCACAAACTGCCAGAAAAATGGACATCCTGCAAACTATAAAGGATATCCAAAATATAAGGAAAAGATGGCTGAAAAGCTTAAAACCGCACAAAAGAAGAAGGAACAACATAAATTCGCCCAGATGTCTGCTTCAAAAGCCATAGTAAAGGGAGTAAGTTTTGCTAGTATAGCTGCTATGGGGACTTCCAGAAAGCCAGCAACGATCAGCAAGCCTCTAACAAGCAGCAATGCAGCATCAAACAGCAAACCAATAAAAAAGCCAGCCGTTAAACCTGTACCATCTACCGGAAAAGCCAACATCTTCGACGATACGGAAAGGCTATTTGGAGCTGACCTCTTCACAATTTTACAGAAGGCAAGAGAAGTCGTGCCTGCTAATTATAGCAGTCTTGATGACAGGTCCAAAACAATCGTTTTGGGTCGACTTATTTGTGAATTATGTTCACAAAAAGCAGGATAAGTATATTCTCATATAATGTGAATTCCATTTATTCGTTAGCTAGGCGTATCACACTAACATTATTTATTAAAACTAATAAACCTGACATTCTTTTTTTACAGGAAACAAATCTCACTGGGAGAAATCCGTTCAGTCCAGACGGATACAATATCCACAGGGTCGACAAAGGCAGTGAACGCTCTGGGACGGCGGTCCTTATCAGGAACACTATGGCAGGCGACCTTGCTGGTGATATCGGTGTACAATCACTGTAACGCAACGAGGGAAGACATCCAACGGGATTTGCAAACTGTCTGCAACACCTCCTCTAGACACACATACTATGTTGTTGGAGGTGATTTTAATGCTAGACATACTCGATGGCAGGACGAAGTGTGCAATCACAAGGGAAGGGCCCTTACAGACTGGATGGACTCAAATCCGCATCAGCACACGATGGCTATAGTTTTACAGCCCCGGAAGACGTACCCTGGGACACCGTCAACTCTGGATTTCTTTCTTAAATACAAATTTCTTAAATATTCTCCCAGAATTAAGAAATTATTCCTGCTTGGCGCATGATAGCGACTCGGATCATATGGCCATAGAGCTTCGAGTGAGGCTGAACCAGCGAATTGTGCAAGTAACCCCAACACCTGAACTTCACATCAACTTTAAGAAAACAAACTGGAACCGGTTTAGATCAGAAGTTGATGCTGAACTTCCTATTCCAGCGGCTTGCAGAAATCTGGAGAATACAGAAATTTTGAGATTACAGTGAATTCAGCCATTGATCGGCAGAAAACAATTCGCACTAGCAGGGATCGCTTCCAACACTTGCCTGAGCATAACAGTCCATATATGCTCACAAGCAACGGCTTAGGAAACGCCTTCAGAGAAGCTTCAATAGGACACTTAACACAGTCAACGACGAATACCTGTCTGTACTTTCGCAACTGCGTTGTACAGTTAACATGTGTCGTCAAGCCGTGCGGAGGTTTCAGGAAGATGAACTGACCAAACGGCTGTAGGACATCAAACCAGGCCCTGATGCTTTTAGGAAGCTGAACTCTCTGGTTGGAAAGCGTATTTCCATTCCAGAGATTATCACCATTGAAGATCGAACAGTATCCAGAGCTGCTGAGAAAGCGGAAGCCTTTGCCTGCCATTTTGAAAGGAGCTATACGGACCGACCACCAACGCATCTTCCAGATTTCTTGGAAGAGGTTGAAAGTCTTGTGGAAGACACCACTTCTCCAGAAAATACTATAGTGCAGTTCAGTGAAGAAAATCGCGACAACGCACCCGTAGACGTCGATATGTTTACCAGAACAGCTGTTGTCAATGATTTGATTATGAGTGGAAACTCAAAAAAATCATCAGGCACAGATGGGATTTCTAACTTTTTGCTTAAAAAGTTACCGGATATGGCAATTTTGATGTTAACCATAATTTTCAACAATTGCTTAAACAATGGCTACTTTCCGGACAACTGGAAGGTGGCCAAGGTAGTACCAGTACCCAAGAAAACTGACCGCTCCAGCGTAACTGGTTACCGTCCAAAAGCTCTACTGTGTTGTATCAGTAAAGTATTGGAATCATTGATCCGTAAAAAGATCAATACGTTTTGTACGGAAAGAAATCTTATTCCTTCCTTTCAGTACGGTTTCCGAGAGAAGCACTCTACGCTGCACCCTCTGCTGAAGCTTCACAGTGACGTCACTAAAGGACTGAACGTCAAAAGTAGTACAGTGGCCTGTTTGCTAGACATCGAAAAAGCTTTCGATAGTGTCTGGATAAACGGGCTACTGTACAAGCTTATTAGTTTTGGTTTCCCCAATTATATTGTAAAAATCATTAAAAAATTTCTTTTTAACAGGGTCTTCTTTGTACAGGTGTACGACCGCCCATCGACAAGGAAAAGGATCAAAGCCGGAGTTCCTCAAGGTTCCAGACTTGGACCAGTCCTGTATAGCATCTTCACGGCGGATCAACCCACAAATACAGCCGGAACAAGGACTATGCTCTTCGCGGATGACTCCATAACGTATGCAGTTTCCCGCTCTCCCGAGATAGCTGCCCGAAGAGTGGAGGAACACCTCAGAAATCTTTGGGACTACTACCTGAAGTGGGGACTAAAGATCAACGCCAATAAAACGGAACTCATCTGCTTCCGAGTACCAGCAACCGAAACAAGGATAAGAAAAATCACAGCCGGTGCAGAGCCTTAAAAATCACCCTTCCGGATAACACAACAATAAACACTAAGTCAGAGACTAAGTACCTGGGAATCAACTTTACTGAGAGGCTCAAGTTTAACTCTCACATCGACAAAACAATGAAAAAAGCGAACTACTCTCTTTATTTGGTGCACCCGCTACTTAAAAGACGAAACGGTTTGTCCAACAACACCAGGCTGCTTATCTACAAGCAACTCATCAGGCCAGTGATAACCTATGGCTACCCCATATGGTTCACCGTCTCACCAACAACGATAAATCTCCCTATTTGAAAGGAAGGTACTAAGGATCTGTACAGGGCTCTGGAGAGTGACAAACAGCTATAAGTTTGTGTCGACTACAAAATTATACGAAGCAGCAGGTCTGCTGCCAATAACTGACCACTTGTTCCGAATGGCGAGGAAATTCGTCGACGCATTGGAAACACACACATCCAAGTCCTGAGATGCAAGGACTGCGAATCGAGGAAATTGAGCCAAGTCACCGGTACATACACATAAGAGGATTCACTGATGCTAGATTCGATGACATCTTTAACAATCAAGACGTCTCCTTCTACGAGAAGGCGGGCAACCAATATTACAGAGGCTGACGTTCGCCTTGTTTATACGCCGCTTAATATTTTTCATTCTTATTTTATTTTAAAATTATTGTTTAAAATTTAATTCCCTTAAAAATAAACATGTAGTAGATTAAGTAGTAAAATATATTGTTTAAAAATAAACAATACCAAAAAAAAGACAATGTAAATACGTCGGGCCCCTATTGTTGAGCCGACACATATTAATATTAGTTATAAGTTTAGTTTTAAATCAAAATTGTATATTACTTTAATGTTTAATAAAAATATCTTAATCTTATCTAAGAATTTTTGTTTCTTGTTGGTAAGCCGAGCGGATGGATTATCGATTCGGGTGCAACATGTCACATCTGCAGTGAACGAAAATTGTTTTCGGAATTGGACGAAACACACACCGAAACAGTCACTGTTGCAAATGGTGAAGAAGTTCGAGTATCGGGTCGAGGCAAGATTCGTCTGAATTTTATCAACAGTACCGGTGAGGTAACATATGCGCAAATGGCGGACGTTCTGTCGATTCCATCGATTGGCACAAATCTCATCTCAGTCAAGAAGCTCGCAGAAATGGGTTTTCGAGTGAATTTCTCAGGAATGACATGTGAAATTCGTACTCAAGACAACAAACGTCAGGTCGGCGTTGGAAATTTAAATGGTCGGTTGTAGTATGAAATGCAAACCAGCAAACAGCAGGTGAACACAGCGGTGGATGTGCAACGACATTGCATTAACGGTTGGCACCGTATACTGGGACATCGAGATATAGACATTGTGAAGAAGATCCGGTCAATGAAAATTGTTGATGGGATGACACTTGGGACTTGTACCTCAGTTTGCGAAGAGCACTGCAAAGGTTGCATCGAAGGAAACAATGACAACAAAAATCTTTCCCGAAACAATCAACATCGATATCGGAAGCAGTGCTTGATCGCATCCACAGTGATCTCTGTGGTCCAATGCAAACGAAAACACCACGTGGTAAGCGATACATTTTAACCTTTATCGATGACTATTCTAGATACACAACGGTTTATCTGCTGCATGACAAATCAGAAGCTATTGTCAAATTTAAAGAATTTCATCAGTTGATGAAAAATCAATTCGGTCATGGCATCAAGGCATTCCGAAGCGACGGAGGTGGCGAATACGTGGGAAATAAGTTCGTAAGCTATTTGAACTCGGAAGGCATCAGGGTTCAGCGTACTACCCCGTATTCACCTCAGCAAAATGGTGTCGCAGCAAGGAAAAACCGTTCATAGCTGGAAATGGCTCGAAGCATACTGTCGGATGCCTAATTAGAAAAACATTTCTGGGGCGAAGCAGTGGTGACGGCAATTTTATGCAGAATCGTTTGCCCAATCGTATTTTGGAAAAGACCCCCCCCCCCCGAATATTGGTACGGACGTAAGTCTGTATACACACATTTGAAGCGATTCGGGGCGTCATGTTTCGTAAAGGTACCAGATGAGAAACGACGCAAACTCGACGTCAATGCAGTCGAAGCAAAGTTCATGGGGAACGATACAGAAGCGAAAGCGTATTGGTGCTACGTACCATCCAAACGAATTGCGGTCATCTCGAGGGATGTAAATTTCGTTGGTGATGTCACCTTTGCGGAGTCAAAAGAGCAACGGATTGAACAGTCCGAAATTCCATCATGTAATCACAATAATCATTTTCAATTTAGTCTAGCAAACAAAGCTCATATTGAAGCCCAGAAGGAGTATCAGGAGGAGCATCAAGAATTTGGCTCTGGAGCTGATGAGTTCGAAGATGCGCATGATTCAACTGTGGTGGAAGAACCACCAGACATCGGGAATGAAATACGTCGTTCCACAAGAGCAAATTTTGGTGTTCCGCCGGAACGCTACCAAGACATTTGCATTACACGCAACAGTGAACCAACATCGTACAAAAATGCAATTTCTTCGGCAGAGGAGAATCAATGGATCGTTGCTATGAACGATGAAATGAATTCAATGCATCGGAACAAGACATCGAATCTCGTTGATTTGCCAACTGGCAAGAATTTGGTAGGCTGCAAGTGGGTTTACAAGTTGAAAACCGATCAAGAAGGAAATGTGAAGAAATTCAACGCCAGATTGGTAGCCGCCCAAGGTTTTAGTCAAAAATATGGAACAGATTATGATCAAGTTTTCGCACCGTTGCAAGGCACACAACATTTCGGATGATGCTGGCAGTCGCAGCTGCCAGTGCAACGGTGGTGCATCATTTTGACGCGAAAACTGCATTCTTGAATGGTGATCTTCAGGAGGAGATATATATGAAACAAGCACCTGGTTTTATAAAAAACGGACAGAAAGGAAAGGTATGTAAATTGAAGAAAAGCATCTATGGCTTGAAGCAGTCTGCACGTGTGTGGAACAAAACGCTACATGACGTGCTGGTAAGCGCAAAGCTACGTATTGGTATACGTCGAAGACATCTTGGTGGCGAGCAACAACCGAACACACATCAAGTTTCTCCTTGATGTGATCAATAAGCATTTCGCAATTGAGGACCTCGGAGAAGTGCACAATTATCAGGGATTCGCATCTAGCCGGGGAGAAACGTTTTCGAACTCGATCAGGAAAATTACTGCGAAAGCGTTGTAAAGAAGTTCGGTCTGGCAAACGCAAAAGGTCAAGAAACACCACTAAGTTCAACGTATCGTACGGACCCCTGCGAGGAAATGCTGTTGACTAACGATCAATATAGAGCAGCGATTGGATACTTTTTTTTTTTTTTTTTTTTATATATATTTAAACTTATTGCCAAGGGAATACTCCCTGAATGACTTGCGCCACGGCAATAAGGTGGTCTAAGCCCTTTATTAAAATTAAGAAGTAAATCGGAGAAATGTGATTTACAATATATCACATTTCTCACGTTTGTAGCCGGTTTCAATTTTATTTTCTCGGAATTCTCCCTGATTCATTGAAAAAAGCAATACGGAAAAAACGTTCACGAAACTAAAACGACGCGAGTCCAAATGCTTTAATGAATGGATCATGGCCAAAGAAAACTACAAAAAACCTTGACCAAGAAAATATTACAAAAAAAAATGACATACGTGAGCCTTCAAAATTCTTGGAGCCTCTATTGAAAAATTCGGTCTTTCAGGAACTAGCTGACTTCTTTCTTGAATGCCCACAACTCGACAGTTAATTGTACCGGATTCGTTTGGAGTACCAGGCCTAACAAACGAAAATGGCACGCACAACTATCGAGCCGATATGCTCCATCGCCAAACACCACATCAAGGATGAGCGAAAAATCTTGACTCAAATTGAGCTCTTAATGATTCTCTGCGGTTCCTCGCAACCTCATCCAATTCAGGCCTTTCATGATGATTTGAAATTTGATTCCTTCCTTTTAAATTTATATGATTTAAAAAGAATACTCGTCCAGACATTGCAAAGGCTGTTGCAATTTTGTCGCAAAAGGTTGCGAACCCAACAACGCGCGACTGGAAGGAAGTCAAACGCACGATTCAGTACCTGAAGCAAACCTCATCAATGCGTTTGTTAATTGGTTGCAACAACGATCGAAGCAGTTTGGTCAGCTATGCTGATGCCGATTGGGCAGAGTGTCGTGAGACACGGAAATCAAATTCTGGTTTCATTTTTCTGTTTGGTGGTGCAATTAGTTGGACATACAGACGACAAGATTGTGTATCACTGTCTTCATCAGAAGCTGAATACATTGCACTTACGGAAGCGTGCAAAGAGGCAGTCTGGCTTCAACGTTTGTTGTCAGATTTTAGGTGGAAAGGTGATAAATGTATCCAGATTTTTGAGGACAATCAAAATGTTTTGTCACAAGTGAAACGAGAAGGTTCAACTGCTCGTTCTAAACATATCAATAAGAGAAAACATTTCATCGAAGACTGTGTCAAGAAAGCAGTCATTAAATGCAGTTATTGTCCAACTGAGGAAATGTTGGCTGATATGTTTACGAAGGGTCTTCCAAGAGAGAAGTTCGTGAAGCTGCGAAGCAGATGTGGGCTCCGCCAAATCAATTGAGGAGGAGTGTTAAAATACAATTGCTGTTAGCGGGTTTATTATTCACTTGTATCTTGTTCACTTGTTTCTGATCAAGTCATCCATGACTTTACATTTTTGTTATTATTAATTCCAAAAATATTTTCACTTACTTCTTGCTGTTTAAGAAATACACACGCTTCAATAAAATCGTTTGGTTAAAAATAAAATCCTGAATTATTATTTAACTTTTTCACTCGAACTTCTTACCATTTCAACAAATAGAAGAGTACCGGCAGCGGCAAAAACCAAGACGAACAGCAGTCGACCCTACAACAATACCAACCAGTAGAAGACGTCATTCGGCAGTATAAAACGAGGCTAATAAATGTCGAAGTAGACCGGTTCCCACATCTGGTCGAACTATTCGAACTCATCGACAATTGGAAGATGGACGATAACGATTTACAGGAGATAAGAGCAGAAGACACAAAACTTACACCTAACGAAACACTAACGAACACAAGCAAAATGACGGACGAATTCAGTTTTAGTTTCGCTCAGAAGATACCACCACTTACGTGTAAAGAGGAAGGCAAAAGACTGGAGAACATTGGAGACTTTCTAAACAGTATAGAATTCTATTATGACACACTTTCCCCAACTGCAAAACAAACGTTAATAAAATTCCTACTAAATTGAAAAATCCAAGGCAGGGCGCACTCACCGAGTTGGGAAGCTAGAAGATTTTGCACAACTATAAAAATATCGTACGGAGAAATGCGGACCAAAGGAAACCATATAGCTTATACAAACAAAACTAAATAGGACTTATCAGGGAAACCGACCTATACTAGAATTCGTAACGGACATTGAGACACTAGTAACGAAAATGACAGAACTAGAAGTTGCTTGCCATGGTGAAAGCACCATAGCAACATTGACCGCAGCAAATGATCGTAGAGAATTAGCATTCATGAAAAAGGGGGTAAAATTATACTCGACAGCGCAAGACACACGACTTTTCAAGAAGCGGCACAACATTTACTGGAAATAGACCAAGGGTCAACAAATTCCACAGTGAACTATCTCAATGAGTGGTCACCAAACACACAAAGACTGGCAAACAACAATAACCAAAACTAGGACAGAACTTTAGAGGACAGAACTTAAGAGGAAACAACTATAGAGAACAAAACTTCAGAGGACAAAATTCTAGAGGACGTAACGGCAATAACATGACTAACAATTACAACTCCAACCAAAATAGCAACAATAGATTAATCCCACAGAACAATTCTGGTAACCGCTATAGGTAAAGCTACCAAAAAAGCAACTACCGACAACAAAGTTTAAATAGCATAACCTTCGAGTACATATACACAAATTTCCAAGATATTTTTTACTTGGAAGGAGACAAGCTTACCTACACTCACATAGGACAAGCAGATATCATACTAAAAAAAACAACCCATAAAAATTCAAATTTTTCATGTAAATTCTCTAATAGAAGATGGGTGTGTGTTAAAATTTGAAGAAAATCAGGCTAATTTTTAAAAAATTTATATGGACACCACACGGATCTCAGGGCCCTATCACTCCAACAAATTTACAAAAAGTTTTGTCCATAAGTGATACACATGTGTTTAATATTTGAAGAAAATCGAGCTAATTTAAAAAAAAATTATGTGGGCACTCTTCGGGCCTCAGGGCCCGTTACTCCAAAAACTTTACAAAAAATGTTTTCCATCGGAGTTACACAGGCGTAAAAAATTTGAAGAAAATCGGGTTAATTTTTTTGAAAAATTTATATGGGGCCCCAAGACCCCGGCCACCAAAATTTTTGCAAAAAGTGTTGTCCATCGGAGATACACACAAATATAAAATTTAAAAAAAATTGGGTTAATTTTTTTTTAAAAAAAATTTTTTGGGCCCAATGACCCTGGGGCCCGGGATCCCCACAATTTTTACAAAAAGTGTTGTCCATCAGAGATACATTTGTATATAAAATTAGAAGAAAATCGGGTTAATTTTTATAAAAAAATTTTATGGGGCCCCACGAACCCGGCCTGGGGTCTCCAAAAAATTTTACAAAAAGTGTTGTCCATCAGAGATACACATGTGTATAAAATTTGAAGAAAATCGAATAAAATTTTATAAAAAATTTGTATGGGAGCCCCCGACCCCGTGGCCCGACGGTCCTTAAATTTTAATAGTAAGTGTTGTCTCCGGAAATACACATGTGTTCAATAAAATCGGGCGTTGGGAAGTGGGTTAAAAATTGATCGCAAGATTCCACGACAGACGACCGACGACCGACGACCGACCCACGGGCAAGTGAAGTTAATATAGAGAATTTAAAAATGGGGCAACGCCGAAATATACCAAACCCTACCGACTACCGGCATACGCAAAAACAGGATATAAAGAACGAACGAAATAGACAACATGTTGGAAAATGATATAATAGAACCATCAGTATCCGCATGGAACTCTCCGATTCTCATAGTACCCAAAAAGAGAGATCCCGTTACCAATATGCAAAAATTCCGAATGGTTATAGATTACAGGAGCGTAAATGAGAGAATAGAGGACGATAAATTCAATAAATAATGTAAATAGCGATGGCCGGAATTACGTACTCACGCTGTTTTGTCTACCTTGACGACCTAATACTTTTTGGTAAAAATCTCATTGATCATAACAAAAATTTGATAGACGCGTTCAAACGACTTAGGGAAGTAAACCTAAAAATTCACCCAGGAAAGTGTGCTTTCCTACGAAAAGAAGTATTTTATCTAGGACACATTATTTCCGAGAAGGGAATTCACCCGGATCCGACAAAATCAGCAGCAATGAGCAATTATTATACTCCCACAAATGCAGACGAGGTAAGAAGATTCGTAGCATTTGCTAATTACTACCGTAAATGCATTCCAAATTTTGCCACAATAGCTATCCCACTCAACAAATAACTTAGGAAATTACTTACTGTGAAAAGTCTGTTCAACTTCTAAAAAAAATCCTTACTATTCCCCAAATTCTACAATTCCCGAATTTCAACAAAGAATTTATTTTACGGACAGACGCCTGAAGTTTTGCATTAAGCGCTGTATTGTGCAATTTCGATGACAAACCCATTGCCTATGCCATGAACTATAGCGCTATAAAAAAAGAGTTACTGACCATAGTATGGGCAATTAAACTCTACCGACCATATTTGTTCGGTAGAAATTTCAAAATTATTACAGACCACAGATACTAGTATACCTTTTTCCCCTTAAAGAACCCTCAAGTAGATTAACAAAATTCAGACTGCTACTAGAAGAATACAACTTTCGCATTGAATATACACCTGGAAGAGATAATTGCACAGCAGACGCTTTAAGTCGCATAAAATGGGATTCTGATCAACTGAGAACTCCACGTATGTGTCATAACAAAGTCTAAATTAAAATCAGAAAAGTCAATGCAGAAAAACCCAACGAACAAACAGGAAACCGAAGCAGAAGAAAAAAATCATATAATTACAGAGCAACTAAAGCCACCAGAGCATGGAAACAAAATAATTGAGTTAAAAATATGTAACAGTTTCGAGGAAAAGAATATTAAGTAAAAGATATGGATATAATCCTGGGACCCAACAAAGTTTTGGCATACGTCCCAGTGAAGAATTATATACTCCTAAGAAGGGACAAGAATGGCACTACAGCCCAATCGAAAACATTTTGCGATTTGTTTTCGCGGGATGTGCATCGCATCTGCGGATCATTATCAATTAATAAATTATACATTACAAAAGAAGAAATTAAGAAACTCGAAGACGGCCGTCGAGAATACAATATTCGCGAGTTCCAAAAAATCTTAGGAGATATGTTTAGGAAAAGTAATGTAAAAGTGCACCTAATAAATAAATGTATAGAAATAACCGATCCTCATAAAAAGAAAATATTGCTCAACGATTATCATATATTACCAACAAGTGGCCATGCATTAATAAACCGCATGATAAAAACGATTAAACAAAATATTTCTGGACAGGAATTCACAACGACATAGCTACATATGTAAAGCAATGTACAATGTGTCAGAAAAATAAACACATTACACCAAAGAAACAGCCAATGGAAATAACTTCAACTGCAGAATCAAGTTTCGACAAAATATATTTGGACTTAGTAGGTCCTTTAGACGAATCGGTGAATGGAGATAGGTACGTACTGACTTTACAAGACGAACTGACCAAATTCACGGAAGCTATTCCAATCCGAAATAAGGAGGCTGGTACAGTAGCTTAAGGTATAGTAGAATGCTTCATCCTCAGATATGGAGTTCCAAAGACTATAGCTTCTGATCAAGGAACAGAATTTATAAACAAAGTTTTTAAAGATATGTGCAAGTTACTAAAAATGGAACAATTTCAATCTACTGTTTACCATCACGAAAGTATAGGAGCGTTAGAAAATTCCCACAAGGTTCTCGGAGCATACCTCAGGAGCTATGTTTCCGATAAGCATACCAACTGGTATACTTGGTTACCGTATTACGTATTTTGTTACAACACCACAGTACATACAGAAACAGGGTATACACCATTTGAATTAGTATTCGGTCGACGATGTACATTACCTTCAAACTTAACAAGACATGTAGAACCTAGATACAACTACGAAGATTACGTAATGACTTAAGAGAAAAGTTACAAATCGCTCATAGAGATACGAGAGATACACTTCTAGACAGAAAAAAACAATAGGAAAACTGACTACGATAGGAAGGCTAGAAGTAAACAAACTAGTTTTGAAGTAGGTAGTTTAGTTTTGTTGAAAAACGAAAATAACGAAATATTTACATAGGGCCATATGAAGTGTTATCTGAAGGAGGAGTAAACTGCGTAATCAAATACGAGGGAAAGAAAACAAAGGTCCATAAAAACCGATTGAAGAAATTTTGTGTGTACGTATTAAAAACATTTTTATTTAGTTTAGACTTAAATAAAAAAATTTTTAAAAAAGGAAGGAAAAGGAAAAAAAAACAACCCATAAAAATTAAAAATTTTCATCTAAATTCTCTAATCGCAGAAATTGATATGGGAGCCCCTCGATCCTGGGCCATTTTTTTTTATTGTAGAAGAAAATCATCGAAACAAACATTTGACATCAGATGTTAAAATTGAAAAAGCTCAGATCATTTTATTCTGAGCACTTAGAGCACGCTCATACTCTGAGCAAATAAGAAACACGAACATTTATCTTGAGAACTCTTTGACTGCTCTGAACTAATTTATGAAAACGCCAAATGACAGAATATTGTGAAAACTTGTTGTTCTATCTGTAAGTTGATATCGACAACAAAAAAAAACGACATCAATAAAAATACAATTCAGTATATAATAAAAATGTAAGTTGAAGTAAGCATAAAACATGTATGTCTCGTTTCATTTGCTGGGTTCATTTGTGCGTGCGCTAAGATTTCTCTCTCTCTCTCTCCACCACCACCAAAACCATGCAGCGCAGCCGACTGCGCAGCACACACCGCACACAGTCCATAAAGGGCGACGAATATCTGATGCCAGTACAGATATTTAAAAAATGTATAAGGGCCTTGCGGCCGAACCCGGGACCCGATCACTACCAAATTTTCGAAAAAGTATTGTTTATTGGGTATACACATGTGTGTAAAATTTGAAGAAGTTTGGGAGCCCCCCGACCCCGCAGCCCGAGGGGCCTCAAAATTTAATAGAAAGTGTTGTCTCCGGAAATACGCATGTGTGCAAAATTTCAATAAAATCGGGCCATGGGAAGTGGGTTAAAAATTGATCGCAAGAATCCACGACAGACGACCGACCGACGACCCACGGGCAAGTGAAGTTAATATAGAGAATTTAAAAAAAAAAGAGAACGCACGCGTGCAGATTAGAATGAAGGTTGATTAGAAGAAACCGGTTAAGAATAAGTTTTTGAGTTAAATACGAGAATAATAGAATTTTTAGAAATTAGTATTAGGATATATTCAGAAAATTCAATAGAATAGAATAGGAATAAGTATATTTCGGATAAACATTATAAACCTTAGAAAGCATTAGGAATTAGAATATTCAGAATAATCAATAGAATATAAATTACGTTAGGAATAAGTACTAGGATTAAACACAAGAATAATAAAAGTTAAATTACTTTAAAAATAGCCCAGTAATTAAGAAGTATTATTAATACTAAGCAAAACCATTTTTTAATGCGAAATAAAAAAAATTGTCACTTCTAATAAAAACAATGTAAGTTAATTGTTCATAGTAAACATTAAATAATAAACTTAAAAATCCAATTTATTTAAAATTAAGACATTGTCTAATCAAAGTAAAAATCTTACCACAAAAAGGTAAAACAACGGAAAAGAAAAACCCCTACTCAATTAAGTTAATAATTATTCATAGTAAACCAAAAATAAAAAATATATATAGTAAAAAAAAGAGTTAGTATCAACTTTATTTAGTCAACTCAAGAAATTAGTTATTTTAGGATTCTTAAATATATAAAAAAAAATATTTTTATATGTAGCATAACATTTTGAAATACTCACTCAAAAACTCAAAAATTTTTACAAAAAGTTCGGTCTATCGGAGACACACAGATGTTTAAAATTCAAAGTAAATCGGGATAATTTTTAAAAAAAAATGTATGGCCCGGACCCAGGCTTCAGGGCTCATTCTCTTCAAAAAAATGTTGTCTATCGGGATAAACATATCTTAATTTGAAGAAAACCGGGCTAATTTTTAAAAAAATTATACGGGCACCCCGTACCTCAAGGCCCATTCGCACATTATTTTAAATTTGTATGAGGCCCCACGACCCGAGGGCCCGGCGTCTGTAAAATTTTTCCAATAAGTGTTGTTCATCGGAGATACACACGTGTATAAAATTTGAAGAAAATCGGGTTAATTTTTAAAAATTTCATATGGGCGCCCCAAATTTTAATAGAAATTTTGACTCCGGAAATACACATGTGTGCAAAATTTCAATAAAATCGGACTTTGGAAAGTGGGTTTAAAATTGATCGCAAGATTACACGACAAACAGACCGACCGACCGACAGACAGACGTGCCATGGGTGCCATGGGCAAGCGAATTTAAAAATTGAAAATTTTATTGTAAATTCTCTGATCGGAGATTCGATTTTGTGGTGAAATTCCCCATTTGGTGGTGAAAACATAGCCACAAATTAGGTTTCTCGCTCTTTTCACTACGGCCAGTTAGCGCGTTTCATAAAATGCCTCTGCTTATCTCTTCTACTCTGTATTCACATGTCACAAATACCTAAATATTTCGCGTTTTTTTACAGCATAAGTATGCATACAGTTGGGCTTTCTATAGAGAAGGTTTTGTACTCGTAGTCGTAATATTGTAAAAAAACACAAATTAAGAATGAACTCATACAACTGAGTGTACAACTGCGGAACCACTCAGTTTTGTATAAAAATATTTGTTTTACTTTCTCTTGATATCTATATACTCTCTGCTGCAACACAACAACCCCAATCTATAAGCAAGCAGCGCTGCCTACATCGCATCACTCATCAGCGCACACAGAACACAGTCATTATAGTATGATTTGATCTGATGCTGCTAAATGGAAAATTTGTGTGGGTGCCCCCTGACCCCGGGGCACAACCACTTCCAAATTTTTACAAAAAGTTTTGCCAATCAGAGATACACATGCGTATAAAATTTAAAGAAAACCGGGTGCTGGTTTTTCTAAAATTTATATGGGTGCCCCCCGACCCCGGGGCCCGATCACTTCTAAATTTTTATAAGAAGTGCTGCTCAACGGAGATACGCATGCGTAAACAATTTGAAGAAAATCGGATACTTTTTTTATAAGATTTGTATGGGTGCCCCGGGGTCCGATTACTTCCAAATATCTACAAAAAGTGTTGTCTATCGGAGATACACCTGTGTATAAAATTTGAAGAAAATCGGGTACTTCTTTTTATAAAATTTGTATGGGTGCCCCCCGACCCTGGGGCCCGATCAGTTCCAAATTTTTACAAAAAGTGTTTTCCATTGGAGATACAAATGTGTATAAAATTTGAAGAAAATCGGGTACTTTTTGTAAAATATTTGTATAGGAGCCACCCGAGCCACCCACCCAAGGGGCCCCAAATTTTAATAGATAGTGTTGTCATGGCAGATACACATGTGTGCAAACTTTCAATAAAATCGGGCTTTAGGAAGTGGGTTAAAATTGATCACAAGAGTTGGTGTGCCAGCCAGCCAGCCACGAGCACGCGAAGAGAATTTAAAAAATAAACAACATTTCCAATACCATAATATATGACCAGCGGTCGCTCTCCTATTAAAATTTTGACTAGTAGAAGCCGATATATACGACACGGCAAACAAACGGTACAAACATACACACGCTCGCTCCAAAAAAAATGTATGTCCTCTGAATATAAGTTACGGCCTTCAGGCTCGCAAATAAATTGTTATTATTGTTGTTATTTAGCTTAATATTTCGCTGTCTTTATATGGAGACGTTAAAAAAAGATAGATATAAAGATACAGAGGTGTTGAATATAATAAGGAAGAAAGATGATATTAGAAATATATTAATCGAACCACCCAATATGTGAACTATATACCGGGTCCAGCGATCGAAGTGTTATTAACTTTACGCTGCTGTATCTGCCAAACGGCTAATGACAGCGCGCTGATATTTTGACAAACGTTAGTCTTTTCCGTTGTTTACAAGTCTACGGAAGCATATCGATATACGTCGCATTTAAAAGGAATATTCAAAATGGAAATCAAACATAACAGTCTGATTGCACTCTTTTTGGCTAGAAAGTCACAACCGGCTACTGTCAAACAGCTCCAGCATTTGAATGTTAATAAAATGTTTGTATATTGGAGCATCAAACGTTACAATGATACTGGTAGCATCGCAAAACGACATGGAGGTGGCCTTCCAAAAACAGCAACATCACCAGAAATGCTTCGCAAAGTGAAGGCACGAATTAAGCGAAATAGACAACAAAGCATATCGAATTAAGCACCTGTTATCCCTTCCCTTCCAGGACAAAGTGTATTAAACCGAAGGGAAATGCTTGGTATGACTTAAGCTGCAGAGAGGTTACTAGGAACCGTGAGGTATGCTTTCGGTTATATAAAAAAAAAAACCCCACTGTGGAAAACCGAACCAAATTTAGACGAGTCAGAAATGATTGCAATGCCTACCTTAAACGCGCAAAATTCGAATATGACCAAAAACTGAGGCAAAAAATACTTCAATGTCCCAAAGGAAGTAAAAATTTTTGGTCATTCGTGAAACGAATTAAAAATACTGCCTCGTCTTCAATTCAAACGCTTATTCACAATGACGTTTCAACTGTCAGCTCTATAGACAAGGCCATTCTGCTTGCTTCACATTTCGCAGCTAGCTCTACGCTGCCAGATAGCCCGTTGTCGCCGCCTGTACTTGAAAAAGTTGAATCCTCTATGGGACAGATTTACTTTCGTACTCGTCAAGTGGCTAGAGTATTAAATGATCTCAACATTCATAAATCTGCTGGGCCTGATGGCATTCCCGCTTTAGTTTTGAAGGTGTTCTTCAACGTTGGCATTACCACTGCGCAGACTTTTCCATTTTTCTTATTCTTCTGGAGTCGTCCCAAGGAATTGGAAAACAGCCTTTATCCAGCCTGTTCCTAAAAAAGGCGAAACGTCATCTCTTTCCTCATACCGATCCATTGCGCTAACATCCATACTCTCCAAGGTTATGGAAACCCTGATCAATCGTAAGCTTATGCAATACCTTGAATCACGTGAAATCCTTAGTGACCAGCAGTACGGTTTTCGTAGGCAGCGCTCTACAGGTGACCTGATGGCTTATCTCACTGAAAAGTGGAACCAGTCTATTCACAAATTTGGTGAAAGTAAAGTCGTTGCACTCGATATTTCCAAGGCATTTGACAGAGTCTGGCATCAAGCTCTTTTGTTGAAAATGACTGCTTATGGAATTAACAACATCCTGCTCGATTGGACTATGAACTACCTTTCTGACCGTTCAATCCAGGTCGTATTGGATGGATTCAAATCCAATGTCCACCGCATAAACGCCGGTGTTCCTCAAGGCTCTGTTTTATCTCCGACACTCTTTCTGATTTTCATTAATGATCTCCTATCCACCACCTCTAATCCAATCCATTCCTTTGCTGACGACAGTACTCTTAGCTTTTCATATGACTTTTCGCTTTCTGCGCGCCCCTCTTCGGCACAAGTGGAACTTGAACAACAACGTATGTTACGCACGTTAAATTCCGACCTTGCCAGCATAACAAGGTGGGGCCTACATAATAGAGTTGAATTTAACGCTTCTAAAACCCAATGCTGTCTTCTGTCGTCTAAGCGTAATTTAAACCCCCAAACTTTAACCATGAATGGATCTTGCATCAAAGAAACTGAAAAACTCTCAATTCTCGGTATGTGTGTCAACAACAAGCTTCGTTGGAATGACCACATATTTGCCATCGCCAAAAATGCTGCGAGATGCTTAGGTTTCCTAAAACGGAGCAAGATGTACTTCATTCCTTCAGATCTGGCTACTATTTACAAGGCGTATATTCGCCCTAAACTTGAATACAACTGCATTGCCTGGGCAGGTGCTCCCAAGACCACATTGCATCTACTAGACAGAGTTCAGAACCGCGCGTTAAAACTTATTGGTGATGTACATATCGCGAAAACAATCGAATCGCTTGAACATCATAGGAATGTTTCCTGCCTGTCACTGTTTTATCGCTTTTTCCACAAGCGGTGTTCAAAAGAAATATCCAGATGCATCCCGCCCATTCTCCAACCCATCCGTAATACCCGTGCCTCAACTCGAGCTCATGGGTCCACCATTAAGCCTATCTTCGGACGTACTAACCAATTCAGAGATTCCTTCTTTAGCCGCACGATAGTTATGTGGAATGAATTGCCTGATTCTGTGTTTCCGCATTTATATGATCTGCAGTCGTTTAAGACACGTGTGCATAGACATCTCATCCTTTCCTCTCCCTAATTTCCTAACGCCCACGCTGTGCTAAGCATTATAAGGGTGCAAACCCCTTTAGCGTGTGTACATTATAAAAAAAAAAATAAAAAAAAAATATATATAAAACGATATTGTTGTGTACTTGCATGCGCAGTGTGATGATCTAATTTCTCTCTTCTCTCTTTATTAATCAAATAATAGTCCGGGAGGTAGTGTTGCATTTTGGGTTGTGTTTTTACGCCGATCGATTGTTATCTTTTTCGATAGACCTGTTATGACTAGTAATCAATCGAACCAAGAACCAGCCGTCGCACCAGTGGTTGGTTTGGTTGTGGGCTCCGTAAGTGCGCAGACTAAGACAACAGTCGGTCGACTAATCTCAAACGGTTTGCTTTGTATGTCGTTTTGGTTTTAAAATAATAGTCCGGGAGGTAGTGTTGCATTTTGGGTAGTGTTTTTACGCCGATCGATTGTTATCTTTTTCGATAGACCTGTTATGACTAGTAATCAATCGAACCAAGAACCAGCCGTCGCACCAGTGGTTGGTTTGGTTGGTTTGGTTTCAATGCTTCCTAACACAATAGCTGTGTTGCTTTGGTAAAGCTAAGCTGGTTTTACTTTAATATCTCAAAGCAACAACACCGCCTTTACGGTGAGCACCATAACTATAAAAAGGTTTTAGTTCTTAAACCTAAAATTTTTTTGGTTTTACATTAAAGAAACTTCGGTTTTATACTTATGCGATTGTTGTTGTAAGCCCAGCTGGTTTTGCCAAAGCAACACAGCTAATATAGCTTCGGCTTCAAAGTTTCGTTTGGCAATCGTAAAGAAAAACGTTATGTAACGTAACGTGACTCCAAACGGAAGCTCTAGTTCAAAAGTGCTGAATTGCCGATACATACTTTAGTTTAAAGGCAATCATATCGCACATCAAACTTATTTATCGGCCGATACCAAATCGTTGTAGTCTGCGCACTTGCATACATGTTCATACTGATTAAGAGCGCGACTAAACTATCGGCCGTCAGAAAGTCTCTAGTGTGCGGGGACTCCAAGAACGATATTCTTGGAATATATACAATACGCAAAAGGGGGTAAATAAAAGCATCTCTTATAATACTGAAAGCATGTATATACTTTACATAAAAATATATTACTTATATAAAATAAATACATTGTTATTATTAAAATGGATTTCCTTCAGCATTAACATCATCTTGAACATTATTAATTTCGTGAATAGTAACGTCATTATTTAATACCTATTGTCACAAGGTTTGTGGTAACTAAAATACGATACGTGAACGTCGGAAGTTACATGAGTTATATGAATCGTTAAAACATAGCATCAATGGTTGTATCATATCTAGTCGTCCCCAGCGTTCTACCAGAAACTAAATCTATATTAAGTTCTTTTTTCAAAAATACTAAAGCGTGAATATTGAAATCGCCGCCAAGTATGAGTAGAATTTCATGATAACGCTTCTTGAACTCCGTTCTGCATATGCTAAAAATGCCTCGTGCAGAAAATCTATTATGTCTTTAACGTTCTGATTGACTGAAATATAAACTGTGACCATTACAATTTGTTTAACCTTTTGGTTTGACTAACGTGCTGGGAATTTGGTCTGAAGTAAGCATATTACAGACAGTAAAGTCGCCAACATTTTGATAGATGCCGACGCTTCCCCCGCGCTTAATGCTGGGTCGTCGGTGTCGTGTTATGCAATTGAAATTTTCAATTTCGACCCGTTCCTCGTTGCGAAGCCAAGTTTATTATATTACCACGGAGGTCACGCGCCGGAGGCTTTGGCAATTATGAGAAGTTTTCGAGTTTAATCCGACAAATTGTATGAAGATGGACATTTTCGTTTTATTTCATTTTCTTGTCTACCAGGGTAAAAACGTTGACGCTCATCAGTAGGTACAATATGAAGTCGTACTTGAGCTGTGACCATGGATAAGGCTACGTAGACCAAAGGTTGTGAATGTGTTTAACTGTATTTGTAAACAATTCCATTAAATGTCCGTCCTTGCGATTTGTGAATTGTTAACGAGCAGGCTGGTTTTAGTGAAAATGGTTTCTTTTAGCAAGAATAGATTTATTTCGATTAAGAGGATAATGTCGCGGATCTACGATTGATAGGAACTGTTGCTCTACTAATTCCTTTTGCAGTTGCATAGCCAGCCATTTCCCCACCTGTTTTGTCACCGACGCCGCTATGAAAAAGAAGCAAAACGCGTGGAACTCTGTTTTGATCACCCACTTCAACGTGTGCCAATTTGCCTACTGCCATTGGCTAACGCATCATCAACGTCGATGTTTGTGGTTATCATATAGGTTTTATCTACAACGAAAATAATTTCGTATGGTCAGTTACTGTGTCAATCGTGCTAAGTTTGTGAAGCTTGTCTCTTGCGACTAGCTCCACAAACGAATATATCGTCATCAGCAACTGAATTTGATTTTTCATCAGATGAACTCAAGATTCTCAAATTATACGCATCGACTGAACGGTTATCATTGAACAATCGAATTCCATTAGGAAGCGATTTCCGCTTCCGTCTCTGAGAATCTCGATTCAATCAATTGCAACTCTTGTTTATCCAATCGATTTCCATTGCCAACCTTTGTTAAACCTTTGTTAATAATTATGAGAATTCAGCATAACAGCATAACGCATAGCTTCGGTCAATTCATAAAAAACAATTTCCTTCCATAACTGCTGACCATCGATCCTATGAATTTTTTGCCTCCAAATGGGAGTGGGTCTAACCAGCGGCAATTACCTCAAATCACCAATAAAAATTATGTGCAATCCACTAAAACAGGCATCATAATATCATAATTTTCTTTTATTTCTTTCAGTCTACGCGGTTTAACATTTCCTCCCCAATCATTCTGACTTCATCAATGCGTATCATTTTGACATACTTGAATAAAGATCTATATAAACCCTTGACATCGTCCGATAATGGCATTTGGAAACTCTAAAGGGTGGTTTTAAACGCCTCCTATAGCTTTCCCTGTGGATGCACATGCAAGTTAGGCATAACAATAACCATCCGTATCTGTGAATCGATTACAAATTTCCATGATGAGTTTGATGAAAAAAGTCTTCCCACATCCAGCAGGACCAGTCAAGAACATTTGTAACGGGTGTGGGTTTTTTTATGTTAACAACCATATAATATGTTGCACCAATTGCTTTGCGTTTGCCTTTCTAATGAGATCGAGAAACTCTAGAGTCTCCATCAAGTGGTCTCTCTTCTTCCTTCGTTTTGTAAGTTTGTTGATTTGCATTAGCGTTTTGAACTTTCGATTGAATTCAAAGTGGGTGTATGTATTTCTACTAATTTTATGGTTTCACAAGTTACGCCATCGCAAGCCGAGCGCTAACCAATTGTTTTAAAACAAATCTCATCGAATTATGACTAGTAGTCGTATATACCAGTTCAACTTTTCCATGCATTACTCGCGCAACACACGATGCGCGAAACGCGTCACACGCGGAATATTAAAAATGCTGTGTGATATAGCTGCTCACAAAATTTTTAATTTTTTTACACGATTCACACGCCACACATCACAAATTACGTCATCGCAAGCCGAGGGCTAACCAATTGTTTTAAAACAAGTCTCATCAAATTCTCACTAGTAGAACTTTTCCATGCATTACACGCGCCACAAACGACGCGCAACACGCGTTACACGCGGAATATCAAAAATGCTGTGTGAGATAGAGCTGCTCACAAAATTTCAGCTTTCTTGGTCTTGTAAAAGGTAAAAAAATAACGACTTCACTTTTTGTTAACGCGTTACAATTACAAAAAGTCGATTCTTAAGGGGTAAACTCCAAAAATAAAATTTAAGGTAATAGTACGCCTGAAACTTTTTTTTGTTAATAGTTAACATCGTAGTGAGTTGAAAAAAAATTGTCAGCTGCATCGTGTGGGGGGTATGCGTCAGTATACATAGAATTATAATAGATTTCATTTATAGAATTTGAACTAATCAATAAGAAATAAAAAATATACAAGTGAAACTTTGTGTGCATGTATGTTTGTATGTTCCGTATGGACTGCCAAACCCTTCAACCGATCGGGTTCAAACTTTGTGTATGGGTTTTATACCATATTGAGCAACATTTCAAAGTGGTCGGTGGGTTTTAGGGTCAAGCAAGGAAGGAGGCAGTGCCCCTTGGTCACTATAAGGTAGTTCAGCCCAAAATCAAAATTTTAGGACATTCTTGAAGAGTGAAGCACTCCATAATAAATTTCCCAGGTTTATTGATTACAACTGTAAAGATAAAAATTTATTAAATTTGACAAAACGAAAATTACATAAAAAAATTGTACACCTCTTTTTAAATCACCAGTCATACAAAGTTTCATGTTTATAAAATAACTAGCCGACCCGGCGAACTTCGTACCACCTCAGAATAAATAAATGTTGTGTTAACTCATTAGCTGAATTAAATTCAGTTTTTTAGTAAGATAACAAGAGACCTTGTTGCCGTACTGGTGGAGGTTCCGACTAAGAGGGGAAAACAGAATATCGTATGTGCCTCTGCATACTTCCCCGGCGATGAAGAAAACATTTCGCCAACAGAAGTGCAAGAGCTCATTATGCACTGTAAAAACCGGAACATCCAATACCTTATAGGGTGTGATGCCAATGCACCCCATGAGGTCTGGGGCTGTAGCGGCATCAATCGAAGGGGTGAGTGTCTTTTAGATTATCTTATTAGTAATAATGTAGATATTTTGAATAAGGGCTATAAACCAACATTCATAAATGCGTTTCGCGAAGAGGTTTAAGATCTCACACTCGCAAGTCCATTTATCTCTAACTCTATTGAAAATTGGCATGTGTCAGACGAGGCCTCGCTGTCAGACCATCAACACATCAGGTTTGACATTCCAGGCGCTCTCCTAGATATGATCCTAAGTCAACGGACTGGTATCTATATCGAGGATTCGTCCTCTCCAAATTAGATATGCTTGTCTCAACTATCGAGTCCACAGAGGACCTAGACGAGGCAGCTTACCAAGTTAAGAATGTGTTACTTGCTTCCTATCATGGCAGTTGTGTCGTCAAAACCAACTTATGTAAACGTAAAGTTCCCTGGTGGAATTACAAACTGGCCAAACCAAGGAGGAAAGTTAGAAGGCTCTTTAACTCTGCTAAAAGGACGAAGAGTTGGGACGAATACAGGTTCGCCCTAACAGAGTATAACTCTGAATTAAGACGATCTAAACGGGCCACGTGGAGGAAATGCTGCGATAACATTGCTGAAATGCCAACAGCTGCACGAATCCACAAGGCACTTGTTAGGGATCAGACAAATTGTGTGGGTCTGTTGAAAAAGACCTACACGTCGGACCGTTACACGTTGGACCGTGAGGATACACTAAGAACGCTTCTTCAGGTTCATTTCCCCGGCTCGTATACAAGTGTACCACACACGAATTCGAACACGCATGACGGAAGGGTTTGCATCGCTAGTAGAACTAATAATTTATCTAGTAATATTTTCACCCCAGATAAGGTTAGATGGGCAGTAGGCTCCTTCAAACCATTCAAAGCCCCAGTGGCAATGGCATCTTTCCTGCTCTTCTACAGAAGGCGATCGATGCAATCCTGTCATTTTTATTTTTTAGAGCAAGCTTCAATTGGGGATACATCCCTACTATCTGGAGACAGGTAAATGTGATTTGTATCCCTAAACCTGGCAATAGGCCAAGTGAGCTACCTAAATCATACAGACCTATAAGTCTAACATCTTTTGTCCCCAAACTCATGAAGAGACTTATTGATGTTCATATTAGCGGCCGGCTAGATGTGTCTGCTCCTCTGCACTCAAGTCAGTTTGCATACAGAAAAGGCAAAAGGACAGAAGGTGCACTCCACTATCTTGTTAAAAAGATAGAAGGAACCTTTAGGTCCAAGGAGGTAGCTTTGTGTGCATTCCTTGACATTGGAGGCGTCTTCGATAACACTGGCTACGACTCAATAGAGAGAGCAATTAGTAGCAAGGGTATCGAAGACTCGACCAATCAGTGGATTAGGGCTATGCTTGAGAGTCGAGATATTACTTCCTCCTCAGAAGGATTGTCAGTGTCTGTGACCGCAATTAAGGGTTGTCCCCAAGGAGGAGTCCCTTCTCCCCTTCTGTGGTCACTAGTCATAGACAATCTTCTAGCTGATCTACACAGATCAGGCTACATCGCCATTGGCTATGCTGATGACTTGGCGATTCTAATTAGGGGTAAACACTGCACGACCATTTCTGATGTCATGCAATGTGCTTTACTACAAGTTTTAGATTGGTGCAGCAGGGAAGTACTATCCATCAATCCTTGCAAAACTGTTCCAGTGCCTTTTACAAAAAGAAGATTGGTTGATTTAGGACCAATCACCATTAAAGGCACCACTTTAATGTACTCCAGTGAGTTCAAATATCTCGTGTCATCCTTGATATAAGACTTAACTGGAATTCTCATATCAAGTCAGACACAAAACGCGCTACAAGGGCCATATGGGCCTGCAGAAGACTTTACGGCAGAACTTGGGGTCTCAATACTAAGATGATACATACAATGTATACAATGATGGTGAGGCCCATTATCACCTACGCGGCCATAGTTTCTGGAGTTGGTGTTGGCGTCTTCGGACCCAATACAAAGGTCTTGATACCAATGGGAATAAGTCCCACGGTCTTCCAGGCTGAACTCCATGCCATAGAGATCTGCGCTAGCATAAACCTTAGTAAAGGCGTTAAGGGCGCGAGAATATATATCTATTCAGATAGTCAGGCAGCACTCAAAGCTCTGTCGTCCAATTTAATGGACTCGTTAACAGTTTAAAGCTGCTACGATGCACTGCAATCTCTGGCCAGAGACAACAGGGTTAAACTCGGTTGGGTGCCAGGTCATCGAGGAATTGCAGGCAACGAAACTGCAGATAACTAGCTATGGCTGGTTCGGAATCTGCGTTCATAGGACCTGAACCCTTTTGTGGCGTCAACTGGAGTGCCGCCACAAAACTGATTAACTGTTAGGAAGGCAAACTTCGCCTGGCTCAATGGGAAAATACCCCGGGGCTAAGGCAATCCAAAACTGATCAGACCCTTCTCATGTAAAGAAATCCTGAATTTAGATAAAGGCATCATTAGGAAGCTAGTGAGTTTTCTAACTGGCCATTGTGGCTTAAGGTATCATCTTAACAAAATTGGTGTGGGCTCAGAGACAGAATGTAGGTTCTGTGCAGAGGATGAGGAGTCATCCGAGCACATTCTCTGTGAATGCCCAGAACTTATTTGGTTGAGACGCATATTCAATAAGGAAATATGCCCGGCAGCGGAGTTAAAAAACTCTGCTACTAAGGACATTTTGTTTCATTGTAAAAAAAAAATACTCAAAATGTTTCAAATTACATTGAAATGAATTTAATGTACGTGCTATTTGCTTTATTCAAGTGAATCGAAATTTAATCGCGTAGTATTGTTGCACTACTTTTTGTTAAACTATTTGCTGGATGGGTTGCACTCGGGTCGATTCCCTTCATTGAAAAACCTTGTGATATACGACATTATTCATTTTGTTGTCAGGTGCGAGAACGAAAAAAGCTTGACGACACCTGAACTTGCTACGTACAACTGATCGTGAGAGAAAGATTCCTTTTCTAAATTCAGGGCATAGACACACAAGGATTGGCCTTGTTATTGGCATATCGGTTGGGATCACCGGAATTATCGGAATGAGACATTTCTCACCTTTTAAGTTTCCTTTGAGTATCGTCGCGTGAATTATATTGCCCATGAGTTTTCTCACCACCAAACGCATTCCGTTATTTACATTTGGTTGGTTCAGATTTCGAAACATGATGACTACCGAGCCAAACTTCAATTGTAAATTGTGGGGTGGCAAGCCAGGCAGATCCAATGAGTTTAAAAATTCAGTTGGATATTTGGTTGCTTCGTTTTCTTTTGTTACACAGTCGATAAATTTGAAGGAATGCAGTGGACCAACGATTTGATTTTGAATTGTGAATTTTAAGTGATCCACATCTTTGTTCTTTGTCGAAAGAATTACTCGTTCTTTCAATCAATTGTGGTTTTTGGTTTGGCGGTCGATCTTGAAATGACTGGTAGTGTTTGACGGAATTCTCCAGACGGTAGAGTCATTGCGCTTCCAAAACATCTTGAGTAATAGCGCAGATCTTTCATAGTTCGATAGAGTGCTTCCAATGAGCGTTTGTGGGCTATTGTGCATTCAACCCAGATGGTGATTTTACTTGCTCCCAAAACTTTGGCCATTGCTGAATGTCAATGTTGCATGTCGGTTTTTTAGTCGTTTGAAAGTTTAACGGCAATATCAACGCTGAAAGAGCCGTTCGGCATCCTTCCCGCAACGTTTCCCCTATCTCAGAAGAAGCAACTGCAACAGCAATTTCGGATCTCGCACGAACAGGGGACATGAGGAATGTCTTCCCAGTTCCGCATCGAGGAAAAATAAGCCACCATTTCCATTATCAATTGCCTTCATTAACGTATCGTACACATCCTTTTGTTGGGGGTTCAACAGTGGTACACTCGTCCGAACTGATTATGTTAATGCATCTAGATCGCATTGACGTTCACGTTCCAATTATCGAACGAACATTCACCAGCAACAGCCGCAAGTAGAAGCATTCGTCATTCTTCGGATGCGACCGAGAGCATCAGTAGAACGCACTTCCAGATGATCAGGAACCACATCGCCTCTCTTCCGACGTTGAAATTTCTTCGTTTAAGCCTTCCAAGTGTAATAACGTGGCATCTCAGAGTAGAGCAACGTTCGTGCAAACTGATAACTTTGGCAAATCGAAAAGAAACTGTTCAATGTTGTCGCTGATTGTATTTCAGCACCTTGAGCAACATTCGATCCGTTGAAATAAACTTGTTGTCTATTCTCCAGATGCACCGCGAAATGTACAACAGTGGGATGACGTTCATGAATATACGCCAAATCGCTCACATTCCGACCAACTTTATCTGTCATGTATCAGAGATGGCGTTGTATACGGATTTAAATTGTTTGTGATTTTCTTACTTTTCCAATGCGCAGGGAAACTTCTCGAGGCCGAGACGAACAAAAAAAATTATCAAAATCAGTCAATCCGTTTTCAAGATATTATTAAAATCGGCTAGAAAATGTATGAGAAAATAAATGTTCTTCATACATTTTTTTTCGTGAACTTTTCCGATGGTTTAATACTTATCCTGCTATTTGGGGCGGAGACAAATCCAACAAATGAAGGATCATAAAAATCGGTCCCGCCGTTCTTGAGTTATAAATGGTGTAACTAACCCGACTTTGTTTTATATATCTAGATTAATGAAGAATGATATATCTCCTAAAGCAAACAAATGGAGATCACCCCATCAAAACCCCCTTACCATCACCACCACCACAATACCCCATCATCACCGCCTATCAGGGGGAGCGATGCCAAGCTCCTAATCAACCACCCCCGTCAATTGTTTTCATCTGTATAATACCCACCTACAACACCCTTTAACAAGTCATATTCTCTAAACCGTTACCCCCTCAACCCGTCACCCAATCCCCGATTCCACACGACAAAACCCCATTAAGCAGCAAGAACGGATATATCTATATTAATATTATAAAGAGTAAACTTAGTTTATGTGTAGGTGATCTTCATGTTGAAAAAATTGTTTCACCAATATTTAGAATGAAATTTCAGAGTGAACATAGGGTATATATTATCCCGTTTTAATAACAGGCGACCAATTTTGAAACTAAATAACTAAAGTCGATGAAAAAACGGTCGGGCATCATTATGACTCTGTGCTGCGCTGTTTATATGCTGTACGAACATCACGCCATTATGACTGTGTGCTATATGCTCCTGCTTTGTACGTACTGTAATCTCTCTCTATATATAAAAAAGTACGTTTGTTGGTTTGTAATACGATGTTAAAACTCAACAACGACAGCCGAATGAGCAGAAACTTTCACAGAATATGCGTCTTACGGCAAACCATATAGTGCGAATACGGTCGGAGTAGTGTTTTGTTTATGTACACCTCTGCCTTGACAGTAAGGGCAACTCGGGGATTTATGTGTGGCGGATCAGATCGCTCTGGAAAATCTAGTCTTAATATATATTAAACTTTGTCTGTATGTCTATTTGCCATTAACTCGAAGACCATTCATCCTATGGGGAGTGGGATCGTTTGGGGTAGATGTTTGTAGCTGGTTAGTGTGGTGATGGTGTAGAGGAAGTTGCGTGCCTAAGTATTATTTATTTTAATATTTATTTTAATATTATATGTAAATGTGCTCTATTTTTAATTAAAATTGCACACGTTCAATGTGAATTGCATCTTGATAATGCATAGACGCAGTTTTGGCGTTGAAATATCAAAGAAAATGGGAATCAAACCCGAAGCTCCTCGGAATGGAAGCCACCTCAAATAACCACTGCATCACCATCACTGGCAGTCCGATATTGATGTTATGATTAAGGCATATTACCAGTTTGGCGCAAATCAATTTTGCCAAACTTTAAACTATGAAGTAATTATTAAAATACTTTTTTAATAAATGATTTTTCTTAAAATAACATTTAAACAATAAGATATACCACTTAGTTGTTGTTGCTGAGGGATGTTTTCACCACCAGCCAATTTTTTTCTGTTTTCATTTGGATCATCAGTAGATGGACGTTTAAGAGAAGCCGGGTCTTGTAGTTTACTGTCCGAACTGTGAACTCCGTCACCGTAAGGTGTGCAATTTCCTTCTTCTTTAATTCGCTGTAATTCCCATTTTACAATTACTTCAGCCAGTTCAACCGATAATTTTCTATGATCAACGGAAGCATTTGGAGGGAAACCCAAACGCTGCATGTAGTTTATCATATGTTGCACTAAGTGATGCCGCACTGGGTAGTAAACCTGTCGTAAATAAAAAATTAAGGGTTTTACAAATATGTTAAGATAATCGGCAAAAGTTCGACATTTATCTGACTTCTTACAGGTTAGGTTTTTTTTTTTTGCAAAAGCGCCATTAACCATTCTCAGAGCAAAGGTAAAATCATTTGAATGTCAAAATATTATCGAGAAAATCACAGTTCTTTTGAAATACTAAAGCAATTAAACGAGTAGTAACCTGCATTGGAAATGGATTCTACAAGTTCACCAACGAGGTATGAAAGCTGCGGCTCAAATCACCTTAAAAGATGATATAAGCATGTTTTCAGTACGTTTGTATACTTTTTAGAGTCCCTCCGACCTTCACATATGAATATTTCCCTGACTCCGTTTTAACCTATACAGCCGCAGATCAAAATCTCTTCGTCTCATTGAATAAAAGAAAATGCAAGACATCGAACACGCACCACCTTCCTCACTGAATGTAATAATCATAAAAAAAACCAAACCATAAAAATTAGAACTTTTCATATAAATTCTCTAATTACCGAATGTTGTGACGGCTCGTTGTTCAATGTGTAGGTTGCCGTCGATACCAAACGATGTTGGATGAAAATTCCCCAAAAAGAAAAAAAAAGTGCGTGGACTATTGTACGCGGTACGCGTGTCAGAAGTTATACTGTTTTGGAATGATAGGAAGATAAAACATGGATGCTAAATATCAATACGAGAAGAATGTATGTATAACATATACGAGAAGAATATATAATATATAACAAGAAGATATATAATATAGCACAATGGTTGAGTTCACCGTGCAACAATATGTCACTGGATAATTAAAAATTGCCTATAATTATAAAATATAGAATTATGTATTAGACTTTCCGATTGACTTGACTCCAAAAGACCCTCAAAGAGACTCTAAAAAGACCCTCAAAAGATTTCCAAAAGTCGTCTAAAAGAATCAAAAAAAACTCTCAAAAGACCCCAAAAAACTCCAAACCCTAAAGTCCACCAAAAAACCATTAAAATACCACAAAAGGACCCCCCAAAACATTCCCGAAAGTACCCCAAATACTCTCAAATACCCCCAAAATTCCTCCTAAAAGACCAACAAAAGACTCCAAAAAGACCACCAAAAGACCCCAAAATGACCCTTTATAGACCCACTCTAAAGAACCCCAAAAGACCTGTGGAACGCAGAAAAACTTAAAAAGAAACAAAACAGTATTTAATTAATACTTCACTTAGAAGAAAAATGAAAAGACCGAATATGTCTTTTATCTGCAGAAATACAAAGTGACAACTGAAACTTATTTTCTATTTTGTTCTTTTTGACAGCAAAACAGTGTTGCCACTTAGTCTAAATTAATTGAAAACGTTGCCAAATATATATATCTTCAACAAGGCCCTCTAAAACCCCCAAAAGACCATCTAAGAACCCCGAAAGATTACCAAAAAACTTTCAAAATCCTCGAAAGATTTTTAAAATACCTCCAAAAGAATCCCAAAAAAAACTTCCAAAAGACATCGCAAAAGACCCCCAATTACGTTTAAAAAGACCCTCAAGAGTTCCAAAGGACCACCCAAAAATCCTTAAGCCTTCTTCTTCTTCACGTTACACTTCAATCAAGTGTAATAATTTATATTCTTCTTCTTTATGTCCTGTATCCCCTTGTGGGTCCTAGGGCCTCTACTACGCCTACGCGCCATCGCGTGCGGTTCCTGGCAATGAGCTTCAGCTCTCTCCAACTCTTCCCTAATTGCCGTGTCTCCTCCTCAACTGTTCTGCGCCATGTATTTCTCGGACGACCCGTTCTTCTACCATCCTGAGATAACGGGTTCCATTGCATTGCGTAGTTTGCTATGGAACTGTCGCCTTTTCGTCGTTGGATGGTTGTGCCTATTGGTTCCTGGCCCGTTCTCTGTTAAAGATGTTCGTTAGAGATACGGTTAGGCCAGAAAACTCTTAATATGTTCCGTAGGCACCTATTTACGAATGTTTGTAATCTTTTTGTGATAGTAGCGGTCACCTTCCAAGTGCTGCACCCATACAACAGCACAGATTCAACATTTGAGCGGAACAGTCGAAGCTTGGTGTTTAAGCTGATCGCATTGCTTCGTCATATCATGGACATCATATTCCAAACACCGATTTTGCTTTGCCGATTCGGTTGTCAATGTCCTGTTCGGTTCCACCTTCGGTCGAGACAATACTCCCAAGATATTGGAAACTCTCCACTCTCTCTACCGGCTGTCCAGCAATGTTAGCATGAGTAACTGAGTTAGTGCCGAGGTTGATGATTTTGGTTTTGGCAGTATTAATCTTCAAACCCGCAACATTTGCCTCCCTCTCCACATTTGTTGCCATTTGGTGCAGCTCCATAATTCTGTGTGAGAGTAAACAAACGTCGTCAGCGTAATCCAGATGTTTGAGTTGAGATGTAAGAGTCCAACGAATTCCTCCGTTTCTTCCAGCAGATAAAGCTGCGCGAAGTACATCGCTAATCACCAACAAAAAAAAGTATCGGCGATAGAATGCAACCTTGTCGTACCCAACTTAGGATCTCGAATTCCTCTGACAGCTTTCCTCTATGCAGCACATGACATTTAGAGCCATCATAGGTTGCTTTAATAATAGCTATTAATTTATCGGGTATACCTCTCCTGCGCAAGGCGAGCCAGATAAACTGTCTGTTGACACTGTCAAACGCCTTCTCAAAATCGATGAACAACAGGTGCAGTGGTGACCGGAATTCAACGCACTGTTCAATAATGATCCGCAGGGTGTTTATGTGGTCTACACAGGAGGATCCAGTGCGGAATCCTGCTTGTTCGGCATCGAGTGTATCTTCCAGATGTTCCTTAATACGCTCAAGTACTACTTTGTCTATTACTTTTGCAACTGCAGGGAGAACGCAAATGCCTCTCCAGTTTTCGCACTCCATAAGACTACCTTTTTTAGGGAGCTTGACAATCATTCCCTTCTTCCACTCGTCGGGGAAACTCCCAAGCTCTCTCTACAAGAGGATATAAAAGCTCTGCTGATGTCGTTGGAGCTGCACGCAGAAGCTCTGCGGGTATACCATCTAGTCCTACCGACTTATTGTTCTTTAGTGCGTTAATCGCGGTAGCGATCTCGTCTTTACTGGGAGTTGAGGTGCGAATTCGGGAAAATGTTACTTCCGGCAACTCCGTTTGATTTAGGTGCATATCGTTAGCAAATACACGGTTAAGGACCGTAGAGAAATGCTCCTTCCATCGCTTGAGCTGATCCTCATCTGAAACGAGTACGGCACCATCTAGGCCTTTCACCGGATGTTGGCTAGAGCGGTGACCACCTGTCAGCTCTTTGGTGATTCTGTAAACGGTTCTGCTATCGCACCTGCTCGCTGCTTCCTCTGCTTCTGAGGCCAGGTTGTTAATATAGTTACGCTTGTCACGTCTTACACTACGCTGCACTTCTCTCATTTTTCTTCGATACATGGACTCTAGCTCGCTCCTCGCTGCTGCTGGGATATCTACAATACGAGCTTTAAGTAGCTTACGTTCTTCAATCCGCCTCCAGGTATCTTCGGTAAGCCACGTGCTGTGCCTTGCCTGGCTTCTACCAACAATATTTTTCGCTCCAGATGTAAAAACATTTTTCACAGCCTTCCAATGTTCCTGGATGGTTGTCGGCAGTGAGCTGCTGATTGCTTCCACTCCATGCGATAAATGATCCCTTAACTGTTGGCGTACTGAGGGGATCTTTAGCCGGTCGATGTTATACCTAGGCATTCGGATGATATTGCGGATTCTATGAACTGATGCAGTACGTAACTGGACAGTAGCTACCATAAGGTGATGATAACGTACCATACCCATGTCGGCTCCTCGTCTGTTTCGGACGTCTAACAGACAGCTCCTAAAACGTCGGCTGATCGCCACATGATCGATTTGGTTGGATGATGATTGCCTGTCAGTTGACCCAGCTTAACTTTGGTGCAAGTCTTATGCGCAAACATGGTGCCTCCTATGACAAGGTTGTTAGTGTTGCAGAAATCAACAAATCTTTCACCATTGTCATTTCGTTCGCCGAGGCCGTGCTTCCCAATCACATGCTTGAGTCCTTCATTGTCGTTGCCTACCTTGGCATTCAAGTCCCCCATCACGATGACGATATCTCCGTTCGGTGTTGCGTTGAATACAGCGTTTAGTTGATTGTAGAAGTTGTCCTTTTCATCCTCAGTCGAGGGATTCGTTGGGGCGTAGCACTGTATGATCGTGACGCGCCGTACTCTAGTCCGAAATCTGGCCGATAAGATCCTATCACTATGCGGGTGCCAGGAAATTAGGCCTCTACGTGCTGTTGGCGTTAGCAGCAGACCCACTCCAGATTCACGGGGACTGCCGGAGGGTTTGCCAGAGTAGAGTAGCACAGTGTTACACGTTGGGGATTGGTACTCTCCCGCGTCGAACCATCTTACTTCACTCACTCCCAGTATGTCCAAATTATATCGAAGAAACTCACGTTCCAGTTGAAGAAATCTGGCATTTTGAGGTCCTTCACTCCCAGAGTCAAGGAGCGTCCTCACATTCCAGAAACCAATCTTAGTCCGGGTACAATAGCCAAAAGTCGTCATTATTCGATCATTACTTATCCGAGGCGTTGTGTCAGTTTCAGTAGCGGGTATTTTTCGGTACCGCAGGGTGCTAGCCCACGTTACTTAGACTAGAAACGCTAGACCGTTCGCACTTGCAGTTTTAGCCTACATGTATAAGGATTTATACACATAGTTGCCCGGGGACCACCACGAGGAGCTAGAGCAAGCACTACATCACGAACTTGATTGTTGCGCTACTGGCCCAAACCAAATTTTGAGCAGTCAGTAGTTTCCCGATCAATCGCAATGCAGATTTTTATTGAAAAGCGTTTAGTGGTTTGTGTACTGGATATTAGGTTGATCCTCATTGCGTAGCTGACAGCGGAAAAATTACATCATCATGCTGCACTTTCGTAACGCTCTCAATTTTACCTCCTACTAAACGCGCAGAAGTATAACTGCAAAAAAAAAAGAAATAGCGTTAAAAGTGTACGTTCGCTACTTACGCGACACACTAAAGCCATTTCTCAAGCGATTCGTATGAAATTTGGAATGTAGGACTAAGATGCGACTTTAAGGTAATGTCCTAATTGGACAGCGATCGCGCGTTCTGGCGTTAAGCGATGATCGCTAAATATATCATCAATAATCTTATTACGTAGCCTGTTTAGAACATAAACGCGATTTCGCAATGAGTGAGAACGCTCGTACAAATTTGTCTGACATCGCGTAGCGAGCATTTATCGAACATGGAAAATCGGTTTGATCGCGATGTGTAGAAATTCGGAATGTAGGACTAAGATGCGACTATAAGACTTGTTCTTTCTATGGAAATTATTGGAAATGACCATTAGGGTCTTGAATTTTTGATACTAAGCCATTTCTCAAGCGACTTATATGAAATTCCTAATATCCCAACTTTTTTTTTTATAATTTGCGCACGCGTAAAGGGGTTCACACCCTTATAATGTTCGGCTATATGCTTGGCACAGCGTGGGCGTTAAGGAAAATGAGAAGAAAAGAGGAGATGTCTATGACCTTGTTTTGAATGCCTGTGGATCATAGTGATGTGGAAAGACAGAGCTTGGCAGAGCGTTCCACATACGTGTTGTACGGCTGAAGAACGAATCCCTGAACTTAACTGTACGTCCGAAGATGGGCTTAAGGGTAAACTGATGAGCATTTAGAGCGCCACGAGTATTGCGGTTGAATTCAAGGAGAGGTGGCATGCAACTGGCTATTTCTCTTGAGTTTTGTATTCTATTTAGTTGATGCAAGGTGGTTTTAGGCGCATCAGACCAAATATGACAATTATACTCAAGTTTAGGGCGAATAAAAGCCTTGTAGATAGTAGTCAGATCAGATCAGATCTTGCATCGGGTTAGAAAACCTAAACATTTCGCAGCATTTTTGGCGACGGTAAATATGTGGTCATTCCAACGAATTGCGAGATTTTCAGTTTCCTCGATGCAAGTGCCATTCATGGATAATGGCATGGGATTTGGGATTCGTTTAGACGACAGGAGACAGCATTGGGTTTTAGAAGCGTTAAATTCTACTCGATTGTTTTCTCTCCATTTTATTATGTTGTCTAGATCAGAATTTAGCGTGTTTAACATACGAAGTTGTTTGAGTTCCACATGAGATGTGGAGGGACGTTCCTTACCCTATATGAGAAGCTGAAAGTGCTGTCGTCAGCGAAAGAGTTAATTGGATTAGAAGTCACAAATAAGAGATCATTAATAAAAATGAGAAAGAGTATCGGGGATATAACAGAGCCCTGTGGAACGCCAGCATTTATGTGGTGTATTTCAAACTTGAAACCGTCTAAAACAACTTGAATTGAGCGGTCCAAAAGATAGCTTCTGTCCTTCTGTCAAATGCTTTGTAAATATCGAGTGCAACAGCTTTGCTTTCACCAAATTGATGCAAAGACCGGTTCTACTGTTCGGTGCGATATAACATCAAATCACCAGTGGAACGTTGCCCACGGTTTCATGGTTTCAAGAAATTTCATGAGCTGAAAATTGATCAGCATTTCTATGACCTCGGAAAGAATGGATGTAAGTGCTATGGGTCGGTAGAATGTGCAGGCGGCATCAATGCACAATCTGGAAGCGTGGAGCTAGCTGCAAAATGTGCAGCAAACAGATTGGCTTTTTATTAAGAGTTTACAACTGGAGTGTCATTATAAATGAGCGTTGGAATGGACGACGAGACTGTGTTTTCGATTCTTTTCGCGAATGACCAAAAATTTTTACTACCTTCGGGACATTGTAGTATTTTTTGCCTCAATTTTTGGTCGTAGGCGAATTTGACTCGCCGAAGATGAGCATTGCTATCATTTCTGGCTCGTTTAAAGTTTGTTCGGTTTTCCTCTGTAGGGTTTGCTTTGTAAAACCGAAAGCAGACCTCTCTAATGGCTTTCTCGTATTGCCATACTGTTTTTTTGGAAGTTTTTTCTCTAACTGCGTGGTTTATTAACGAGAAATTAGCTGATACACAACACAATGGTCAGACTAGCCTAGAGGCGATAATACATTGACTGAGTAGTTATCAGGACGAGGGGTAAGGAACAAGTCAAGGGTGTTTGCGGAATGATTTGCAATGTCAGGTATTCTTTTAGGCTCATTTACAAGCTGAGTAAGGTGAATGAATGAATATCTATTGAAAAATCTATTTGAAAAATTCAACTTTGCCAGAAGTCAGAGAACGCAGCAATTAATAACACCGAGACATAAATATCTGGTCACCTCTCGTCAGTTCTTCGTTTATTCATCTAAACTTTGGAATCTTCTACCCCCTGATATTAGACAAACAAGAAACACGAACACCTTTAAGTTAAAAGTTTTTCAGTTTTATGCCGAGGGTCACTGACGTTATCTTTTGAACTCCTAAATCTTCTCTTTATCTTTTTATTTTTTTTTTTTTTTCCTATTTTCATAATTTAATCTTAACTTAAATTCTTATTGTTATCTTATTTTTTTTGTAATTTCTTATTTCTCCACACTTTCATGGTTTTATTAATTTTTTATTTTCTTTTTTTTAATTTTTTTAGTTTTTTAATTTAGCTTTAAGTATAATGTAATGATTAATTTTCAAATGGTTAAACGATACATTGTAAAATAACTTGTGTATAACAAAAAGATTGACTCTTAAATGCACAAAGAATGAATGGTTAAATAAATAAATAAATAAATAAATAAATAAATAAGGTGAAGGTGAAACTCAGCGAACAACTCAACAGCCCTTCCTACGGGTGTTGTCTGGCCAGAATGGCGAAGCCACCCAGAATTGTGTACATTGAAATCGTCCGCAATAACGATTTCAGTGTTATCATCAACTGTCACAATTCTTGCAATTGAATCAGACAGTGCATCAAACTCATGAAGAGTTGAAACTCTGTCTAAGTTGGGACTTCTATAAAGAAAGCAGTAGTGGATGTTGCGCCCTTGTACTATTACTCTCAGCCATATGAAATTAAATTCCGCAATGGAACATTGGCTTGATTGAGGCAAACGTATGAACGCAACATTACTACGGACATAAATTGCGAGCCCGCGTCGTTGGAAAAATAATGGCACTAAGCTATACCCAGGCAGATTTAAATCTGAAGTATCAGAACTATCAAATACTTGAGTTTCGCTTAGTGCCAGAATTGCTGGACTGTGGGCATTTACATGGGCGTTCACAGCGAAAAAATTCGATCTCAGCCCACGTATGTTGTTGAGATCCACTCTGAAACTACACATACCTACGAAAACAAACACACAACACACAACTTATCGCTTCTTTTAACCGAATTGAGAAGAGTATGTCTCAAAATGGATTATTAACACAAATTGTCGCCAGTGTTGTTATGCCTTCACGATAAAATGAGTTAAATCCCCAAAAGAAACAAACACTCACAATCCGTTATTCTTATAGATAAAGAATTAGATCATAAACCAACTGCCGCATGAAAAACATACGACAGTTAAGTTTCATTAAGTTCTTTAGCTGCGCTGTTTAGGATAGGGCACACGGACACACACACTGCACTTTGCACTTGTTGTTCGGCCGATCACGTGAACCGTTGATTATTTTGCGCAAACACACAACACGACGCAGTTGCTTATTTTTTCTTAATACGCGTGTGCTGGAGAGCAGCATGACCGTGCACAGCGGCGTTTGGGAGACAACTGTCTTGTTTTTGGGATATGGCTAAGAGGGTCTGGAATTTTGGGAACAGCCATTTTTCAAGCGATTTTCGGAATGGAGGACTAAGATGCGGCTATAAGACTTGTTCCTATAGAAATTCTGGAAAATGGCCAATAGGGTCTGGAATTTTGGAAACAGAGCCATTTCTCGAGCGATTCGAATGAAATTCGGAATGTAGGACTAAGATGAGACTATAAGACTTGTTCCTATGGCAATTCTAGGATATGGCCAATAGTGTCTGAAATTTTGGGAACTAAGCCATTTCTCAAGCAAATTGTGTGAAAATCGGTATTTAAGACTAAGATTCGAAATTTTGTATTTAGGACTAAGATGCGAGTATAAGATTTGTTCCTATGGAGATTCTGGGATTAGCCATAGGGTTTGTAAATTTGGGAACTAAGCCATTTCTCAAGCGATTCGTATGAAGTTCGGTATGTAGGACTATTTTTAAGTATATTTTAAATTCTCAATATTAACTTAGCGTGCCCGTGGCTGGCTGGCTGGTCAGATGTTGTCATCAATTTTTAACCCACTTCCTTAAGCCCAATTTTATTCAAACTTTGCACGCATGTGTATTTCCCATGACAACACTTTCTATTAAAGTTCGAGAACCGAGCCGCGGGGTTCTCATACAAATTTTTTTTCCATATTTACATGAAAATTTTTATAATTTATGGGTTGTGGTTTCTTACTGCGTTTTGGCAGTGATATGCATTATGCACGCCATGGATTATTACGGAACCCAAAATCAGCCTCGGATACACTGATGAACGACGACGACCACGACAACGAAAACGGCTAAACGATTTAAGAATTTTCTAATGGAACGTACGCTCACTGTATAGAGCTCAAGCTGCACAGCAGCTAGCCGATACCCTGTCCAAAAATAAAGCTGACTTAACAGCAAATCAGGTGATGCGGTGGACAGGGAATGGTGTTTTACAAAAATCAGAATATGACATATATTACAGCTGTCATGCAACACATCATGTGCTCGGGGTGGGGTTTCTAGTCAGCAAAAGAATGAAACCCACCGTTATCGGTTTTAATGCATCGCGTGCGGGGCAAATTTAAAAACATAAGCCTCATAAACGTTCACGCACCTACAGAGGACTCCCCAGATGATGAAAAAGAAGAATTCTTTGAATCAGTCGAACGGGAACTCCATGCCTGCCCTCAGTATGATGTAAAAACCATTCTGGGGGATATGAATGCTTAAATAGGTAGGGAGCCAGTATTCAGGCAGTACATTGGCACCCATAGTTTACACGAGAACACTAATGACAATGGACAACGAGTCATAGAGATGGCAGCAAGTAATAATTTGGTCGTTGCGAGTACAAGGTTTGCGCGTAAAAATATCCACAAAGCCACCTGGGTATCTCCCGATGGAGTCACTCGCAACCAGAAGTTGAAAGATCCCCGCCACAACCCGAACCTGAAGAGAAATGGACACGCCTTAAAAATACTGTCATTAGTACTGCTGACTCCATCTTAGGCAGTAGTCGTAGAGATCGAAACGACTGGTTCGATGACGAATGTAAGCTAGCGAGTGAACGTAAGAATGTTGCGTACCGAGCAATGCAACAATCTCATAGAACGCGGGCACGCGAAGATGAATATAAAGAGCTCAGAAGATATGAAAAAATAGTTCACCGGCGAAAGAAACCAGCTTGGGAGAAGAATCTCGTCCGTGAACTGAAACAGTACAGAGAGCAAGGACCGCACCAGGCACGGAAGTTCTACCAAAGGATTCGCGGTATGACGCAATATACACCGCGTTGCACATACTGCAAGGACAAAGAGGGTAATCTGATCGCCGATCTTAAAGGCACCTTAGAGCGATGGGAAGAGCACTTTCATGAGTTGCTATATGGCCAGCTAACTGAGGAATTGGAGGCTCCACCAATGACCGAAGATCATACTATGCTGCCGCCACCAAGCATAGTCGAAGTTAGCAGAGCGATTAATCGGCTCAAAAATAATAAGGCCCCGGGATCTGATGGGATCACAGCGGAACTGAAAAAGAAAAGGTTGAGTGCAGCAATGCAAACAAGATAGTTAGCCATACGTCGTCTCCGCAGTTTTAATTCATTTTGCTTGTTTCCATCATACTATTTCTTTCCGCCTCGCATTCAAGTTTTTCGTACTTTTAAATCTTTGCCGTGCTTTATTTGGAATATTGTGCATTTTCTTCACCAAAAATCGGACATAAATATTTTATAAAATTTGTTTCTTTGCGCATAACATTAATCAACATGCCAACCGACACACGAAGAAAAGCTGCACAACAACAACATCAACGCAGAGTGGATTCGCCGAAATTGAACATCAGAGGCAGCCAACAACAACATCAACGCAGAGTGGATACGCCGAAAATAAACATCGGAGGCAGCAAAATTGTACTCAAACCACAAAAAGAAAGAACGCTGTCGACATCTACCAAAGCAGCGGATGATAACAGTGATAGTCCAGTATGTTTCAACAAATATTGCCGACCACCTCTGGGAAAAAATAGAGAGTAAGCTGCAGAAATGGGGTGATGATTTTAAGAAACACATAACCGACATTTTTAACGCTAAACTGTCTGCACTTGAGGATAGACTAAAATCTAAAGTCAATCAACTCTGAGTGCAAACAACAACCACAACAATCTGCATGAGGGAAGAGTACAAGAAACTCGAATCAAGAATCGACGAAATCGAACGGGAAAAGCTGAGCAGCGATGCAGTCATTTTCGGCATACCACAGTTGGAGAATGAGAAGCTTGACGACGTTTTCTCTAATATCTGTCGCTCAATCAACACCAACACTTCACCTCTCCGAAGCATTTTTCGTGCTAAATCACGTCATGCTGCTGGTGGTAAGTCAGACACATGCATTGCTGTAAAGTTTGGCTGCAACAACAAGAAGAGAGATTTTATGCGTGGTGCATCAAACTTTCGCAGACAAAACAAGCGTTGTTTGATACTATCAGACATCGGACTCAGCTCTGACAAACCTTTTTTTATCAACGATAGCCTTACGAAGAGCAACCACCTAATTCAACGTGAAGCGGTCAAGTTTAAGCGCAGTTCCAAGATCTCTAGAGTTCGAGTTGTAAACGGACAACTTTTCATTCAGCACTATCCAAACAGTGCGCCAATTGTCGTATCAAGCCTGACTGAATTAAGAAAAACTGTGGAGGAGAAAATAGCCACACAACATGAATAACATAACCACCAACATTAATTTTTGCTCTAATCTTTTAAATATTTCCTTTTGCTTTTCTGTCTCACTAATTAACTCTCTTTCTTCCAAGCATAACTTAACTACATCCCTACATTTTTGCCACATAAATGCTCAAAGTTTGGTTAGCAAGGTTGATGAGTTTCTTGAAGTGTTTCAAAACAACCGCGTGGACATAATTTGTGTATCTGAGACATGGTTTAACCCTGTTGTAAATAATGAATTCTTTGCTCTAAAGGGCTTTAAGCTGTATCGTATGGTCGCGTAGGTGGAGGCGCCGCAATTTACATCAATAATCGAATCGCTTCGAAAGTTGTGTGCGCTTCCGGCTCTAGCGACCTAGCTCAATATATTTTTATAGATATTTTAAATGGGATTAACAGATGTACAATAGGTACTATATATTTATATGCACCCAAATGTTTCGGATTGTAGCGCCCTCTCAAATATTCTTGAGCAAGTTAGCATTCACTCTTCGACACTTATTGTTACTGGTAATTTAAATATAAATCTATTGCATCCTACAACGCTCATCAACTTTAAGAATACCATTGAGTCGTTTAATCTATCCACCGCAAATTACACCGCACCAACTCATATTAAACCAAATTGTGCTCCGTCTCTACTCGATGTTATACTTACCAGTAATTTAAATTTAATCTCACGTTATACGCAATTGTTTGCTTGTTTCTCACACCATGATCTATTATTTGCCACACTTGATATCATCGTCTCGACCAGTGTCAACCATATTTATCACTTTCGTGATTTCCATAATATAAATCTAAATAACCTATTTAGTGAGCTTCATATGTTGGACTGGGACAGTATTTACTGCACCCCTGACATAAATGAACAAGTCGACCGCTTTAACACCAACATCTTACTGCTTTTTGATAGGCATTAAAAGACACGTAGAATCCGGTCTAATGAATGTCCCTGGATGACACCAGAATTAAAAAATTGTATTTCTTGCAGAGACTCACTTTATGCTTGCTGGAAAAGGTTTAATATTCCGATAATGTACGATAGCTACAAAATAATGCGTAATAAAGTTGTCATGCTTGCAAGGCGCACAAAACGAGATTATTACCGCAATAAATTCGATACAAATGCTTCTTCGAGGTCCTTATGGGCAAAGATAAAAGGCATAGGTTTTGGGAAGCAGCCGCCATCCAACTCAGAAAACATTGACATCGAACAGTTGAATGATGTATTTGCTAGATGCTCAACCGATTCAAATTACACCGAACCAATATTACTTAACAATGCTTCTGACATGGCTTTCTCGTTCAATACAGTAGATATTATTGAAGTTAAAACTGCGCTGTCATTGGTTAAATCAAAGCTATTGGGCTCGATGGTATCCACCCTACATTTTACATTTTTAACAACATTAAAACATATTCCAAGTCAGTGGAAGCGAGCAAAGATCATCCCTGTGCCAAAAAAAACTTCACCCACAGTAATTGATTATCGTCTAATTGCTATCTTGCCATTTTTATCTAAAGTTTTCGAGGTAGTCTTGAGCAAGCAGATAAAAATGCACGTCAATCAATTTATTATGCTATCTTCGCTACAATTGGGGTTTAGGAAAGGTTTCAGCTGTATTACGGCCATGCTTAAAATTACCGATGACATTCGACAAAATCTCGTTTAAGATGAAATGTCTATAATGATTCTTCTCGACTTTTCCAAGGCTTTTGGACTCTGTAAACTACGAGCTATTGATAAATAAGCTTAACCATCATTTTAATTTTTCCCTGACTGCCAACAAACTTATTTTGAGCTATTTGACAAATCGATTATAGGCGGTCTATTATAATTCCCAAATGTCTACTTTTAGACAGCTGGGTCCAATTCTATTTTCGCTGTTTATTAATGACCTCCCTGCAGTAATTAAAAACTGTAGGTATCATTTATACGTAGACGATGTGCAGGTTTATTTTTCCTCTCCTGTGAGCCTAGTAGAGAATGCGGTGGCAAGAGTCAATAAAGACCTCCAATCAATTCTATTTTGGTCTCATCAAAACATACTGCTACTTAACGCTAGAAAAACGAAGGCCATCACTATACACAAAGACCTTATCGACACTTCATCTTTTCCTGACTTAATTCTGGACAGTAAAAGAATAGAGCAAATTACGGTAGTTAAAAATCTAGGCATTTACATCAACAGAACGCTTTCATGGAATGACCACATTAATCACATCATCTCAAAAATGTATGGGTCGCTTCGGTGTTTATCGATAGGCGCTCAGTCTTTACCAGTAAGAGTAAAATTAATTTTAGCGAAATCCCTTATTCTTCCCTTCATCATGTACGGTTGTGAGATTTTTGCAGAAATGGACAGAGCATCATTCCATAAACTGAATGTTGCAGCAAACTCGGTTGCTCGATTTGTTTTTAATATCCGAAGGGGTGAACAGATTTCCAGTTACACCAAATTTATATTCGGATGTAGTCTCCAAAATTTCCTAAGATATAGGACGACAGTAACGTTATTTAGAATATTATCACCAAGCACCCCGGCTATCTACATGAAAAAATCGTGCTAGCTCAATCAATACGAACTCTGAACATTTTGCAACCGACTTTCAACTGCCGATCTTCGCAATTTCAGTTCTTTGTTCATGCTGTCCGACTTTGAAATCAACTCCCTATTGACACAAAAGGCAAACTAACACAGCGCGATTTCAACTCAGCAGCATTAATTTACTATGCAAATAAGCCCTAACTTATAAAAATTACTTCGCCTTTTTTCTTTATCTCAACGCTCTTTTTTATCCTTTTTGTTTTTCTTCTTTTTATTCTTTTTTACTCTATTTATTTCTTTAATTTTATAATCATAATTTTAATTTTTTTTCTCCACTCTTTTGCTTCTTTTTTTTTATATTTCTCTTATAAATACAAATATAATTTAATTTTAAAAATTTAATTTTATATTTTATGTCATTATTTTTAATTTTTCTCTTTTTTTATATATATTAGATTATTATTTTAATTTTATTTTTCCTTTCCTTAGTCTACTAGAACTATGCAAAACAAGAAAATAGAATTTGAAGTAGTTCAATCCTTTAACTATCTCGGGTCAACTATAGCAGCCGATAACAGCATGGAACCAGAAATACGCGCATGGTTGCTTAAAGCCAACAAAGCCTACTATAGCCTGTCAAGACTCTTCAAATCCAGGAACTTAATCATAACATCTAAGCTGCTGATATATAAGACAATGGTCATACCAGTACTTACATATGGATCCGAGATTTGGGTGCTTAGCAAAAAGCATTCTGACCTCTTAGCCGCGTTCGAGAGAAAAGACTTACGGAGAATTGTTGGCTCCGTATGTGAGGAAGGACGATTCCGGAGACTCTATAATGATGAGATCTACCGCGAGAGTTACCGCGATGTCGACATCGTGAAGAAAACTATGCTCGGTAGGCTCCGGTGGGCAGGACACCTAGCTCGCATGAGCGAAGAGGATCCTGCTCGGAAAGTCCTTTGCGGTAGGATTTATGGAATACGATAGCGAGTCCGGCCAAGCCTACGCTGGAAGGATGGCGTAGACCAGGACGCCCAGAGTTTAGGGATGCCAAACTGGATGACATCGGCTCGAAATCGGTACTGGTGGAGAGACTTTTTGCGTGAGGCCAGGACCGGACCCTGGTTGTAGAGCAAAATATGATGATGATAGAAGAAAAATATCTTTAAACATTTTTACATTATTTGGTAGTAATAAAATTATTATTGCCATGATTTTCATATGTACATGTGTATCTCCGATGACAACATTTTCTATAAAAAAATCACAACTCATGACAAACATGTGCAGCAGTTGTGATCGAAATTCTCTATCTGTGCTCTGCTCCCTCTCTAAATAATAATAATATTTGGCGCGACAGACCGTTGCGGTCAAAAGTCTAGTTTCTCGCGACCATTTGTGTTGTGAATGTATATTTTTGCACACAAATGGAAGGGACCTACAATTTAATGCCGTATCCGATCGGCGAATTGAGAAACTTTCCGTGACAAGTTATTACTCTTGGACGTTTGTCAGACATTCGCGAGAGGTGGGACGGTGAAAAATAAATAAATAAAATAAAAATAAAAAAAAAATAATTTTCGAACCACGAACCTCCTGCTCAAAAGTCCTTGCACTAATCCGTTGAGCCACGGCGCCCACTCGCTCTCTTAATATTGCATAAAATGATAAAGTGCAGTTGTGATAGAGAAATAACAATACTACTAGTGTTTAACAAGAAAAGTAGAATATAACATTTACAAGTTGCAAGCGACCTTACTACTATTTCCTTTTCTTTTTGCTTGTCTTTTATTTAGTAATTTCTACATTACTAAATTCTAAATCTCAATAACACAATAAGTTAAATAGCATGAACAGAACGAAACAGACATGTGCAGGAGTAGAGATAGTATAGTCTAGGTTGGTTCTTTGCTCTGCTCGCTCGCTTTGACTTTTCTTTAATAATTTCTACATTACTAAATCTCAATAACTTACAATCAAGTTACATAGCATAAAGAGAACCAAACAACATCCTGGTGTATTTTTGCTTCTTGAATAATTGTATTGAATTAAAAAGATGAATTAAAATTTGAATTTGAACTAGGAAGTTATTTTATAACAATTAATAGAAAAAAAAGAACACCAGGAATCTGTTTTCCTCTGAAAGTGAATTTTTTTAAGTTAAAGTAAAACTTGGCAAAGTTGGTGTTTTATGTTCAGAAAGAACAAAGTATTCTAAAAGTGAACAAACCGTGTATTTAGTTTAAACCAGATAAATAAGTAAAATGTATTTAATCTTATCAAACTAATTTTTTTAGGAAACTACATATATGTGCGAGATGGTGCGCACAAGAAAAACGGAGCCCACGGTTGCGGACAAACTATAATAGTCAACACGGAAAGATTATGACGGCAAGGAGGGGTGTTACCTCTGTCTCCTTTATCAAATACCTGAAGCGGGGAACTACGCAGCGGGGGGGCTACGCGAAGGATTAAATCATTTTGGCAAGAGGAAATTTTAAGGAAGAGCTATGTGATATAATTTAAAACGGGCTAACCCTTGTAACAAAGTTGATTTAATCCAACTATTAAATCACCTACGTTACAAACAATATCTCTATATATACTAGAATTAATAAACGTTTTGCGAGGAACAAAATTCTTGTGGCCGAATTTTGTTCACACAAAACATGCCATATAGTTTTTTCCCCAAATTCGGGTGCACCCTGTACGCACACAGTGCAGCCACCAAACGCATATGAAAATAAAACAGCCAAAACAACATCACGCCACCAGATTGACCAATCACAGCGCAGCACGCTATTTAGAATTTTACGCAAAAATGTATAAAAGGGCGAGCATGCAGTCAGTCGCTCTCTTAGGCTAATGACACACGAGCTCCTTTTGGCCATGAGTACCCAGAGAACCAATGAAATAGTACACACGAGCGTCCGCGAACAAAAAGGAGTCGGTATGGTCGTGCGACCTTTTTTACGCAGCGACTTCCCTTCATGGCGCGCGAACCGTAGAGCGTCATGAGGGGTACGTACTATTATATATCAGAATGAACACATGAGCGTCCGAGTGCGTGGAGTGCGTCATTTAAAATTTAATTTTTTTAAGGCAAGGTGAGTCTAAATGCATTTTTAAATTTTCCGGTTGCAATACATAAATTAAATTAATGAATTTAGGAAAGGAAATCATGGATCGTATTGATTCGTTCTTTCTTCTTTCCAAACTGAACCAACAAGCATGATCAGCAAAATATGCTGTCGCGCGGTCAAAATGCAGCTCGTGTGACAACAACGAAATTTTCTCCGGGCGCGCGGACAATTTGCCGCGCGACCTTTTTGGAGCTCGTGTGGCATTAGCCTTAGTCTTCTTTTTGTGCTGTTCGGATCACGCGGTGGTAAGTCATTATTAATAAAACTATTTCACTGACATTTGCTGCCGACGTCTTTCTTTACCTCCGTCACTCGTACGACTTAACTTCGCTGTGTGGGTTCCCTACAGGTTGTTACGTTGGTACATCCAGCATATCGCTGCCGACGTCTTTCTCTGCTTCCGTCACTCGTACGACGTAAATTCGCTGTGTGGGTTCCCTACATGTTTTTACGCTGGTATACCCCAGTATATAGCTGCCGACGTCTTTCCCTGCTTCCGTCACTCGTATGCGTAACTTCGCTGTGTGGGTTCCCTACAGGTTGTTACGCTGGTACATCCACCATATCGCTGTCGACGTCTCTCTCTGCTTCCGTAACTCGTACGACGTAACTTCGCTGTGTGGGTTCCCTACAGGTTGTTACCCTGACGACTTTTGCTGCATTTGCTACTGTCCTCACGTCAAGACCCACGTCACTTCACCGAAGCTCTCGTCGCTATTCACGTCACTTCGTCAAGTTCAGGAGTCTCGACCGTCTCACGCTCACACATCTCTCAGGAGTCACGACTGTCTCACGCTCACACATCGCTCAGGAGTCTCCACTGTCTCACGCTCACACATCGCTCCGGAGTCTCGACTGTCTCACGCGCACACATCGCTCAGGAGTCTCGACTGTCTCACGCTCACACATCGCTCAGGAGTCTCGACCGCCTCACGCTCACACATCGCTCAGGAGACTCGACTGTCTCACGCTCACAGATCGCTCAGGAGTCTCGACTGTCTCACGCTCACACATCGCTCAGGAGTCTCGACCGCCTCACGCTCACACATCGCTCAGGAGTCTCGACCGTCTCACGCTCATGCATCGCTCAGGATTCTTGCTTGTCTCAGGCTTACGCCCACAAATCGCTCAGGATTGACGCTCGTCTCAGACTCACACCAGCGCACTTCCCAGCTTCGATAATTGAAATCCGCCTAACGCCATAGCATATCCATACATTATTATTATTATCTTTATTTTATGTAAAAACTTAAAGCTAACATTGTTTATATTATTACTATATAAAAACTATAACAAAAAGCTTTAATTTTTAGTGAAATAGTTAGGGACATTCAATTGTCACAAGACAACAGGCGAATGTACCATTAGGTTTTAAATCGAAACTAAGAAAGTATTGAAGGGGGTCAATACAAATGTAATAAAAACTAAATTAAAATAAAGTAAAAATGTTAGAAGAAAAAAGAAAAATATAAATTTATACAATTATGACGTGAGTGCAAAAAAATATTAAAAATTGTAAAATAAAATATAAAATAAATTTTATCAAACTATAACATTCAATAATGAATCTATTTCATCGTGGTTAAAGAAAACACAACTTTTAAGCTGTATGGTTGTTAAACAATGATCAGTAATATTAAGATCATGTACTTCTGTTTTGTAAGTAATATCATTATTTCTATGTAATTTTATAAAAATATGGTCTAAGCAAGAAGGACCTCTTGTAGGTTTGTTCACTAAAGAGCTAAAGCCAAGGGAAGATAAGACCGTAACAAAATTATCAGAATCATGTGATTTAGACAAAAGGTCAATGTTAAAATCACCTAAAAGAATTTGATTTTTGCAGGTTTGAGAATCCAAAAATTCAGAAAATTCCCCCAAAAAAGCATTAATAGTGTATAAATGCAATCTATACACACCAACAAGGCTGTAATGAAAGCCTGATAAAACAAAAATTAGTATACATTTCATCATGGAACGCTACACATGTGAACAGCGATTGCAAATCGTGCAAATTTTTTATCAAAATAATCGTTCTGTTGCCGCTACTTTAAGAGCATTACGGCCATTTTATGGTCCATTTAACAAGCCAGCCCGTTCTACAATCGACCGTATAGTAAAGATCTTGGCCTACATCCGTATAAGATCAAGCTGACACAACAACTAAAGCCGTTTGACCATTTGAAGCGACGCCGATTCGTGAATTGGGCTCAAGAGCAAATCGAAAATGATGCAGATTTTCACCGAAAAATCATCTTCAGCGATGAGGCTCACTTCGTAAAACGTGCACGCGGTGGTCATGCATCATGAGAAATCGAGTTTCATACTTAAATGTATCATATGTATATGTTCAAATTCGTTAATAAAAAAAAATTAGTTCAAAAGTCGAACAGTTTGTGTTTTATTCAAAAAAAAAGTTGAAGTGCTCTTATTGAAAAACCCTATATATATGCGGCTCTTCTTGTTATTGTCAAATAGTTTGATTTTTTCATGTAGTTTTTGCATTATCAACGTCTTAGACGAGAGAGAAGATAATTTAACACACACGATTCTTGTCGTATCAGCGGCATTATTTAGGTCAATGCTCTTTCTTTTTATGTTCTTCACATAAACGGTTTCAATGTCGTGTTGATCAATTTTAACTCCCACGTCGTCAGATATCAGTTTAATGACCTTTTCTTTAGCATTTGCATTAGACAATTCAGGCACACCTTTTTTCTCTCTGCTCTAATGCGTTTATTTTAGACTCCAAGCTGTTCACCGTGATAGTAAGAGCGGCATTAGTTTTTTCCAGAGAATTGATTTTCTCAAGAGCATCAGTGTTTAACTGTTGAAGTATGATAATCTGATGATAGAGCATATCAAGAGTAATAGTCTGGTTAGTAGCACCAAAATCTTTGGGATCGGCAGGAGGAATAACTTTGTTAGTAGAAGCAGCGTCAGCGGAAGAAGAGCAGTAATCACTTAACTTTTTTGGATCAGGGTGGCTAATAGGGATATTTGAGAGAGTAAATTCGTTAGCAACAGATGATCTCCGTCGCTGATCGAACTTGTGGCCCAGCTTACTCTTTTCATAAAACTCAACATCTTTCTCCTCTAGCTTAGCACACTTTGCATGGAAATAATCACTGCAATTTTTACCCTGTATTTTAGTGTCTTTTATCAAGTTTACTTTGTTTTGTAATATACTGTATTGCGTTAAAAAATTAAGTAATAGATTTTTTTTTTTTTTTATATAATTCGCGCACGCTTCAAGGGGTTCGCACCCTTATAATGCTCGGCTATATGCTTGGCACAGCGTGGGCGTTAAGGAAGAGGAGGAGAAAAGAGGAGATGTCTATGAGCTTGTGTTTTGAATGCCTGTGGATCATAGTGATGTGGGAAGACAGAGCTTGGCAGAGCATTCCACATACGAGTTGTACGGCTGAAGAACGAATCCCTGAATTTAACTGTACGTCCGAAGATGGGCTTAAGGGTAAACTGATGAGCATTTAGAGCGCCACGAGTATTGCGGTTGAATTCAAGGAGAGGTGGTTTGCAGCTGGCTATTTCTCTTGTGCACCGCTGGTAGAAGAAGCGATAAAACAGTGACAAGCAAAAAACGTTCCTGCGGTGTTCAAGCGAATCAATCGATTTCGCTATATTTTCGTCACCGATAAGTTTTATCGCGCGGTTTTGTATTCTATCTAGCTGATGCAAAGTAGTCTTAGGCGCACCAGACCAGATATGGCAATTGTACTCAAGTTTTGGGCGAATAAAAGCCTTGTAAATGGTAGCCAGATCAGAGGGAGTGAAATATTTCTTGCACCGGGCTAGAAAACCTAAACATTTCGTAGCATTTTTAGCGACGGTAAATATGTGGTCATTCCAACGAAGCTTGTCGTTAACGCACACACCGAGAATTGCGAGATTTTCAGTTTCCTCGATGCAAGTGCCATTCATGGATAATGGCATGGGGTTTAGGATTCGCTTGGACGACAGGAGACAGCATTGGGTTTTGGAAGCGTTAAATTCTACTCGATTGTTTTCTCCCCATTGTATTATGCTGTCAAGGTCAGAATTTAACGTGCTTAACATACGAAGTTGTTTGAGTTCCACATCAGAGGTGGAGGGACGTTCCTCAAACTTATATGAGAAGCTAAGAGTGCTGTCGTCAGCGAAAGAGTGAATTGGATTAGAAGTCACAGATAAGAGATCATTAATAAAAATGAGAAAGAGTGTCGGGGACAGAACAGAGCCCTGGGCATTTATGTGGTGTATTTTAGATTTGAAACCGTCTAAAACAACTTGAATTGAGCGGTCCAAAAGATAGCTTCTAATCCATTGAAGCAGTTTATCATCGACACCATAAGCACGCATTTTAGACAAAAGCCAAACTCTGTCAAATGCCTTTGAAATATCGAGTGCAACAGCTTTGCTTTCTCCAAAATGATGCAAAGATCGGTTCCACTGTTCGGTGAGATAAACCATCAAATCACCAGTAGAACGTTGCCCACGAAACCCATACTGCCGGTCACTAAGGATTACGTTGGTTTCAAGATATTTCTTAAGCTCATAATTGATCAGCGTTTCCATGACCTTGGAAAGAATGGATGTAAGTGCTATGGGTCGGTACGAAGAAGGAGACGACGGTTCGCCTTTTTTGGGTATGGGCTGGACAAATGCTGTTTTCCAACTTCTCGGGAAGAGTCCAGAAGAATAGGATAGATGGAAAAGCTTACGCAATGGTAATGCCAGCTTGGAAGAACACCTCTTCAGAACTAATGGAGAAATACCATCTGGACCAGCGGATTTGTATGTGTTAAGATCATTTAAAACTATAGCAACTGCACGAGTACGAAAAAATATCTGTCCCATAGAGTGTTCAATACTCTGAGGTGCAGGAGGCGGCAATGCACAATCTGGAAGCGTAGAGCTAGCTGCAAAATGTGCAGCAAATAGATTGGCTTTGTCTTTAGAGTAGACAACTGGAGTGTCATTATAAATGAGCGTTGGAATCGACGACGAGGCTGAATTTTTGATTCTTTTCACGAAGACCAAAAATTTTTACTACCTATGGGACATTGTAGTATTTTTTGCCTTAATTTTCGGTCGTAGGCGAAGATGGGCATTGCAATCATTTCTTGCTCGTTTAAACTTTTTTCGGTTTTCCTCGGAAGGATTTGCTTTGTAAAACCGAAAGCATACCTCTCTAATCCTAGAAGCCTCTTTACAGCTCAAGTCATACCATCCATCTTCCTTTGATTTGATAGATTTATTCCTAAAAGGGATAAACTTTCTCATACCAATAAGAATGATGTTTGTTATTGCATCAGCGGCGGCATCCACGTTGCTATCGCGAAACAATAGCGACCAGTTATAACTCCCAAAGAAGTTGTTAAGGCCGTCCCAATTGGCTTTCTCGTATTGCCATACTATTTTTTTGGGAGTTTTTTCTCTAACTACGTGGTTTATTAACGAGAAATTAGATGATATTACACAATGTTCTGATGAGCCTAGGGGCGATAATATTGACGGAGTATTTATCAGGACGAGAGGTAAGGAACAAGTCTAGGGTGTTTGCGGAATGATTTGCAATGTCAGGTATTCGTGTAGGCTCATTTACAAGATGAGTAAGGTGATTAAACTCAGCGAATAACTCAACACACCCTTCTTCGAGTATTGTCTGGCCAGAATGGCGAAGCCACCCAAAATTGTGTACATTGAAATCGCCCGCAATAACGATTTCATTTTTACGATTACCAATTCTTAAGATGGAATCAGACAGTGCATCAAACTCGCTCTGAGTTGAAACACTGTCTAAGTGGGGGCTTCTGTAAAGGAAACAGTAGTAGATGTTGCGCTCATGTACCTTTACTTTGAGCCAAATGAAATTGAATTCCGGATTGGAACTTTGGCTAAATTGAGGCAAAAGCTGAAACGCAACATCTCTACGGACATAGATTGCGAGTCCGCGTCGAGGGAAAAATAATGGCACCAAGCTATACCCAGGTAGATTAAATTCCGATGCATCAGAATCATCAAATACCTGAGTTTCACTCAGTGCCAGAATTGCTGGCCTGTGGACATGTACATGGTTAAACACAGCAAACGAATTCGTTCTCAGCCCACGTATGTTGTTGAGATCCACTCTGAAAACACACATAACTACAACAAACAAACACACAAAACACAACTTACCGCTTCTTTTTACCGAATTGAGAAGAGAATGTCTCAAAATGGATTATCAACACAAATTGTCGCCAGTGTTATGCCTTCACGACAAAATGAGTTAAATCACCAGAAGAAACAAAAACTCACAATCCGTTATTCTAATAGCTAAAGAAATAGATCATCAACAGACTGCCGCATACAAAATATACGACAGTTATATTTCACCAATTTCTTTAGCTGCGATGATGGGGATGGGGAACACGGACACTCACACTGCACTTTGCACTTGTTGATCGGCGCCGATCACGCAAACCGATGATTGTTTTGCGAGCACTTTAATTTTGGTTTTGTTTTTGCGCAAGCACAATACACGACGTTGTTTTTTTTACTTCGCGTGTGCTGGAGTGCAGCACGACCGTGCGCAGCGGCGTTTGGGAGACAACCAAGTAATAGAATAAAACAATTTTGTAATCAATTTATTCTCAACACTCGCGAGAGAAATACGTGTATACCTAATGCATCTCCCTCGTCACTTAAATAATTAAAAAAATAAACAAAAATCATATTGCACTTTGCACTAATGAATGTGTATAGACAATGTGTTTCGCTCGGCCTTGGACGAGGGCGAGCAATAACCAAAATATTATTATGAAGGGTTTATGTTACAGTATACCTGCTTTGCTATGTGCTACGTCAAGTGCATGGAAATTAAATAATTACAAATAATGCTGACACGTTGAATTATGCTACGTAGGCAAAATGCGAGGTGATTGGGGTTTAGGGTGACCATTCGTACTGACTTTATCAGGACAGTACTGATTTTTAAGCATCCGTACTGATAGAAAAAATTGGAAAATCTACTGATTTTTCAAATTATGTACTGAAAGTACTGATTTTACCAAATTTCCGCAAAAAAATTTATTTAACTTAAATAAAAACAGTTTTTGATTCATATTTGGTTAAACAGAAATATTTAACAATTGAAACCGAATCATCTGTTGTTTGGCATTCATACTACTAAACGTTTTTCATAAGTAATTTGTATTTTTCTTGCGGCAACACTATACTTCCACTAATTATGGCAACATTATTTTTAGAAACTGTCATTTAACAATACAGCGTCCTTTCTAAACAACCTTTTTGATGGAAATAGAACGTGATTCGTTTCCATTGTGAATCCACAAGGAAGCAGTCGAGTTGGCCGTCCTAGCAAGACATGGAAATGATAAGGCAGTTAGTATTTCTGCCGTTTCGTTCGAGAAAATAACGAAATATTTTGGAAATATTTCTCTTGGAGCTAAAGAGAAGCAGTTGGCTTTAGCCGAAGCGGTTCATTGCTACCATATTAGTTAATCACAACCAATCGTTTCGTTCTATGTATTGTCTTACAACTATCATTCAGAAATGTTTTGAACCAAAATTTTCATGTAAACGAACAAAGGCCGAAGCAATTATCAAAAATGTTTTATCTAAATACGCATTACAAAATTTGAAAGTAGGTTTGGATATAGCAAAGTACATTCCGGTTTAACGGACGCGTCGAATCATAAGGAAATTAAAATATTCCCAACACTGGTTCGTTTTTTCAATAAAGAAAATGGTATTCAAAATATGTTGTTAGGCCTATCATCATTGAAGTGTGAAACTTCTGAAGAAATCAGTTCCAATTTATGTAATATTTTAGCTATAAATAATATTACTTCTAAAATTATTGCATTTTGTGGAGACAACACCAACACTAATTTTGGGGGCAAACGAAGAGGTACGAAAAATTATGTTTACCGAAAATTAGAACGAGGTTTAGGGTATGATTTAATTGGAGTTGGGTGTCATGCACATATTTTAATAACGCAATTCAATCGGCTGCAGATTCGTTACCCGTGGATATAGAATCTGCAATTGGGAAAATCTACTCCCATTTTTATATATACACCGTCTGAACAGAAAGTCTGAAGGAATTCTGTTATTTTGTTGATATTCAAATTCAATATAAAACAATATTTAATTATAGTAAAACGAGATGGTTGAGCTTATTCAATCGTAATCGTACTTTAATTCTATAGACAACTGCCCAAAAGTTATAAATGATTTCTTCAGCAATGAAAATGCTGAAATTTATTTACTCTTTTTGCATAATCAAGCGTTTATTTTTCACATTAGTATCAAGCAAATTGAAGGGCAAGATGTCACCTACATACAAACGATCGATTTCATAAATAATTTACGAAATAAAATTAAGGATCGAATTAACGAAAATTTCAGACCGATATCAGTAAAAAGCTTAATGGCCACAAAAGACTTAACAAATAAAAATAAGCAATCAATAATGGAAAATATTATAAAATTTTATACCGTAATACCGTAAGTTTAAATTACTTAAACTAGTGGACCAAAAATCAGTTTGTCTTTGAACACTATGATTGGTTGTTTCTTAAACAAGACATCACTTGGAACAGTGTCGAAAAATTACTTGAATTTTCTAACGCCAATAAAACTATTTCAAATTATCTTAATATAAATGACAACGAGATTTTTGACGATGTGAACTATATTAGGCAGTACGTTGATACTCACAAAATAACCGAATGGGATAACAAAGGATATGGAGTTGATCAAAGATGGAGCGACATTTTTCAAAATTTTTCTTCGGTAAGTATTCCAATAAAAAACATATTTGATATTTTTAGTTTTATGCTATTATTACCTGGGACAAATGCTACTTGCGAAATGATTTTTTCACTAATTAATAACATGTGGACATCTGAGAAAAGCCAAATTAATTTAGCAACAATAAAAAGCATGTTAATTTTAAAACATAATGTTTGGAATACCTTGCGAACAATATTACGAAAGTATTAAGGACTGCATTCCTTTATTAAATGAAATTCATTCAACTGCCAAATAAAAATAATATGGATTATGGACTGTGTAACTGTTATTCCTTTTTAATAAAAAAAATTGTACGTTTATGTTGTATTTTTTTAATTACTTTATAGTTTATTTTAACTGAATTATTAATAATACTCTCTATTATATTTTTTTTATTTTATTATTATTATTTTCAATAAAATATTGAATTAAGTTAAAATCTGGTTTTTGAATTTTTGTACGAATTTCTGTTAGAGAAAATATGGTTCAATTATCGAAGGTCGGAAAATTGAATGGAAAACAAATTGAAACTAAATTGAAACCAAAAATTGTGAATATAAATATTTGAATAATATTTGAAAATAAATTTTTTTCTTCTGTCAACCACCGAATAAACTGAGTGTTTTGTTTTCACGAGCAACTCGCTTGAACACTCTTCATCTCGGCTCGCTCTATGATAAAGTGGTTTACCGCTAATAGAGGAAAACTTCAGCCTAATAGCTTTCGTTTTGTAGCCTGAGTGAGTCCAAAACAAGAATAGTAAAAAGTTTTACCAAAAAAAGAGATCTTTGCATTGTTGCTATATAAACATATATATATTTAAAATCTTTGCATGGCGACCATGCCATGTATTAAAAATCCTTTGCATGGCGATTCTGCCAGTACTACTTTGATCCTGCCACTTTTGTTTTAAAATGTTTTATTAATAAAAAATCAAAAAATTACCTTGATGAAAACCAAGAAACAAGGAAAACCAGCTGGAGCAGCTAGTTAACAACAATTAGCATTGACCACCGCCGTTCAGTACATCGCTGACAGAAAGACACCATCAGGAATAAAATCCATTAAACCGTCCATATCCCCAGAAGCCAAGAATGGATAACGACAACAACAGCGACAGGTACACCGACGAGTTTGACTATGAGGACGTCATCCGTCAGTACAAGACCAGACAAATAAACGCTGAGGTGGAACGATTCCCACACCTAGCGGGACTCTTCGCAGCCATCGATAATTGGGATGCAAATGAGAACTAACAGTACTGACAGTCTTCCACCAAAACTTTACATGACACAAAATGAAAATAAAGCTAAATAATGACTCATAGAGAATGGTCGTCTAAGGACAACCTAATTTGCTAAGGACAACAAGAATCCGCCTACTAGAGAAGAACCTACTACTTGAGTATTAGAATTACACCACTTAAGGCTTGTGTACATCTATTCTTAAATGAGTTGCGTGAAGAAGGGAATCACACTTTACCGAACGAAAGAGATATGCAGCTGCTTTTTTATGGACTATCAATACAGCCAAACATAATACAACAATCGCAAATCAGCAGAATGATATTCCTAATCGGCCGAGTTCTATTGCAACGGCAACTACAGGCTCAGCTTCAAATCTATCAAGAGGTGCCGGAAGGCCAGGCGCAGCAGCGAAATCATCAGATAACCAAATTGCAAGTGTTGCTGGTTCGGTATCTGCCAATTCTTCAGCTACTGGTTCAGATGCTGTTAGTGGCGTGTTTTCAACATTACTAATTACTTTTTAATAACAGGCACATATTTATAATTAATAGTTATTTATTTTCAGATTAAGTTTTTTTTTTTCATCTTTCAGCCCTATAAAATGGGGAAAAAAGAAAAACGAAAGGAAAAGGTTAATAAGGTATTAACCTTAATCAGACAAAAAGTCTCCACCCATGGTGGTGACTTCCTTGCTTCCTTGTATGAAAGGCTGGATGAAGTCAACCAGCTGTGCGAAGATTCAGCTTCCTCTGAAAAGGAGAACATGAGTCTTGGCGAGTTAGCGGACAATGATGCGTCCGAATCCAGCTGCAGCGATGAAGACAGTCGCAAACAGCGGTATTCTCTCATGCCAATAAAGGCCAAAAGAAGGAGGTTGTCTGAAAATTCCAGACCATCACCTACTTTAACCTATTTTAAGAAGTGGGTTAAAAATGTATCACAAGATTCTACCACACAAAGGGCACGCGAAATTAATATAAAGAATTTAAAAAAAAGTTTGTCAATTGGAGATACCCATGTGTGTAAAATTTAAAGAAAATCTGGCTAATTTTTAAAAAATTTATATGGGCTGCCATCGGCCCTCGGGGCCCGTTCACCCAAAAAATTTTACAAAAAGTTTTGTCGCGAATTTTATACATATGTGTATAAATTTTAAAGAAAATTGGATAAATTTTTTTTTTGCCCACTTGTAAATTTTAACAAAAAGTTTTGTCTATATGATTAAACATGTGTGTATAAAATTTGACGAAAATCTGGTCAATTTTTTAAAGTTTTGTATGGGGCCCTTTCGACACCGGGGCCCGATCAATCCAAAAATTTTACAAAAAGTGTTGTCCCTCGGAGATACACATGCGTATGAAATTTGAAGAAAAACGGTTACTTTTTTTATATAAAAACTGATGTACCTACAAATGTAACAAAACAGGTGGACCCAAGGTACAATTATGAGGCCGGGGTCGTGAGGTCCCATACAAATTTTATAAAAAATTAGCCGATTTTCTTTTAATTTTATACACATGTGTAACCTGAGGCCCGAGGGATGCCCATATAATTTTTTTAAAAATTAGGCTGATTTTTTTCCAATTTTAAACAGGTCCGAGATGTGAGATTTTTGGTGTGAACGGGCCCTAAGGACCGAGGGGTACCAATAAAAAATATTAAAAATTAGACCGATTTCTTCAAATTTTAAACACATATTTATCTTCAATTATCTTCAATAGATAAAATGGGCTCTGAGGCCCATATACATTTTTTTTAAATTATACGGTTTTTTTTCAAATTTTTAACACATGTGTATCCCCTATGACAACACCTATTATTGAAATTTGGAAGTGATCGGGCCCCAAGGTCAGTGGCTTGTATACAATTTTTTTTACACAGACAACAGTTTTTGAAGAGGATTAATACAGATTGTAATATGTAATCTCTTTAAAAAAAAAACACGTCTTGCTTGTTTGATGTTTCGTAGTAGAAGGAAATAAAAATTTTATTCAATGTATTGTATTGACAAATCTGTTTTGACAGATTTAGTGAGTGCGTTCAATGCAACATCCTCCCTGAATTAATTTTTGTTTAATTAATTGAATTATTATTAACGTTATAACAATGTTTTATAAAGATTAATACAAACTTTTAAAAGAATTAATTAATTCAGTTTACTTTGGCTAAAAGCCCAAAATTAATTTACTCGTTCATACCAAAGCTACTTAAAAAACTTAACAATTTTGGTTTTGATATTGCCTTTGTTAAAATATCTGCTAGCATATTATCGGTTGGCACTTGATTAATATGGACATGTTTATCTTTAGCTGATTGAACAATATACTTAATTTTTACATCGATATGTTTTGTTCTAGCAGAGTAATTATTATTTAATGCTAAATCAATTGCCCCGCGATTATCACAATAAATAGCTATCGGTTTAGATGCTTTCGGAATTAATTCAGCCCTTAGATATTTTAACCACATAGCTTCTTGTATAACTTCAGTCATCGCCATGAATTCCGCTTCGGTTGTCGATAACGCAACGGTTGGTTGTCTTCGAGTACGCCAAGATATCGCTCCACTTTGCATTATGAAAACATAACCGGTTGTTGAATTGCGTTTATCTAGGTCGTTGGCCCAATCTGAGTCGCCGTAACCAATCAAATCAACGGATGATTTCTTGTATGTTATTCCTCTATTTAATGTGCCTTTCAGGTACCGAAAAACGCGCTTCAACGCGACCCAATGTGCTTTACCAGGGTTTTCAGTGTACCTGCTAAGTAAATTAATGGCATAGTTTATGTCTGGACGAGTTACCTGTGCAGCAAACTGCAAGCTGCCAATAGCCTCTCTGTACGGAACATTTCGCATCTCGTAACGTTCTTCATCGGACTTTGGACACATCGCCTCATTTATTTTTTGATTTAAGTCCAAAGGTGTTTGTGTTGGATTTGAGTTGCTCATTCCAAATCGCTCGATGATTTCACTAATGATCAATAGTGATGGAACCATTTGTCTTATTGCGATTAACCCTAATTCCAAGTATCGACGATGTCTCTCCGAGATCTTTTATTTTAAAATGCTTGTGCAGTTCGTCCTTCAGCCGCTTCTCATCGTTTGCATTGTTCGATAAAACCAGTATGTCGTCGACGTATGTCGCGACTACGAGCGTCGACCCACTTGATATCGAATAAAATATGCACTGATCAACTTGCGAACGCTTTAGACCAAAATTCGACAAAACATCAGTCAGTGCGGCATTCCATAAACGGCTCGATTGTTTCAATCCATAAATCGATTTAATTAATCGGCAATATCGATTTGAACCATTATCAAACAGCTTCGGTTGTTGCATGTAAATTTCGGTGTCTAGCTTACCATGCAAAAATGCCGTCACTACGTCCATTTGAGTGACCTTTAAATCAAACTGCACTGCCATTGCAAGCAAAAACCTTATTGATGAGTATCGGACTACTGGTGAAAAGATTTCATTGTAATCGACGCCAGCAACTTGTGTAAATCCTTTCGCCACAAGCCGTGCTTTGTATCTCTCCACATTTCCGTCAGCGTTACGTTTGGTTTTGAAAACCCATTTGCATTTCACAGGCTTTTTCCCTTTTGGCAAATCAGCTAATACCCAAGTTTGATTTTCTTTCAGAGAGCTCATTTCTTCGCGCATAGCCTTTTTCCAATCGTCACTTGCATCACTCGACAAAGCTTGCTTTACTGTGATTGGATCGTCTACAGTGACAACAACATGAGCATAATTTGGGCTTTGCCCAGTTGTATTTCGCACCGATGGGGCACGCGGTATTGTTTCACTTTCGTAGGTTATTCGCTCATCACGTGACATTTGAATAGCTTCAGGATCGAAAGGAGTGTCGTTCGCTTCTTCAATTGAACTTTCGGATGACATTTCGACCGAACTCTCGAGTGAATCGTTGACTGCGATGACCGAATTGTGTACCTTAACAACGGTACCAGTCGAACCAAAGCTTTGGTCATCATCATTGATTGAAGAATCATCATCCGATTCAACTTCCTCCCTTGATTCGAAATCACTGCTTTCGTCTTCTTGTAACTGTACAATACATCGATTAGTATTTAAATTTTCAATATCAGTTACCTGAGCTCCGTTTTCGCTTTCAACGAATGTGACATCTCGGCTTACAATTACTTTTCTTGTCGCATTGTGGTACAACCGATATGCCTTTTGATTGCTTGCATATCCGATGAAAATGTGCTCGGCGGCTTTGTCATCTAACTTTTTGCGCTTGACGTTTGGCATATGTGAGAAAGCCTTGCATCCAAACACTCTCAAAAAACTTAAGTCAGGTGATTTGCCGCTCCACGCTTCCTCCGGACTGATTTTTCCGCCTCTACAAGGCACAAAATTGACGACTTTCACTGCCGCCATCAATGCTTCCGCCCAGAAGCTCTTTGGCAAATTCGAATCAAGCAGCATACACCGCACTCGATCAAGTAATGTGCGATTCATTCGCTCAGCGGTACCGTTTTGTTGTGGTGTATACGACGCTGAAGTCTGATGAACAATTCCTTCCTTCGAACAAAATGTTTTCACTTTATTATTTACAAATTCGGTTCCATTGTCACTTCTAAACTCTTTTAGTTTGTAACCTGTTTGTTTCTCCGCCATTTGTTTAAATTCAACGAAATAATCAAACACTTGCTTTTTGCTTTTCAAGACATTAACAAAAACTTTTCTCGTGAAATCGTCAATAAAAGTCACAAAGTAGCGACAACCACTCATTGACTTGATATTCAACTCACAAACATCCGAATGCACTAATGCCAGTACACAATCGGCTCGATTTCCTTCTTTTGGAAACGGTAGACGACATTGTTTACCTTTGATACATGTTTCACATTTGTTCATCTTTAAGTGCTTTACTTTGTGCTCACTATTGTTTAAAAACTTCATATTTTCAAAACTAACGTGTCCAAGACGACGATGCCATAAACGCAGTTCATTTTCGCTATAAGTTTTTATCAATTTCTTATGTGCATTTTCGACTAAAAACGATTCAACTCTCGGCACATTAAGCTTAAACATGTCATTAACCAAACTGCCTGTCGCTACGATTTTCTTTTTGTCATTGGTGATTTTACAACCCTGGTTATTGAACAATACTTCGTGGCCTTTTTTAACAATTTTGCTCACCGAGATCAAATTGGCACAAATATTAGGAATGTATTGAACTCCACCTAGAGTAATACCACTAATTTCGCCATTTACTATGATCTGTTGTTCAATATCGCCGGTTAATTTCACTGCCATTTTCTGACTGTTCGCAGCTGTCACCTCATTCATGCTAGGCTTGCACAAATTTTGCATCGACTTTTCGTTGTTTGTCATGTGTGCTGCTGCACCACTATCGATATACCAGTCGACTGACGATGATTTCTTTGCAACAAGCGAACTAAATAAAACGACTTTTTCCGCTTTTAACTTTGGACACTGTCGTTTAAAATGAGGACCTCCGCACTCGAAACACTTTACCATTTTTTTGTTGCTCCTGTCACTTTTGTATGACTTTTTGTTCTTAGCCGTGAGTGCCATCTGACTTTCACTAGATTCGAACTCAACCTCTTGAAGTAAAATGTTTTTGACGAAATCGACGGTAATTTCTTCACCTTTTGATTCAATGCTCATAACCATCGGTCTGAAATCTTCCGGCAAGCCACACAACATTAATGCACCAGCTATCTGCTCATCAATTTTAAATCCAGCCGATTTAATCTTTGAATGCAACGACATACAAAGAGTTACATAGCTCTGCAACGACTCACAGTCTTCCAGTTTCAATGAAATCCACTGTTTTAGCAATGCGACTTTTCGAACGATTCCTTTGTCCTCAAACGTCGAAACTAATTGATCCCAGCCGTCTTTAGCATGTGCGCAATTTTCTAAATGCGTATAAACACTCGAATCGACTAACAAAGTTAGCTCAGCCAAAGCTTTTTCATCTTTCGTTAGATCATCCGATGTTGTTTTTTCAGTGACTGCAGTTTGGCAAAATTTCCATAATCCTTTTGTAATTAAGTGAGCCTTTGCACCAATTTTCCACGTTGCGAAATTGTTTCTTCCACTTAAGCGATCGAACGGCAGTCTTTCACTCATTTTGTACAACAAAAGCAAAAAATAATGGAAAAATATACTTTCTACTAATCAAACTAGTTTTATTTTTTTGAGATTCAAGCGTAAGGCCCATAACCTGAAGAGGATTAATACAGATTGTAATATGTAATCTCTTTAAAAAAAACACGTCTTGCTTGTTTGATGTTTCGTAGTAGAAGGAAATAAAAATTTTATTCAATGTATTGTATTGACAAATCTGTTTTGACAGATTTAGTGAGTGCGTTCAATGCAACAGTTTTTGTAAACATTTTGAAGTAAAGGGGCTCTAATATTAATTTTTCCAAATTTACCCGATTCATATTTGCACACATATCTATCTTCTTTTAGAGAATTTACATGAAAATTTTTAATTTTTAGTTAATTTTTGTTTTTTTTTTCGTTTCACTTGATATGGTTCAACCCAAAGCACATAACTTTATCTTATAACACCAAGCCAAAGCTTGTTACTACATCTAATCGGTTTTCATTTCTATAAAGTTTCAATTTAGTAGCCAAATAAAGGCCTCATTTAAAAAAATTAATAAAAACAAATTTTTAATTTAAAATGATTTTAAAACTAACTAAAAAGGATAAAATTACAACAAAATATCCTAGCCCCATATAGATTCCTAACCCTTTACAGATAGTCCTGATAACTTTTAATTGTGAATTTTCAATAGCTATGAAAATATTTGTAAGATTTAAAATGAAAAACGTGGAGCCCATGCAACTACTCACTCATGTATCAATTATATATTGTCTGCGCCCTTTTTTAAATGTTTTAAAACTAGCACCTCCCAACTGTATCAAAATGTTATAGTAACAATAATGTGACATTATAAATGTAAATAAATTAATCACTGAAAGCATTGTAGAAAATCATAATCCGATGATTTCTTCCAATATATCTTTATAGTACAATTGTGTATCCACTATAAACAGTATGCCAGCGAAACATTTCACTCGATGCCACATTGCCCACCTTGCTCTTTTGACTAACGTGTGGTTCAGTGTATTTTATCAATAAATCGCTCGCGTTTTGGCCCATGAACGTGTGCTGCCACTCTAGAAATAAATAACTTCTAATTGCATAAAACTCGTGATTCAGCATGCAAGTCAGAAAACAAAACAAGATCGGAATCCCTCCAAATCGTCTTAGAATGGAAGAACTGTCGCATACAAGAAGTCAGCCATAAGAGTTAGCCATAACCATGCTTAGAGAAAAATAATTTTCGCTGACTTCTTCCATAAGGCACAGCTGTAATCGACCAACTAACACATCGCAGTTCGTTCCTTCGAAACTCGAGACCAGCCATGTCGGTTACACAAAAAATCATGTGCCTAAATACGGAACTCCCAAATACACTATGTTGTGATTTTGCAGCACCGTCAACGTTTCGAGCGACTAGTAACTTACTTACACAGATTGAACTTCAACGCCAGGAAGCGCATAATCGTTTGAAGGATTAAAACTCCGGTGAATTTTCCCAGATGGTGCAACAAGACAAAACTGAGGACTTCTGCGCAGAAGATTCATGGTTCGAATCCCAGTAACACCAAAAGTATTATTCACGGCCCACCTCTCGCGAATGTCTGAGAAACGTCCGAGAGCAATAAATTGTAGGTCCCTTCCATTTTTGTGTGCAAAAATATACATGCACAACACCAAACGGTCACGAGAAGCTAACCATTTCATTGTTTGCATATTACTGTGCGAGCATTAAATCTGGTGACCGTTGTATATACCCAAGTTTTCGGTATGTTTTATCTATTCTGTATAAACGTAAAGCAATTGCACTTTTATTGGAATATTTAAAAAAAAAAATTCAAAATAAGATGATAAGCGCATTATTAATAAACATTGTACCATCTTATTCTTTTTAATAATAACTTACCTTGTAATGGCGAACTATTAATTGCAAAATATGGAATAGTTGTTGCATCGCATGACCTTCTTCCACAATTATTTTTTTAGTCCAATGAGTAAGCATCGTGTTACCGTCCTCCATTCGCAAAGGCATAGCAGGAGTTAATACTTCCAAAGCTTGTCTTACAACAGGTCGTGCTTCTAAAGCATGTCCTTTTAATAGGGAATGAAAAACTTGCAAGACAATTTTTTTGTGTATTGCCAATCTTGCAATAATGTGCGCTAACAGCAAATGACCATGGTATCTAGCAGTTGGATCAACACAACTCTTGCTTAAGAGACATGGCCATGCAAATGTCATTAAACGTCGTAATTTATTGCCTTGTCGTTTATTATTAGCGTCGCCATCATGTATGTGAGCCGAAGCTTTTTCTACTAATAAGCAAGCAAATTGTAACAACGCAATTCTTACAGCATCATCATTAGCAAAAGGTTTTTCAGGGTCGAAAACTTTACTAATAAAAACAGACACTACATTGTTATCGTCCTCTTGATACGGTGCCGGCGGCGCCCCAATTAATTTGTTTCCTTCGCCTTTGTCAAAGCTGACAGCAAAACATGGTGTTAAAACAGCCGTAAGTATTTTAGCCTTTAATTCCTCAGAAAGTGCGGGATTATTAAAATTATCAACGAAATGGAAAAAAGCGGTACGTTTCCAATAAACTGTGTAACTTTGAGCCACAGTATTTTGCAAAAAATCTTTTAAGAAATAAAAATCTGGTATAAAATGCAAACACAACGCACGAAGCAGTTGGAATAACAAATCAATATCATGCGTATTGTGCGAAAAGTAAAACAGTAGAATTTTTCCCAAGAGATGCCACAAATCGCATGTAACATTGGTTTCACAAAATTTGTAAAGGCTAGTTTGCCACATAATTTTTAAAGCTTCCACAATTTCAGTCTGTGTTAGAAGCCATTGATCATCTAGTTTCATCAGTGTGTAAACAATAACAACACCTTGATGTTGAGCTTCATATTTTTGTTGCTCACTTAGATTAGAACTCAAAGAAAAATTGCCATTAATTAATCTAATTAATCGCTCTGATTTATTCGACTGTATTACAGCACGGAACGGTAAACCATATTTATGGTTAAGCAAATATATAAGAAAACGGTTAAACTGAGAATTAATTATATTGGAATCAGATAGAAAAAAGTTGACTGAATCGTTTGTATATCGTAAAAGAAACTTCACTAAAGGTTCTCTGTACGGACATGATGACTCAATCATAAGACTTCTTTCAGTTTGCAATACTAGTAGGCATAGTTTGTCAATATATTTTGGTGTAGCCGCTGAAATTTGGTGAAACATTCCAATCAATGTTGTAATTTTTTGCTCATATTCCCCAACCTTTGCTACAGTAAGGAAATTCCCACCTTGCTTGGAGGATTTACTTGTTGTTATTGATATTTCAAGCATTTTTTGGCAATGTTGTAGAATTTGTTCACTTAACTTTTCATTAAACATTTGCGGAAACAACTGTGTAAAATATGATAATCTTTTAGTTGCAGTTAAAGAAAGATTTCGGTGATCACCTAAAGTTAAAAGAAGTGGACGCATTCCTGCATGAATCTAAAAATAAAAAAAACGTTACTTTGAGAAAATGTCAATACAAAGTAGTTATACCTTCTCTTTTTCAATTTGAAAACCAGCAATAAACTTTTTCATACATTCAAAGGCGGCTTCTTGTAATTCGACATTGTTATTCTCCATGACTTTAAACAGAATATTAACAATTTTTTCTCTGTACGTACTGTCAGTAATATAGTGACATGCAGCTAATGCACGCAAAGCACTCTTTCGTAATGGCACTAAATTCGTAACATTTTTATAACAATCCAGTTTGCTTAGTGTAGAGTCCTCTGCTTCGCTAAGAGTTAGTAGCTCGTGAAAAAATAGTTTATGATAACTATTCGAAAGATCTAAAAAATAATTCAAACAAATTTTAAATTAAAAAGGTTAAAATCGAGATTTCATATCTTTACTTATAGTAAATAGCCTTGGTTCTAACGTAGTGCAAAAAGTATTTCCATCCATTAAACCAATCTGTGCACAGGCAGGTTGATGCCGTAAAAGATGCTTTTTTGGTGGAATAATATCGACTAATACTGTTCTGTGAGGATCCATGACTTCTGTGACAGTTTTCTTTTGTATTTCCGCTATTAACTTCAATGATGACATAGCTTGTTGCCTCACTAAAGTATTTGGGCAAGTTACTTGTCGTACTAATTCAAGAATGACTTCATGAATGGCTTTGTTTTGCGCTACTATAAGTTCTTCGTTTTTACATTCCTTATCAACTGGAACCATGCATATTGTTAACATACTCTCTAAATATTGTTTAGCCATGTCGATGGTACCACTGGATACTTCTCCAGACAAATCCATTATGACAAATATAAACGCCTTTAGAAAGGAAAACAAATGTTGGAATAACCATCGGAGTGACATATGTTGATAAAGGCACTTTAATGCTTTGCAACCACCCATTTTAGAATACCATGGTCTTTCATAACAGAGAGCAGCCATTCTCTCTGCTAAATACTGCATTATTGGAAGACGGCAAGCTCTTTCCTTATTTCCCATAATGTTTGTAGCTGTTTCTAGGATTAGACCTATGCACAACTGGCCAGGTTTGCAAAGTTCTTTCTCTTCGTGGCCCATACACACGGCTAATGCATCAATAAGAACCAAAGGGTCAAGTCCACTATTTCCGTGGAAATGTTTATAAGGCAAAGGGCCTGCCTGTTGAGCAATCGCTACCATTGTATAGTGGCGAACAATTGATACCATTACAGGGAACACCGATTCCCTTAATTCCTTTGTTGCTGCTGCAACAAGCATTCCTGTAAGAGCTGTTTCATGAGTTTGTCTTGCTTCAGTTTGATCTGATTTATAATGACTTGCAGATAAATTGCAAATATTTCCCTCTACAAAGCTAGGATGCATGAACAATTTCTGAAGCGTATGCTTGTCATCGTCTAAACTTATCGATGCAGCTAAGAAACATCGTATGATTTCCCAGCTTTGACGTCTATAAAAAGGATCAGTTGTACTTAAATTTAATGATAGAAATGCTTTTTCAATGGCTTTATCTACTGGAAAGTCGATGGGCTTTCGATGATCTTGGAAATAAGCTACAATAGCCGACGTTTGCGAATCTCTATCGCAAAATTTTAACTTTTGTGGTTCAATCATCATTTTTCGGTTTCCGCCACCGAATTTTCCCAATACCCGAAAAGCAACCAACGCAGCACTATCTTGATTACGAAGAGTTCTCCAAAGTGCTTGCATTAAATCAGCGCGCACTGGTTGTATATGATCATACAAAAAATCAGGTTGCAAATTATCTACACATAGCTCAAGCGTACGTAAGCCCTAAAAAAAATATATATTAGAATTATGACTTTAAAAAAATATAGAATATTATTTATTATTTTTAAATTCTCTATATTATCTTCGCGTGCACGTGGCTGGCTGGTCAGATTTTCTGATCAATTTTTAACCCACTTCCCAAAGCCCGATTTAATTGAAATTTTGCACACATTTCTATTAAAGAGTATAAAGAATTTGTGTTTTGTACAATATTACGAGTATATTAAGAACTGGTTTCGCAATCAACTGCATAACTTAACTCAAAAGAAATAATTTTAGTAGTAATTCGTACGTAGTTGTGTGTATGTGTACGTCGCACCAACCGTGCGCTGTAGCGTTATGTTTTCATACCAAATGGGGAATTCACCACAAAATCGAATCTCTAATCAGAGAATTTATAAGAAAAATTTTAATTTTTGACTTCGCGTGCCCGTGGCTGGCTGGTCAGATTTTCTGATCAATTTTTAACCCACTTCCCAAAGCCCAATTTTATTGATATTTGCACACATATATATTTCCGGTGACAATACTTTCTTTTAAAATCCTCCTGGGGCTCCTCGGACCTCGAGGTCGGGGGGGCTCCCATACAAATATTTTACAAAATTTACCCGATTTTCTTAAAATTTTATACAGATGTGTATATTTTTGTAAAAATTTTGGAGACCCCCGGGCCCCAGGGTCTTGGGGCCCCATACAATATTTTTAAAAAAATTAACCCGATTTTCTTCAAATGTTGTACACATGTGTATCTCCATGGACAACACTTTTTGTAAAAACTTAGGAAACCCCGGGCCCAAGGGTCGTGGGGACCAAGGGTCGTGGGGCCCCATAACATTTTTTTAAAAAAGTTAACCCGATTTGCTTTCAAATTTTAATCGTATGTTTATCCCAATGGACAAAAGTTTTTGTAAAATTTTTGGAGTGAATGGGCCCTGAGGGCCGGGGGCGGGGCCATACATTTTCCCCTATTAGAGAATAAAAAAACTTAATTTTTATGGGTTGTTTTTTTATTTTTGTTTTATTTTGTGTTGCTTTAATTGCGCGAGTGCTGATCACCAGAAGAAACAAACACTCACAATCCGTTATTCTAATTGCTGAAGAATTAGATCATCAACAAACTGCCGCATGCAAAACATACGACAGTTCTGTTTTACCAAGTTCTTTAGCTGCGCTAAGAACGGACACCAGACACTGCACTTTACACTAACTAAACAGGCACACGCGAAAAGTTTGTTTTTTATTTTTGTTGTTGGTGCTTTTTTTGTTTTATTTGTGTTGTTTTAATTGCGCGAGTGCTGATGCGCAGCACACCCGTAAATGGCGGTGTACAGAGACAAGCAGCGCGTTGTCGCCGCCTGTACTTGCAAGATGTTGAATCCTCCATGGGACAGATTTTCTTGCGTACTCGTCAAGTGGCTAGACTATTAAATGATCTCAACTCACATATGCTGGGCCTGATGGCATTGGCGCTATAGTTTTGAAGAGGTGTTCTTCAACGTTGGCATTACCACTGCGCAGACTTTCCCATTTCTCTTATTCTTCTGGAGTCTTCCCAAGGAATTGGGAAAAAGCCTTTATTCAGCCTGTTCCTGAAACAGGCGAAGCGTCATCTCGTATGTTAAGCGTCATACGTATGTTAAGCACGTTAAATTCTGACCTTGAGAGCATAACAAGATGGGGACTACACAATAGAGTTGAATTTAACGCTTCCAAAACTCAATGCTGTCGTCTAAGCGTAATTTAAACCCTAAACCTTTATCCATGAATGGATCCTGCATCAAAGAAACTGAAAAGCTCGGAATACTCGGTATGTGCGTCAACAACAAGCTTCGTTGGAATGACCACATATTCGCCATTGCTAAAAATGTTGCGAAATGTTTAGGATTCCTAAAACGGTGCAAACGTACTTCACTCCCTCCGACCTGGCTTCTATTTACAAGGCATATATTCGCCCTAAACTTGAATACAACTGTATTGTCCGGGCAGGTGCTCCTAAGACCACATGGCATCTACTTGACAGAATTCAGAACCCCGCGTTAAAATTTATTGAACCGCGACAAAACCGCTTGAACATCGTAGGAATGTTTCCTGCTTGTCACTGTTTTATCGCATTTTTTTTCCATACGCGGTGTTCAAAAGAAATATATGGATGCATCCCGCCCATCCTCCAATCCAACTGAAATACCCGGGCCTCAACTCGAGCTCACGGGTCTACTATTAGACCTATCTTCGGACGTACCAACCAATGCAGAGATTCCTTTTTTAGTCGCACAATAATTATGTGGAATGAATTGTCCGACTCTGTATTTCCGCATTTGTATTATCTGCAGTCATTCAAGACACATGTGCATAGGCATCTCACCTTTTCCTCTCCTTAATTTTCGAACCCCTTGAGCGTGTGTACATTATAAAAAAAAACAACCCATAAAAATTAAAATTTTTCTTGTAAATTCTCTAATCGGAGATACACACACACACCAAATTACGCAGCGGCAGTGAACAGCGCTGCTCACAAAGCACAGAGCTCAGACTTTGCCGTGATTGATGCGATATAGCGATATTTAAAAATTGTATATTGGGGTCCCCAAGGGGCCGATCGCTCCAAATTTTTACAAAAAGTGTTTTCCATCGAAGTGTACAAAATTTAAAGAAAATCGGGTAAATTTTGTAAAATATTTGTATGGGAGCCCCCCGAACCCAAGGTCCGAGGGGCCTCAAATTTTAATAGAAAGTATTGTCACCGGAAATATACATGTGTGCAAAATTTCAATAAAATCGGGCCATGGGAAGTGGGCTAAAAATTGATCAGAAAATCTGACCAGCCAGCCAGCCACGTGCACGCGAAGTTAATATAGAGAATTTAAAAAAAAAAAAAAAATAATGGAAACCATAATGGTAGGTCAATGATATGATTTCCAAACTTTTATTTCAATGATTCCCAAACTGTTCTTTCAGTGATTCTCACTTTTCTTTCAGTGATTCTCAAATATTTTTTAGGTATTCTAAAAAAAATTAAGAAATATTTTCTTTGTAAGACAATTGACATTTAATTAAATAATTCAAACTAGGGAGCTATTTATTCATATAACGGGATGCGGCCACACTCGTCTATATATATGGTTAAGAAATTTAGGCTTTCGAGTTTGTAAAGGATTTTGCAAATTAAACACAACACTAGTTTATTAATTTACAAATAACAACTTTAATAAACAAACAGCGTGGCGGCTAGACTGGCGGACACACCAAATCTTGTGATCAATTGTTAACCCACTTCCTAAAGCCCGTTTTTATTCAATCTTTGCACACATGTGTATTTCCAATGACAACCCTTTCTATTAAAAGTCCGGACCCCTCGGGCCTCGGGTTCGGAGCTCCCATAAAAATTAATTACAAAATTTACCAGATTTTCTTCAAATTTTTTATGCATGTGTAACTCCGATGTACAAAACTTTTTGTTAAATTTTTTGTGGTGATCGGGGACTGAGGTCCGAGGGGTGCCCATATAATTTTTTAAAATTCTAACCCGATTTTCTTAAAATTTTTAACACCTGCGTATCTCCGATGTTCAAAACTTTGTGTAAAAGTTTTGGAGTGATCGGGCCATAGGGCCCGAGGGGTGCGCATATATATATTTTTTTTAAAATTAACCCGACTTTCTTCAAATTTTAAACACATCTGTATATCTGATGGAAAAACCTTTTTGTATAATTTTGAACGGGTTTGCAGTTTCACTTTGTGTAATACTTTTTGTACAACTTTGGAAGTGATCGAGCCCCGAGGTCGGGGGCACCCATTTTGTAGAAAAAGTACCCGAAGTGTCGCCAGGGCCGGGGGGTTCCAATATAATTTTTTTTTAAACTAGCCCAATTTTCTTCAAATTTTGTTCACATGTGTATCTCCTATGGAAACAATTTTTGTAAAAATTTTGGAGTGAGCGGGATAGGAGGCTCCTAAACAATATTTTTTAAAATCTAATTTAATTTTTTAGCATCTACCGTAGTAAAATTTGTAGAAAAAGTTTAAGCTCTTACATTTCGTCTATGTTCTAAAGAATCAAGAGATCGTTTATCATACGGAAAACTCTATTCTTAATTCAATAAAGATAAAGCAAATGCGTTCTTGGAGCCCTACCCTATACATATGAATTAAATTCCAAAATTAGTCTAACATAAGTCTTATATAATCTTAATACTTCAGAGTTATATAGTCTTACTAGCTGACCCGACAGACGTTGTCCTGTCCCAATTTCAATAAATTTGTTTGTGATAGTTTTGTGAACTTGTGAAAAGATATTTGAAATAAAATAAAAATAATTAAAAATAATTTTGTTTTGCGATTTTGATTCACAGTATTGATTACATTATTGTGTGACATTTTTAAATTTTGGGAACTAAGTAATTTCTCTACTGATTTGCATGAAATTCGGTATGGTCTTTTGACGGTCCTCTGGGGGGTCTTTTGGGTGTCTTTTGATGGTCTTTTGAGGTCCTTTCTGGGTCTTTTTGTGGTATTTCGGGGACTCTAGTTTGGATTTTCAAGGTTAATGCCGCGAAAATGCATTTATTTGTTGTAATTGCGAATGCAAACCGCAGCCGAAACTGCAAGTGATTAAAGTCTATTGGCATGTCAGTCGGAATCATTGGGATGCGTTGACAGATAGCAAAAGAAAGACCGTGCAAATGGATCAGCTGTGAAATGACATTTGCGCACGTAACCTAAACAATTGGAATCTATTGGAACAGAAATGAGTAACGACTTTTGTTGGATAGATCGCGAATCAACACAATTTTAATTTTATTTTAATTTAGGCTGGAATGCGTTTTTCCAGAGTTTTCATTTCACAAACAGCAATTTTAGTTTTTTCCGATTTTTACAATTTTCCGGACAACTTTTCTATTTTTTTTTCGCATAAACTGTTCAACGGAATTTCCATTATCATATATTGATTGAAGGTTTTTAATTTTAATTTTATTGTTTTTTGTTTGTATCCTGTCAACAAAACGAATTTCGCTAAAATCATGGCATGAACGTATGGGTCATCAAAATGTCGCGCATGTAAAGAAGTTCTTGCAGAACGGCAACATTGATTTCGTCGACGAAGGATTTTGCGTGTGAGGCGTGCATGTATGGAAAGCATCATCGCGGGAGCTTCCAGCATCGTGAAGACAAATCAAAAAGCTGTGGCGAAATAATTCATGCAGACGTGTGCGGACCGATGCAAACCGTGTCGCTTGGTGGTGCAAGGTATTTTTTACTTTTAAAGGACGATTATTCCCATTATTGTTTTGTACATTTCTTGAAGAAAAAATCCGAGGTCGTGAAAAATTTTGTAAGTCGAATGCAGCGAGAGAATGGACACAACATTCAAAATTTTCGTTCAGACAACGGAACGGAATTTGTCAACAAAGATTTAAAGGTATTTTTTGATAATGTTGGCATTGTACATCAGCGAACAGTGCCGTATACGCCGGAGCAAAATTGAACTGCGGAACGCGAGATGCGTACAATAGTAGAATCTGCACGGACGATGATTCACTCAAAGCAAATGGATTTGAAGTTCTGGGCAGAGGCAGTGTGTTCAGCGGTGCACATTTTGAATCGAACTGGAGCAAGTACAGTGTCTGGCAAATCTTCGTACGAATTATGGCATGGAAAGAATGCTGCAATTGAGCATAGTTAAATGATGCGGTTTTCAGAACGCCAGAAAAACAACGTTTAAATGTTGGCGCAATTTGCAACATTGACCAAATGAACGTTATTGAACGATATCTGATTGATCGAAGCAAACTAAAAAACCGTTATTTTTGTAATCACGCCATGCGATGTTGACAATCAACGAAGAGCCGGTAACATACGAGCAGGCGATTGAATCTAATGAGCACAAACAGTGAAAGAAAGCGATGAACGAGTACGATTCGCTTATAAAAAATTGTAAGTGGATATTGGTCAAGTCACCAGAAGACAAAAAGGTGATTGAGAATTGTTGGATTAACAAGATAAAACACATTCCAGACGGAAGTATCGAGCGTTACAAAGCGCGCTTAGTAGTGCGTGGTTTCACACAAGAATATGGCATCGATTATCAAGAGACATTCAGTCCAGTCACGTCAATTTGAGCAATTTTGGCAATGGCAGCGTCAAAGCGAATGAAACTAAAACAGTTCGACGTGAAAACAGCTTTTCTTAATGGTGATTTGGAGGAGGACGTTTTTATGAAACAGCCGATTGGATATGACGACGATAGCGGTAGTGTTTGCAAGCTAACGAAAAGTTTGTACGGACTAAAGCAGGCATCGAGGTGCTGGAACAAGAAGTTTTCATCGTTCATTAACAAATTCGATTTCAAAACAAGTGAATCGGATCCATGCGTGTTTGTGAGAAACGGCAGCGGTGGTATGATGGTGTTGGCAATTTACGTCGACGATGGACTGATTGCTGCAGAGAACGAGAAGGCCATTGCACCTTTGATTGAACATTTACAGCGAGAATTCGAGTGCAAGTTTTTTGAGGCAAAGTGTTTCTTGGGTCTCGAAATTGAACAGCGATCGGACGGGTCAATACATGTTAATCAGCAATCATGCGCACGAAAGGTAATAAATCGTTTCAACACGATGGGTTGTAATGCAGTATCAACACCATCAGACAACACACAAAATTTTGGTGATTTTGTGGCGGATGAAAAAATCGATTTTCCATATCGTGAGGTGATCGGTAGTCTAATATATTTGGCTGTGGCAACGCGACCAGACATTAGTTTCTCGGTAGGTAATTGCAGTCGTTATCTGGACAAACCGGCGAATGCACACGTGAATGCGGCGAAACGAATTCTAAAATACATCAAGGGCACAATAGACATGGGCATTGTTTTCGAGGGTCGTTTTGAATTTGATTGGATACAGTGATGCAGACTACGCCGGTCATCGGACATCAGCACAAGACGTTCAACATCGGGTTATGTATTTATGTTTGGCAACGGAATAATCAGTTGGGGCTCGGAGCGCCAGAAATCATATGGACAACCAAAGTGCAATACGACTTGTGAAAAACCAGGAATTTCACAAAAGAACAAAACACATCGATGTGCGATACCATTTTATTCGTGGAAATTTGAGGATGGTATTTTCGTTTTGCAGTATGTTCAAAGCGACGAACAGTTGGCAGACATAATGACAATGGCACTGCCGAAGAATAAACATTTGGTTTTTCGCACAATGTTAAATATTTTGCCAAAGGAAAATTAATGAGTTTCATTAAAAAAAATTAACGTATTTTTTTTTATTGTTTTCGAATAGTTTTGTTAATTTTCATAAATATTTAACGTAACGTAAAGTTAACTTGCAATCAAAAGTGGGAGTGTTGAACGGAATTTCCACTTATCATATATTGATTGAAGTTATTTAATTTTACTGTGTTTATGTTTTTTGTTTGTATCCTAGCAGCCTGTCTGGGCTTATTTTTTTTTCATAAAAAATCATTTATTTAGTTTCTATATCATAGTCGCTCCATAAACGTTTTTCTTTTTGCTTTACATTACTTTGCGGATTTCTGGGAAAATTCAACATAAACCTTATTCGGACTATGGCGAATTTATAAAATAAAATAAGTTAGCCAAAGTTATGACCTATTCTTATACCTACCAAATATACATAAAAAAATTTCATAACAATTGGTCGAGCCGTTTCTGAGCCCAAACATTGGTTTGCTTTTTTTAAATTCCATACATATGTATGTTCCTTCCAAGAAAGGTCACTTGACCTAAAATCCTAAGTGAATAAGTTCTCGCAGTAGGGGCACCATTAAATTACTGGTGGTACGTAATGTTGAACAGCCTTCTGAGAAAATGGGAAGCTTGGAATTTATTCAGATTAAATTCCACCTCTTTAGATCTACCCAATCAAGAATGACTCGAATGTTCGACAAATTACCCATATTTATTATATCTCGGGACCCAACAAAGCGAGAATGTTATTCGTTGTCTGTTGTATGTTTGTCTTTTTGTTTGCTTGTTTGTTTGCATGTTTGATTGTTTGCATGTTTGTTTGGTTTTTTTTTTTTGTGAAATCTTGCGATAAATTTTTAACCCACTTCCCAAAGCCCGATTTTATTGAAACTTTGCACACATGTGTATTTCCAGTGACAACACTTTCTATTATAATTTGGAGCCCCGGGCCACAGGGCACCGATTGATTTTTTTTTAAAATTAACCCGATTTTCTTCAAATTTTAGACACAAGTGAATCTCTGATGACAACACTTTTTATTCAAATTTGGAGCTCATCGGGAACGGGGTGGGGAGGCTACCAATTTTAAAAAAATACCCGATTATCTTCAAATTTTATATTTCCGGTGACGGTGACAACACTTTTTATTAATATTTGGAGCCCCGGTCCACAGGCCACCGATAGATTTTTTTAACGTAGGCCAGCCTTTGCACACCAAAAGTGCTCTTTGATTTTTGCAGTACTGCCTCTTTCTGTTTATTCCATAGAAGGCTACTATAAAATATCAGTCAGTCGGAAATTAACCCGATTTTCTTCAAATTTTAGACACAAGTGTATCTCTGATGACAACACTTTTTATTCAAATTTGGAGCGCATCGGGCACCGGGGTGGGGAGGCTCCCAAACAAATGTAAAAAAAATTACCCGATTTTCTTCAAATTTTATACTGTTAACCAATTGTTAACCAATTGTGTTGATTTTAAGGGAGCTTTAATTCGCGCCTCTACTGTGATGCGAGGTGAAATCCCAACCACTCATTTTCTTTTTAGTTAGAACAAGGAAATTCTGCTACCGCAGCTCGACTACGTTAAATTGGTGGATTATGCGAATTATTGCCATTAGCCATTCCATATCAACGGTCGAGTTCGTGGAGTTAACTAGTACGCAAGTTAACAAGTCAAGATCGTATAATTAATTAATTTTGAATCGGGTTAATAAATTCAGAAGTGGGATCTATATTCTTAAAAAAAGAAGTGGAGTTATGGAAAAGCTTAAAGTTGGTGCTGTTGGAAATTAATAAAATTTAAAACAACCCATAAAAATTCAAAATGTGTTAAAATTTGATGAAAATCGGGATAATTTTTAAAAAATTTACATGGACACCACACGGGTCTCAGGGCCCGGTCAATGTAAATAGGCAAAAGACCTACGTAAATAAATTGCGAAGATAGTGTAAAAAAGGAGCACAGTCAGGCAAATTTAATGCGTAATCTTTGTTTGCATAGTGGCAGAACTGCTGGCTTTGAGCTGAGTTTTTTAGCCCCACGAAGTTGGCTGACATTCACTACAAATTAAAACAAGGCTGAACCTTAAAATGACGTACATGTTCTTTTTTTGCATTAAGAAAAGCTGTCTTGGCTTTTCCTAAACGGTAGGCTTTGACATTGAGATAAGTGAAATTACATTGACAACAGCCGCTTGGCTTGAGCTTTTCATTTTTTTTATCTTTAACTTTCTGTTAACTTTTGTTATATTTAACTACATTTTTCTTTCTTTTTTTATAATTTAATACTTATTTAAAATTTAAAAATTCAGTTTAAATACTAACTACAAACTATTCAAAAATTAATTTGTAATATTTTAATATTTGTTAATACAAGAAATTGCATAGCGTAAATTACCTGGCTTATTAATGTTTGCGACCCGTTTAAAGCAGAAACCAGAGGATCCATTAACATGGGCAAATAAGGTAATAAAGATGAAAGCCTGACGGGTACAGTGAGACATAATTCGACAAACAAATCCTTCATATGCTGCTTATGAAATCCACTTTGTAAACGGTTTAACCCTTCCAGTAAATTAGGTAGAAGTGGTAGAAATTCCTGATACAGCAAGTCATGACTGCCACCACCAATTGATCGAAAAAGAGCCCTTAATAGCAGAAAGTAATTATAAGGTTCTTTAGCAGTCATCGCTAACTCCATAGAACGATTAACAATGTTATGTAAATGAGGTCGAAGCATTTGTTCATTTTCCACTGGAAAAAGACTAACGCTACCAAATACCAATTTAAATAAACGCAAATACAAATTAGAGCGTTCCAAATTAGAGCCCATTTCACTCATTCGGTCTAGCAAATATTCCACTAATACTGTTGCAAATAATGGAGATGTGGTAGGATTTGCAAGAAATGAATTAGCTATAACTTGTAATGATGAATTTTTATAAATTCTTTCCACCATGTAGTCTATTGTTGTGGCAAACACTTCTTGAAAGTTCTGACTGTTCATCATAAGAAACTATAAAAGACATATAAAAATAGAGCTCGCGATATTAAAACGTATTCAAAATACTTTATAAATAGATATACTTACAATTCCACTAAAATGTTCCAAAACTTCCTTTTCTTCTTTAGAGCGGGGAATGTGTCCTGAAGGTCTTTGTAAAAAATTTGCATTTGTGATAGTATTAGGAACATTGACAGTATAAATATCAAGCGCCTCTAATGCCCAGTGGACCAGATCTATATATATACTTAACTCATGTGGTTGGAATAATTTTACATGTGGGGTCGTTGTGTCATCAGTTGTTATGGGCTAAAGGCACAAAGAAAAAAAGAATAGTACGTTATAAGTACTGAGTTCAGTATTATTTTAACGATTTGTGTACATATTATTTTTTGCATTTTCCATATAATAAAACAATAATTATATCATTATCATTATATCATTATCATTACATCATTATCATTATTACATTATCATTATTCCATTATCATTATATCATTATCATTATATCATTATCATTATCAAAATTATAATAATAAAAAATTAATAATTACTATCATAAGGATCAAAGAACCGTCTAATAGCTTGAAAGAATAGTTGATGTGTTGTTTCATTAATAATTCCTCCAGGAAATAATTATAAAGGGTGTCCCAACAAGACCGCCGGATTTAAAGGGTGTCCCAACAAGAGCGCCGGATTTTAATTTGCCGCCATTTTGTTAATACGAGTTGTACGGTGATTTTTTTAAGTTTGTCACGTACAGACCACGCGATTTAAGAATATGGAGAAGGATTCAAACCAACAACGTTTAATTATTGAGACCGAGAAAAAAATTCTCCGGCGCTCTTGTTGGGACACCCTATATTTAATTAACTCAAGAACCGCAATATTTTAGAAGGGGTCGCACACTATGGTCAGGGTTGTCCTTGACTATTGAATTTCTTGCTAAAAATTTCGTTCGGTTTCGGTTCAGAACTGTTGGTCATGTTTCGGTAAAAAAAAACCGCACTAAGCGACTTAATTAGTATGCAAACAAAAGAGCTTGTGGCAAAGTCTCTAGTAACCAGAACAAAACATTTACGTTCGCACAGTTGACATGAGTATTTTGGTAAGCCAGCATCCAAAGATGGTACCTCCTTTGATAAAGATTTTCTGTCTTCCGGAAAGAAACATCAACTTATCTGCTTTTACAAACTCGGAACATGGTTACCATATATCAAACTAAAGATATATTGTTCGATGTTGTTATACAAGACGTTTAGATATTAGAGCAGGGTTAAAATTGAAAGTTTGTAAAATTAACGAAAACATACATTTAAGTTTTGACCTTACATGACTTCACAGTCTATATCCATTGAACGCTTCAAGCTACAAGGTCACTGTTAGTCCTTATAAAAAAAATTAAATCTTTAAGATCAAAAAATATATGGTTTTTAAATTATTTAAAGTGACCTTCATCGTCAGATCAAAAAAAAAATTTAAAATTGTATTTACAAACACGATTATTTCGGAAAATGCTCTCTGATAATTTTCTTTTATAATTTGCGCACGCGTAAAGGCGTTCGCACCCTTATAATGTTCGGCTTTATGCTTGGCACAGCGTGGGCGTTACGGAAAAGGAGGAGAAGAAAAAAAAAGAGGAGATGTCTATGAGCTTGTGTTTTGAATGCCTTTGGATCATAGTGATGTGGAAACACAGAGCTTGGAAGAGCATTCAACATACGTGTTGTACGGCTAAAGAACGAATCCCTAAACTGAACTGTACATCCGAAGATGGGCTTGAGGGTAAACTGATAAGCATTTAGAGCGCCACTAGTATTGCAGTTGAATTCAAGGAGAGGTGATGCAGCTGGGTATTTCTCTTGACCACCGCTGGTGGAAGAAGCCATAAAACAGTAACAAGCAGGAAACGTTTCTGCGGTGTACAAACATCCCGTCTGTGTTCCTGCAGCAAGAGTGCAACAAAATTGCACGTGGAACGGATGCTCTCTTAACCCTTCACTCCATTGCATAATCTGGATCAACGGACTTGCCCAGAAGGACCTAATTTAATGATCATGACATGTGGATTTTTAATATCCACTCACTAAATTTATTAATGATTTTTTATTTAATAATAATAATAATATTCAGCGCGACAGACCATTGCGGTCGCGATTCGATATTCTCGCGACCATTTGTGCTGCGCATGTTAATTTTTGCACACAAATGGAAGGGACCTACAATTTAACGCCGGATCCGAACGGCGAATTGAGAAGCTTTCCGTGACAAGGTATTACTCTCGGAACGTTTGTCACCCATTCGCGAGAGGTGGGACATCGTGAAAAATACTTTTGGTGTTGCTGGGATTCGAACCTGAACCTCCTGCTCAGCAGCCATGTGCACTTCCACTGAGCCACGGCGCCCACGATTTTTTATTTATCTACATTTTAATTATCTGTGCGCTTGACCCTTTTTACATTCTCTATATTAACTGCGCGTTCCCGTAGCTGGCTGGATGGTCAGATCTTGTGATCAATTTTTATCCCACTTCCTAGGGGTCGAGATAACATCTGGGAAGGTCGGCTCCTCGGAATCCTCCTCCTAGGATCAGGCAACGAAAACGCGCAACACATAGCATCTCTCGCTGCAAGAGTACAATCTACCCACCTACTCGAGGTGATCCTGTCTTGCAGAATTCAACGGCTAACAAGCTTACCCTCGAAGACAGAAGGAAATAAAGACCACACCTAAGTGGAGCCTCAAGGAATTCTGAATTTCCTTAAACAGACACACTCTACCATGACGAGGCACTAGTCCAGTGCCAAACAAAAATAATAGACAGGAAGGTCACATCCATCTCCAAGAACCCGCCAAAAAGAGACAGACAAGCTCTCCCCCTTAAATCAGCCGAAAACCCTATAAGGGCAGGAAAAACTGGTTCAGCGGGCGGATCGAACATAGCGTTACGCTACAGTGACATAACGAATGCCATCAGGTTGGCAAACACTGACCAAGGCTTTCCTGATGTCAAACTGAAGGCGGCGCAAATGGCAACGATCCAGGACAACATCATGGACGCGGTAGCGAAACTTCCCACCGATGGCATTAGCCCTAACTTTCTGGCCTGCAGTGCCAAAAGTGGTTGGCTGTCCGTTAACTGCGCAGACGATGAAACGGCAGCATGGCTTACCAATACGGTACCAACCGTGAAACCATGGCCAGATGCTAGACGGAAAATAGTCGTGGACGACGAAATTCCTCGCAACCAGATTTTCTACGTCTATCTTCCACACTGCAGGAATGAGACAAATGAAAAAATTAGCAGGCACCTAGTAGTACAAAACAAGGAGCTACGCAACGCAGACTGGAAAATCCTGTTAAGAAGAGATAGAGAAAATGACTACCTGCAGTTGACCATCTCGGCGTCACAAAAAATAACGGAGAACTTAAAGGGCTCCAACACTAAGCCCAAGCCTATTGATCGAACACGGAAACCTGGTCACTCGGAACACAAGGTCGGTATAAAGGCCTCAAAGAAACACGGCTTATCGGCAGACAGACTAAAAAAGCCTCCCACAATTGTAGCAAGTCAGGGTCCACAAGTCAGGGTACTGGACCTTACCCTATCCGATACAAGAACGGCCAGCAAGATCCATAAATGACACGTAATGAAGGGGGCACGTAATTGAAACTCCAAACAGGGCTCAATCACTTATAAGAACCCCTTAACACACTAATTGGCAAGTCTTCTTAGACCAACTCAAATGTAACCTAACTGTACCCTGATTCTCTAAAAACCAAAATATGCAAACGTGTAAAACTTTACACAGGAATAAGTTTACACATTTTATTTATCTTGGCACTCTTAATTCGAATTCAGTAACACTTTTTACCCCGCAAGATAAAAGATTTTGATAGCAAATTCAGCAAGATAAAACTAACTGTCAAAATGTCAATTTTATGTTTTATTACAAAAAATACGGTGACAAGGGCGAAAAATCGTCAACAAAATTTAATTTAAATCAGTTTTGTATCAATAATCATAATTATTAACAGTGTTACATTTGATTATACATATTGAGTCATGATACGTGCATTTATTATAAATGAAATTGAGGAAGATTTACGAGTAAAGCAGTTAAGATTTACTCGACTTCGTTTGAGAGATACACAAAATCCGGGGCATTGCTTTGAAAGCTTTTATAGGTTGCCAAAACATAAAAAAGGCGCATACCAAAAATGTCCAAATAGTAAATATGAGAGTAAAAGGCAGAGTATTTTCCATTAATAACTGATTGTTTATATTTTTGTAGATTTGTGACAATAATCTAAAAATTTTAAGCATCAACGCCAGATTCGGAGGCACGGCGCACGACTCATTCGTATTTACAAACAGCCAAGTATTATCATTTAATGTGCATTCATGAAAATGTGAATAATATGTGGTAAATGGGTAAATTTTTATAAATCTTTCCTTATTGAATTGTAATCTCAGGCGATAGTGGGTACGAACAAAGAACTTGGGTTATGACTCCTATTAGACAATCATCAAACGCATCGGAAGAGGCCTATAACGTAGCTCATAGATCTGCGAGAAATTGCGTGGAAAGATGCATCAAAAATCAGGCATGATCATAAATGCTTGCGCCGTGCTTCATAACATGATGGTTGAAGCCAATATTCAATTAGTTGATATCTATGAGGAGGTTATAGTGAGTGAAGATATTGACGATGAGACACCAAACCCTGAAGCCCAGAACTATTTCCTAGAAAGAGGCATAACAGCAAGAAATAATTTAGTTTACGAGTATTTCCGAATTAATTAAAAATTGAACTATGAATGCGTTCAATTAACGTAAAAAATTTAATAATTAAAACAATAGAAACTGTGTACGCGTTGTTTTATTTAATTTTCATTTTTAAAAAAATTAATTATTACAATTTATGTATATGCGTATATGTATATGAAATTAAGTTTTCTGTGCTACCAACTGCACCAACATCCTTTTAATACTTTCCAAACCTATGACTTTCCTCTTCTTCACTTCAATCTTTTCTATTTCTATTTTTTTGGTAAATTCAAACTTCTCTTTTTCTAGGGTTAGTTTTTCTTTTCCAATGCCCATAATGCCGCCTTCCAGTTTTGATTCATTTTGAAGCAACGTCTCTTCGACTTATTCGTTTCCTGTGCTGGTACTGTGGATATTTCGATTGGGAGTGTGGTCGCTTCTATTATATATAGATATATCTTCTATATCGTATGTGCAGGATTTGGGCCCAATTAAATTATTGTATGATTTTGTCTGAAATAATTTGGACGGATAATATATTATACGAAACAGCACTATTTGAAAACTTACCGGTTTAGCTAAACCCCTTTCTTGGGATACACCATCCCCATCAACAACATCCAAAGTTATTACGCTGATGATCCTTTAGTCAAAGTCATCTAACTTAATGGGGATCTGCATTGCGATTGATTGGAAAACTACTGACTGCTCAAAACTAGGTTTGGCCGCCTCGGATAAGTAATGATCGAATAATGACGACTTTTGGCTATTGTTTCCGGACTAAGATTGGTTTCTGGAATGTGAGCTTGACTCAGAGAGTGAAGGACCTCAAAATGCCAGATTTCTTCAACTGGAACGTGAGTTTCTTCGATATAATTTGGACATACTGGGAGTGAGTGAAGTAAGATGGTTCGACGCGGGAGAGTGAATCTGGAGTAGGTCTGCTGCTAACGCCAACAGCACTCAGAGGCCTAATTTCCTGGCACCCGCATAGTGATAGAATCTTATCGGCCAGATTTCGGACTAGAGTACGGCGCGTCACGATCATACAGTGCTATTGTTTCCGGACTAAGATTGGTTTCTGGAATGTGAGCACACTCCTTGACTCAGGGAGTGAAGGACCTCAAAATGCCAGATTTCTTCAACTGGAACGTGAGTTTCTTCGATATAATTTGGACATACTGGGAGTGAGTGAAGTAAGATGGTTCGACGCGGGAGAGTACCAATCCCCAACGTGTAACACTGTTCTACTCTTCTCCGGCAAACCATCCGGCAGTCCCCGTGAATCTGGAGTAGGTCTGCTGCTAACGCCAACAGCACTCAGAGGCCTAATTTCCTGGCACCCGCATAGAGATAGGATCTTTTCACACGCCCATAGACGAAAGTGAATGTTTCGTACGCTATAAACTAGCCTCGAAAGTAGTCCATAACAACACTAGTTATGTTATGATAAAACGTCTTTTGTTATTTACTACAATCTCTGCGAACACATTGCGCATGAGCAAGAATTCTCTTTTGTTTGTCGTTTGTGATTTCTGCTTCTCTCTCGATTTAGCAGAAAAACCGGTTTGGACGCGTCAAAAATTAATTTCTTTGTTATTTACTGCAGTCACAGCGAACACACATTCTCACATTTCTGCTTCTCTCTCGATTTAGCAAAAAAAAAAAACCGATTTGGACGCGTGAAAAATAGCGTACACGACTTGCAGAAAAGTGCTCATCGTGCTCGTTAGATTGCCGAACTCGGCTACCGCCTCGTTCGTCAAGCTTCGACCTCGCACGATAAACTCCACTTTCCTTGCTCGTTCTGTAATATACTATATCGGCCAGATTTCGGACTAGAGTACGGCGCGTCACGATCATACAGTGCTACGCCCCTACGAATCCTTCGACTGAGGATGAAAAGGACAACTTCTACAATCAACTAAGCGCTGTATTAAACGCAACGCCGAACGGAGATATCGTCATCTTGACTGGGGACTTGAATGCCAAGGTAGACAACGACAATGAAGGACGCAAACATGTGATTGGGAAGCACGGCCTCGGCGAACGAAATGACTGTTTGTATGTAGATGTGTTGTTGGGTCTACTAGTATTGACCAAGGTTCTTATACCTTGACAATGGTTGATGATAATGGTACATAAACCAGTATCACCAATTAGACTTGCAACGTTTGTTTATAGTACCCAGTGAATGCAAAGAATGCGAACAATGAACGACGATTTAAAGTAAACTCTTAGGAACCTTTTAATTGAACAAGAATACTGCAAAATAAGACGTCAGCACATTGCGCTGGTGGTGTGAATAATTATAAAGACAATTTGGTAACTAAATATACTGTTACATGTGCATGTGTCTATTTTGAATTTTATACATTTATTTGATAAGGAAATATGTGCAATATGTGCATTTGAGTTTTCCTAATCTAAGTAAGAAAATATGTGCAATGTGTGCATTTAAGTTTTATTAATCTAAGTAATTAAATTCACTATTCTAAGTATCAACATTCTCCGCGCCTTGAACTATTGTTCAAATATGAACGGTAAAGTTGTGTCCATCTCTTGAGATAGTCCTAGGAGCTGGCAGTGGTATGTTGGTCGTTGCTTGTTTTCGACGACGTTGTATGTTAGTCCAGATTTTGTAGCTCAAGATGATCAGGCAGCAGAAGACAGCGATGTATCCAATCGTAAACTGATGGACATCATGGGCTTGTGTTTGGTGCAGTAATTCATTAAGTTGTTGTTGTGTGATGAACTCTTGGATCTTTTCATCTGACCTTCCTGAATACTCTATCGTGTGGTGAACTAAGTATTCTGGATTGCGGATGTTCATGAAGTTGTACAGATTCCCCACCGGCGTGAACCATTTCCTTACTGAGCTGGAATAGACGTTGTGCCCATGGATGGTAACTAAATCGTGTTTAACGGTGCAGTCCGCCGGAATTGTTATAATGCCAGACCGTTGCAGAATTACTTGAGACACGCTCCTTTGGCAAACGACGTTTAACAGAATTTCGTTTCGTAGGGATAATATCCACTGATTTGAATTTCGTATCTGGACCCAGTACTTTTTGTTTGCGAAATTGAGTTGTCGAGAATTTGGTTCAAAAGGTCGACTTCACACTTGCTGACGTTTGACCCCTTTTGATGAATTGGATGTTTTGGCTCGCACATTGTCTCGCCTTCCATGATCGAAATGCATGAATGCAACTCATTTTCCGTTAGTGGATAATATTGGTCTCGATGGAGGCTGATCATTATGTAGTCGGTGGAAGGTTTTATTGCTACGAATGAAGTGTTGACAAGCACGGGTACGGGAATGATTCCATAAAGTTCATATTCTTCAGATGACAGCAATGGTAGCTTTAGTCTAAATATGATAGTGTTTGAGACGATTCTTCCTTCTACCATCATTAATTTGTAGAGCTGTGCGGCGTTTTCAAATGTCGTTGGAAGATGAAGAGAGGCTGGTAAATGGGCCTTAATAGTTGTTAATTCCTGTCGCAGCTGATGCACTGAAATAATTGCGGTGCTTAGCCTTCCATGATGTAGCTCTGTCATTAGGTCCAAGATAGACGATTGAATTTTTTGAAGATCGGTGACAGTGAGGAAAATTTGAAAAGTCTGCGACATTACTAGCTGAGCTAATTGTTGTCGATATATTTGGGTCGTTGAATTGTTGACTTGATCATTTATTTCCTTTTTTTCGACGTCGAGATTTTGAAATTGTTTTTTGATTCTTCCTTGGTTGTTTCGGATCAGGTTGGCCGTAGAATTGATAATTGATGTTTCATTTTTCATAAGACGTAAGAGATAATCTTCTCCAGCTCGCATATCTATGATGACGCGTGACATGCGTTTGGCATAATCTGAGTCTAAGACTCCAAATAGGGCATTGGCTACATTTCCCACAATATTGATAGCCCCCCTTTTTGATCGGGAGGATCCTTGTCGCAGTAGTTCATCATTGTCTTCTAATTCCTGATTGAGATGAACGAAGTGTTGTATAGAATTGTTGCAGAAATCTTTATCTGTCATGGCTCGGCATAGTGTTTTGAGTTTGATGCAGCCCTCTCTTACAAGGTTCAAGTCGTTTCGGTAGGGCTTCAGGTCGTAGTAAACCACTAAGTTCAGTTGTCTTCTTTAATAATGACCAAAGTTCCAGGAAGTATGTTATTGCATTTGTGCTGCCACTTATGTCGTTGTTGAAGCTCATGTAAATATTCACTCTGCCATCTTTTCCAAAAGCCTTCTGTGATGTCTGAAATGATCTTCCATCTTGCTGGGAGATTAGCCCTGGAAGGTTCAGCGACTGGATCAATGGAGTTTGTTAATGGCTCTCCTATAATGAAATGTCCTGGTGTCAGTGCCATCAAATCGTTCGGATTAGCTGACATCGGAGTGAGTGGTCTTGAATTCATGATGGCTTCAATTTCAATCACCAGTGTTTCTAGATCTTCATAGGTCTATGATTCAGGTTCCATGCTGCGTTGTAGAAAATGTTTTGCCGATTTTACCGCTGCTTCCCAAAGGCCTCCGAATTGGGGTGCCCTAGGAGGAATGAAATGAAATTCAATCCCTCTTGCTATGAATGGGTGGTGTATCTTCGTTCTTGTTCTTTGTCAGTGTGAATCATTCCGCTCAACTCTTGTAATTGATTCTTGGCACCGACAAAGTTGGTTGCGTTGTCACAATACAAGTGACGGCAATTACCTCGCCTTCCAGTGAATCGTTTTATAGCCGCTATGAACCCCATGGTCGAGAGGTCCGTGACAAGTTCTAGATGAACTGCCTTTGATGCGAAGCAGCAGAATACTGCGATGTACGTTTTTTGAGGATGCTTTCCCCCCACCTTAAAATGAGTCCTGAATGGACCGCAAAAATCGACCCCCGCATTAACAAATGGACGCGCTGGCTGGACTCTATGCGCAGGAAGATTTCCCATTATTTGCGTGAGCAATTTTAGTTTTGCCCTTGCACACCTGACGCAATTCTGTACGAATGATCGCGCTAATGTTTTGCCTTTGATTGGCCAGAATTTCTGTCTAGTGATAGATAGCAGAGCTTGTGGACCACAATGTAGATTCTCGCTGTGAAGTGACGTCATCAGTAACTTCGTGAATGGGTGTGAATAAGGAAGTAGTAGCGGATGTTTTGTTTCGTAAGGTAGTGATGAGGCTTCCAGACGACCTCCTACTCGGATTGCGCCTCTATCATCAATGAAAGGAGATAAGCTTACGATTGGGCTGTCCTTTGGGGTCTCTGTGAGTTGTTGTAGATTTCGTAAATCCTTCTTGAACTCCTCACCCTGCATAATCTTTATAATACATATTAATGACTTATGCATTTCCATCGGCTTCAAGATACCCGTATCTCCCTTTGGTTCCTTGTTCTTTGTGGCCCTCGAGTAACTAATAAATCGGAGTACGTAAGCGTACATGCGTTGAAGTCTTCGGAAGTGGTTTTGATGATCAACATTGTGCATTATACCGTAGGGCTCGGCTGTAGCTGCTAACACATGTTTTGTGATTCTTTTCTCGACGTCGCATTCACCTTTAGTCGTGTATGGAGGGGGCCATGCGGATTCCACTCTATGTAAGTATAGAGGTCCATAAAACCACAGGTTGCATGATGCCAACTTCTCTGCCGGGATTCCACGCGAAAGTATGTCGGCCGGGTTGTCTCTAGATCGTACGTGTCGCCATTGTGGAGCTGATGAGAGCTCCTGGATCTTTGCTACGCGATTAGCGACGAAGGTTTGGAAGGATGACGACGATGAATTAATCCAAGCCAATACTATTTCCGAGTCTGTCCACATATAGGTAAAACACGCTTTGAATCCCAGGTCCTTCTTGATGCGATGGACCAATTCTGCTGCGAGTGTTGCTGCGCATAACTCCAGCCGAGGTGTAGTGAGTTTTTTTTATTGGAGCCACCTTTGACTTGGCACATAGTAGTCGGAATGTGATGATGTTGTCCTTATTGACAGCTCTAATGTAAATAGCTGCGCTGAGCTGAACCTGTCATTACGTCGTCAACGTAGAAGTCCCTTTTTAATACTTCTGCACCCAACGGATAACCCTTGGATTCGTCATTTGCTAACTGTTTTAGACATCTTGTGGCTAGATAGGGCGCGGATGTAATCCCGTACGTAGCTGTTTCTAGTTTATAGGTCTGTATGTCTTCTGTAGGGGTGTCTCTCCAAAGAATTAGCTGGAAGCGTTTGTCAGCCTCGTGAATAAGTATTTGCCGATACATCTTTTCGATATCAGCCGTGAAAACATATCTGGGTAGGCGAAAGCGAAGTAGGATTGAGATTAAGTCATCTTGAATGGTTGGACCAGTTAATAAGGGATCGTTGAGCGATATATTGGATGTTGTTTTTGATGATGCATCAAAAACCACTCGTAATTTTGTAGTTGTGCTGCTCGGTTTTAGTATGCTGTTATGAGGAAGAAAATAGTGTGCTCCCTCCATCTTGCTGGCATCGATTTTTTCCATTTGTCCAAGATTTCTATATTCATTTATGAACTGGTGATATTGCTGTTTGAGGTCTTCTTGTCTTGCTAATTTTCTCTCGAGGGCCAGGTAACGCTGTTGCGCAATCCCTCTTGACTCTCCTAGCTCGCTTGGATCTCCTTTGATAGGGAGTCTGACAACAAATCGCCCACTGCTATTCCTTTTGGTGTTTTCAGTAAAATGGGTTTCGCACCTTTTCCCTTCAGCTGTGCGACTCCTTTCTTCTGATTGTGGGACTTCTTCTAATTTCCAAAATCTTTCCATATCTTGATTCAATTGGTCTTCAGTGCAAATCCCGCTAGTTGCCCATGATTGGGTTACGTCTCCAGCTTTCCCAGCGACTAGCCAGCCAAAGTGTGTATTGTGTAGCGTTGGTAAGTCCCTTCCCAGACTTATTTGTCCGACGTCGAGTAAGTGAAAGTAAACTTCAGCTCCAATTGATAGGTCAACATGATCTGGACGATCGAAAAGTGGATCCGCAAGTATAATGTTTTTTGGAATGGCCCATTCCGAAGTTTCGATCCTTCGTGTTGGCTGAGGAGGCGTTATTTTTGGTAGGACGAATGCTTCAAGACTTATAGAAAAGTCGGACGTTCTGGATTTCAGGAGCATATTCATTCTTTTGTGTGAATGCCTTGTGCCTTCGCCGATTCCTAAGATGCCCATGGTTTCAATCACTTCTGAAAGCTTAAGTCTTCTTGCCAATTTTTCTGTTACAAAATTGAGCTGTGATCCGGAATCTAACAATGCTCTGCATTCTACAACGCCGCCTTGGCTGTCCTCAAGTTTGACTACTACCGTGCTAAGGAACACGTAACATCTTTTGGTTTGCGCCAATGCAGCTGCCGACACAATCGTATTGCCCTGCCCTGTGAGTTTATCTGGATGGATTTCCAGGGGGCGTTGTCCACTGGATGTATGAGTTGGCAATGCTGGTGTTTTCTCAAAATGTAACAAGGTGTTGTGCTTTTTGAACATTTCGTGCAGCCACGGACAGCACATGATTGTGCTATGTGGCCATGTCTCAGGCAATTAATGCAGAGGTTTTTCTTCTTGACGAAGTCCAAGCGGCTTGTCGGTGTCAATTGTGAGAACTTCTGGCAATAAAACAATTTGTGGTTGTCACTGGAGCATAGAGGACAACGAGCTCTTCCTGCTGCAATAGACATCAATGCACGTGCAACCGGTTTCTTTTGATGGTCTTCTATAATTCGACCTTTGTTTCCCAATGCCTCCAAGGATTGAAAGCGGACTTCGAGAAATGTTAGGAAGTCTGATAGCACGGGCAATGCTCTGGGTCTCTTCAATGACTGTTCGTACAATGAGTGCGTGTTGCGATCTAATTTTTTGATGAGTACATGGACCAGCAGTGGATCCCAGTGCATGATGTTTACACCGAGATTGTTTAGCCAATGTAGACATTCCTGAGTGGTGTCATGAATTGCCTTTATGCCTGAAGCTGATTCTGACGAAATTGGAGCTTGCTGCAATAGTCGATTTAGGAATGCTGTAGTTAGGAGCCTCAAATTGTCATAGCGTTCTTGCAGAATCTTCCATGCGGAAGAATAATTTTCATTGGATAGAGCAAGATGTCGGATAAGTTTTTCTGCTTCTCCCGACAGATTAGTCTTCAGATACCACATCTTTTCGCACTCTGCCATTGATTGTTTGTCCACCATTTGAGTAAATAAGTTGTGGAATTGTTTCCATTTAAGATAGTCTACATCGAATTTAGGCAGTACAATTTGAGGTAAGTTCAATCGGGTGCTGTTGCTCGTTGTTGTGGATGGCTGTGATTGTTGTGGTATAGCACAGTTGTCGCGTTTTTCTGCACATTTTACAAGTGCATCTTGAACGATAACTTCCATTTTGATGTAAACTTGCAGGTCGTGGCCAGCCGTTTGTGGGTCATCTGTCATGTCCCAAATTTTGTCTTGAAGGCGTTCAATTTGTACCGAAAAGTTTGTTATCGTCTCTCTTTTCAGCTCCCAAAACTGCTTTGATGTCGCTTGCGATTCCTGCAGGCTGTCTAAAGCACGCTGCAGTGCCTTCATCAAGGCCTCTTGCCGCCTGATCGTGCGTATGACTTCGTTTGACGTCTGTTGTGGTGCAGAGACGTCATCTTGTAATTTATGCTGTGACAACGTCCCTTTTGTTGCTTCTGCTGTAACATCTCTAGCGGCGGCTAGTTGAAGGGACGATATGTTCATCTGAAATTCGTCTTTGTATCGATCGCGAATAGCCTTTATGGCATCGTAGTAATTATTCGCAAAGTAAAGATGATCCAATTGGTCTGGATGGGAGGACTGCATCAAAGTCCTGTCAAAGCTCCTCAAGCCTTTGAAGGCGTTCTTTGTAGTATAGGACTGTCTTCCTAGTGACGGGGTCCTTCTTATAGTTTGAAATGATTCGCTCGATTCCAGATCCAGTGGTTCGTTGCAGTTCCGCCTTCTGGTCCATAGTGCTGCTGCAGGGTATGCTTCATGGAGTAATTGATAAACGTTGTTGCAATCACGCCGGGGTCACCAAATGTTTGTATGTAGATGTGTTGTTGGGTCTACTAGTATTGACCAAGGTTCTTATACCTTGACAATGGTTGATGATAATGGTACATAAACCAGTATCACCAATTAGACTTGCAACGTTTGTTTTTAGTACCCAATGAATGCAAAGAATGCGAACAATGAACGACGATTTAAAGTAAACTCTTACGAACCTTTTAATTGAATGACGATTTATTTCGTTTTATTCATAGCTTATATACCATGATTTTTTATCATAAGCATGCATTCGTTGAGTGCAGTGCTAGCATAGCCCAGACAACTCGAACGGATGTTTCACATGAAAAAGTTCTAGACTAAGAATTGTAACAAAATATTATATGAATGCACACGTCAGAGGTGTGCACCGAACGTGGGAATAAATGACAAAAGTGTGATAAGAAAGTGTGCTACTGAATTAGTCAGCACATTTCACTGACCGTGGGAACAAGAATACTGCAAAATAAGACGTCAGCACATTGCGCTGGTCGTGTGAATAATTATAAAGACAATTTGGTAACTAAATATACTGTTACATGTGCATGTGTCTATTTTGAATTTTATACATTTATTTGATAAGGAAATATGTGCAATATGTGCATTTAAGTTTTCCTATTTTAAGTAAGAAAATATGTGCAATGTGTGCATTTAAGTTTTATTAATCTAAGTAATGAAATTCAATATTATAAGTATCAACAATGACAATGGTGAAAGATTTGTTGATTTCTGCAATACCAACAACCTTGTGATAGGAGGCACCATGTTTGAGCATAAGACTTGCCACAAGGTCAGCTGGGTGTCAACTGACAGGCAATCATCATCCAACCAAATCGACCATGTGGCGATCAGCCGACGTTTTATGAGCTGTCTGTTAGACGTCCGAAACAGACGAAGAGCCGACATGGGTATGGTACGGGATCATCACCTTATGGTAGCTACTGTCCAGTTACGTACTGCATCACTTCAAAGAATCTGCAATATCATCCGAATGCCTAGGTATAACATCGACCGGCTAAAGATCCCTTCAGTACGCCAACAATTAAGGAATCATTTATCGCAAGGAGTGGAAGCAATCAGCAGCTCTCTGCCGACAACCATCCAGGAACATTGGAAGGCTGTGAAAAATGTTTTCACATCTGGAGCGGAAAGTATTGTTGGTAGAAGCCAGGCAAGGCACAGCACGTGGCTTACCGAAGATACCTGGAGGCGGATTGAAGAGCGTAAGCTACTTATAGCTCGTATTGTAGATATCCCAGCAGCAGCGAGGATCGAGCTAGACTCCATATATCGAAGAAAAATGAAAGAAGTGCAGCGTAGTGTAAGACGTGACAAGCGCACCTCAACTCACAGTAAAGACGAGATCGCTACCGCGATTAACGCACTAAAGAACAACAAGTCGGTAGGACTAGATGGTATACCCGCAGAGCTTCTGCGTGCAGCTCCAACGACATCAGCAGAGCTTTTATATCCTCTTGTAGAGAGAGCTTGGGAGGTAAAAAGTTTCCCCTACGAGTGAAAGAAGGGAATAATTGTCAAGCTCCCTAAAAAAGGTAGTCTAATGGAGGGCGAAAACTGGAGAGGCATTTGCGTTCTTCCTGCAGTTGCAAAGGTAATAGCCAAAGTAGTACTTGAGCGAATTAAGAAACATCTGGAAGATACACTCGATGCCGAACAAGCAGGTTTCCGCACTGGTCCTCCTGTGTAGACCACATAAACAACCTGCGGATCATTATTGAACAGTGCGTTGAATTCCGGTCACCACTGCACCTGTTGTTCATCGATTTTGAGAAGGCGTTTGACAGTGTCAACAGACAGTTTATCTGGCTCGCCTTGCGCAGGAGAGGTATACCCGATAAATTAATAGCTATTATTAAAGCAACCTATGATGGCTCTAAATGTCATGTGCTGCATAGAGGAAAGCTGTCAGAGGAATTCGAGATCCTAAGTGGGGTACGACAAGGTTGCATTCTATCGCCGATACTTTTTTTGTTGGTGATTAGCGATGTACTTCGCGCAGCTTTATCTACTGGAAACGGAGGAATCCGTTGGACTCTTACATCTCAACTCAAACATCTAGATTACGTTGACGACGTTTGTTTACTCTCACACAGAATTATGGAGCTGCACCAAATGACAACAAATGTGGAGAGGGAGGCAAATGTTGCGGGTTTGAAGATTAATACTACCAAAACAAAAATCATCAACCTCGGCACTCAGTAACTCAAGTTAACATTGCTGGACTGCCGGTAGAGAGAGTAGAGAGTTTCCAATATCTTGGAGTATTGTCTCGACTGAAGGTGGAACCGAACAGGGCATTGTCAACCGAATCGGCAAAGCAAGATCGGTGCTTGGAATGATGTCCATGATATAGCGAAGCAATGCGATCAGCTTAAACACCAAGCTGCGACTGTTCCGCTCAAATGTTGAATCTGTGCTGTTGTATGGATGCAGCACTTGGAAGGTGACCGCTACTATCACAAAAAGATTACAAACGTTCGTTAATAGGTGCCTACGGAACATCTTAAGGGTTTTCTGGCCTAACCGTATCTCTAACGAACATCTTTACCAGAGAACGGGTTAGGAACCAATAGGCACAACCATTCAACGACGGAAGTGGCAGTGTATTGGTCATACACTCCGAAAAGGTTAAAGTTCCATAGCAAACTACGCAATGCAATGGAACCCGTTATCCCAGGATTGTAGAAGAACGGGTCGTCCGAGAAATACATGGCGCAGAACAGTTGAGGAGGAGTCACGGCAATTGGGTAAGAGTTGGATAGAGCTGAAGCTCATTGCCAGGAACCGCACACAATGGCGCTTAGGCGTAGTAGAGGCCCTAGGACCCACAAGGGGATATAGGACATAAGTAAGTAAGTATCTAACTTAGTCCGATGAGCCATTCTAAGACCATTTCGTCCTGATTCTTCTATTTTCTTTTTCTCCTCCGCCGCTTTTGCTTTAGTAACGCGCCTAAGACGTTATAAAACAATTATTAAAGATAAATAGTATATTCAAATATGTATATATGTAATGAAAAAATTATTTTTAAATCTCGCCAATATTATTTCCACTTCTCAGTGGTTTTACAGCAATCACCAATAGAATTCAGTTGGTTGCTGAGCTCTACCCATTTCCGCTGGATCTGACTTGCCCCATGAGCACCTTCAAATCTATTATAATTAATGCAAACTTATAAAATAAATCGTATTTAATAATCACTAATATTGAATCAAACCATAAAAGAAATTAAAATAGATTTTTGATCCCTTCCTCGTTTTCCTCTAGCTTGTTTGTTTCTTAAAAAAAAATTTCAAAACACTATTAAAATTATGTTCAAAAAACCTAATGGCAATTGTTTGATAATTAATTTTAATGTTATTACTTACTTGGATTCCATATTTATGGAATAGTATATTAATATCTATAAATAATATATATTTATTTGCGTAAACTAAATTTATCACCGCACTTATCCACAATGAAATTATTGTGTTTGTGTTTAACCTTTATTTAACATTATAGTTTACATTTTAACATCAAAATTAATTACAGAATATGAATAAATTAATTCAGCACAAAAACTTAACATTTACTCGTTTACACATTATCATAATGCTTACAGAATCAGGGTACTGGTATATGTACAAGTACTGGTATATGTACAAGTACTGGTATATGTACAAGTTCCCCTATAATTCGCATCAGGTGCACCAGGGACGTGCCACGACCTCGAGGCTAAGCGAAGGAAAGTTCGTAAACTCTTTAACAAAGCCAAGCGTATACACACCTGGACGGCCTATAAAACTGCCCAAACCAGCAGCAAAATGAAAAGCTGGAGAGAGTTTTGCGAAAGCATCGACACACTGCCAACAGCTTGTCGACTACACAAAGCCCTCTTCCTTGACCACAACAATCCACTTGGTTCGGTAAAGAAACCAAACAGTGAACTTACATACTAGACAATCAAGACGCATACGAGGATATAAACATGCACCCATACCTTATTTCAACCGAGGCCTACAGACTCTCAGCCAGCATTTTCCCACCAGAAAGCATTCGCTGGGCGATAAACAAGTCTCCAGGTGGAGATGGGCTGCATCCAATCCTCCTGCAGCAAGGCATTAAACTAGCCTAGAATACGTTCCAGGGTGCTGGAGAGATGTGCGGGTTCTGTTCTTACCAAAAGGAGGAAAGAAATCCCCCGAGGATACTAGGTCGTATAGACCTATCAGCCTTACATCTTTCATCCTAAAGTCTATGGAGAAAATAATACAAAAGGTCGAACGCGCTCCAACGAATTCGCTTGAATACCAGTCAACACGCATACCAGACTGGTAAATCGACGGAAACAGCACTACATGAGCTGGCAACCAAAATCGAAGACACACTTCGAAGCAAAGAAATGTTATTATGCGCCTTCATCGACATACAAGGCGCTTTTGACAACACTAGAAGACAACTTAACATTATGTTCCACCTGTTATTAATGGTACCCCTATTGCGAGATCTGATTCACTTAAGTTAGGTTTAAAAGTATCAAGTGATCTTTCCTGGAAAGAATATATTAATGCAATTTCAAAAAGAGCTCTGAAGTATTAAGATTATATAAATCTTATGTTAGACCAATTTTAGAATTTAATTCATATGTGTGGGGTGGGGCTCCGAGGTCGCATTTGGTTCATCTTGATGGAATTCAGAACAGAGTTATCCGTTTGATAAACGATGTAACCATTACTTCATCTCTTGATACTTTGGAGCACAGACGAACTGTAGGAGCTTTATCTGTTTTCTACAAATTTTACAACGGTAAATGTTCTTTAGAAACCCGTTCTCTAGTTCCAGGTCCTTTTCTCAGTAACGTGAACTCTCGTTTAAGGTCCAATCAACATAGATTTGCCTTAAAACTTTTTTCATGTAGAACCCAGCACTTTAAATCCTCCTTTCATCAGAGAGTCTCTTCGATGTGGAACCAATTGGTCGAGCACGTGTTTCCCGAATCTTATAATCTGCAGGCGTTTAAATTAGCCGTTAACAACTTCTTGAAGGATGATGGATAAAGTATTCATAAGTTGTTTATTAATATATAAAAAAAAAAATTGCTTATCAGTATTTTTTACATTGTTTTTATAATTTGTAATATTTTCTTGCTCAAGGTTTTTTTTGTAGTTTTCCCTGACCATGATTCACTGATAAAAGTATTTGGACTCGCGTCGTTGCTTTTGCAATGAATCAGAGAGAATTCTGAGAAAATAAATTGAAACCGGCTACAAACGTGAGGTATGTGATATATTGTAAATCACATTCCTTCGATTGGTGGCCAAAAACAGAGCAATCAACGACACGCTCAAAACTGAACAAGATACAAAGACTAATCTGTCTAAGTGCAACTGTTGTTAACGGAGATACACATATGTAAAAAATTTGTATGGGTGCCCCCGACCTTGGGGCCCGTTCACATGTTTTTAAAATGTGAAGAAAATCGGGAAAATTTTTAAAAATTTTGTATGGGCCCGTTCACTCCAAAAATGTTACAAAAAGTTTTTTTTATCTGAGATACACATGTGTTTAAAATTTAAAAAATATCGGTCTAATTTTTAAAAGATTTATATGGGCACCCCTCGTCCTCAGGGCACGTTCATTACAAATTTTTTAGAAAAAGGTTTGTTCATCGGAGATACACATGTATAAAAAATTTGTATGGGGCCTCAAGACCCCGAGGAACCCAAAATTTTAATAGAAAGTGTTGTCATTGAAGATATGCATGTGTGCAAAGTTTCAATGAAATTGGATTGGGAAGTGGGTTAAAAATTGATCAAAAGATTCCACGACAAAAAAACACACGGGTACGCGAAGTTAATAGAGAATTTAAAAAAAGGAAAAAAAATAATCAGCCAGGTATCATCGCCTCTAGGATTATCCGACCATTGTCTAGTATCAGCTAATTTCTCGATAATAAACCTAAAGCTAATTGTGACGGCCCTAAGAGCTTTTTTGGGAATATTTACTGGTCGCTATTGTTTCGTAATAGCAACGTGGAAGCAGCTAGTGCTATCACAAACATCATTCTTATTGGTATGAGAGAATTTATCCCTTCCAGGAATAAGTTTACCAACCCAAATGATGAGAGATGGTATAAATCGAGCTGTAACGAGTTCTCTAGGGGGGTATGATTGTAATGCCTACATTCGGCGAGTCAAATTCGCCTATGACCGAAAAATGAGATAAACAAGTAAATGTAAAAAAAACTTCATTTTACTGTGCATTCTGCAGCTAGCTGCACGCTTCCAGATTGTGCATTGCGTTAGCCTTACATTTTTATTTACTGAATTTTATTTTTATTGATGTCGTTTTTTGTTGTCGATATCAACTTACACATAGAACAACAAGTTTTCGCAATATTCTGTCATTTCGCGTTTTCATAAATTAGTTCAGAACAGTCAGAGTTCTCAAGATAAATGTTCGTGTTTCTTATTTGCACAGAGTATGAGCGTGCTCTAAGTGCTCAGAATAAAATGATCTGAGCATTTTCAATTTGAACATCTGATGTCAAATGTCTGTTTCGATGATTTTCTCCTACAATAAAAAAAAAATGGCCCAGGATCGAGGGGCTCCCATATCAATTACTGCGATCAGAGAATTTAGATGAAAAATTTTAATTTTTATGGGTTTTTCTTATTAATTGCATTTTTATTGCATATATACTTGTGAAATTATGACAGAGACAGCATAATAAAATGGGGAGAAGATAATAGAATGATATTTAAAGCTTCTAAAACGTATTGCCGTCTCTTGTCACCCAAGCGAGTCGTCAACCCCTTAGCCATTATCCATGAATGGCACTTGAAACGAGGAAACTGAAAAACTAGCAATCCTTTGTATATGCGTTAAGACAAGCTTTGTTGAAACGACCACATATTCTCCGTCGCTCCTCTGATCTGGCTACCATATACAAAGCGTTTATTCGCATTAAGTATAATTAGCATATCTGGTCAAGACCTCTTAAAACTACCTTACATCTGCTAGATAGAATACAAAAGCGAGCGATAAAGCTTATCGGTGACGAAAACATTGCGAAATCAATAAATTTGTTTTACAGCGCTCTAAATGCTCATCAGTTTACTCTCAAGCCCATCTTTGGACGCACAGTTAAGTTTGTTCTTCAGCCGTACAACACGTATGTGGAATGTTTTTTCAAGCTCTATTTTTCCACATCGCTACGATCCACAGGCATTAAAAACACAAGCATATCATCTTTTATCCTTTTTCCTTAACGCTCACGCTATGCCAAGCATATAGCCGAGAATTAAAAGTAAAACGGCTGAGTTTTTGTGATTATCTTGTTCTTAATTATATAACGGTCAAGTGGGCGTTAAATGTGCTTAATTCGTATTGTATTTGTAAAATTGACAGATGAAAAATGCCAGATATGTGAATGCCGTTAATACTGTCTGTAATGTTAAATGTAGGTACACAAAAAAGTCCATCAAATAATTTATTTGACTTCATACACACAGATGTATTGATTCTGGGCCGTTTTAAACTCAAAAACCTGGTGGATCGCGTTACTTTGTAACTTTATTGATGACTCATCGAAAAAATTGTTTGAATACAAATTCAATTTAAACTAAACATAAACTCCATTAAAACCAGATATTTTTATGTATATTTTATTTTACCTTGCAACTGACGCAACCCCATGTTATTGTTTTTACGCCACCAACAAGGGTTTTCACCAAACTTCGGTACTCTGCAACATTCAAACAAGTTGCCGAAGGCAACCCAATACCACCTAATTTAGCTGGTTGTTCTGGCACTGAAACATCCTATTAAAAAGATATGAGATTTAAATGTATTTTACCAATTAAACAGCATTTTTTATTTTTGGAATTTACCAATGTTATACTATCTTTTACTGCATCCGAACAGACACCAGGCGATCCAGTAGGCAAATTTGATGATCCATTACTACTATTATTAATGATAGCTTGAATTTCTTTCATAGACTTCCTAGAAAAATTCTCAAGAATTGTATTGCATGAAAAGAAAAAAATTATTCGAAAATTATACATTACCATTTTTGTGCTATGATTGGAAGCTGTATTTTGGAGATGCTATCGAATTTTAACGTAAAAACCTTTAGCAGACTTATTAGAATTTCTCTAGCTTTTAGGGGATCAACATCACTATGTTGGCGAATACAATCAACCAAATTTAAAAGTAATTTACACGACATTGTTTGAATTCCGGTAGCTAAAGTTTCATCGTGAACATTCTTCGAAAAAAGTTTTGCGGCTTTTTCTAGAACACTTAGACTGAGATTTTGTCGAACATGGTGCGTTAAATCGGCAAGGGTTGAATATGCTAGAGGACGTATAGAGTCCAAAGTAACACCTTTTCCTATCAAAAGATCTTCATCAAATAACCGTTCGATTGAGGGAACGAATTCTGTTTGAATTAAATATAAAAATATAGAGCACAAATATATTTTAAAGTAAAATGTATAAAAAAAATTTTAAATTTCTTCTAGCACAGTCTATAAATTGGAGCGTTGCGCATTTTATCTTTCTAAAAAGGTTTAGCACGTACATTTTGTATGGAGCCTACCGAAATATGTGACGCACTAAAGCAGAGGTCATCGAATTTTCATTTTAGTTGTAAAATAGGAAAAAATCAGAGTTGCACAACAAAGGCTTAAACATTTATTAACAAAATCCGTTTGCTTTGGGGTAAGCAACAGACTCGTTGCGCTACACGCTTCAATTTAGGGTGGAAAATAATGAAAGAAATAAAAAGATTTTAGTGTGAAAAAACTGTATCAATGTTTTAGATCATTGATTGAGAAAAGCATTAATAAACTTACTTAGGCGTAATTCAGTGGCAAAAATATGTCGTGCGGCAATGAGAAGTTCTTTACGTAAATGCACAGCCTCTTTAGGACAAAGTTGCATTAGTCCCAGCATTCCTTTGACAACAAATGGTGCCTGATCAACAACTGCATCCTTTACAATAAATCATGAAAAGAAAAAAAAATCACAACCAATTGAGCATTGAATAACAAAAATTTTCTTTGACAATACAACGATCGATTCTACTCATCATTAAACACGCCATTGTTTACTGTGCAGAGTGTCATGCTCTAATTATCTACAGTGAGATAATTAATACAGTAAAGGTAAAATTAACAGTTCTTGTATTCTCAAGATAAAACCCATGCCGTGAAATAACGCCGAGCGAAATAAGGCCGAATTTAACTTTCAAATGCGAAATAAAGCCAAATATTATTTGCGAAATATAACCAAATTTCAGAGAGAAGACAAGAGAATTAGCAAAACCAACTTTACCGTAATAAATGTTTGTTTATTGTAACTCGACGTGCTCTCATTAGTTCGTAAACTTTGAGTGACAACCTTCGAGTAAATAATGGCAAATTTGTGTGAATCGTGTGAATTTGCGAGGGTTTTAGGAAAGGAAGTAAACTTTTTTATATTCGAAAACCAAGCAACTTTATAAAGTAAAAGCTAATTTGAGAATGTGCAAACGATATAGTTGTCGACTTTAACAACAAAAATTTGGTTAAAATTCCGTCAGTGCTCTTCATAACCATTCGATGCAAGAATACTTTCGCGGTATATTAAAATAATAACGTGAAATACAAAATGAGTGTGCTAAAATTTCGCTTAAGAGAAGTGGGATTCGCGAAGTTTTCGACGAAGTTGAAACCGGTAGTTCAGTTCGGCAAAGAACGGCGACAGCTTTTTAAACAAAGAAATAGCTTGCAGGCTTCTATAAATAAAACAAGTAAATGTAAAAAAACTTATGTCGAGTTTTTTTTTGTTTTAGCAATCTGCTAATTTTTTCTCGAAAAAACGAACACGAAAGCCGAGAATCTTTTGTTTACATTGTTTAGTTGCATGTGTTGTTGTTGCAGTTAATGAAAAGAGGGGTAAATCTCCCAAAATATCAAGATCTCTTTGAGGGGAAATCCAATCTATCGTAGATTGGTTTTTTGGAATAAACGAACAACTTGACAGCCAAAAAAGCACTCTACGACAGATTTTTTTTAAAAAAAGTTGTCCACTGCAATCGGACGACAGCAGTTGTGTTCATTCGCGCTTTTATTGGAAAAGAAAACTGAAAAATATAAAAGGAAAAACAAAAACCGAAAATAACGGCTACATATCAACTGTCGGAGTTGATTTAATACAGCTCAATAGCGTAGCGTATCTGCCGGTTTTCGTTTTTGTCTACGTAACAATTCAGTGAACCAGTGCGCTCGGTTCACTGCTCTGTATTGGGGCGGACAGTGTGCGATTGATTTGACAGTTGCCCTATTTGTCTAATGTGCAAATTTAGGGTTGACGTGAGCAACGTTCGAGGATTTTGATCGAATCTCTCTGCCACCTGCGTCAATTTAGCACACAAACCTGCTATTCTGGCACTAACAGAAACCCATGTTAATGCTGATTCCTATGTTTCGGATTTAAGTTGTACTACACTCCTTCAGTTCTGGCCACTATTTACACGGCATATATTCGCCCTAAACATGAATACAACTGTATTGCCTAGGCAGGTGCTCCTAAGACCACATTGCATCTACTCGACAGAGTTCAGAACCGCGCGATAAAAGTGATTGGTGCCGTAAATATAACGAAAACAATCGAATCGCTTGAACACCGTAGGAATGTTTCATGCTTGTCATTGTTTTATCGCTTTTTCCATAAACGGTGTTTAAAACAAATATACAGATGCATACCGCCCACCCTCCAACCCAAACGAAATACCCGTGCCTCAACTCGAGCTACAGAGATTCCTTCTTTAAACGCACAATAGTTATGTGGAATGAATGATCTGCAGTCAATTAAGACGCACGTGAATATATATCTCACCTTTTCCTCACCTTAATTTCCGAACTCCCACGCTGTGCTAAGCATTATAAGGGTGCAAACCCCTTGAGCGTGTCTACATTATAAAAAAACTATGTATACAACGAAACATGCCAGACAGTCACGGTTATTTGGTAATAATCGCCAAAATATCTGGTTTTGAGGTCGGGGCTATTTCAAATTATTTTTTTTTTCATGCATCACACGTGCCACACGCCTACCTACCTTAGACCAGTCGACAATGACCAGAAAATGAGACGAAACACGTTACCTAATAAAAATACATTTTTAATTTAAAACGTTTAAAACGAGTATTGTGCGTAGTAGTTTGTGTACCGCAATAATTGTGGCACAGAAGGTTGATACCCTGTTTACCGTGGCTGTGGTAAATTGGTGATGTGATGGCGTTTATTCAAATATTCACGTATAATAGTTTTAATTTTATGTTGGTTGAATGTTGTATGTCAACTCGGTGATGGTTGCTTGTAAAAAGTGAATGAGTTTATTTTTAATTACATTAAAGGTACAAAGATTCCCTTTTACTTAAAGAAGTCACTACGTGGTGCTGTCGTCAATGGTTAAAAAAGAAGAACGACAAAGTTAAGTTGAATGCAGAAGCTATAGAAATTTTATGTCATGTTCAAAATGATAAATAAGTTTAATTGGCATGGCCATATGTACATTTTTAGTTATCTTAATTTAGTATGGCCACATGTGCATTAAATTAATTAACCCGAATTCATAAATTTTGTATTTAGTTCTGTTTTCTTCATTGATTCAGGTAAGATTAATTATTTCTTATTCTGAATATTACATTAAATGGTTATTTCCTTTTCAGATAATTATACTAAAATATCGGGTGTTTCAACAGGTGCGCTTCAACTTTTCTCCTATAGGGACGGCGAACGACGCCATATTTTTTATTGTTCTTTTTTCATTGCTACACATGTGAACAGCGATTGCAAATCGTGCAAATTTTTTATCAAAATAATCGTTCTGTTGCCGCTACTTTAAGAGCATTACGGCCATTTTACAGTCCATTTAACACTTTTGCTCACTTTTGGCTAGAAGGATTTGTCAACAAGCAAAATATGCGTTACTGGGCAGAAAGCAACCCACACGTGATTCATGAGGCACCGTTGCATCCCGAAAAAGTCACTGTTTGGTGCGGATTACATGCCGGCGGCGTCATTGGGCCAAAGATTGGGTTCAAAGATTGGACTTCGTAAAACGTGCACGCGGTGGTCATGCAAAAGAAATCGAGTTTCATACTTAAATGTATCATATGTATATGTTCAAATTCGTTAATAAAAAAAAAAGTTAGTTCAAAAGTCGAACAGTTTGTGTTTTATTCAAAAAAAAAGTTGAAGTGCTCTTATTGAAAAACCCTGTATATGGATTTAATACATAAGATAAGTTTATATAGTAGTTAATAGGTTTTATATATGACTAATCTAAATATTTGTATTTCAGGTAATTCTTTTCTATGATGATAAACAAGTTCCACACATACCGCCGACGATACATGAATATTATTGGTGAACAATTATCTTATGATTTACAACTAATAATTTTTATGATATAATTCTAGGTTAGGACTATGTAAACAACGAAATTACAAGGTAAGTTTTTTAATTTATGTGTATATAATTCTAGTATTGGCCTGTTTGATCTATTTAATTATATATATTTTTAGGTGTTCTGATGATAGTGTTGAGGCTTCAACATTCCGGGCGCTTTGAATTAATTAATTCAACATATCGGTAGACGACAAAGTTTATGAATTGGCCGTTTTAGTTTGCCGTTTTGGTAGTGACAACTCGTACTTGATGATCAGAACCTGGATGCAGCTCTACAACTTTACCCATCGACCATTTTGAAGGAGGTAAGTTGATTTCTTTGATGAGTACTATGTCGCCTAGTTTGATGTTATTTTGTTTAATGTGCCATTTACTTCTATGTTGCAGGGTTGTTAAATATTCTAGATTCCATCTCTGCCAGATGTGTTGATTCATTTTTTGTAATATTTGCCACCTGGACAGTTTGGAAAGCTTAACCTCTACTAAATTCTCACTTGGTAGTTGAGTCGTTGGCCGGCCGATCAGAAAGTGACCTGGAGTTAAATAATCCAAGTCATCGCTGGACAACACACAAATTGGTCTGGAATTCAGCATCGCCTCAATTTCGGTTAATAGGGTTGACAATTCCTCGGATGTTAATATATGACCACTTGTAACTCGCCGTAAATGGAATTTCATACTCTTAACGGCAGCTTCCCACAGGCCTCCAAAGTGCGGTGAGCTCGGAGGGATGAATTTAAATTGTATTTGATCTGATAATAAAAAATTAGAAAAATAATTAGCTTTTTTCCTAAGAAATGTATAGAATTCGTAGAGATGATTTCGGGCTCCAATAAAGTTGCTTGCATTGTCGCTATGAATTTCTACACATATCCCCCTACGGGATATGAATCTTTGCATTGCTGCTATATAGGCATCTGTCGTCAAATCGGAAACTATTTCGATATGAACTGCTTTCGTTGCTAAACATACAAATATACAAACGTAGCTTTTGTTTGTTTTCTGCCCTCTGTGTGTGTCATTACAGGACCTGCATAATCGACCCCAAACTTTATGGAAAGGTCTAACCAATTCTACTCTTGGGTTTGGAAGATCCCCCATCACTTGCTTTGACTCTCTTGCAGAAAATCGTGTGCATTTGATACAGTTGTGAATAGCCTTTCTGATAAGGTTTTGCATCCCAGGATCCAATATTTTTGGCGAAGAGTCGACACCATTAATGTTGGCCCAGCATGTAAATATTTTTCATGGCCTTCCTTTACAATTAGCTCTATTAATTTGCCTTTCGCTAGTAGTATTATGGGATGTTTGACATCATATGTGATTGCTGCATTCTTGATTCGCCCTCCAACTCGAAGAATAAATGATTCATCAACAAAAGGCTTCAGATATTTTAAGTTACTTGTAGATGGTAATTCCTTGTCAGATTTGAGAGCATTGATTTCGCGTTGGAAGGGTTCGGATTGTATATATCAGACGACAATAAATCGAGATTTTAGGGTTTCTGAGCAGAGCAAATATGGTAGTAGAGGGTTTTCTTATCTACGGTGTAACCTTAGATCTACGAATCATGACGTAGGCTAATATCCGTACTATCTTCGTGAAGCTGGATGATTTCGCAATTAAGTCGCCTAATATGTTGGGTGCAAAAACTTGTGCGTGAAGTGATTTATTTCTACATTCATTTGTCGTAGCTGGTAGGTTTGCCACCTCCTTTGGCCAAGCTGTTTGATCTCCAAGCCATTTAGGTCCATCCCACCATATGCTAGCGTTTATTAGTTTGTCTGGATCTAAACCTCTCGATGCATAGTCAGCTGGATTTTTTTCTGAGCATACATGTCTCCACTGCGAGCGATTCATGTGTGATAGGATCTCACCAGTCCTATTCCCAACAAAGGTGTTCCATCTCCATGGGTGTGCTGTAAGCCAACTTAAGACTATAGTTGAGTCGGTCCATGCATTAATTTGGATGATATTGATCGGCATAGCTTGCTTAATTTTTTTTATGAGTTTGCATAGTAGTATGTAGTATGTAGTATATGCATTTCTGGAGGCGTCAGAAAATCCATGCAAGATTGCCTTGCAGCTCGATTTCGTTCCTATGTGTCTGTCAATCGTAATACTTTCGATATTGACTAGATAGATTTCGAATGCTAACCCATTCTGCCATTAAATTGCTTGGTAATTCTTCATCCCATGCTAAATTATTAACCCATAGAGTTTGAAAAAATATCTTTGCTCGTACAGTAAATGGGGCAAGCCATCCTATGGGGTCAAACAAACGACTCGCTTCTGACAGCACTCCTCTTTTGGTCATTGTAGGTTTATCGTTCAGATTTACCTTGAATTTAAAACTGTCTGCTTTTGGGTCCCAATATAAAACCAATATTTTGACTGAGTCAGAGCCCTTTATTTGTAATGTACTATTCTGTTCTGTGAATAATGAAGGTAGAGTTTTTATAATATCCTCGTCGTTTGTCAACCATTTTCTTAATTTGAACCCAGAATTTAATAATATTTCATCGATATTTTGCCTTAGTATCATTGCTTCATGGGCAGTATTAGCTCCCGACATCAAGTCATCGACGTAAATACTCGTTTTCACTTGATTTCCTGCTTCCGTTTTTTTTTTATATACAGGGACTCATTGCCAAGGGAGGACTCCCTGAATGACTTGCGTCACGGCAATAAGTTGGGCTAAGCCCTTTATTAAATTTCAAATAAAATAAAAATCGAAGAAATGTGATTTACAATATATATCACATTTCTCACGTTTGTAGCCGGTTTCAATTTATTTTCTCAGAATTCTCCTTGATTCATTGAAAAAGCAATACGGAAAAACGAACACGAAAAACTAAAACGACGCGAGTCCAAATGCTTTCGACAATGAATCATGGTCAGGGAAAACTACAAAAAAACCTTGACCAAGAAAATATTACAAATTTTAAAAATAATGTTGATAATAATGAAATAATATTTTTTTTTTAAATTATATATAACAAAAATAAAATAAAAATATTAATAAAAAGCTTATGAGCACTTCAACCTTCATCTCCATCCTTCAGGAAGTTGTTAACGCCTAGTTTGAAGGCCTGCAGATTATAAGAATCGGGAAACACGGGATCCACCAATTGATTCCACATCGAAGAGACTCTCGGAAAAAAGGAGGATTTAAAGTGTTGGGTTCTACAAAAAAAAGTTTTAAGGCAAATCTCTGTTGAGTGGAGCTTAAACGAGTGTTTACGTTACTGACAAAAGGACTTGGAACTAGAGAACGGGTTTCTAAAGCACATCTAACGTTGTAGAATTTGTAGAAAACAGATAAAGCTCCTACATTTCGTCTGTGCTCCAAAGTATCAAGAGACGAAGAAATGGATACATCGTTTATCAAACGTATAACTCTGTTTTGAACTCCATCAAGATGAACCAAATGAGATTTTGGAGCCCCACCCCACACATATGAATTAAATTCCAAAATTGGTCTAACATAAGATTTATATAATCTTAATACTTCTGAGTGAGTGAAGTAGAAGTTACAACGTCTTATGAAGCCCAAACATTGGCTAGCTCTTTTTGAAATTTCATAAATATGTTCTTTCCACGAAAGATCACTAGATACTTTTAAACCTAACAACTTCAGTGAATCTGATCTCGCAATATGGGCACCTTTAATAACAGGTGAAACGTAATGTTGAACTGTCTTCTGAGAAAAAAGACAAGACTGAAATTTATTTGGGTTAAATTCTACTCTATTAGATCTGCCCCAATCAAGAATGACTTGAATGTTCGACCGAATTATCGAATTCATTAATTCACGCGAACCTAACAAGCGAGAATTGCATTCTTTTTGACTGACAAACTCAATGGAAGCCGATAGTGTTGTATCATCAGCAAATGAATGGATATCACAGGTTGTAGAAGACAACAGGTCGTTGATATATATCAAGAAGAGCGTGGGCGACAAGGATGACCCTTGAGGCACTCCAGCATTGATCCCATGTGAATCTGAAGATATACCATTTAATACAACTTTTATTTTACGGTTCCATAAATAATTCTCAATCCATGTAATGAGAGAGGAGTGTAAGTTCAGCGCACAAATCTTATTAATAAGACAATCATGCCAAACTCTATCAAAAGCTTTAGAAATATCTAAGGAAACAACGCTTGATTCACCTAGGTTTTCAACGCTTCGCTCCAAATAATGAGTCATGTACGTCATTAGTTCACCTGAAGAGCGATTTTTACGAAATCCATACTGAACATCGGATAAAAGAACATTCGAATCCAGATAGTTCATTATTCTGAAATTAATGATAGATTCCATTACCTTAGATAGATCCGGCAACAAAGCAATTGGACGGTAGTTCGTATTTTTCTGTAGCTTCATTAAGTGCACGGGTAGATAGGTACGTTGCATTCGCTGTGCCGTACGCGACAGTGTTTAGTTCATAGGTACTAAATGGTTTGCTCGGTTATTGCGCCATATTATTCTCTGGTATCTGGTGTCATCTGCTGCTACTCGGACCTGTCGGATCGGTCGGATCGGACCTTGGCGGAGCCATCGAACACAACTCTCAGTTTCGTAGTGCTGCTGGAGCTCTTCATTACGCCATGGTGTGGTAGGTAGTATCCTTGGAGTTTTGTTTAGTGATCAGCTAACTTCCTCATGTGGCCCAACGATTCATACTCCTGCATGAAATCCTTATACTGCGTTGCAAATTCTTCATCTTCGGTAAACTTTCTTTCAATGGAGTGCATTCTCTGAAGTGCGATTTGAAACGAGTTTCGTAATGTGAGAGGTGAGATCTTGAACGGTAATCGCTTTTCAAATCGACCAGTGCTGTCGACCCTTTTGGGAAGTGGTTTTCGCAAAATTCCCCTTCTTGTGTTAGAATATTACATGGAACTTCCGTTGATTCTATTTCGCAAAACCGTTTCAGCAAATAATCGAGGTTTTCATTAGGATCGCTCAAAGCAGCTGTGGTTGATTGGCTTGGTTTGTCCTCGTTTGATTTTGCGACAACTACCCATCCCCATAATGTTTTTTGCATGAGTAATTGGTCTTGGGTTGTAATTTTACCCTCGGTGAGTAATCCAAAAACGGTGTCAGCTCCAACAATTATGTCAATCTCATTTGGTTGGTAGAAATGCGGATCTGCTAAATTGTATTGCTGCAGCGACTTCATGTTTATTTCTTGTGAGTTTTCTGGTTGATTTGCAGTCAACTTTGGAAGTATGGGGGCATCAATTTGAATGTTTGGTGTTTCTTTATTTCATGGTGTAATTGTTAGCAATATTGACACTCTCGTATAACCACTTGTTGCTGCTCCGATACCTGTAATTGCAAATTTGGCGTTTCTTCTTTTCAAATTCAATCGCTGTGCGCAGCTTTCTGAAACGAACGACCCTTGTGATCCTGAATCTAATAGCACTCTACAGAATTGTCGTTGATTTGATGAATCGAGTACTCGTACTAGAGCGGTTGGTAAAAGCGATGTTCGTATTTGGTGGCTAGTAAATTCGCGGTCTGATTCTGAGATGGTGCATTGTGTGTTTAAAACGGTCATATTTGGTGCTGGGTCTCCTGATGGTGAAGTTTTATGTACTAAACTGTGGTGTTTCAAGTTGCAGTGTCTGCATCGAAATTTCGACTTGCAAACAATTAAAACAGCGTTTCTTTGTTTTGAGCAGCTCTAATCTTTTGTCTATCGGCATTTCCTTAAATTTGTTACTTTCAAATAACTTATGATATTCGTCAGGGCATATTGTGCATGATTCTGATGATCTAGCAGCTACCGTGTAACTTCTAACGTTCGGTTTGATGTGGCTTGACTGTTGCTGTGTACGTCGATTTGATGCTTTCAGTGATTCGAGCGCATCAACCCTTTTAGTGTCGGTAGTTCTGTATCAGAAGACTCTCGTGCCCATAAACTGTTGGTTTCATCGTCGAGTTTGTTTGTCATGATGTGTATCAGCCAATGATCTCTTGACTCCGCACCATTACCTAACGCTTTTAGACCTCGTCAGACTTCGTCTGACGTGTCTAAGAGGCGTCTCACATAGACGTAAAGTTACGAAAAAACGCATACATGGTGTGTTTTCGTCTGTCGTATCTTTCTTTTAATTTTTTCAACGATTCTGTATAATTTCACAGTAATATTGAAATGTTTCAGCAAACCAGATGCTTCGCCTGTAAGTGATCCCTTGAGATACTGCAATATCTGTGCTGCCGTTAGCTTTGTGTTATCATGTATGGTGGAGCAGAACAGTTCGTAAAACGATTGCCAATCAGTATAATCACCGCTGAATACTGGAATTGCGATTTGCGATGCTTGATTTAACCCTGCTACGATGGTGTAGTAGTTTTCCTCGAAATCCTCATCTGTCTCTTCTCTATCGTCTAAATCGATTATTTTATCCTCAACGGCAATGAATTCTTCCCGAAGTCTTGTGATGAGAGATATCCGAGCTTTGATTTGTTCCACTTGAACTTCCTCGGTTATGTTTTAAATATAGTTGAGCAATTTTGTTACATTGCCTTTCACTGTAGCGCGTCTCTTGTTCAATGCTGCAAGCGCTGCCATTTTATTTTCTTCAGTATAAGTATGCACACTACCAAACTAATATCACTTTATAAACACTTTTATATGCGATATAAAATAATTATTATAAAATATTAGTGGAAATATGTAATAAATGTGATACTTAAGGTTTGTATTCCGATGCGGTATCTCAAATCGGTAATTTTGAAAGTTTGTTGAATAACGGAGTAACACTCTGAATCCGAAGGATTCATTGCGGTACAGTTTGATTTGATCTGAAACAAATTGCAAACTCACGTTGAATTAATTTTTAATATTTTTTTCGATTTCTTGGCTTTTTTTGTGATTTGTCAATGCCATCCAGTTCTGAGCTAAGTTTAAAGTTTCAAGTCTCTTACTCAATGGGAAGTTAGTTTAAAATCAGTTACAAAATTCCACCCGCACAGACAGACATACACGAAAGCGAGTTAATAAAAACGTTTTAAAATACTTCAATGCCCCAAGGTAAAGCTTTTTGGTCATTCATAAAACGAATTAAAAATACTGCTTAGTCTTCAATTCAAACGGTCATTTACAATGACAAGTCAACGGTCAGCTCTATAGACAAGGCCAATCTGTTTGCTTCACATTTCTGAGCTAGCTCTACGCTACAAGATAGCGCGTTGTCGCCGCCTGTTCTTTCAAGAGTCGAAACCTCTATGGGAAAGATCTACTTTCGTACTCGTCAAGTAGCTAGAGTATTAAATGATCTCAACATTCATAAATCTGCTGGGTCTGATTGGATTCCTGCTATAGTTTTGAAGAGGTGTTCTTCAACGTTGGGATTGCCACTTTTTTGCAGGGATTGCAGGCTTTTCTATTTATCTTATTCTTCTGGAGTCTTCCCAAGGATTTGGAAAACAGCCTTAGCCCTACTTTCCTAAAATAGGCGAACCTTCATCTCTGTCCTCATACCGACCCATTGTGCTAACATCCATACTTTCTAAAATCATGGAAACGCTGATCAATTGTAAGCTTATCCAATACCTTAAATCTCAGGAAATCCTTAGCGACCGACAGTTGTTCGAAGGAAACGTTCTACAGGTGCTCTGATGGCATATCACACTGAAAAGTGGAACCAGTCTATTCACAAATTTGGTGAAAGTAAAGCTGTTGCACTCGATATTTCCAAGGAATTTGACAGAGTCTGGCATCAAGCTCTTTTGTCGAAAATGAATGCATTTGGAATTGATAAGACACTGCTTGTTTGGACTAGTAACTACCTTTCTGACCGTTCAATTCAGGTCGTATTTGACGGTTTCAAATCCAGTGTTCACCGCATAAACGCCGGTGCTCCACAGGGCTCTGTTTTGTCTCCGACACTCTTTCTCATTTTCATGAATGATCTCCTATCCGCTACTTCTAATCCGATTCATTTTTCGCTGACGACAGCAGTCTTAGCTTTTCATACGAGTTCGCGCTCTCTCAACGCCTCTCTTCATCACAAGTGGAACTTAAGCAGCAACGCACGTTAAGTACGTTAAATTCTGACCTTGACAGCATAACAACCTGGGGACTACACCATAGAGTAGAATTTAACGCTTCCAAAACCCAATGCTGTCTTCTGTCCTCTAAGCGTAATTTAAACCCCCAACCTTGATCCATGAATGGATCCTGCACTAAAGAAACTGAAAAACTCGCAATACTCGGTATGTGCGTCAACAACAAGCTTCGTTGGATATCCACATATTCGCCATCGCTAAGAATGCTGCGAAAGGTTTTCTTAAACGTTGCAAGATGTACTGCACTCCTTCAGATCTGGCCATTATTTACACGTCATATATTCGCCCTAAACTTGAATACAACTGTATTGTCTCGGCAGGTGCTCCCAAGACCACATTGCATTTACTCGACAGAATTCAGAACCACACGATAAAATTTATTGGGGACGTATATATCACGAAAACAATCGAATCGCTTGAACACCGTAGGAATGTTTCATGCTTGTCATTGTTTTATCGCTTTTTCCATAAACGGTGTTTAAAACAAATATCCAGATGCATACCGCCCATCCTCCAACTCAACCTCAAATCGAGCTTACGGGTCCACCATTAGACCTATCTTCAGACGTACCAACCAATTCAGAGATTCCTTCTTTACCCGCAAAATAGTTATGTGGAATGAATTGCCAATTGTCAATAGTCAATTAAGACACACGTACTTAGACATCTCAACTTTTCCTTTCCTTAGTTTCCGAACGTCCACGCTGTGCTAAGCATTATAAGGGTGCAAGCCCCTTCAGCGTGTGAACATTTTTAAAAAAAACTGATTATTAAACGAAACACGCCACACAGTCACAGTTATTTGGTAATAATCGCCAAATATCTGTTTTTGAGGTCGGGGCTATTTCAAAGTATTTTCTTTTTTCCACGCACACACGCGTCAAACGTGGATATCAAAATTGGCCGCTAAAAAATACCTCAAAAAACGAGAAAAAGGCGCGATTTCAACCCAACACTCGAGCCGCACGCGAAACGCGACACACTTCATAGACGGAATATAAAAAATCTTTTTTTCGACTATGACACTCAAAATAATTCAGCTCTATTGGTCGTGGGGAAGGACCTCAAAGTCGAAACCCATCACACGCACCACACGCGGCATGCGACACGTGTCATACGCCAAATATAAAAAATGCTATATTGGAGTACCACTCACAAAATTTCAGCTCTCTAGATAGTGTGGAAGGTGGGTAAAAAGGACCTCAAAGTAGTCGAAAATGCAGACATATTCTGAACTTCCACTTTCGAAGTTTAAAAAAATCATAAAAATTGCTTTAATTTTTGAATATTGAATATCGCTGCGTGTCTCTGTATTTTGGGTCAGCTACGTATTTTCAGCTTGTATACAGTCTACAGCCGTTACGATAACTATGGGAGGAGAGAAAATCACCGCTATACTCTACACGGGGTCTCATTAGCGAGGCTTATGCATGCGAGGTACGAAATATAGGACAGTCAGTGAGAACAGCGGTAAAAGTACGGATTGAGAACGGGACGAAAAGATTAGTAGAGCATGCATTCGAAACGATACAATTTGGGCAGAACTGTTGCAAGATGCAGCTACTTATCCTACCGGAGGCAATCGACAAGGTAATACTGGGACTGGATTTCCTCGGTCAGACCAAAGCAACGATGAGCATAGGGGACACCCTCACCTCACCCTCAGCCATGACAGAACCATGACGTAGCCAGCAGGACCCCAGGTTCGTACAATATAAAGCAAGATCCCTAGTGAGAGTGAAGCTAGAAGTAAAAGATAAGGTCCTTCCTAGAGCAATAACTTCGGAAGTTTGAACTCACGAGCGGCGTGTCCAACGACCGACCACCAAAGCAACGCTACTTCCCGAAGAATCCGGCCATGCAAAGTATTATCAACGAAGAAATCTACGACTTACTGGAAAAAGGATGCATCGACTCATTCAAAAGCCCATTCAGTTCCCAAATTGTGTTGGTGAGGAAGAAGAACTGTGTAGACTATAATAGATTCACCAGATGCGTACCCGCTTCCGAGGATCCACCACATTTTAGAACGTCTCAGGAACGCGAAGTACATAAGTAGCCTGAACCCCAAAAACGGGTACTGGTAAATTCCGAAGGAAGCAAAAGGTACACAGCATTCACGACTCCTCTCCCGCAACATTTCAGAGAGCATTAGACCAGGTCATCGGTCCAGACAGGGAACCTCACGCATTCGCCTATTTAGATGACATTGCCGTGACCGGAGAATTCCTGGAAGAACACATGACACATCTGAAAGAAGTACTGCGACGGCTGCTCCAGGCGAATCTAAAAATCAACGCAGACAAGTGCGATTTTTTTTAAAGAAGAGATAAAGTACCTGGGACACATGGTTAGTGAACAAGAAATCCACACTGACCCAGAGAAAATTGCGGCCATTCGAGAACTCTGGCCATCCACTACCCTGCGAGAACTACGTCGCTACCTAGGGATCGCCTCGTGGTACATGAAATTGGTACCCGAATTCGCCAAAGTTGTCCAACTCCTAACTAGCTTCCTGAAAAAGGGGAAACACTGGAAGTGGACCGACGCGCAGCAAGCCGCATTCGACCAACTAAAGGATCATCTAAATCATCTCACACAAGCACCAATTCTCGCCTGCCCGAATTTCGAGAAGAAATTCACGCTACAGACAGATGCCAGCGGTTGTTGAGGTCTACTCAATAGGGGCTTTCAGTATCCGAAAGCCCTTACCTCGTAAACCCTTTAATGCACTTTGCTATTTAACACCAATTTTGGTATGGGAAAAACTCAATCAAGTGAAATTTCACTCAAATATGGATGTGAATTATTCATCATTAAATTTCTTTTGCATGGTTCTCTCTCTTCTGTAATTGATCGAAGAGTTATTTACTCTAGTTACTGTAAACATGACTAAGGATAAGATAAGCGAAAAGAAAAGGAAATAGTTGCAAGGAAGTTTGCAACACTGTATCGAGCAGAGCAGAGGACCGATAGATAATGAACAGAGACTATACTATCAGTACGGCTGCGGTAAAGAATTAAGAATCTTCGCAGCTTGTGCTGCACAAAAAAATGGCAGGCAGTCGGTATGCACGAAATCGCGGCTATATTTTGAACCGACTTACAGTCTGCTTGTAGGGCGACAATTTTACATTTACATTTTGCTATTTGCATCCCATTTTAAGTAGCTGCGTAAACGGCGCAGTCGATTTTTCTTTAATGCATTGGCTGAAAAGTGCATTTTTGACCAATATGCAGCATAAACTGCGCAGCGGCTGAATTCTTGACCGGAGCCTACTACTGCATATGTTTGTTTCGTTCTGCTCTGCTTGATTGTATGTTATTGAAACCACATACATGATCATAAATCACATCACATACAACGAATAAATAATTTATAAGCTGATTTAAATGTTCATAACAATTTATTGTGAGGTGGGTACATATTAAATATATCATATCACTGCACAAACATAGTAATGCAGTTGCGTCGATAGTAGTAGGAGAAGTAAGAGCTGTTAAAAAAATATGTGCGTGTAATCTTTACGCGCGGTTGGAGTGAAATTCTTTGACGTTGTGGCCAATATTACGATTAAATTAAAAGGCACGAGTCGCTTGAGAAATTGCTTTGTTCCAGAAATTCCAGACAATAATGATCATATTCCAGAATATCCATAGGAAGAAATCTTACAGTCACATCTTAGTCCTACATTCCGAATTTCATGCGAATCGGTTGAGAAATTGCTTTGTTCCAGAAATTCCAGACAATAATGATCATATTCCAGAATTTCCATAGGAACAAGTCTTATATTCACATATTAGTCCTATATTCCGAGTTTCATACGAATCCCTTGAGAAATGGCTTGATTCCAAAAATCCCAGACCCTAGTGGCCAGATCCTAGAATTTCCATAGGAACAAGTCTTATAGTCACATATTAGTCCTACATTCCGAGTTTCATACGAATCTCTTGAGAAATGGCTTGGTTCCAAAAATCCCAGACCCTATTGGCCAGATCCCAGAATTTCCATAGGAACAAGTCTTATAGTCACATATTAGTCCCACATTCCGAGTTTCATACGAATCCCTTGAGAAATGGCTTGGGTCCAAAAATCCCAGACCCTATTGGCCAGATCCCAGAATTTCCATAGGAACAAGTCTTATAGTCACATATTAGTCCTAGATTCCGAGTTTCATACGAATCCCTTGAGAAATGCTTGGTTCCAAAAATCCCAGACCCTATTAGCCAGATCCCAGAATTTCCATAGGAACAAGTCTTATAGTCACATATTAGTCCTACATTTCGAGTTTCATACGAATCCCTTGAGAAATGGCTTGGTTCCAAAAATCCCAGACCCTATTGGCCAGATCCCAGAATTTCCATAGGAACAAGTCTTATAGTCACATATTAGTCCTACATTCCGAGTTTCATGCGAATCGGTTGAGAAATTGCTTTGTTCCAGAAATTCCAGACAATAATGATTATATTCCAGAATATCCATAGGAAGAAATCTTATAGTCACATCTTAGTCCTACATTCCGAATTTCATGCGAATCGGTTGAGAAATTGCTCTGTTTCAGAAATTCCAGACAATAATGATCATATTCCAGAATTTCCATAGGAACAAGGCTTATAGTCACATATTAGTCCTATATTCCGAGTTTCATACGAATCCCTTGAGAAATGGCTTGGTTCCAAAAATCTCAGACCCTATTGGCCAGATCCTAGAATTTCCATAGGAACAAGTCTTATAGTCACATATTAGTCCTACATTCCGAGTTTCATACGAATCCCTTGAGAAATGGCTTGGTTCCAAAAATCCCAGACCCTATTGGCCAGATCCAAGAATTTCCATAGGAACAAGTCTTATAGTCATATATTAGTCCTACATTCCGAGTTTCATGCGAATCGGTTGAGAAATTGCTTTGTTCCAGAAATTCCAGACAATAATGATTATATTCCAGAATATCCATAGGAAGAAATCTTATAGTCACATCTTAGTCCTACATTCCGAGTTTCATACGAATCCCTTGAGAAATGGCTTAGTTCCAAAAATCCCAGACCCTATTGGCCAGATCCTAGAATTTCCATAGGAACAAGTCTTATAGTCACATTTTAGTCCTACATTCCGAGTTTCAAGCGAATCGGTTGAGAAATTGCTTTGTTCCAGAAATTTCAGACAATAATGATTATATTCCAGAATATCCATAGGAAGAAATCTTATAGTCACATCTTAGTCCTACAATCCGAATTTCATGCGAATCGCTTGAGAAGTTGCTTTGTTCCAGAAATTCCAAACAATAATGATCATATTCCAGAATTTCCATAGGAAGAAATCTTATAGTCACATCTTAGTCCTACATTCCGAGTTTCATGCGAATCGGTTGAGAAATTGCTTTGTTCCAGAAATTCCAGACAATAATGATTATATTCCAGAATATCCATAGGAAGAAATCTTATAGTCACATCTTAGTCCTACATTCCGAATTTCATGCGAATCGGTTGAGAAATTGCTTTGTTCCAGAAATTCCAGACAATAATGATTATATACCAGAATATCCATAGGAAGAATTCTTATAGTCACATCTTAGTCCTACATTCCGAATTTCATGCGAATCGCTTGAGAAGTTGCTTTGTTCCAGAAATTCCAGACAATAATGATCATATTCCAGAATTTCCATAGGAAGAAATCTTATAGTCACATCTTAGTCCTACATTCCGAATTTCATGCGAATCGGTTGAGAAATTGCTCTGTTCCAGAAATTCCAGACAATAATGATCATATTCCAGAATTTCCATAGGAACAAGGCTTATAGTCACATATTAGTCCTATATTCCGAGTTTCATACGAATCCCTTGAGAAATGGCTTGGTTCCAAAAATCTCAGACCCTATTGGCCAGATCCTAGAATTTCCATAGGAACAAGTCTTTTAGTCACATATTAGTCCTACATTCCGAGTTTCATACGAATCCCTTGAGAAATGGCTTGGTTCTAAAAATCCCAGACCCTATTGGTCAGATCCTAGAATTTCCATAGGAACAAGTCTTATAGTCACATATTAGTCCTACATTCCGAGTTTCATACGAGAATTTCCATAGGAACAAGTCTTATAGTCAGATATTAGTCCTACATTCCGAGTTTCATACGAATCCCTTGAGAAATGGCTTGGTTCCAAAAATCCCAGACCCTATTGGCCAGATCCCAGAATTTCCATAGGAACAAGTCTTGTAGTCACATATTAGTCCTACATTCCGAGTTTCATACGAATCCCTTGAGAAATGGCTTGGTTCCAAAAATCCCAGGCCCTATTGGCCAGATCCCAGAATTTCCATAGGAATAAGTCTTATAGTCACATATTAGTCCTACATTCCGAGTTTCATACGAATCCCTTGAGAAATGGCTTGGTTCCAAAAATCCCAGACCCTATTGGCCAGATCCTAGAATTTCCATAGGAACAAGTCTTATAGTCACATATTAGTCCTACATTCCGAGTTTCATACGAATCCCTTGAGAAATGGCTTGGTTCCAAAAATCTCAGACCCTATTGGCCAGATCCCAGAATTTCCATAGGAACAAGTCTTATAGTCACATATTAGTCCTACATTCAGAGTTTCATACGAATCCCTTGAGAAATGGCCTGGTTCCAAAAATCCCAGACCCTATTGGCCAGATCCCAGAATTTCCATAGGAACAAGTCTTATAGTCACATATTAGTCCTAGATTCCGAGTTTCATACGAATCCCTTGAGAAATGCTTGGTTCCAAAAATCCCAGACCCTATTGGCCAGATCCCAGAATTTCCATATGAACAAGTCTTATAGTCACATATTAGTCCTAGATTCCGAGTTTCATACGAATCCCTTGAGAAATGGCTTGGTTCCAAAAATCCCAGACCCTAGAATTTCCATAGAAACAAGTCTTATAGTCACATATTAGTCCTACATTCCGAGTTTCATACGAATCCCTTGAGAAATGGCTTGGTTCCAAAATCCCAGACCATATTGGCCAGATCCTAGAATTTCCATAGGAACAAGTCTTATAGTCACATATTAGTCCTACATTCCGAGTTTCATTCGAATCCCTTGAGAAATGGCTTGGTTCCAAAAATCCCAGACCCTATTGGCCAGATCCCAGAATTTCCATAGGAACAAGTCTTATAGTCACATATTAGTCCTAGAACCCGAGTTTCATACGAATCCCTTGAGAAATGCTTGGTTCCAAAAATCCCAGACCCTATTGGCCAGATCCCAGAATTTCCATAGGAACAAGTCTTATAGTAACATATTAGTCCTACATTCCGAGTTTCATACGAATCGGTTGAGAAATAGCTTGGTTCCAAAAATCCCAGACCCTATTGGCAAGATCCCAGAATTTCCATAGGAACAAGTCTTATAGTCACATATTAGTCCTACATTCAGAGTTTCATACGAATCCCTTGAGAAATGGCCTGGTTCCAAAAATCCCAGACCCTATTAGCCAGATCCCAGAATTTCCATAGGAACAAGTCTTATAGTCACATATTAGTCCTAGATTCCGAGTTTCATACGAATCCCTTGAGAAATGCTTGGTTCCAAAAATCCCAGACCCTATTGGCCAGATCCCAGAATTTCCATAGGAACAAGTCTTATAGTCACATATTAGTCCTACATTCCGAGTTTCATACGAATCCCTTGAGAAATGGCTTGGTTCCAAAAATCTCAGACCCTATTGGCCAGATCCTAGAATTTCCATAGAAACAAGTCTTATAGTCACATATTAGTCCTACATTCCGAGTTTCATACGAATCCCTTGAGAAATGGCTTGGTTCCAAAAATCCCAGACCCTAATGGCCAGATCCCAGAATTTCCATAGGAATAAGTCTTATAGTCACATATTAGTCCTACATTCCGAATTCATATCCCTTGAGAAATGGCTTGGTTCCAAAAATCCCAGACCCTATTGGCCAGATCCTATAATTTCCATAGAAACAAGTCTTATAGTCACATATTAGTCCTACATTCCGAGTTTCATACGAATCCCTTGAGAAATGGCTTGGTTCCAAAAATCCCAGACCCTATTGGCCAGATCCCAGAATTTCCATAGGAACAAGTCTTATAGTCACATATTAGTCCTACATTCCGAGTTTCATGCGAATCGGTTGAGAAATTGCTTTGTTCCAGAAATTCCAGACAATAATGATTATATTCCAGAATATCCATAGGAAGAAATCGTATAGTCACATCTTAGTCCTACATTCCGAGTTTCATACGAATCACTTGAGAAATGGCTTGGTTCCAAAAATCCCAGACCCTATTGGCCAGATCCTAGAATTTCCATAGGAACAAGTCTTATAGTCACATATTAGTCCTACATTCCGAGTTTCATCCGAATCGGTTGAGAAATTGCTTTGTTCCAGAAATTCCAGACAATAATGATTATATTCCAGAATATCCATAGGAAGAAATCTTAAAGTCACATCTTAGTCCTACATTCCGAATTTCATGCGAATCGCGTGAGAAGTTGCTTTGTTCCAGAAATTCCAGACAATAATGATCATGTTCCAGAATTTCCATAGGAAGAAATCTTATGGTCACATCTTAGTCCTACATTCCGAATTCCATGCGAATCGGTTGAGAAATTGCTTTGTTCCAGAAATTCCAGACAATAATGATTATATTCCAGAATATCCATAGGAAGATATCTTATGGTCACATCTTAGTCCTACATTCCGAATTTCATGCGAATCGGTTGAGAAATTGCTTTGTTCCAGAAATTCCAGACAGTAATGATTATATTCCAGAATATCCATAGGAAGAAATCTTATAGTCACATCTTAGTCCTACATTCCGAATAGGAACAAGTCTTATAGTCACATATTAGTCCTACATTCCCAGTTTCATACGAATCCCTTGAGAAATGGCTTGGTTCCAAAAATCCCAGACCCTATTGGCCAGATCCCAGAATTTACATAGGAACAAGTCTTATAGTCACATATTAGTCCTACATTCCGAGTTTCATACGAATCCCTTGAGAAATGGCTTGGTTCCAAAAATCCCAGACCCTATTGGCCAGATCCCAGAATTTCCATATGAACAAGTCTTATAGTCACATATTAGTCCTAGATTCCGAGTTTCATACGAATCCCTTGAGAAATGGCTTGGTTCCAAAAATCCCAGACCCTAGAATTTCCATAGAAACAAGTCTTATAGTCACATATTAGTCCTACATTCCGAGTTTCATACGAATCCCTTGAGAAATGGCTTGGTTCCAAAATCCCAGACCATATTGGCCAGATCCTAGAATTTCCATAGGAACAAGTCTTATAGTCACATATTAGTCCTACATTCCGAGTTTCATACGAATCCCTTGAGAAATGGCTTGGTTCCAAAAATCCCAGACCCTATTGGCCAGATCCCAGAATTTCCATAGGAACAAGTCTTATAGTCACATATTAGTCCTAGAACCCGAGTTTCATACGAATCCCTTGAGAAATGCTTGGTTCCAAAAATCCCAGACCCTATTGGCCAGATCCCAGAATTTCCATAGAAACAAGTCTTATAGTAACATATTAGTCCTACATTCCGAGTTTCATACGAATCGGTTGAGAAATAGCTTGGTTCCAAAAATCCCAGACCCTATTGGCCAGATCCCAGAATTTCCATAGAAACAAGTCTTATAGTCACATATTAGTCCTACATTCCGAGTTTCATACGAATCCCTTGAGAAATGGCTTGGTTCCAAAAATCCCAGACCCTATTGGCCAGATCCCAGAATTTCCATAGGAATAAGTCTTATAGTCACATATTAGTCCTACATTCCGAGTTTCATACGAATCCTTGAGAAATGGCTTGGTTCCAAAAATCCCAGACCCTATTGGCCAGATCCTAGAATTTCCATAGGAACAAGTCTTATAGTCACATATTAGTCCTACATTCAGAGTTTCATACGAATCCCTTGAGAAATGGCTTGGTTCCAAAAATCTCAGACCCTATTGGCCAGATCCCAGAATTTCCATAGGAACAAGTCTTATAGTCACATATTAGTCCTACATTCAGAGTTTCATACGAATCCCTTGAGAAATGGCCTGGTTCCAAAAATCCCAGACCCTATTGGCCAGATCCCAGAATTTCCATAGGAACAAGTCTTATAGTCACATATTAGTCCTACATTCCGAGTTTCATACGAATCCCTTGAGAAATGGCTTGGTTCCAAAAATCTCAGACCCTATTGGCCAGATCCTAGAATTTCCATAGAAACAAGTCTTATAGTCACATATTAGTCCTACATTCCGAGTTTCATACGAATCCCTTGAGAAATGGCTTGGTTCCAAAAATCCCAGACCCTATTGGCCAGATCCCGGAATTTCCATAGGAATAAGTCATATAGTCACATATTAGTCCTACATTCCGAGTTCATACGAATCCCTTGAGAAATGGCTTGGTTCCAAAAATCCGAGACCCTATTGGCCAGATCCTATAATTTCCATAGGAACAAGTCTTATAGTCACATATTAGTCCTACATTCCGAGTTTCATACGAATCCCTTGAGAAATGGTTGGTTCCAAAAATCCCAGACCCTATTGGCCAGATCCCAGAATTTCCATAGGAACAAGTCTTATAGTCACATATTAGTCCTACATTCCGAGTTTCATGCGAATCGGTTGAGAAATTGCTTCGTTCCAGAAATTCCAGACAATAATGATTATATTCCAGAATATCCATAGGAAGAAATCTTATAGTCACATCTTAGTCCTACATTCCGAGTTTCATACGAATCCCTTGAGAAATGGCTTGGTTCCAAAAATCCCAGACCCTATTGGCCAGATCCTAGAATTTCCATAGGAACAAGTCTTATAGTCACATATTAGTCCTACATTCCGAGTTTCATGCGAATCGGTTGAGAAATTGCTTTGTTCCAGAAATTCCAGACAATAATGATTATATTCCAGAATATCCATAGGAAGAAATCTTAAAGTCACATCTTAGTCCTACATTCCGAATTTCATGCGAATCGCGTGAGAAGTTGCTTTGTTCCAGAAATTCCAGACAATAATGATCATATTCCAGAATTTCCATAGGAAGAAATCTTATAGTCACATCTTAGTCCTACATTCCGAATTCCATGCGAATCGGTTGAGAAATTGCTTTGTTCCAGAAATTCCAGACAATAATGATTATATTCCAGAGTATCCATAGGAAGAAATCTTATAGTCACATCTTAGTCCTACATTCCGAATTTCATGCGAATCGGTTGAGAAATTGCTTTGTTCCAGAAATTCCAGACAGTAATGATTATATTCCAGAATATCCATAGGAAGAAATCTTATAGTCACATCTTAGTCCTACATTCCGAATTTCATGGGAATCGCTTGAGAAGTTGCTTTGTTCAAAAAACTCTAGTTCCTCATGACCAAATCCCATTGGATATTAAAAAACGTTACTTAACATCTGTTAAAAAAACTTTTCTTAACATCGTTAAAAACGTAACTTAAAATCTGTTAAATAGTGACATTTAACATTTGATTTTTTGAACATGTACCCCCTTAAACCTTGGAGTGAGATGTTGTCACGTCAAAAACAGTATGGCAATACGAGAAAGCCAACTGGGACGGCCTTAAGAACTTTTTTGGAAATTTTAACTGGTCGCTATTGTTTCGCGATAACAACGTGGATGCCGCCGCTGATGCAATCACAAACATCATTCTTATTGGTATGAGAAAGCTTATCAGGGATAAGTCTATCAAACCAAAGGATGATGGATGGTACGACTCGAGCTGTAAAGAGGCTTCTAGGATTAGAGAGGTATGCTTTCGGTTTTACAAAGCAAACCCTACAGAGGAAAACCGAACATATTTTAAACGAGCCAGAAATGATTGCAATGCTCATCTTCGGCGAGTCAAATTCGCCTAGGACCGAAATACTACAATGTTCCAAAGGTAGTAAAAATGTTTGGTCATTCGCGAAAAGAATCAAAAATACAGCCTCGTCGTCGATTCCAACGCTCATTTATAATGACACTCCAGTTGTCTACTCTAAAGACAAAGCCAATCTATTTGCTGCACATTTTGCAGCTTTCAGATTGTGCATTGATGCCGGCTGCACCCCCGAGTATTGAACACCCTATGGGACAGATCTCGTACTCGTGCAGTTGCTAGAGTTTTAAACGATCTCAACACTCACAAATCCGCTGATCCAGATGGTATTTACCCATTAGTTCTGAAGAGGTGTCCTTCCAAGCTGGCATTACCATTTCGTAAGCTTTTTCATCTATCCTATTCTTCTGGACTCTTCCCGAGAAGTTGGAAAACAGCCTTTGTCCAGCCCATACCCAAAAAAGGCGAGCCGTCGACTCCTTCTTCGTACCGACCCATAGCACTTACATCCATTCTTTCCAAGGTCATGGAAACGCTGATAAATTTTCAGCTCATGAAATATCTTGAAACCGATGATTTCGTGGGCAACGTTCCACTGGTGATTTGATGGTATATCTTACCGAACATTGGAACCGGTCTTTGTATCAATTTGGTGAAAGCACTCAATATTTCTAAGACATTTGACAGAGTTTGGCATCAAGCTCTTTTGTTAAAAATGCGTGCCTTTGGTGTCGATGATAAACTGCTTCATTGGATTAGAAGCTATCTTTTAGACCACTCAATTCAAATTGTTTTGGACGGATTCAAGTCTGAATTACACCACATAAATGCTGGCGTTCCCCAGGGCTCTGTTCTGTCCCCGACACTTTTTCTCATTTTTATTAATGATATCCTATCTGTGACTTCTAATCCAATTCACTCTTTAGCTGACGACAGCACTCTCAGCTTCTCATATAAGTTTGAGGAACGTCCCTCCACATCTCATGTGGAACTTAAATAACTAGACAGCATAATAAAATTGGGAGAAAACAATCGAGTAGAATTTAACGCTTCTAAAACCCAATGCTGTCTCCTGTCGTCCAAGCGAATCCCAAATCCCATGCCATTATCCATGAATGGCTCTTGCATCGAGGAAACTGAAAATCTCGCAATTCTCGGTATGTGCGTCAACGACAAGCTTCGTTGGAATGACCACATATTTACCGTCGCCAAAAATGCTGCGAAATGTTTAGGTTTTCTAACCCGGTGCAAGAAATTTTTCACTCCCTCTGACCTGGCTACTATCTACAAGGCCTTTATTCGCCCTAAACTTGAGTACAATTCTCATAACTGGTCTGGTGCGCCTAAAACCACCTTGCACCAACTAGATAGAATACAAAACCATGCGATAAAACTTATCGGTGACGAAAACATTAGGAAATCAATTGATTCGCTTTATCACCGCAGGAACGTCTCCTGCTTGCCACTGTTCTATCGCTTCTTCCACCAGCGGTGCTCAAGAGAAATAGCCAGTTGCATGCCACCTCTCCTTGTATTCAACCGCAATACTCGTGGCGCTCTAAATGCACGTCAGTTTACCCTTTAGCCCATCTTCGGACGTACAGTTAAGTTCAGGGATTCGTTCCTTTGCCGTACTTTTCCTTAACGCCCACGCTGTGCCAAGCATATTGCCGAACATAATAATGGTGCGAACCCCTTTTTGCGTGCTCGAATTATAAAAAATCAATTCATTTGATATTTCACTCAATTATATATAAAACCACATGAACCAGGTACAACTTGATCAAACTTCCATTTAAGCCGGCCCACGCCAAACGGCTGTGTAGCAGTAAATTTGACCTTTCATTTGATACACAAATTTAGGCCCGCCCACTTTTAAACACGCCCTCTGCTGAACTTTAATGAGAAAGTCATTTTTTGGCTCTAACTCTGTCGAGGGGGGTTGGATTAAACCCAATTTTTTATAAGATGGAAGGTATTTTTATTACCTTGTAACTATATGATACTAATGAACTTCGTAACATCCATCAAACCACTTAGAAAAATGCATTTTTCAAAAAACAGCTCAAAACTTTGGAAGCCCCTCTCTTCTTAAGAGGGCATTTCCGACAAACAAGATAGCGATTTTCGTGGTCAACTCAATATGGGCTTTCAGAGGGTGGTCTCCGAAAGCCCTAACCCGTTGGCCCCTAAAACGCACTTTAGCCTGAGTGGTAAATCGTTTAAATACCAGATTTATGAATGTTGAGATCGTTTAACATTCTAGCTACTTTGCGGTTTCTAGAAGCCTCTTGGCAGCCTTAATTATAGTAACCATTTTTCTTTGGTTTTATACTCTGAAAGGGATAGATAAATTGTCTCGTGAATTATGTTTGTGATCCTATCAGAAATAACATCCACACCACTATTAATATTATGTGACCCGGATATTAGGGTGATGACTTACAATGTCGGGAATTCTAGGGGGCTCATTCACTAGCCGAGTGAGATTGTTTAACTCAGCAAATAACTCAACCTCTGTGGTGTTATAAAGCCTGAATGGCGAAGTCAACTAGATTTGTGTGCATTGAAATGATGAATTGTATTTAAGTGGTGACAGATCTATTTAAATTTGTTCATTTAAATTTTAAATAACAATAAAATCCATTATTATTATTATCTTATATTATAATTATTCTTAGAGTTCCATTATTTATATTGTTTAATTGCTTATAAAAGCTTAATACACAACAACTGAAATGAATAATGAATAAATAATATAAAAAAAAAATAAAAAAAAAATAAAAAATGCTTAATACGTTTATTTTTGTTTTGTTTTAGTATTATTTTTTGTTGTCATAAACACAGTGTCCACACAGTGAATGATGTCCATGATATGGCGAAGCAATGCGATCATCTTTAACACCAAGCTGCGACTGTTCCGTTCAAATGTTGAATAAGTGCTGTTGTATTGGTGCAGCACTTGGAAGGTGACCGCTACTATCACAAAAAGATTACAAACGTTCGTAAATAGGTGCCTACGGAACTTCTTAAGGGTTTTGTGGCCTAATCGTATCTAACGAACATCTGTACCAGAGAACGGATCAGTAACCAATAGGCACAACCATCCAACGACGCAACTACGCAATGCAATGGAATCCGTTATCCCAGGATGGTAGAATAACGGGTCGTCCGAGAAATACATGGCGCAGAACACTACTACACTACGGACATAAATTGCGAGACCGCGTCGAGGAAAAAATAATGACACCAAGCTATACCCAGGCAGATTTCCGAGGTATCGGAATTATCAAATACCTGAGTTTCACTCAGTGCCAGAATTGCTTGTCTTTAGACATTTACGTATGTAAACACAGCGAAAAAATTCCTTCTCAGCCCAGGTATGCTGCTGAGATGCACTCTGAAATCACACATAACTACAAAAAACAAACACACAAAACACAACTTACCGCTTCTTTTAACCAAATTTGTGTAGTGGATGTCTCAACGTGGATTATTGACACAAATTGTTTTATTTTTCTTGTTGGTGTGTTTTTTTTGTGTTTTTTTTATTGCGCGAGTGCTGGTGCGCAGCACACCCGTACATGGCGGTGTACAGAGACAAACTGCGCGTTGTCGCCGCCTGTACTTACAAGAGTTGAATCCTCTATGGGACAGATTTTCTTTTGTACTCGTCAAGTGGCTAGAGTATTAAATGATCTCAACATTCATAAATATGCTGGGCCTGATGGCATTCGTGCTATAGTTTTGAAGAGGTGTTCTTCAACGTTGGCATTACAACTGCGCAGACTTTCCCATTTCTCTTATTCTTCTGGAGTCGTCCCAAGGAATTGGGAAAAAGCCTTTATCCAGCCTGTTCCTAAAAAAGGCGAAGCGTCATCTAGTATGTTAAGCCTGTTAAATTCTGACCTTGAAAGCATAACAAGGTGGGGACCACACAATATAGTTGAATTTAACGCTTCCAAAACTCAATGCTGTCGTCTAAGCGTAATTTAAACCTCAAAACTTTATCCATGAATGGATCCTGCATCAAAGAAACTGAAAAGCTTGCAATACTCGGTATGTGCGTCAAAAAGCTTCGTTGGAATGACCACATATTCACCATTACTAAGAATGCTGCGATTCCGGTGCAATACGTACTTCACTCCCTCGGACCAGGCTACTATTTACAAGGCATATATTCGCCCTAAACTTGAATAAAGGTGCTCCCAAGACCACATTCATTCAGAACCGCGCGATAAAACTTATTGAACCGTGATAAAACCGCTTGAACCTCGTAGGAATGTTTTCTGCTAGTCACTGTTTTATCGCTTTTTTTTCATACGCGTTGTTCAAAAGAACTCTCTGTTTCCGCATTTGTATTATTTGCAGTCATTCAAGACACATGTGCATAGACATCTCACTTTTTCCTCTCCTTAATTTTCGAACGCCCACGCTGTGCTAAGCTTATAAGGATTTAAACTCCTTGAACGTGTGTACATTATAAAAAAAAATAATAATGGTGGGAAACCATAATAGTAGGTCAATGATATGATTTCCAAACTTTTATTTCACTGATTCCCAAACTGTGTTTGCAGTGATTCTCAAAGTTTTCTTTCAGTGATTCTCAAATATTTTTAAGGCATTCTAAAATTAAAATTAAGAAATATTTTCTTTGTAAGACAATTAAATTAAATAATTCAAACGGTATGCGGCCACACTCGTCTATACATATATTGTTAAGAAATTTAGGCTTTCAAGTTCGTAAAGGATTTTGCAAATTAAACACAACACTAGTTTATTAATTTACAAACAACAACTTTAATAAACAAACAGTAAAAATAATACAAGTTCACAATTTACATTGGTGATAACTTTAAATGGACACATCAATACTTGTACTTCACTTAGGTGGTAACTTTATCTCTTTGCAAGAACTTTGTGAACTTGACTGGTTGAATTCTAAACAATGAACGAATCCTCTGCAGCGAACGCCACCTTTTATACTCATTGAAAAGTTTCCAGAAACTTCCAATCCTATAGACAGAAATATCCCGAAAATAGTAGCCACTTCCCTTATTTACAAATAACTATACTATAGTTAATAAACTACATGTACAATCATGTACTTTCACAGAAACCGGGCAAACTGCACAAACTGGTTTGACTACATTTTTGACAAGTACATAATGATTTAAACTTACAGGCGGTTACATTTTAGATAATCTAATAAATCTTACAGCCTAAAAGTATGCTTTTACTTTTCGTAGCAATATAATACACAAAGAAAACGTCGGTTCATTCGGCCGATTTTTTTAGGTTTTTGTGCTCGGTTTGTATAAATACATAATCGTACTTGCCTAAACATAAGGGCACAAAACAACTTATGCATGGAAAAATACATTTTGTGCAATTGCACAATTGCCCCACTTGTTTGAATAAAGAAGGTAATAACCCAATTTTTTTTATCGACACACGCTCAAGGGGTTAAAACCCTCTTGATGCTGGGAACAGCGTGGCCACTAAGGTATTAAGGAGCGAACGAAGAGATGTCGATGTGCATGAATTTTGAATGCCTGCGGGTCATATTGATGCGGAAGAGCTTGGTAAAGCATTCCACATTCGTGTTGTAAGAGTAAAGAAAAGAGTCTCTAAACTTAACAGTACGACCGAAGATGGGCTAGAGGGTAAACTCTTGAGCATTCAGAGCGCCACGGGTATTGCGGTTGAATTCAAGGAGAGGTGGTATTCAACTGGCTATTGACGTCGCTATGGTTATGTCACCGATAAGTTTTATCGTGCGGTTTTGTATTTTATCTAGCTGATGCAGAGTAGTTTAAGGCGCACCAGACCAGATATGGCAATTGTACTTTAGGGCGAATAAAAGCCTTGTAGATAATAGCCAGATTAGAGGAAGTGAAATATTTCTTGCACCATGTTAGGAAGCCAAGGCACAGCAGCATTTTTTGTGACGTTGAATATGTGGTCTTTTCATTGACGCACATACCAAGTATTCCTAGTTTTTCAGTTTTCTCGATGCAAGTGGCATTCATGGATAATGACTGGAGGTTACTATTTCGTTTCAACGACAGAAGACAGCATTGGGTTTTGGATGCGTTAAATTCGACTCTATTGTGTTTTCCCCACTTTGCAATGCTGTCAAGGTCAGAATTTAACGAGCTTAACATACGCTGTTGTTCGAGTTCCACATCCGAAGAGAAAGGACGGGAACCTGCGAACATATAAGGCCATAGGGCCCGATCACTCTAAAACTGTTAAAAAAATGTGTCCATCGGAGAAACACAAGTGTTTAAAATTTGAAGAAAATCGGGTTCATTTTTTAACAACTTATATGGGCTCCCCTCAAGCCTTAGGGCTCGATCACTTCAAACAAATTTACAAAAAGTTTCGTCCATCAGAGATACACATGTGTTTAAAATTTGAAGAAAATCGGGCTAATTTTAAATAAAATATGGGCACCCAGATCATCTGGGCCCGTTCACTCCCAAAATTTTACAAAAAGTTTTTTCCATCGGAGATACCCAGTGTTTAAAATTTGAAGAAAATTAGGCTAATTTTTAAAAGATTTATATGGGTACCCCTCAGTCCTCAGGGCCCGTTCACAGCAAAAACTTTACAAAAACCGGGTTAATTTTTTTAAAAAAATTGTATGGGGCCTCAGACCCCGGCATGCAAGCAAGCATGCAATTTGGACAGAAGAGCTTGGTGCCAAACTCTGTCAAATGCCTTTGAAATATCAAGTGCTACAAATTTGCTTTCACCAAACTTGTGAAAAGACTGGTTCTACTTTTCGGTGAGATATGCCATCATATCACCAGTAGAACGTTGTCCACGGAAGCCATATTGGCGGTCATTGAGTAGTTCTCGTGATTCAAGATATTTCATAAGCTGACGGTTAATAAACGTTTCCATGACCTTAGAAAGAAGGGTCGTTAGTGCTATTGGTATTCTTCAGAAGTAATGGGGGAATACCATCTGGTCGAGCGGATTTGTGTATGCTGAGGTCACTAAGAACTCTAGCAACTTCACGAGTACGAATGCAAATCTGTCCCATAAGATGTTCGCCACTCGAAACATCTTCCACTACAGGTGGAAGCAGAGCACATTCTGAAAGCGTGGAGCTAGCTGCAAAATGTGCAGCAAGTAGATTGGCCTTATCCTTAGAGCTGACAGCTGGAATGTCTTTGTGAATGAAAGTTGGAATTGACGACGAGACAGTATTTTTGATTCTTTTAACGAGTGACCAAAAATTTTTACTACTGTTGGGACATTGTAGAATGTTTTGCCTCAATCTTTGATCATGGACGAATTTGGCTCACCGCATTTTTACATTGGTATCATTTCTGGCACGCTTGTATTATTGTCGGGTTTCCTCTGTGGGGTTTGCTTTATACAACCGAAAGCTTACCTTCTTGTTCCTGGAAGCCTCTTTGCAGGTAAAATCATACCATCCATCATCCTTTGGTTTGACTGACTTAACTCTGAAAGGAATAGTCTTTCATACCAATTTGAATGATGTTTGTAATCGCATCAGCGGCGGCATTCACGTCACTATTGAGGAAGAATAGCGAACAGGTAAATGTCCTAAAGAATGTATTAAGGCCGTCCCAATTGGCTTTCTGGCAATGCCATTCGATTCTTTTTGGAGTTTTTTCCTTAACTGAGTGGTCTAGAAACGAGAAATAAACTGATACAATACAATGGTCGGTTGAGCCAAGTGGTGATGATACATTAACGGTATATTTATCAGGATCAGCGGTAAGAAACATGACTATGAGGCGGAATGATTCGCAATGTCAGGAATTCGTGTAAGATCATTCACGAGGTGACTATTTGACTATTTGGGAGCATCGACACATATAAGATGGGAGACAGAACCCCCATCTTAAGTTTCCGATGCTTTAAGCAGGAATTTTTGAATTCCACTTTGATGGGGAGATTGGAACTCAGTAAATCGTGTAAGAGGATGGTGTGGTCAACCGTGTCGAAAGCCTTGGACAAATCGAGTGCCACGACAGCAGTGCGCCAGAGCGGGCGATGGTGATTTAGACCGTCCGCAATGTGGGTCGTCAGCTCCGTTAAGGCAGTTGTAGTGCTGCGATGTTTTCTAAAGCCGTGTTGTTGGGTGGCGAGACTCAAATGTTGATGAAGGCTGGGGATGAGGACTGTTTCTAAAATTTTGGCTATAGGAGAAAGCAGCGAATTTGGTCTATAAGACAATCCTTCGTGGGAGGGTTTGCCAGGTTTTAAGACTCGGACTATCCTGGCAATTTTCTATACATTTGGTATGGCGAGGTTTTCCATGGTTATGTTGAAGATTTTTGCTAGATAATGCAGGCTGGAGTTATGTAGCTTCTTCAACATAAACGTGGATATACCGTCCGGCCTAAGTGCCTTAGATGGTTAAACCTTCCTTATGGCATCTTGAACATCTAATGCGGTGGTTTGTGTCGCATTTTAATGCTTTTAGTTTGCATAAAACGGGACGAAAAGAATTTTCGTGTGCTGACGGGTGTTCGACGAATTGACGTGAAAATGTGAATGTGCGCATTTTTTTAGTGTTTTCATAATGGTGGTCATTAAATGAAGTCGAAGTTAGGCCCTGAGATTGGGTTTTCCCAGAAAGACCTTTGACCGTGGACCAGAAAGCTTTTTGCAAGCCTAAGAGCTTTTGGCGGAAAGGATGGTATGACTTTTAGATTCTTCCGGCGGGAATGGATCCCACCAGAATCTACGCTTTCTACCGGCATCGGTAGGATTGTCGCACCTCATGGCCCTTCCGCTGCCAGTAATCTTGTAGGCGCATCTGGTGAATTTTCGCGACGACGCGCTCCATCTAGATCGTCTACCGGCAATGCTCCTGCAACGGTGGGTAGTGGTTTCACTACTGCCGACAAGCGTAGATCGACTTTGACAGTTAGGCCTTTGCCAGTAAGCTTGTTGGCGCATCTGTTGGATGTTCGCGATAACGCACACCATCTAGATCGTCGTACAAGGAACGGCGTATTGGTGTACGGATACTGAAGGCCCTAGGAGCAATTCCAGAGACCAACAGAACATCGAAGCAGGTCGCCGAGTTAAAATATGGCCAAGCCCTTATTGACAAGCACGAACAACGGACCAGCAATGACTCTACGTGTAAGCGACAAAGATCAGTGGAGGAAATCGATTCGATTTCAAAAAGACCTAAAGTGCACAACACCAGCACACGTCAAGTTACTCACCTGTGGTTTTAAAAAACGCTTTCTGCGTCCTGCCCTCTCATTTGTCTAAGAGGCAAGAAGAGACCACATTGGTGGACCTCTGAGTTATGGCATTTCAGGAGCAGCTGCAGGAAGTTAATCAACGTGGCCAAGGCTACTAGATTAGAAAATTACTGGGATGCTTACAAATGATCTCTCAAACTTTATAAAAGAGAATTAAGGACAGCCAAACGCTCTTCTTGGAGACTCTTCTGTGATAAAATAGAAGAAACTTATGAGGCGTCTAGGCTAAGAAAAATATTTGCAACCAAGCCAATAATGCCGAGCTGCCTGAAAAATGCAGGTGGCTCGTGGACTACTTCAAGTAAAGAATCGCTTAATCTGCTTTTAGATACCCACTTCACGGGAAGCTCCATGTGTTAAGTAATGTCAGCCTTGATAGGGCAGACACTAGTACAACTATCTCCAATGATCTGATAAATATGGACAAACTGCTTTGGGCGCTACAAAGCTTCAAACCGTTAAAAATGTGCAGGACCTGATGCTATAATTCCAGCCGAGCTCCAAAGGACTTCGGATATTCCTTTGCTGGAAACAATTCTTAAGAGTTGTCTTGATCTGGTCCATATTCCAGTTTTATGGAGGGAAGTAAACGTGGTTTTCATACCAAAAGCCGGCAAATGCTCGCATGTTAGTCTAAAGGATCTCAGACCCAATCAGTCTTTCATCATTCCTCTTAAAGACACTGGAAAGACTGATCGATATCTACATACGCACACGCATTGACTCATGTCTACAGATCAGCACGCGTATTGTAAACGCAAGTCTGTGGAAACAGCTATGCACACAGTGGTACGTTCTATTGAACATTCCCTTCACCACAAGTAGTACACAATGGTGGTTTTCCTAGACATTGAAAGAGCTTTTAACAACGTCAACACATCTGTGATTACGGATGCGCTGTCGACTTTGAGGGTGGACGACTCGCTTGGCGCATTGATTAATCTTCTGCGGATGACCTTGCTATTGCCGTCTCAGGAAAATACCCGAATACTTTAAAGGAACTCCTGCAAAATGCTCTTAACAGGCTAACTTGCTGGCCACATCGCTGTGGTTTAAGGGCAAATCCTCACAAAACTGAGCTTGTCCTATTCACCAGGAAATAGAAAGTTCCACTTATTTACCCTCCTTCCATAAAAGGTATAAGCTTAACATTCTCTGATAGAGCCAAGTATTTGGGTCTTATTTATAGGTCTTTCATCTATCTTGAATTTAGTCAGGATCCCAGACAACACACACTACACCATTCCGCAACTCCATTTCAACAAAAACTACCAAATTCCCCTTCAGATCATTCTGGGAAGAGGACGCTTACTTGGAAGATGAACACATTCATTTTTGCACAGACGGGTCAAAAACTGATGACGGAGTCGGCGGATGTGTTTTCTCAAAAATCTTTCCGTCTTCCAAATCACTGTAGTGTTTTCCAGGCTGAAATTATGGCGATCAGTGAAGCCTTGTCTTGGCTAAAGAGAAGTCATATCCGCTAAGGATATCCGTATATTCTCGGATAGCCGCACTAAAATCATTGGAATCAGTCTCCACAAATTCAATTTTAGCCATTAAGCCATAGCGACAAAGCCGATCTGGCCCAAGCTGGATCCGAAACGCTCCAAGTGTTTGATCTCTCACACATCGGTGCTATTGTAGGTGTCATCATTGGACACTGTCTCATAGGCAGGCATGCAGCAAGACTTGGAGTCTTCTCGAATGACTTCTGCAGAAGCTGCACGGATGAGGAGGAGGAGGAGGAGGAGACCATCGCCCATCTTCTCTGTACTTGTCCAGCCCTCTCCCAAAAGCATAAACTCCATATGGGAGTCATCAACATTGATATTGGTTGTTGTAGTAGCAACTATTAATTCGTGTTAGTCCAAACGTTGAGTTGAAGTGTTTGTGTAGCCTTCGGAACAGTCCAGGCCCAGAAATGCGGCTGCTTCGACAGGCTGTGTCCAAAGTGATAGCGGTGTGAGTAACGTCGGATGGGACGGGCAGCTGAATAGATGAGCTGTGTTATGTGGTGATGCACCACAGTCCGGGCATTGATCAATGATGCTTTCACGTAAGCGGTGTATGTAGCCATTCAGAAAAGAGCTCCATCCTGATCTCAGTTATGCCAGGGTTGATCTGGTTTGTCTGGGGAGGTTTTCCTTGCTTAGATGTATAGGGGGAGGGCGACCTCCCAACACGATGTTAATTTGGCGATCATCTAGTGCGGCTCTGACAGACGCTTGGTGTATTGCATTTAGGGCTGCTTTATAGTCTGCTGGATCTAGAGGTGTATGTGCGATGAATTGGTTTGTATCTTCGCGGAACATACGAATATCTGATCGGATATGCCTGGGTGGTGTGTTGAGGGTGAGCAGGTCACGGTTCGGGTGATCGGGTTTGTGACATGCCAGTAGGAATTGTTTGGCGAGAAGCTCGTTGTGCTCTTTCACTTTAAGAATTTGTGTTTCTTGATGGAGATGGTCCTCATGTGACATGCGGTGGCAGCCAGTGATGATGCGAAGAGCAGCATTCTGACAGGATTGAAGCTTCTGCCATTGTGTGCGGCAGAGGCGAGGTGTCCAAATGGGTGCCGCATAATTTAGTACCGATCTGCCAATCGCTTGATATGTGGTACAAAGGGTTTTTTCGTCCTTACCCCATGTACTGCCCGCTAGGGATTTGAGGACTTTATTTCTGGACATGACTCGCTTGTTGATGTTTCCCGAGTGAGTCGAAAATGTTAACAGATTGTCGAATGTGACCCCCAAAATCTTTGGATGTTTGATTGTAGGGATTGTCCTGCCGTGTATCGAGATGTCGAGCTGTAGGTTGACTTCTTTGGTCCAGGTGGTGAAAAGTGTAGCGGACGATTTTTCTGGAGACAGTATTAGATTTCGACCAGTAAAAAAGTCTTCTAGTGTATCGAGGTAGGCATTGATGTTTCTGCAAATGGCAGGGATGTCCTTGCCTGAGGAAAGAATAGTGCAGTCGTCTGCGTACGATATCAATTTGACTCCGGTAGGTGGTGCAGGGAGTTTTGCCATGTAGTGGTTGAAGAGTGTTGGTGAGAGGACCCCTCCTTGGGGTACACCTTGCTTGACTTTCCTGAATGGCTATTTTTTGTTCCTAAATTCGACGTAGGATTTCCTACCATTAAGGTAGTTGGTAAGCCAACGTTTCGTGGTGTTGGAAAGTTGTGACTCTAGGATGTCTTGTAGTAAGATGCCTAGGTCAACGGTGTCGAATGCCTTAGATAGGTCCAGTGCAACAAGGACAGTGCGGTCAAAGGGACGCTGTTGATTAAGTCCTTGCGAGATGAGTGTTGTGATCTCCGAAAGGGCTGTGGTTGTGCTGCGCTGCTAGCGAAAGCCGTGTTGGTGTTCAGCTAACTGGAGTTTGGAATGAAGCTGCGGAAGTAGTATAGCTTCGATTATTTTCGCTGTTGGAGACAGGAGAGAAATTGGACGATATGAGGATCCTTGAGCTGCCTGTTTACCGGGCTTGACTAGGGGAATAATTCTGCCCGTTTTCCAAAGGTCAGGGATGTCCAATGTTTCAAGTGAGAAGTTAAAGATTTGAGTGAGGTAAGTGATACCTGTTGAGCCAAGATGTTTGAGCATAATCGTTGCGATTCCATCCGGTCCAATGGCTTTGGAAGGTTTTACACTGCGTATGGCTAATTCAACTTCGGAGGGAAGTAGAATATGTGAGGTGTTGTCGTGGTCAAGGCTGTGCATCTCCCTGAGAGTATTGCGCTTGCTCTTGTTACAGTGCGTTGTGTGTTCTATGAACTGGCGGCAGAACATTGAGGAACATTTCCTGGGGCAGTCTTGTTGTGTGCTGTTGAATGTAATGGCTGTTAGGTCTCTGCGACTGGTGGTGTTGGAGAGCTCCTTGATAGTGGACCAGAGTTTCTTTGAGCTCACGTCACAAGATTGAAGGTACTCCAGCCATTTAGTTCGCCTATGTTGGTTGACTAGGCGATCGATCTCGTGATTTAGTAGATCGATTCTGGTATTCGCGGGGTTGATGCTGCGAATATGATCACGTTCGTTAGCGAGCTGGACTGCTTCTGCTGGGAAGTTAGGCCTAATTGTAGGTATTCTGCCGGCTGGAATGAAACGTGCAGCTGCTCTAATGATGATCTGGCGGAGGATCTTTTCACCTGAAATTGCGTTGGTGGGGGGTGGTAACAATTGTCTTTCGATAAACCTAGTGAAACTTGGCCAGTCCGCCTTAGCATAATTGACAAACGTGCGTTTTTCCGTTGACACAAAGTTATCGGCTTTATCCACTGGGTAGCTGGAACAGGTGGCACAGATCCTGGTGGGTGAGTTTTCATTGATGGTACCAAAGTTTGAATTATCGATTTGCTCAGCAATATGCGTGCCGCGATGACCATTCTCTAGATTCGAGTGCCAGCAATCATGGTTGGCGTTGAAATCCCCGACAATCAGGCGGTTACCGTCTGTAAGTAGATGTTCTAGAGAACTTGATAACTTTTCTTATTAATAAATATATAATTTGTATTCAACAACACTTCACCGAATTGTACAAATATTCGAGTAACGCTCTCATATTTCAGCAGCTGACACTGAAATTAGCTTAATTTTTTTGTTATATTTTAATATTCAGACCGGTTTTTGTCATGACAACGAATTCCATATAAAATGTATGTCTAGATTCGAGTGCCAGCAATCATGGTGGGCGTTGAAATCCCCGACAATCAGGCGGTTACCGTCTGTAAGTAGATGTTCTAGAGAAGGAAGGTAGCCGGATGTGCAGCATGTTGTTGGTGGAATATACACATTTGTTGTTTCAATTAGGGTGTCGTTGGACTTGACTGCAATGGTTTGTGTTTCGAGGTGTGGATCAGGTGTAATGGGTGCAGGTGTTGGCATGAGTCTGTAGTTGACCGAGTTGTGTACGATGAACGCAAGACCTCCTCCGCCTCCACTGTTTCTGTCCTTGCGTATTATGTTATAGTTGGTGCTTCTGGATAGTAAGCAGGAGGGAGTGAGCTTTGTTTCTTGTATGGCAGCAATTAAGATCCCATGGTGCTCCATATAGTTGGTGATTTCTGTTACTTTTCTCGTAAGCCGTTGCAATTCAGATGCATCACAGCGAAAGGTATGTGGTGTTCCTGTGTGGTATGTTGGTAGATTGCAGGTGGAGGTGAGACCGTGGATGTTGGTGTGGTGTTGATGAGCAAGTTGACGCTGTTTGTCGAATTATGACTGGTTATGGGGGATGTTGTTGTTGTTGTGGATGTTACGAAGACCCAAATGTCGTGAGAATAGATTGATATTGGTAGTCTCCTACGCTTCATACGAAGCTCTAATTGGTTCTTCGAGTAGGTGGATCGAAATTTTTCCTAAATCGTGTGGTTTCACAATGGACCATTACTGGTCTAAGTGTGCCGGTTCACTGACAGCCACCTAACCTAACCTAACCTAACCTTGCCTAAGCTTACACACGGGCACGCGAAGTTAATATAGAGAATTTAAAAAACGGAAAAAATAGATAGCTCGAAATCGTAGCAATTGTGGTCCTCGATTTTTCAATTTCCGAAGTAGTGACCACTTTTACATGTATATATACATTAACAGAAAGGTTGTTTAATTTCATATTCAATTGATAAAGTGATAGATCTGAATATTATGAATTTATATTTATATATTTACCGGTTTTTATAAATAATTACAGATTTATCACTTTTGCCGTAACAATTATGTAGTGTGTATGTGTTTGTAAATACCTGAAATAATCGAACAATATAAGCTAAAAACGATAAGGTTTTTATTTGTGCTCCCATAAAATCTACAAATACTTCCTTGTTGAAATATGGCGATACTCTGAAAAAGAGAATTATTGAATTAGTTGTTTTAGATCAAAACTTTTCTTTAAAAAACCTTTGCATTGGTGAGGGCTGTAGTGTGATTGTAGTCATTATTAATGGGACAAATTCCGAAACTGATTGATGGACTGAATTTTTATAAATTTGATATAAAAGAACGACAATAATAGGCAACTCCTGCAAAACCCTTAACGAAAGAATACCTTTCGGCAAAAGAGTATACTAAAAAGAATTTTTTTCTATAATCATTTCCGACTTAAATTTGTAATCAAAAAATTCTCACCGCTTGTGCAACTGTACCAGCCTCTGTGGTTTTCTCAACATGTATTGTTTTAGACGAATATGTTTCAGATAAATAAAGATCCAAATCCAAATCCTTAAGGTCATTGACTCGTATCTGAGAGGTAGGCTCAAAAATGTTTACCATATGACTTGGCAAATTGGTGTATACCTCTTTTACGAATGAAAGAAATTGTTGAATCTGAAAAAAAGCATATCGTTCCACTTAAAATATTTTTTTATTGGTCTTTGAAACCAAATTGAATACCTCGGGATTGTAAGAAGGCCGAAAATTTTTATGAAGTTCAATAATGATTCTTAAGCAGACTAGAACATTTTCTTCGTTATCAATACGCAGTAGTTTAAGCATAAGTGATATAATGGGCTTAACATGTTGACGTAGGTTTTCAGTGATTGGTAAACGATGAATCATTTCTAGTATAAGTTTTCGAATCTGAAAAATATCGACAAATAAAATATTATTAAAAATTTTATAATCTTGCAGCCGTATTACTAAAAAATCACTATCCGCTCGTTAACACAAGTGTTAGCTATCACACGAATAGAAAACTTATCCATTTGATAACTTTTCTTATTAAAAAATATATAATTTGTATTCAACAACACTTCACCGAATTGTACAAATATTCGAGTAACGCTCTCATATTTCAGCAGCTGACACTGAAATTAGCTCAATTTTTTTGTTATATTTTAATATTCAGACCGGTTTTTGTCATGACAACGAATTCCATATAAAATGTATGTTAAAAACTTAACCGCTCCTTATACACAAAATTCGGTGAGTTAAGTTATGCGCTCGTTGATAAAGCTAACTCACATTTATTAATGAAAATTACAAGTTAACAGATGTATTAGTGCTAACACACTGCTATTCAGTGTTTATTAATAAGGGGGTTAATATATAAAAACGAGGTATGTAGTAGTTTTCCCTGTATATGATTTTCATATAAAGAATATTCGAATAAAAATGAATTTTGCCGATATAAGTGTCGATTCTATAGTTTTCCGGGGTGGTGATGTGGTCAGTTGGTGTGTTGGTCAGCTGGTGGGTTATTCAGTTGGCGGGTTGGTCAGTTGGCGGGAGGTCATTGGGTGAGGTGGTCTGTGGATGGGTGGTCAACTGGCGTGAGGCTGGGGGTTAGTGGGCTGGGTGACGTGGCTTTAATGGGTGGGTGTTAACTTGGGTAGGGGTCAGTGGAATGGGTCATCTGGGAAATGCCGGGTTTGTCAGCTTTGTGCTGGGATTGCAGAACGTCATTGGAAATCTGCAAAGCGCAACGTTCCTCATACTGATCCCAAAAACCAGCGACTGCGAAAGCCAAAACTTCCTGCGATAGCAAGACATTGCAGTCGGAGATGACAACCTCTTCGCCTGGAGAGTGTGGTGGAAAGATCACCGATTTGGGGCATGCAGAATGTGCGGCAATTACCATAACCACTACTGCACCACTACTGCAAGAACGTTTCAGACGGCATAGTCAATTTCTACAAGGTCCTTCTGACAACAACAACCACAACAACAACCACAACAACAACAACCACAACAACAACAACCACAACAACAACAACCACAACAACAACAACCACAACAACAACAACCACAACAACAACAACCACAACAACAACAACCACAACAACCACAACAACCACAACAACCACAACAACAACAACCACAACCACAACAACCACAACAACAACAACCACAACAACCACAACAACAACAACCACAACAACAACAACCACAACAACAACAACCACAACAACAACAACCACAACAACAACAACCACAACAACAACAACCACAACAACAACAACCACAACCACAACAACAACAACCACAACAACCACACCAACCACAACCACAACAACAACCACAACAACAACCACAACCACAACAACCACAACAACCACAACAACCACACCAACAACAACACCAACAACAACACCAACAACAACACCAACAACAACACCAGCAACAACCCCAACAACAACACCAACAACAACACCAACAACAACACCAACAACAACACCAACAACAACAACAACACCAACAACAACACCAACACCAACACCAACACCAACACCAACACCAACACCAACACCAACAACAACAACAACAACAACAACAACAACAACAACAACAACAACAACAACAACAACAACAACAACAACAACAACAACAACAACAACAACAACAACAACAACAACAACAACAACAACAACAACAACAACAACAACAACAACAACAACAACAACAACAACAACAACAACAACAACAACAACAACAACAACAACGCAAACATTAAAAACAAAGCCTGAAAATGTGACAACGTCGCCGGCGGCTGAGAATATTCAGTAACGTTTCAACAGTCATCCAAATCCACCCGTTTGCCGATGCTTCCGAAAAAGCATATGGAGCAGTGATATACCTACGAGCAATACTGAAAGATGGACTAACGATAACGATAACCACAACTATAACTATGCTACTAACGCATGCAAGAATCAAGGACGAACTAAAATTTAAAAACGTACCAATATATTTGTGGACGGACTCTGAGATTGCCCTGGCCTGGATTAATTCTCCTTCGTCGTCGTTCCAAACATTCGTGGCTAACAGAATCGCTGCTATTCAGGAACTTTTACTCCCCGACCAATGGCAATCAAAGCAACTCATACTGAGGATCAATAACTAATGTACAAAATCAACCATTCATTTGCAGTGCTTCAGAGAGTTTTTAGATATGTACTTCGCTTCACCAAACATGCTAAGTTTCCCAAACCTAAACGATAAGACGAGATTACCTTGACTCCCCAGGAACAAAATTATTCATTAGTTGTCATAACCCGAGCAATGCAAACATGTAACTTTAAGCAGGAAATCCATGATCTAAAAACTTATAAAGAACTAAAACGAACAAGTCACCTTTCGAGTCTTGCCCCATTTTTAGACGGTAAGGGAGTAATTATAGTAGGAGGACGATTGGAGTCTTAAGCACTATCATATAACGCAAAACATCCAATACATCTCCCGTACAGAAATCCATTTGAAAAACTGTTATTTAGAGGGATTCATAAAAGGAATATGCACTGTGGACCTCAGACACTTCTGGCTCATGTTAGACAACAAAGGTGGCCCTGCTACGGAAAAAATAATTTATGAACTTTCATGTAATACACATTAACACCCAAACCTCCTTCGAACCATTTAGAAAAATGCATTTTTGAAAAAATTAAGACTTTAGAAGCCCGCCCTTAGAATTTAGCCCGTAAATAGAACCTTTCCACAATCCAGGCTATCTCTAGAAAAACGCCAGGTTTTGTTTCGTGCGGTTAGCTGCAACGATTTTGCTTTATTTAGCTCATGCTTCCAGGCACGCTGCTTGCCTTGTTTAACGTGTGCACGCATTTTAATTAACAACACAATTCTACTGCATTCAATCCGTTTCCAAACTTATTAGTAAATGATAATTTAATATTTGAGAAGTAATTCTCTTAAAGTGGATAGTATTTTTTAAACAATTTTTATTTTTGACACTGCGAAAAAATGACAAGTTTTATTTAATACTTGCAAATTAAAAAGTTAAAATCGCAAAGTGCAAGACCAATTTGATAATTGCAATTTATTAAGAATGTGACATTTGTAAAATTTATTTAATTGTCACTTTACAATAAATCAATAATGATACGTGCAAAGTTAAAAGTATATTTGTGTGATGTCCTAGGTTTCAGAATTGCACAATCTTACTGAATAAGTAGACAAAATGGCTTTAGCTGCTTCATCTTTTCTTTCAACGCCTGGGAACTGTAGGTGTTAGTGTTCACCCCACCTTCCATTTAATTTATTGTTTATAGTTTTCGCAAAATCTCATTTTGAAATTAAAGTTTTCTTGAGAGTGGGTAATGGATTTTGTAAATAACAACACAGCACAAGTACGTTTATTTAAAGATTACAACTTTAATTAACAAATTGGAAGAGTTCACAAAATTACACTGGTGATTACATATTATTCAGTTATAGCACTATTATTCACATGGTTACGATGATAGTATAAACAACTAAACAAACACACAGTCTCTGAACAACGAACACAACAGACGCCAGTCTGTGAACAAACCCCACTTGTCATTCCTATGTATTAGAATTAATGTGTGCAAATCTGATAAGTGCCAATTACATATTTTCTTATTCTAAAGGGTGTTTTTTTCGGAGGTTTGTTTTTCCGATAGATGTCGTTTTATTTTATGACAGTTGTTTTGACAGCTCAAAGTGGCATTTCTACTCAGTATTGTTAGGCAAATCATTATGAATAGGTTAACTCCAGAACAACGTTTTTAAATCGTGGAAATTTATTTTCAAAATCAGTGTTCAATTAAAAATGTTTATAGAGCACTTCGTGAATTTTATGGTGCACATAATCGTCCGTCAGAGACCACCATAAAGAACGTCAACAAACAAAATTGTCGCATTTGGAGCAAAGATAATCCACACGCCGTTCAAGAATTACCAATGCATCCTGATAAATGTACTGTTTGGTGCGGTCTATGGGCTGGTGGGATCATCGGTCCATATTTCTTTAAAAATGAGGAAGGACGACGCGTTACCGTGAATGGAAATCGATACAGAACCATGTTAAATGAGTTTTTGTTGTCAAATCTTGAAGATATGGATATGGATGAAATGTGGTTTCAACAAGATGGTGCCACTTGCCATACAGCACGTGAAACAATCGACTTATTGAAAGAAACTTTCAACGACAACATTATTTCGAGAATTGGTCCGGTGAATTGGCCTCCGCGTTCGTGCGATTTGACGACACTCGATTACTTTTTGTGGGGATACGTGAAGTCATTGGTTTATGTGGATAAACCTCAATCGATTGACGCTTTGGAAACCAATATTCAACGTGTCATTGCTGACATACGCCCTCAAATGCTTGAAAAAGTGCTGGAAAATTGGACCTCCAGAATGACATTTGTGAAAAATAGTCGTGGTAGCCATATGCCAGAAATTGTGTTTAAATGTTAAATGCCAAAAAATTATCTACCAAATAAAAAAAAATTTTGGTCATTTCATAATTTTATATGTGTTTTATTCAAAAAAAAAATCGGCAACCTCTTTAAAAAACACCCGTTATTTGTAATCCTGCGTCTTATTTATATTTAAGGAACCGTTTCCAGTCAAAACAGTGGCGACGAGGATAAAGAACAAATTTTTTACGCATAATGCTTCGGAAAAAAAAAAAGTAAAATAATCTCGGCACCATGGAAGAACTCGTCAAACGTTTGATGCAAGCTCAAAATGAAACACAACAACAAATAGCAGCACTCATGCAACAAATGGTTCAGCAGCGAAACGCTTCGCCAGCCAATCTAGCGGATGCAGTTCACCGACCAGCAGCGACACAAACACATAAGCACCTGTCCGATCGAATGGAAAAATTCTGCTACTGCCCGAAGGACGGTGAAACGTTCGACCGCTGGTACGCTCGCTACGAGCACATCTTTACAGAGGAAGCACAGACATTGACGGTCCGCCAGCGGGTGAGTTTGCTCACTAAGAAGTTGTCAACCTCGGAGTACCGACGCTTCGCTGACCGTATACTGCCAGACACCGTACAAACCATCACTTTCGAGGAGCTGAAAAAGATTTTTGGATGGAAAGAATCTGTTTTCACACTCCGCTACAAGTGTTTGAGCATCACTAAAAGTTCAGGAGAAGGTTGGGACGATTTCGCTAGCCAGGTCAACATGAAGTGCGAAAAATCCGAGATAGCCACGTGCACAGCCGACGATTTTAAGGTTCTCATGTTCGTCAAGGCGCTCACGGGAGCTGAAGACTCGCTCGTTCTCGAAAAGCTTCTCATTAAGCTCGAGGAAGTCGAAACAACAAGTGCAGCAGCAGCCAATCCAAAGAGGGATTCATAAAAGGAATATGCACTGTGGACCTCAGACACTTCTGGCTCATGTTAGACAACAAAGGTGGCCTTGCTACGGAAAAAATAATTTATGAACTTTCATGTAATACACATTAACACCCAAACCTCCTTCGAACCATTTAGAAAAATGCATTTTTGAAAAAATTAAGACTTTAGAAGCCCGCCCTTAGAATTTAGCCCCAAAATAGAACCTTTCCACAATCCAGGCTATCTCTAGAAAAACGCCAGGTTTTGTTTCGTGCGGTTAGCTGCAACGATTTTGCTTTATTTAGCTCATGCTTCCAGGCACGCTGCTTGCCTTGTTTAACGTGTGCACGCATTTTAATTAACAACACAATTCTACTGCATTCAATCCGTTTCCAAACTTATTAGTAAATGATAATTTAATATTTGAGAAGTAATTCTCTTAAAGTGGATAGTATTTTTTAAACAATTTTTATTTTTGACACTGCGAAAAAATGACAAGTTTTATTTAATACTTGCAAATTAAAAAGTTAAAATCGCAAAGTGCAAGACCAATTTGATAATTGCAATTTATTAAGAATGTGACATTTGTAAAATTTATTTAATTGTCACTTTACAATAAATCAATAATGATACGTGCAAAGTTAAAAGTATATTTGTGTGATGTCCTAGGTTTCAGAATTGCACAATCTTACTGAATAAGTAGACAAAATGGCTTTAGCTGCTTCATCTTTTCTTTCAACGCCTGGGAACTGTAGGTGTTAGTGTTCACCCCACCTTCCATTTAATTTATTGTTTATAGTTTTCGCAAAATCTCATTTTGAAATTAAAGTTTTCTTGAGAGTGGGTAATGGATTTTGTAAATAACAACACAGCACAAGTACGTTTATTTAAAGATTACAACTTTAATTAACAAATTGGAAGAGTTCACAAAATTACACTGGTGATTACATATTATTCAGTTATAGCACTATTATTCACATGGTTACGATGATAGTATAAACAACTAAACAAACACACAGTCTCTGAACAACGAACACAACAGACGCCAGTCTGTGAACAAACCCCACTTGTCATTCCTTTGTATTAGAATTAATGTGTGCAAATCTGATAAGTGCCAATTACATATTTTCTTATTCTATTTGTAATCCTGCGTCTTATTTATATTTAAGGAACCGTTTCCAGTCAAAACAGTGGCGACGAGGATAAAGAACAAATTTTTTACGCATAATGCTTCGAAAAAAAAAAGTAAAATAATCTCGGCACCATGGAAGAACTCGTCAAACGTTTGATGCAAGCTCAAAATGAAACACAACAACAAATGGCAGCACTCATGCAACAAATGGTTCAGCAGCGAAACGCTTCGCCAGCCAATCTAGCGGATGCAGTTCACCGACCAGCAGCGACACAAACACATAAGCACCTGTCCGATCGAATGGAAAAATTCTGCTACTGCCCGAAGGACGGTGAAACGTTCGACGTCGCAGATTCAAGCTTGAACGTCCTCCGCAGCGACTGGATGGAAGCTCTCGACCTATGGAACGTTCCCCTCGCCAGCATCTGCAACAACATCCGACTCGACGCTTCACAGAAATTTCCAAATGAGTTGAAGACCAGATTTCCAGCTCTTTTCAAAGATTCGCTCGGCCTTTGCACCCAAAAGGCATCGCTGACGCTCAAACCAGGCGCGAAACCAATTTTCCGCATCAGCCGTCCAGTTCCGTTTGCCGCTATGGAGCCTATCGAGAACGAAATCAAACGTGTACAGCTCTTGAACGTGATTAGCCCCGTCCGATACTCGGCATACGCCGCACCAATTGTCGCGGTCAAGAAGAAGGATGGACGAGTTAGAATCTGCGCCGGCTACTTAACTGACTTAAATGATTTGCTCGAGCCGGAACAATTTCCACTGCCAACGCCTAATGAGATTTTTGCTCAGCTATCGCCATTCAAACTCTTCAGCAAATTCGACCTCTCAGACGCGTTCGTTCAGGTCGAGCTCGACGACGACTCAAAGAAGCTGATGACCATCAACACTCACTGCGGACTTTTCCAAGTAAACCGGTTGCAGCCAGGAGTCAAGCCAGCACCGGGAATTTTTCAAAGACTTGTGAGCGGCATGATGAGCGGAGCAAAAGGCGCTTTTCCGTTCATCGACGACTTCATCGTGGGAGGAACCGATCAAAACAACCACGACAAGAACCTATGCGAAGTTTTAAGTCGCATTCAGGAGAACGGTTTCCGGTTTCCATCTCAAGATCAAAAAGTGTGGATTCCGTCAGAAACAACTTGAATTCCTTGGTCACATAATCAACGCGAACGGCATTAAACCGAGCCCAGATAAGATCAAGACGCTCCAGAGCATTCCACCTCCGACAGACGTCAAGCTGCTTCAGGCATTTCTGGGAGCAGTCACCTGGTACGGAAAATTCATTCCTGGTATCAAGAAACATCGCGGCCCATTAGACGAGCTTCTTAAATATTATGTCACGTTTGCATGGAAAGCAAAACACCAGGAATCTTTCGACGAGCTTAAGACAATTCTGACATCGGACCTCGGACTTGCTCATTACGACCCAACTAAGAGGTTGATCGTTGCCGCTGACGCTTCCAGCTATGGAATGGGAGCAATTCTCATGCATGAGATGCCAGACAAGTCTTTGCGCCCTGTAATGCATGCCGCACGCTCATTCACAACAGCAGAAAAAAACTACCCGCAGATCCAACGAGAAGCTCTGGCGCTCACATTTGCCCTTCAGCAGTTTCACCGCTACATTTATGGTCGCAAGTTCGAGCTCCAGACGGACCATAAACCCTTGCTCGCAAACTTCGGCAACAAGGGAGTTCCGGTACACACGGCAAGTCGTCTTCAACGCTACGCTTTGATATTGCTCGCATACGACTTCGAGATCAAATACGTCGACACAAAGAGCTTCGCATACGTGGATTTCATCTCTCGACTCATTAGTCAACATGCAAAGCCAAAGCAGACGTCTTCGTGATTGGAAAAATGGGTTCCGAAAAAAATAATCGCGAACCGTCGCCCTTCTCGCGATTTAAAATAAACCTAAATCACGAGCCACAAGACTCCAACTTCATTGCAAAGGTTATTGCAGAAGGCTCACTAGGTTGTTTCGCCATCGACACCGCCAAGAAGCTGCCAATAACCTTTGAAGCTATTCAGCAAGAAACGAGTCGAGACGAAACATTGAAGGGAATCACAAGCTTCATTGAAAAGGGCTGGCCACGCAAACGAGAGCAAATCCCTGATGCTGAGGCTGCAGAATACTACCCAAGACGAGGTTCGCTCACAATCAGCAACGGTTGCATTTTCTTCGGTGATCGCATCATCATTCCGAAGCGCTACCGCAGCGAAATCCTCATAGATCTACATCAAGGTCATCTTGGCATTGAGCGCATGAAGCTATTAGCTCCACAGAAAGTCTCCTGGCCTTCGCTCGACAACGACATCGAAAAGACAGTTCGAACCTGTCTGAATTGCGCAACGAACGCGTTTTCACCGATTAAAGCTGCACTGCAGTCGTGGCCGATTCCAGAAGCCCCATGGTTGCGATTGCACGTCGACTTCGCTGGTCCAGTCAATGACTTCTGGTATTTTGTCATCATTGACGCCTTTTCAAAATGGCCAGAAGTCTACAAGATGCAGAGCACGACGTCCCAGCAGACAATAGACAGACTCGAAGAAGCCTTCGCAAGACACGGCAATTGCAAAACAATCGTGATAACCGACCGCAATTCACATCGGAAAATTTCAAGGAATTCTGCGCAGAAAGAGGAATCGAGCACATCATCACAGCGCCTTATCATCCGCAAGCGAACGGTCAGGCAGAACGGTTCGTGCAGACGCTGAAACAGGAACTCAAGAAGCTTCAGAAGGATGGAAACGCTAATGAAATCTTGCGAAAGTTTCTTAAGCACTACCGCTTCACGCCATCATACAACCTTGGATCAAAATCGCCGCATGAGCTGATGATGGGACGACAAGCAAGATCGAAGCTCGACTTACTTATGCCGACTACGAAATGTACAACGGAACGAAACCACAAGATGGAACAGCAGTTCAACACTCACCACGGTGCTAAGGAAAAGACGTTTGAGATAGCCGACAAAGTTTTCGTTTAAACCCACTTAAGCAACAACCAGTGGCGCTGGGTTTCAGGAGAAATCTTGTGTAACGTGGGAACGGTCAAATACAAGGTACAAACTGATATACGAGAAATCATTGCTCATGCAAATCAGCTCAAGAAACGGTACACGTATCTTGACAATGGCCGCAACGTTCTTCTGGATAGTTTTGACATCCGTGTTCCAGAACAGCAAGAGATTGAGCCCGAAATGTTTGTTACGATGATAGTATAAACAACTAAACAAACACACAGTCTCTGAACAACGTCTCTGAACAACGAATACAACAGACGCCAGTCTGTGAACAAACCACACTTGTCATTCCTTTGTATTAGAATTAATGTGTGCAAATCTGATAAGTATTATATTTTTTTATACTATTTGTAATCCTGCGTCTTATTTATATTTAAGGAACCGTTTCCAGGATCACAACACACATAGCCATAGGTAGCTCTATCTAATTCTCAAGTAATCTGTTATAATTCCAAATATTAACTAACTTACTACGAGAAAATATCGGGTTTTTATAATTCATCAGCTGTTTGGAGAAGGTTCTATTCTTAACATAGTAACAAAAGTATTTTACAAAAAGAAGCAGACAGCAAATACCAAAACATTCTGGTACATTTTGTATAAAATTTCCCCACACAAAATTTTATGCAAAATTTTCCCATATACCATTTTATATACAATATTGTTACGAAATTCAGGCTTTCGATTTCGTAAAGGATTTTGCAAATAAAACACAACACAAGTTTATTAATTTACAAATAACAACTTTAATGAACAAACAATAAAATTAACACAAGTTCACAATTTATATTGGTGATTACTTTTAAATGCACACAAAAACAGTTATGATACGATTCACAATAATTCTCTTAAGTTGTAGCTTTATCACTTTTCAAGAACTTTTACAACTTTACTGGTTGAATTCCAAATAACTTATCATCTCTCTGCAGCGAACGCCACCTTTTCTACTCATTGAAAATCTTCCAGAAACTTCCAATCTTATAGACAGAAATATCGAGAAAAGACCAGAAAATTGTAGCCTTATTCCCTTATTTACAACTAACGATACTTATATGTAATGAGTCATCTTCTAAAAATAGACATGTTCAATCATGTTCTTTTACAAAAACTGGGCAAACCGCACAAACCGGTTTGACTATATTTTTGAACAGTACATAATGATTCAAACTTACAGGCGGTTACATTTCAAATTTCTAATAACCTAAAATGTTACAGCCTAAAAGTATGCTAGGATTAGGATTTGAATTCTATTATACTCGTATGAGCTACTAACTACTTTTCGTAACATTTCCCCCACCTTAATTCTGTTCGTCCCGAACAGATTCAGTACTCCTTCTGTTGTTGTACCTTGTCAATCTGTCAGTGTGAACAACATTCATTTTACATCTGGGGCTTTGTTGAATCCGATATACGACATCATTAATCCTCTTAATTGTTGTTGTTGTTGTATTAAATGGTATATCTTCAGATTCACATGGGATCAATGCTGGCGTGCCTTAAGGATCATCCTTGTCTCCCACGCTCTTCTTGATATATATCAACGACCTGTTGTCTTCTACAACCTGTGATATCCATTCATTTGCTGATGATACAACACTATCGGCCTCCATTGAGTTTGTCAATCAAAAAGAATGCAATTCTCGCTTGAATGGTTCGCGTGAATTAATGAATTTGACTATTCTGTCTAATATTCAAATCATTCTTGATTGGGGCATTTCTAACAGAGTAGAATTTAACCCAAATAAATTCCAGTCTTGCCTTTTTTCTCAGAAGACAACTCAACATTATGTTCCTCATGTTATTAATGGTACCTCTATTGCGAGATCTGATTCACTTAAGTTGTTAGGTTTAAAAGTATCAAGTGATCTTTCCTGGAAAGAACATATTTATAAAATTTCAAAAAGAGCTAGCCAATGTTTAGGCTTCATAAGACGTTGTAACTTCTACTTCACTCCCTCTGAAGTGTTAAGATTATATAAATCTTATGTTAGACCAATTTTAGAATTTAATTCATATGTGTGGGGTGGTGCTCCAAGATCGCATTTGGTTCATCTTGATGGTGTTCAGAATAGAGTTATCCGTTTGATAAACGATGTAACCATTACTTCTTCTCTTGATACTTTGGAGCACAGACGAAATGTAGGAGCTTTATCAGTTTTCTATAAATTTTACGCCTGATTTAAAGACTACTGTAGTCTGTCAAGACTCTTCAAATCCAGGAATTTAACCATAGCATCCAAGCTCCTGGTATATAAGACAATGGTCATACCAGTGCTTACATATGGATCCGAGACTTGGGTGCTTAGCAAAAGCACCCAAGGACTTTTAGGCGCGTTCGAGAGAAAGTCTTACGAAGAATTGTTTGCCCCGTATGTGAGGAAGGACGACTCCGGAGACTATAATGATGAAATCTACGAGCGTTACCGCGAAGTCGACATCATGAAGAGAATTAAGATCGGTAGGATCCAGTGGGCAGGACACCTAGCTCGCATGAGCAAAGATAATCTCGCTCGGAAAGTCATTTGCAGTAGGATTTATGGAACACGACAGCGAGGCCGGCCAAGCATACGCTAGAAGGATGACGTAGACCAGGACGCCTAGAGTTAAGGGATGACAAACTGGATGGCCTCGGCTCGAAATCGGGTGGAAAGATTTTTTGCGGGAGGCCAGGACCGGACTGGTTGTAGATGATGATAATCAAAATAATAATAACTTTGTGTTACGATTTTGTTTTGCGATTTTGTGTTACGATTTTGCGTTATGATTTTGTGTTACATTTTTTAACTCTTGTAACTAAGTCATTTCTCAAGCGATTTCTATGAAATTCGCTATGTAGGACAAAGATGCGACTATAAAACTTGTTCCTATGGAAAATCTGTGAAACGGTCATTAGGGATTGGAATTTCGGGAATTAAGCCCTTTCTTAAGCGATTTCTATGAAATTCAGTATGTAAGACTTTTCCCTATGAAAATTCTGGGATACGGTCATTAGGGTCTGGAATATTGGTATTTACTTGGGTGAGGGTCAGTGGGATGGGGCAGCCGGGAAACGCTGTGTGTTTTCGCTATTTCATCAACATAAAAATTAAAGCATGTTTGTTTGTTTCCTATACAAATGAATCATATCAATTAAAAGTTCGTTTAGGATGCTTCAATGATGTGTGGAAGGAACAGTAAGCATATTTATGCCAAACAAAAACCACTTCTTGGAGGGTTTAAAATTGGGTATCATTTATAATTTACACACAAGTTTTCAGCTGTACTTGGCTGAATTGATTGAGACGAAAATTCATATTTAAGCTTTTTACATAAATTGGGAGGGCCCAGTTGATTTTGGCGGAAATCGGCCAAACGGAAGTGGTAGTCGTAGTAGTAAACTACTATAGGAAAATGCAAAAAAAATTACAAAAAAAACAACCCATAAAAATTAAAATTTTTCATCTAAATTCTCTAATCGCAGAAATTGATATGGGAGCCCCTCGATCCTGGGCCATTTTATTTTTATTGTAGGAGAAAATCATCGAAACAGACATTTGACATCAGATGTTAAAATTGAAAATGCTCAGATCATTTTATTCTGAGCACGTAGAGCACGCTCATACTCTGAGCAAATAAGAAACACGAGCAGTTATCTTGAGAACTCTTTGACTGCTCTGAACTAATTTATGAAAACGCGAAATGACAGAATATTGTGAAAACTTGTTGTTCTATCTGTAAGTTGATATCGACAACAAAAAAAACGACATCAATAAAAATACAATTCAGTAAATAAAAAATGTAAGTTGAATTAAGCATAAAACATTTATGTCTCGTTTCATTTGCTGGGTTCATTTGTGCGTGAGCTAAGATTTCTCTCTCTCTCTCCACCACCAAAACCATGCAGCGCAGCCGACTGCGCAGCACACACCGCACACAGTCCATAAAGGGCGACGAATATCTGATGCCAGTATAAATATTTAAAAAATGTATAAGGGCCTTGCGGCCGAACCCGAGACCCGATCACTACCAAATTTTCGAAAAAGTATTGTTTATTGGGTATACACATGTGTGTAAAGATGTGTTGAAGAAAATCGGGTAAATTTTTTAAAATTTTTGTTTGGGAGCCCCCCGACCCCGCAGCCCGAGGGGCCTCAAAATTTAATAGAAAGTGTTGTCTCCGGAAATACACATGTGTGCAAAATTTCAATAAAATCGGGCCATGGGAAGTGGGTTAAAAATTGATCGCAAGAATCCACGACAGACGACCGACGACCGACCGACGACCGACGACCGACGACCGACGACCGACGACCCACGGGCAAGTGAAGTTAATATAGAGAATTTAAAAATAAATGTGAAACTGTTTGTTTGTTTGTTGCCGATATTAGTATCGATTATATAGTATATAGTAGAGCCCTGCATCGTATAGTAATATCCGCGGATATCCGCAATTATCCGCTTTCCGCGGATTAAAGCGGATATAACCGCAATAGTTTTTGTCGGATGAGTGCGGATGCGGGTTTAGAAATCTTATCCGCATTTTGCGGATATTCCATTGTATCCGCATGCATTATAATTGCAAATTGTGCTTTCTTTAAGGTTGCAATAACATAACATATATTGTACTAAGGAAACAATATGAGAAAAATGTATAGTTAATTCAGGATAAAAAAGACAAACGAGATTGTTTTTTTTACTTACAATTACAAATTTGTTAATTAATAGCTGCGTTTTCCTAAAAAAAACCATCGGGTCGAGTTCGCTATAGCTTTTTTGAAATTTATCCAATTTAAAGTATAAAATTTATATTTTTTAAATCAAGTAAGTTAGATCGAGTAGTCTTCTTAGTATAACAAAAAAAATCCGTCATAAAAGCTCCTTAAGTATCTTGTAATATCGTTGTTTTGTATAGCTCTGATAACATTTCACAGATTTGTTCAAAACTATACAGAAAAACGTTATTAAAAGAAAACTACGGAACTTTTATGAAGTGTTTTTCTTGTTATACTTAGAAGAGTATATGATCTTATTTATTTGATTTAAAAAAAAAATAATTTTAGAAAAGCGAAGTTAATACAACAAAATTTGTAAAAAATCAATTTTGCGGATGCGGATTTTAAGATTTTTGGCGAGTGCGGATGCGGATCGGATGCGGATACGAAAAAACGTATCCGCGCAGGGCTCAAGTATATAGCGAGGTAGTGGTATGGTAATTAATAAACTCTGTGAGGTATGTAAAGGGTGCGCAATCTACTGGTTCGTTTTTAAATCATATGCTCAGGTAACTTGTTTTTGAACGATTTGATTGAAATTTTGACATAGGGTGTGACAGAATCCATCGATCCCAACTCGACGCCAATCGCAGCAACTGGCCATTATTCGCACCAGCCTGAGCTGAACACTGCACAAAGACCTCGGATTAGTTGCTTACAAGGTCTAGATGACTCAGGAGTTGAAAGCAAATGACCATCCGCTTCGATATCAGTTCTCTGCGTAGGCCATACATAGACTAGCTTGATAATAATGCCGATTTTGGTAGAAAAATCATCATTTCAGTCGAAGTGCAGTTCCATCTCGGGTGCTATGTAAACAAGCCAAGCAGAACTGTCAGATTTGGGGTTCGGAGCAGCCACACGTAATCCTAGAGAAGCAAATGCATTCACCAAGAGCGACAGTTTTGTTTGGAGTGGTGACCCATTTTTCTTCGAAAACACTCCTGGACACGCCGATACCGTCAATGGCGAGCGTTAGAGCCAGCTGACCAACTTTATATGGCCTCAAATCAAGGATTTCTTTTGATTTACCTCCTATTATTATATTATAAACGATTTATTATTACATATTTATTAGACTGTAATGTAATGGCTGTTTGAACAGTGGAATTACTTGTAATTATATATAATATCCCTGTTCGTTATATTGTACTAAAAAACAATAAACTATTAAAAAAGGCTAACTATGACCTAAGAGCACAATCAATTGAATGTATTTAGCAAATGATTGTGCTCTTAGGTCATAGTAAGTCTTTGGCTAAACAACGGTACGTCCGGCATTCGACACCCCTCACCGTAAAGCCATAATGAGCAGATTGCGAAAATCGCCATCTTGTTTGGGGGCGACGCCTCCTTTGGGTAGGAGGGGCATCCAAAGTTTTGAGTTTTTTTTTAGAAAAATGAAATTTTCTAAGTATTTATAAGGAGGTGTGGGGGTAAATTGGTATCATACGAAAGGTAATAAATAAAAATGGGGCCAATAGAACCCCCCTCGACGGAGTAAGAGCAAAAAACAGACTTTCCATAAAAGTGTAAAAAGGGGCGTGCTTAAATATTGATATCAAATGAAAGGTGATAATTAGGTCTACACAGCCATGCTATTCTTAAGGGCGTGGCTCAATTCTAGCGGAATCGCGATCAGTTTATATTGCGTTTATATGCAACGTTATCTAAAAATGGTTACCCCATACCATATGCTGGCCGATACCATATTATGCTTACCCCATACAAAACCGGTGACACACTGTAAAATGCTCTGCGCTCAATTAATTTATGTTCAGATTGATAAATCGGCTCAAAAATAATAAGGCTCCGTGATTTAATGGTATCCTGATTAAATGATGATGATGATGATAAAAACAAGAGGCCCCGTAATACACCAAGCAATTCATGAACTAATAGTGCAAGTATGGGAGGAAGAAGCGATGCCAGAAGACTGGCGAAGAGGCATCCTGTGCCCGATACATATGAAAGGAGATATCACAACCTGCAACAATTATCGTGGTATAACGTTGTTGAGTACCGCGTATAAGATTTTCTCCTTTATCCTTCAAGACAGGATAGCCACATACGCTAGTCATCATTGGTCCATACCAATGTGGCTTCATCCCAGGATAATCAACAACTGATCAGATTTACACCCTTAGGCAGGGGATGGAAAAATGTCTAGAGTTTCAAAACTCACTACACCATCTTTTTATAGACTTTAAAGCCGCCTATGATAGCATAGCCAGACTAGAACTTTATAAAGCCATTAGCGAATTCGGCATCACAAATAAACTGACAAGACTATGTAGGTTGACCATGACCAATGTTATAAGTTCCAAGATCGAGCGAACGGCACGAAATCTATGGCTGCACATAAATGAGAGCAAAACAAAGTACATGGTGGACACGTCTTCGAGTAGAAGATCCAAAGCCTGAAAATGTGACAACGTCCCCGGCGGCTGAGAATATTCAGTAACGTTTCAACAGTCATCCAAATCCACCCGTTTGCCGATGCTTCCGAAAAAGCATATGGAGCAGTGATATACCTACGAGCAATACGGAAAGATGGACTAACGATAACGATAACCACAACTATAACTATGCTACTAACGCATGCAAGAATCAAGGACGAACTAAAATTTAAAAACGTACCAATATATTTGTGGACGGACTCTGAGATTGCCCTGGCCTGGATTAATTCTCCTTCGTCGTCGTTCCAAACATTCGTGGCTAACAGAATCGCTGCTATTCAGGAACTTTTACTCCCCGACCAATGGCAATCAAAGCAACTCATACTGAGGATCAATAACTAATGTACAAAATCAACCATTCATTTGCAGTGCTTCAGAGAGTTTTTCGATATATACTTCGCTTCACCAAACATGCTAAGTTTCCCAAACCTAAACGATAAGACGAGATTACCTTGACTCCCCAGGAACAAAATTATCCATTAGTTGTCATAACCCGAGCAATGCAAACATGTAACTTTAAGCAGGAAATCCATGATCTAAAAACTTATAAAGAACTAAAACGAACAAGTCACCTTTCGAGTCTTGCCCCATTTTTAGACGGTAAGGGAGTAATTATAGTAGGAGGACGATTGGAGTCTTAAGCACTATCATATAACGCAAAACATCCAATACATCTCCCGTACAGAAATCCATTTGAAAAACTGTTATTTAGAGGGATTCATAAAAGGAATATGCACTGTGGACCTCAGACACTTCTGGCTCATGTTAGACAACAAAGGTGGCCCTGCTACGGAAAAAATAATTTATGAACTTTCATGTAATACACATTAACAACCAAACCTCCTTCGAACCATTTAGAAAAATGCATTTTTGAAAAAATTAAGACTTTAGAAGCCCGCCCTTAGAATTTAGCCCCAAAATAGAACCTTTCCACAATCCAGGCTATCTCTAGAAAAACGCCAGGTTTTGTTTCGTGCGGTTAGCTGCAACGATTTTGCTTTATTAAGCTCATGCTTCCAGGCACGCTGCTTGCCTTGTTTAACGTGTGCACGCATTTTAATTAACAACACAATTCTACTGCATTCAATCCGTTTCCAAACTTATTAGTAAATGATAATTTAATATTTGAGAAGTAATTCTCTTAAAGTGGATAGTATTTTTTAAACAATTTTTATTTTTGACACTGCGAAAAAATGACAAGTTTTATTTAATACTTGCAAATTAAAAAGTTAAAATCGCAAAGTGCAAGACCAATTTGATAATTGCAATTTATTAAGAATGTGACATTTGTAAAATTTATTTAATTGTCACTTTACAATAAATCAATAATGATACGTGCAAAGTTAAAAGTCTATTTGTGTGATGTCCTAGGTTTCAGAATTGCACAATCTTACTGAATAAGTAGTGTAGGTGTTAGTGTTCACCCCACCTTCCATTTAATTTATTGTTTATAGTTTTCGCAAAATCTCATTTTGAAATTAAAGTTTTCTTGAGAGTGGGTAATGGATTTTGTAAATAACAACACAGCACAAGTACGTTTATTTAAAGATTACAACTTTAATTAACAAATTGGAAGAGTTCACAAAATTACACTGGTGATTACATATTATTCAGTTATAGCACTATTATTCACATGGTTACGATGATAGTATAAACAACTAAACAAACACACAGTCTCTGAACAACGAACACAACAGACGCCAGTCTGTGAACAAACCCCACTTGTCATTCCTTTGTATTAGAATTAATGTGTGCAAATCTGATAAGTGCCAATTACATATTTTCTTATTCTATTTGTAATCCTGCGTCTTATTTATATTTAAGGAACCGTTTCCAGTCAAAACAGTGGCGACGAGGATAAAGAACAAATTTTTTACGCATAATGCTTCGAAAAAAAAAAAAGTAAAATAATCTCGGCACCATGGAAGAACTCGTCAAACGTTTGATGCAAGCTCAAAATGAAAAACAACAACAAATAGCAGCACTCATGCAACAAATGGTTCAGCAGCGAAACGCTTCGCCAGCCAATCTAGCGGATGCAGTTCACCGACCAGCAGCGACACAAACACATAAGCACCTGTCCGATCGAATGGAAAAATTCTGCTACTGCCCGAAGGACGGTGAAACGTTCGACCGCTGGTACGCTCGCTACGAGCACATCTTTACAGAGGAAGCACAGACATTGACGGTCCGCCAGCGGGTGAGTTTGCTCACTAAGAAGTTGTCAACCTCGGAGTACCGACGCTTCGCTGACCGTATACTGCCAGACACCGTACAAACCATCACTTTCGAGGAGCTGAAAAAGATTTTTGGATGGAAAGAATCTGTTTTCACACTCCGCTACAAGTGTTTGAGCATCACTAAAAGTTCAGGAGAAGGTTGGGACGATTTCGCTAGCCAGGTCAACATGAAGTGCGAAAAATCCGAGATAGCCACGTGCACAGCCGACGATTTTAAGGTTCTCATGTTCGTCAAGGCGCTCACGGGAGCTGAAGACTCGCTCGTTCTCGAAAAGCTTCTCATTAAGCTCGAGGAAGTCGAAACAACAAGTGCAGCAGCAGCCAATCCAAACACAGTGCCCAGATTGAAGCTGAACGATGTCTGCGAGCTAGCAAAGCGGTTGTCGTGTCTCAAGGACGAGAAATTGATGGTCCAATACTCCAATTCAACACCCAAAATCGAAGTGATGCAGATTTTCAAGAAGAAAGAGAGACAGCAACAGCAAGGTCGGCAGAAATCCACACATAAATCAACTGAAAAATTGGACACGCCTCCTAACAACTGCTACTTCTGCAGTGACTGCCACTGGCATAGGGATTGCCCATACAAGGACAAAATCTGCGAAACTTGCAAGGTAAAGGGTCACAATGCCGGCAATTGTACATCGGCGAACGAATTCCTGCGCAGATTCCGATCAAGAACAAGCAGATTCAGCCGTAGATCAGAACGTCGTCAAAGTCTGGCAGTTACCACAGCATTGATGTCCAACCGCAAGTTTGTTGAACCAGCCATCGATGATCATAAGCTTCGCCTGCAACTGGATTCTGGCTCCGACTGGACAATTATATCCAAGACAATTTGGCAAAAGATTGGTGAACCATGTGAAGAGCAAGCAATCAGCGCTTCAGGCGATCAGGTGTCGATGCTCGGAAATTTTATCGCACGTTTGAAGCTCAACGGACGAGAAGAAATTGGTCCATGCTACGTCGCAGATTCAAGCTTGAACGTCCTCGGCAGCGACTGGATGGAAGCTCTCGACCTATGGAACGTTCCCCTCGCCAGCATCTGCAACAACATCCGACTCGACGCTTCACAGAAATTTCCAAATGAGTTGAAGACCAGATTTCCAGCTCTTTTCAAAGATTCGCTCGGCCTTTGCACCCAAAAGGCATCGCTGACGCTCAAACCAGGCGCGAAACCAATTTTCCGCATCAGCCGTCCAGTTCCGTTTGCCGCTATGGAGCCTATCGAGAACGAAATCAAACGTGTACAGCTCTTGAACGTGATTAGCCCCGTCCGATACTCGGCATACGCCGCACCAATTGTCGCGGTCAAGAAGAAGGATGGACGAGTTAGAATCTGCGCCGGCTACTTAACTGACTTAAATGATTTGCTCCAGCCGGAACAATTTCCACTGCCAACGCCTAATGAGATTTTTGCTCAGCTATCGCCATTCAAACTCTTCAGCAAATTCGACCTCTCAGACGCGTTCCTTCAGGTCGAGCTCGACGACGACTCAAAGAAGCTGATGACCATCAACACTCACTGCGGACTTTTCCAAGTAAACCGGTTGCAGCCAGGAGTCAAGCCAGCACCGGGAATTTTTCAAAGACTTGTGAGCGGCATGATGAGCGGAGCAAAAGGCGCTTTTCCGTTCATCGACGACTTCATCGTGGGAGGAACCGATCAAAACAACCACGACAAGAACCTATGCGAAGTTTTAAGTCGCATTCAGGAGAACGGTTTCCGGTTTCCATCTCAAGATCAAAAAGTGTGGATTCCGTCAGAAACAACTTGAATTCCTTGGTCACATAATCAACGCGAACGGCATTAAACCGAGCCCAGATAAGATCAAGACGCTCCAGAGCATTCCACCTCCGACAGACGTCAAGCTGCTTCAGGCATTTCTGGGAGCAGTCACCTGGTACGGAAAATTCATTCCTGGTATCAAGAAACATCGCGGCCCATTAGACGAGCTTCTTAAATATTATGTCACGTTTGCATGGAAAGCAAAACACCAGGAATCTTTCGACGAGCTTAAGACAATTCTGACATCGGACCTCGGACTTGCTCATTACGACCCAACTAAGAGGTTGATCGTTGCCGCTGACGCTTCCAGCTATGGAATGGGAGCAATTCTCATGCATGAGATGCCAGACAAGTCTTTGCGCCCTGTAATGCATGCCGCACGCTCATTCACAACAGCAGAAAAAAACTACCCGCAGATCCAACGAGAAGCTCTGGCGCTCACATTTGCCCTTCAGCAGTTTCACCGCTACATTTATGGTCGCAAGTTCGAGCTCCAGACGGACCATAAACCCTTGCTCGCAAACTTCGGCAACAAGGGAGTTCCGGTACACACGGCAAGTCGTCTTCAACGCTACGCTTTGATATTGCTCGCATACGAGCATACGAGATCAAATACGTCGACACAAAGAGCTTCGCATACGTGGATTTCATCTCTCGACTCATTAGTCAACATGCAAAGCCAAAGCCGACGTCTTCGTGTCGTCATTGGAAAAATGGGTTCCGAAAAAAATAATCGCGAACCGTCGCCCTTCTCGCGATTTAAAATAAACCTAAATCACGAGCCACAAGACTCCAACTTCATTGCAAAGGTTATTGCAGAAGGCTCACTAGGTTGTTTCGCCATCGACACCGCCAAGAAGCTGCCAATAACCTTTGAAGCTATTCAGCAAGAAACGAGTCGAGACGAAACATTGAAGGGAATCACAAGCTTCATTGAAAAGGGCTGGCCACGCAAACGAGAGCAAATCCCTGATGCTGAGGCTGCAGAATACTACCCAAGACGAGGTTCGCTCACAATCAGCAACGGTTGCATTTTCTTCGGTGATCGCATCATCATTCCGAAGCGCTACCGCAGCGAAATCCTCATAGATCTACATCAAGGTCATCTTGGCATTGAGCGCATGAAGCTATTAGCTCCACAGAAAGTCTCCTGGCCTTCGCTCGACAACGACATCGAAAAGACAGTTCGAACCTGTCTGAATTGCGCAACGAACGCGTTTTCACCGATTAAAGCTGCACTGCAGTCGTGGCCGATTCCAGAAGCCCCATGGTTGCGATTGCACGTCGACTTCGCTGGTCCAGTCAATGACTTCTGGTATTTTGTCATCATTGACGCCTTTTCAAAATGGCCAGAAGTCTACAAGATGCAGAGCACGACGTCCTAGCAGACAATAGACAGACTCGAAGAAGCCTTCGCAAGACACGGCAATTGCAAAACAATCGTGATAACCGACCGCAATTCACATCGGAAAATTTCATGGAATTCTGCGCAGAAAGAGGAATCGAGCACATCATCACAGCGCCTTATCATCCGCAAGCGAACGGTCAGGCAGAACGGTTCGTGCAGACGCTGAAACAGGAACTCAAGAAGCTTCAGAAGGATGGAAACGCTAATGAAATCTTGCGAAAGTTTCTTAAGCACTACCGCTTCACGCCATCATACAACCTTGGATCAAAATCGCCGCATGAGCTGATGACGGGACGACAAGCAAGATCGAAGCTCGACTTACTTATGCCGACTACGAAATGTACAACGGAACGAAACCACAAGATGGAACAGCAGTTCAACACTCACCACGGTGCTAAGGAAAAGACGTTTGAGATAGCCGACAAAGTTTTCGTTTAAACCCACTTAAGCAACAACCAGTGGCGCTGGGTTTCAGGAGAAATCTTGTGTAACGTGGGAACGGTCAAATACAAGGTACAAACTGATATACGAGAAATCATTGCTCATGCAAATCAGCTCAAGAAACGGTACACGTATCTTGACAATGGCCGCAACGTTCTTCTGGACAGTTTTGACATCCGTGTTCCAGAACAGCAAGAGATTGAGCCCGAAATGTTTGTTACGATGATAGTATAAACAACTAAACAAACACACAGTCTCTGAACAACGTCTCTGAACAACGAATACAACAGACGCCAGTCTGTGAACAAACCACACTTGTCATTCCTTTGTATTAGAATTAATGTGTGCAAATCTGATAAGTATTATATTTTTTTATACTATTTGTAATCCTGCGTCTTATTTATATTTAAGGAACCGTTTCCAGGATCACAACACACATAGCCATAGGTAGCTCTATCTAATTCTCAAGTAATCTGTTATAATTCCAAATATTAACTAACTTACTACGAGAAAATATCGGGTTTTTATAATTCATCAGCTGTTTGGAGAAGGTTCTATTCTTAACATAGTAACAAAAGTATTTTACAAAAAGAAGCAGACAGCAAATACCAAAACATTCTGGTACATTTTGTATAAAATTTCCCCACACAAAATTTTATGCAAAATTTTCCCATATACCATTTTATATACAATATTGTTACGAAATTCAGGCTTTCGATTTCGTAAAGGATTTTGCAAATAAAACACAACACAAGTTTATTAATTTACAAATAACAACTTTAATGAACAAACAATAAAATTAACACAAGTTCACAATTTATATTGGTGATTACTTTTAAATGCACACAAAAACAGTTATGATACGATTCACAATAATTCTCTTAAGTTGTAGCTTTATCACTTTTCAAGAACTTTTACAACTTTACTGGTTGAATTCCAAATAACTTATCATCTCTCTGCAGCGAACGCCACCTTTTCTACTCATTGAAAATCTTCCAGAAACTTCCAATCTTATAGACAGAAATATCGAGAAAAGACCAGAAAATTGTAGCCTTATTCCCTTATTTACAACTAACGATACTTATATGTAATGAGTCATCTTCTAAAAATAGACATGTTCAATCATGTTCTTTTACAAAAACTGGGCAAACCGCACAAACCGGTTTGACTATATTTTTGAACAGTACATAATGATTCAAACTTACAGGCGGTTACATTTCAAATTTCTAATAACCTAAAATGTTACAGCCTAAAAGTATGCTAGGATTAGGATTTGAATTCTATTATACTCGTATGAGCTACTAACTACTTTTCGTAACATTTCCCCCACCTTAATTCTGTTCGTCCCGAACAGATTCAGTACTCCTTCTGTTGTTGTACCTTGTCAATCTGTCAGTGTGAACAACATTCATTTTACATCTGGGGCTTTGTTGAATCCGATATACGACATCATTAATCCTCTTAATGATCTTATAAGGTCCTTCCCAACTTTCCTGTAGTTTTGGAGATTTACCTATTCTTCTCTTGGGATTGTAAAGCCAGACCAAATATCATTCCTAAATTCCACCACAGTATGCTTGCAGGTCATATCGCGTTTTCATCTAGTTGCTGGCATCCACTACGTTGCTCCTTACTGCAGCATGAATTTGGTTGGCATTAACTTCATTTCGCAGATGCTCTTCCAGCGTCCTGTTGAACCTTTTGTCCATTCCGTCTGAGTGTGGATGTAATGAAGTAGTCCTCGTTTTCTTGATGTTCAGTACTTGACACAGCTCTTGAAAGACTAGCGATTGAAAATTCCGCACTTGTTCGGAATGTATGTAATTCCAGTGGTAGCTCAAATCTGCAGATCCAATTGTCCACGAATGCCCTAGCAACCATGCTAGCTTTCTGGTTTGCGATGGGATATGCTTCTGCTCATTTACTGAAGTAATCAATGCACACGAGTATACAGCGATTTCCATCTCATGTTTCTGGGAATGGACCAGCTAACGCCCAAATGTGCTCCTGATGTCCCACTATTTAATTCTTGCAGAACTTCTTCGATCCGGTTTGTTGGTAGCACAATCTGTGATTTTGTGCTTCGCCCATCAGCCGATTCCCTTTGCCTTACCAGTAGTCTATCTTCCAATCTCAATGACTGCCATTGAGTCCAGTAAATTTTTCCTGCAGGACTTGCTGTTGCAATCAGGTGCCACTCCGGTCTTTCACCTTGCTTCATCCATTGAAATATTGGAGCAATCGAATCATCGCGCACTTGTTTCCCCCTTAGCAACTCTTTTGTCCAGCGATCTTCGACTTGTAGTCTTATTTGTGCAACTGCTTCAAAGCACTTCTTGTTTTCTTGCCTTGTACAGTGTTTGCATTGGGGTGCACAAGGTCTTCTGGATAACCGGTCGGCATTATTGTGCAGCATTCATTTTCGATGCTCTGTTCTGAATGTGTATGCCGGAAGTCGTTCAATCCATCTGGTCACTTGACCCTCTGGTTCTCTAAATAGCATTAGCCACTTGAGTGCTGCATGGTCAGTTCGAAGAAGAAATTGCTGACCGTATAGGTACCTGTGGAAGTGTTTGACGCTATCGACAATAGCTAGCAATTGCCTTCGCGTCACGCAGTAGTTCTTCTGGGGCTTAGAAAGCGAACGGCTGTAGTACGCTATTACACTGTCCTTTCCTTCTTAATTCTGCAATAGAACGGCTCCTATTCCCGCATTGCTCGCTTCAGTATCGAGGATAAAGAGTTCTCCTGCATGTGGATATGCCGAAATTGCAGAACTGCACAACAGCTTTCCCTTCGAATAATTGTTGGTGCTCGCTCGACCATTGAAAATTTTGGTCCTTCTCAGTAAGGCGATGAAGGCTTCGTGCAACATCTGCAAAATTAGGCACAAACCGTCAATAATAGGAGCATAGCCCCAGAAAACTTCGCAGTTCATGTAAATTCTTTGTTACCGGCCATTCATTAACAGCTTTCAATTTCTTGGGATCCGTGCGTACTCCTTGACTGGATACAATGTGGCCCAAATAATTCACTTCATTTTTGAAAAGGCTACATTTCGGCGGACTTAACTTCCTCAATCCTGCAGCTTTAATGGTTTTCAGAACTTGCCGCAGATTATTCAGGTGCTCATTGAATGTGCGACCAAAAACAATGATGTCATCCAAATAGACCAGACATGTGTTATAGCTAAGTCCTCGCAAAACATGTTCCATCAACCGCTCGAACGTAGCAGGAGCGTTGCATAAACAGAACGGCATTACAGAAAATTGATACAAGCCGTTTTTTTTTTAATTTTTCATATCTAAAAGTGTTAAATTTATTGGTCAAGATCGATAAAGAAAGCAAGATCTTAAAAAGAACAAATTGGTAATTTGAAAATCAAGAATATCAACAAAAGTGGAGTAGATTTACCAACCAAAGTGGAAACAATCGCCGATTTATAATCGCTGAGTCTGGTTCTGTTGGATAATAACGACAAGACAAGACAACGACAAGATCATCACACTGAATCACCAAAAGAAGTCAAATAAAATCCTAACGACAAAAATTGCTGTACTCGAACAGCGGTTACAGGCGTTTTCCAATATTATTTATCAAGCGTGGATACTGCTGGTAGCAATACCATCAAAACAAAGACATCATATCGTAACGTTACCAAAGAATCGGACACAAAAAAGCAGTTACGTTAAAAAGTATTGTTATTCAAGTTTTAATTTTATTTGAGTAGTTTTTAGAAGTAGAATTTTTATTGACTTTCTGTCTCAGTAGCTGTGCGTTTTTCATTTGTTAGGCTTGGTACTACAGACGAATCAGTAACGTTTTCACTGTTGAGTGGTTGGTTCGGAGAAATTCTTCTTATTATTGTTATTTTTAATATTTTTTGATTTTTTATTTTATTATTATCTTATTTTACGTATATTTTCATCATCTTGACGGGTTCGGTATTTTTACTTTGTAAAATGAACTCTTATTTTGAAATTCATTTCACAAATATTCGCGGCATTAAAAGTAATTTCAACTCGATCGTAGCACATCTTGACGCGAATAAACCTGCGGTTCTAAGTTTATGTGAAACGCAGGCCTCTTATATGGGTACCCCAAATGATTTTCAATGTCCGGGGTATTCTCGTGTCGACTGTTTGGTTCCTCATCGTGGGGTTATTTTATTTATACGAGAAGACATAGTGTACCTAATTTTAATATTCCAAACAGTAATCCCATGTTCAATACGATATGGATTGAAATTGTAATTTCAAACCATTCGATGTTTATTTGTTCCCTTTATCGTAGTCCTAATTTGTCACCTGATGACACTAATATTGAGTTTAGTTACTTATAGACAAGATTTACCAATCATCACCAACATCAGAATTGGTAGTCTTGGGTGATTTTAATGTCCACAATGATTCATGGTTGACCTATTCGAATGGTAGAGATCGATCAGGTGAAACCGCTGAACTATTTTCAAATGTTAATCTTTTCACCCAACTCGTTGATAAGCCAACTAGCTATCCCGATACTACTGGTCAATCACCTCACCTTTTAGATTTATTTCTTACAACTATGCCTGATAAATATTCAATTGATGTATCTGCTCCATTAGGTCTTTCTGACCATGCTTTGATAGTAGCCCAATTTTCAATATCACCAGCCCTTATAGAGCCTACAAGTAACAGGCTACTCTGGCACTATAAAAATGCTAACTGGAAGCTCCTGAACCAATTTTATAGCTCATTTGATTGGTCAACCTGTTTTTCCAGCAATAATGCTGATGAAGCATCACAACTTATCACGTAAACCATTTGGCTAGGAATGAAAAATTGCATTCCTTCACGAACGAACATTGCAGGTCAGCAGTCGCGTGTAAAAAAGCAGCCCATTTGGACTACGTTAATTGCACTTCTGAAGAAAACCTTGTAAAGTTTCGAATAGCTAGAAACAGATCAAACGCTATATTGAAAAGGTCCAAAATAATATATGACCTTAAGATTCGAGATAGCATGCGAAACATTTTGGATTCTGATTCAAACAGTCGAAGCTTTTGGTCGTTTGCTTCATTGGTTAAAAAAAAACTTTGCAGACAATACTTCGTCTATTCCTTCTTTATTTCATAATGGTATTCATTATAGAACTGATATTGAGAAAGCTAATCTCTTAGCTTCTCATTTCGCTGGTGCGTCTACTCTTCCTTTAACTAATCAAAGCCCCCCAATTCTCCAGAATCTAGGCCCAGGTATGTCTTAAATATATTTTCGGAAACGGGTTGTTTCAAAGATTCTGAAAGAACTTGACCCCAATAAAGCGACTGGCCCCGACGGTATTCCGCCATTAGTATTGAAAAGTTGTCATCTTACTTTGGCAAAACCGCTTAGCAAATTGTTTCATCTCTCAATGAAGACAGGTGTTTTTCCATCATTTTGGAAAATAGCAAATATTCAAACCGTTCCGAAAAAAGGTGATAAATCAGCACCTACGAACTACCGACCTATTGCTTTGTTGTCGGTTCTATCGAAGGTAATGGAATCTATCGTTAATTTCAGACTAATGAACTATCTGGATTCGAATGTTCTTTTATCCGATGTGCAGTATGGATTTCGTAAAAATCGATCTTCAGGCGAACTAATGACGTGCATGACTCATTGTTTGGAGCGAAGCATTGAAAACCTAGGTGAATCAAGCGTTGTTTCCTTAGATATTGCTAAAGCTTTTGATAGAGTATGGCATGATTGTCTTATTAATAGGATTCGTGTGCTGAATTTACACTCCTCTCTCATTACATGGATTGAGAATTATTTATGGAACCGTAAAATAAAAGTTGTAATAAATGGTATATCTTCAGATTCACATGGGATCAATGCTGGCGTGCCTTAAGGATCATCCTTGTCTCCCACGCTCTTCTTGATATATATCAACGACCTGTTGTCTTCTACAACCTGTGATATCCATTCATTTGCTGATGATACAACACTATCGGCCTCCATTGAGTTTGTCAATCAAAAAGAATGCAATTCTCGCTTGAATGGTTCACGTGAATTAATGAATTTGACTATTCTGTCTAATATTCAAATCATTCTTGATTGGGGCATTTCTAACATAGTAGAATTTAACCCAAATAAATTCCAGTCTTGCCTTTTTTCTCAGAAGACAACTCAACATTATGTTCCTCATGTTATTAATGGTACCTCTATTGCGAGATCTGATTCACTTAAGTTGTTAGGTTTAAAAGTATCAAGTGATCTTTCCTGGAAAGAACATATTTATAAAATTTCAAAAAGAGCTAGCCAATGTTTAGGCTTCATAAGACGTTGTAACTTCTACTTCACTCCCTCTGAAGTGTTAAGATTATATAAATCTTATGTTAGACCAATTTTAGAATTTAATTCATATGTGTGGGGTGGTGCTCCAAGATCGCATTTGGTTCATCTTGATGGTGTTCAGAATAGAGTTATCCGTTTGATAAACGATGTAACCATTACTTCTTCTCTTGATACTTTGGAGCACAGACGAAATGTAGGAGCTTTATCTGTTTTCTATAAATTTTACGCCTGATTTAAAGACTACTGTAGTCTGTCAAGACTCTTCAAATCCAGGAATTTAACCATAGCATCCAAGCTCCTGGTATATAAGACAATGGTCATACCAGTGCTTACATATGGATCCGAGACTTGGGTGCTTAGCAAAAGCACCCAAGGACTTTTAGGCGCGTTCGAGAGAAAGTCTTACGAAGAATTGTTTGCCCCGTATGTGAGGAAGGACGACTCCGGAGACTATAATGATGAAATCTACGAGCGTTACCGCGAAGTCGACATCGTGAAGAGAATTAAGATCGGTAGGATCCAGTGGGCAGGACACCTAGCTCGCATGAGCAAAGATAATCTCGCTCGGAAAGTCATTTGCAGTAGGATTTATGGAACACGACAGCGAGGCCGGCCAAGCATACGCTAGAAGGATGACGTAGACCAGGACGCCTAGAGTTAAGGGATGACAAACTGGATGACCTCGGCTCGAAATCGGGTGGAAAGATTTTTTGCGGGAGGCCAGGACCGGACTGGTTGTAGATGATGATAATCAAAATAATAATAACTTTGTGTTACGATTTTGTTTTGCGATTTTGTGTTACGATTTTGCGTTATGATTTTGTGTTACATTTTTTAACTCTTGTAACTAAGTCATTTCTCAAGCGATTTCTATGAAATTCGCTATGTAGGACAAAGATGCGACTATAAAACTTGTTCCTATGGAAAATCTGTGAAACGGTCATTAGGGATTGGAATTTCGGGAATTAAGCCCTTTCTTAAGCGATTTCTATGAAATTCAGTATGTAAGACTTTTCTCTATGAAAATTCTGGGATACGGTCATTAGGGTCTGGAATTTTGGTATTTACTTGGGTGAGGGTCAGTGGGATGGGGCAGCCGGGAAACGCTGTGTATTTTCGCTATTTCATCAACATAAAAATTAAAGCATGTTTGTTTGTTTCCTATACAAATGAATCATATCAATTAAAAGTTCGTTTAGGATGCTTCAATGATGTGTGGAAGGAACAGTAAGCATATTTATGCCAAACAAAAACCACTTCTTGGAGGGTTTAAAATTGGGTATCATTTATAATTTACACACAAGTTTTCAGCTGTACTTGGCTGAATTGATTGAGACGAAAATTCATATTTAAGCTTTTTACATAAATTGGGAGGGCCCAGTTGATTTTGGCGGAAATCGGCCAAACGGAAGTGGTAGTCGTAGTAGTAAACTACTATAGGAAAATGCAAAAAAAATTACAAAAAAAAACAACCCATAAAAATTAAAATTTTTCATCTAAATTCTCTAATCGCAGAAATTGATATGGGAGCCCCTCGATCCTGGGCCATTTTATTTTTATTGTAGGAGAAAATCATCGAAACAGACATTTGACATCAGATGTTAAAATTGAAAATGCTCAGATCATTTTATTCTGAGCACGTAGAGCACGCTCATACTCTGAGCAAATAAGAAACACGAGCAGTTATCTTGAGAACTCTTTGACTGCTCTGAACTAATTTATGAAAACGCGAAATGACAGAATATTGTGAAAACTTGTTGTTCTATCTGTAAGTTGATATCGACAACAAAAAAAACGACATCAATAAAAATACAATTCAGTAAATAAAAAATGTAAGTTGAATTAAGCATAAAACATTTATGTCTCGTTTCATTTGCTGGGTTCATTTGTGCGTGAGCTAAGATTTCTCTCTCTCTCTCCACCACCAAAACCATGCAGCGCAGCCGACTGCGCAACACACACCGCACACAGTCCATAAAGGGCGACGAATATCTGATGCCAGTATAAATATTTAAAAAATGTATAAGGGCCTTGCGGCCGAACCCGAGACCCGATCACTACCAAATTTTCGAAAAAGTATTGTTTATTGGGTATACACATGTGTGTAAAGATGTGTTGAAGAAAATCGGTTAAATCCGAAGAAATTATCCGCTTTCCGCGGATTAAAGCGGATATAACCGCAATAGTTTTTGTCGGATGAGTGCGGATTATTCCATTGTATCCGCATGCATTATAATTGCAAATTGTGCTTTCTTTAAGGTTGCAATAACATAACATATATTGTACTAACGAAACAATATGAGAAAAATGTATAGTTAATTCAGGATAAAAAAGACAAACGAGATTGTTTTTTTTACTTACAATTACAAATTTGTTAATTAATAGCTGCGTTTTCCTTAAAAAAAACCATCGGGTCGAGTTCGCTATAGCTTTTTTGAAATTTATCCAATTTAAAGTATAAAATTTATATTTTTTAAATCAAGTAAGTTAGATCGAGTAGTCTTCTTAGTATAACAAAAAAAATCCGTCATAAAAGCTCCTTAAGTATCTTGTAATATCGTTGTTTTGTATAGCTCTGATAACATTTCACAGATTTGTTCAAAACTATACAGAAAAACGTTATTAAAAGAAAACTACGGAACTTTTATGAAGTGTTTTTCTTGTTATACTTAGAAGAGTATATGATCTTATTTATTTGATTTAAAAAAAAATAATTTTAGAAAAGCGAAGTTAATACAACAAAATTTGTAAAAAATCAATTTTGCGGATGCGGATGCGGATTTTAAGATTTTTGGCGAGTGCGGATGCGGATCGGATGCGGATACGAAAAAACGTATCCGCGCAGGGCTCAAGTATATAGCGAGGTAGTGGTATGGTAATTAATAAACTCTGTGAGGTATGTAAAGGGTGCGCAATCTACTGGTTCGTTTTTAAATCATATGCTCAGGCAACTTGTTTTTGAACGATTTGATTGAAATTTTGACATAGGGTGTGACAGAATCCATCGATCCCAACTCGACGCCAATCGCAGCAACTGGCCATTATTCGCACCAGCCTGAGCTGAACACTGCACAAAGACCTCGGATTAGTTGCTTACAAGGTCTAGATGACTCAGGAGTTGAAAGCAAATGACCATCCGCTTCGATATCAGTTCTCTGCGTAGGCCATACATAGACTAGCTTGATAATAATGCCGGTTTTGGTAGAAAAATCATCATTTCAGTCGAAGTGCAGTTCCATCTCGGGTGCTATGTAAACAAGCCAAGCAGAACTGCCAGATTTGGGGTTCGGAGCAGCCACACGTAATCCTAGAGAAGCAAATGCATTCACCAAGAGCGACAGTTTTGTTTGGAGTGGTGACCCATTTTTCTTCGAAAACACTCCTGGACACGCCGATACCGTCAATGGCGAGCGTTAGAGCCAGCTGACCAACTTTATATGGCCTCAAATCAAGGATTTCTTTTGATTTACCTCCTATTATTATATTATAAACGATTTATTATTACATATTTATTAGACTGTAATGTAATGGCTGTTTGAACAGTGGAATTACTTGTAATTATATATAATATCCCTGTTCGTTATATTGTACTAAAAAACAATAAACTATTAAAAAAGGCTAACTATGACCTAAGAGCACAATCAATTGAATGTATTTAGCAAATGATTGTGCTCTTAGGTCATAGTAAGTCTTTGGCTAAACAACGGTACGTCCGGCATTCGATTTTGCCTTCTTGACACCCCTCACCGTAAAGCCATAATTGAGCAGATTGCGAAAATAGCCATCTTGTTTGGGGGCGACGCCCCCTTTGGGTAGGAGGGGCATCCAAAGTTTTGAGTTTTTTTATAAGGAGGTGTGGGGGTTAATTGGTATCATACGAAAGGTAATAAAAATACCTTCCATTTAAAAATGGGGCCAATAGAACCCCCCTCGACGAAGTAAGAGCAAAAAACAGACTTTTCCATAAAAGTGTAAAAAGGGGCGTGCTTAAAAGTGGGTGGGGAAAAATATTGATATCAAATGAAAGGTTATAATTAGTTCTACACAGCCATGCTATTCTTAAGGGCGTGGCTTAATTCTAGCGGAATCGCGATCAGTTTATATTGCGTTTATATGCAACGTTATCTAAAAATGGTTACCCCATAGCATATGCTGGCCGATACCATATTATGCTTACCCCATACAAAACCGGTGACACACTGTAAAATGCTCTGCGCTCAATTCATTTATGTTCAGATTGATAAATCGGCTCAAAAATAATAACGCTCCGTGATCTAATGGTATCCCAGCGGAACTGATTAAAACAAGAGGGCCCGTAATACACCAATCAATTCATGAACTAATAGTGCAAGTATGGAAGGAAGAAGCGATGCCAGAAGACTGGCGAAGAGGCATCCTGTGTCCGATACATATGAAAGGAGATATCACAACCTGCAGCAATTATCGTGGTATAACGTTGTTGAGTACCGCGTATAAGATTTTCTCCTCTATCCTTCAAGACAGGATAGCCACATACGCTAGTCATCATACCAATGTGGCTTTATCCCAGGATAATCAACAACTGATCAGATTTACACCCTTAGGCAGGGAATGGAAAAATGTCTAGAGTTTCAAAACTCACTACACCATCTTTTTATAGACTTTAAAGCCGCCTATGATAGCATAGCCAGACTAGAAATTTATAAAGCCATTAGCGAATTCGGCATCACAAATAAACTGACAAGACTATGTAGGTTGACCATGACCAATGTTATAAGTTCCAAGATCGAGCGAGCGGCACGAAATCTATGGCTGCACATAAATGAGAGCAAAACAAAGTACATGGTGGGCACGTCTTCGAGTAGAAGATCCAACATTGGTCCCGCAATTCAAATAGTGGAACGCGAATTTGAAGTAGTGCAATCCTTTAACTATCTCGGGTCAACTGAAGCAGCCGATAACAGCATGGAACCAGAAATACGCGCAAGGTTGCTTAAAGCCTACTGTAGTCAAGACTCTTCAAATCCAGGAATTTAACCATAGCATCCAAGCTCCTGGTATATAAGACAATGGTCATACCAGTGCTTACATATGGATCCGAGACTTGGGTGCTTAGCAAAAGCACCCAAGGACTTTTAGGCGCGTTCGAGAGAAAGTCTTACGAAGAATTGTTTGCCCCGTATGTGAGGAAGGACGACTCCGGAGACTATAATGATGAAATCTACGAGCGTTACCGCGTAGTCGACATCGTGAAGAGAATTAAGATCGGTAGGATCCAGTGGGCAGGACACCTAGCTCGCATGAGCAAAGATAATCTCGCTCGGAAAGTCATTTGCAGTAGGATTTATGGAACACGACAGCGAGGCCGGCCAAGCATACGCTAGAAGGATGACGTAGACCAGGACGCCTAGAGTTAAGGGATGACAAACTGGATGACCTCGGCTCGAAATCGGGTGGAAAGATTTTTTGCGGGAGGCCAGGACCGGACTGGTTGTAGATGATGATAATCAAAATAATAATAACTTTGTGTTACGATTTTGTTTTGCGATTTTGTGTTACGATTTTGCGTTATGATTTTGTGTTACATTTTTTAACTCTTGTAACTAAGTCATTTCTCAAGCGATTTCTATGAAATTCGCTATGTAGGACAAAGATGCGACTATAAAACTTGTTCCTATGGAAAATCTGTGAAACGGTCATTAGGGATTGGAATTTCGGGAATTAAGCCCTTTCTTAAGCGATTTCTATGAAATTCAGTATGTAAGACTTTTCTCTATGAAAATTCTGGGATACGGTCATTAGGGTCTGGAATTTTGGTATTTACTTGGGTGAGGGTCAGTGGGATGGGGCAGCCGGGAAACGCTGTGTATTTTCGCTATTTCATCAACATAAAAATTAAAGCATGTTTGTTTGTTTCCTATACAAATGAATCATATCAATTAAAAGTTCGTTTAGGATGCTTCAATGATGTGTGGAAGGAACAGTAAGCATATTTATGCCAAACAAAAACCACTTCTTGGAGGGTTTAAAATTGGGTATCATTTATAATTTACACACAAGTTTTCAGCTGTACTTGGTTACATATAATTACTTTCTTTTACTAGTAGTAAAAGTAAGTATAGTAATCATGAAAATTTTCGAACTCGGGATTTTTGCAGATTTACCCATTACCTATCTCCTGAGTCAGAAAAAGCAAAAAAAAAATCTCTGTCTGTCTGCTCTGCTCTGTGTCCACTCTACAGCCCAGAGGGCTGAATTGATTGAGACGAAAATTCATATTTAAGCTTTTTACATAAATTGGGAGGGCCCAGTTGATTTTGGCGGAAATCGGCCAAACGGAAGTGGTAGTCGTAGTAGTAAACTACTATAAGAAAATGCAAAAAAAATTACAAAAAAATAAAGGTGAAACTGTTTGTTTGTTTGTTGCCGATATTAGTATCGATTATATAGTATATAGTAGAGCCCTGCATCGTATAGTAATATCCGCGGATATCCGCAATTATCCGCTTTCCGCGGATTAAAGCGGATATAACCGCAATAGTTTTTGTCGGATGAGTGCGGATGCGGGTTTAGAAATCTTATCCGCATTTTGCGGATTATCCGCATGTTGCGGATATTCCATTGTATCCGCATGCATTATAATTGCAAATTGTGCTTTCTTTAAGGTTGCAATAACATAACATATATTGTACTAACGAAACAATATGAGAAAAATGTATAGTTAATTCAGGATAAAAAAGACAAACGAGATTGTTTTTTTTACTTTCAATTACAAATTTGTTAATTAATAGCTGCGTTTTCCTAAAAAAAAAACCATCGGGTCGAGTTCGCTATAGATTTTTTGAAATTTATCCAATTTAAAGTATAAAATTTATATTTTTTAAATCAAGTAAGTTAGATCGAGTAGTCTTCTTAGTATAACATGAAGTGTTTTTTTTTGTTATACTTAGAAGACTATATGATCTTATTTATTTGATTTAAAAAAAAATAATTTTAGAAAAGCGAAGTTAATACAACAAAATTTGTAAAAAAATCAATTTTGCGGATGCGGATGCGGATTTTAAGATTTTTGGCGAGTGCGGATGCGGATCGGATGCGGATACGAAAAAACGTATCCGCGCAGGGCTCAAGTATATAGCGAGGTAGTGGTATGGTAATTAATAAACTCTGTGAGGTATGTAAAGGGTGCGCAATCTACTGGTTCGTTTTTAAATCATATGCTCAGGCAACTTGTTTTTGAACGATTTGATTGAAATTTTGACATAGGGTGTGACAGAATCCATCGATCCCAACTCGACGCCAATCGCAGCAACTGGCCATTATTCGCACCAGCCTGAGCTGAACACTGCACAAAGACCTCGGATTAGTTGCTTACAAGGTCTAGATGACTCAGGAGTTGAAAGCAAATGACCATCCGCTTCGATATCAGTTCTCTGCGTAGGCCATACATAGACTAGCTTGATAATAATGCCGATTTTGGTAGAAAAATCATCATTTCAGTCGAAGTGCAGTTCCATCTCGGGTGCTATGTAAACAAGCCAAGCAGAACTGTCAGATTTGGGGTTCGGAGCAGCCACACGTAATCCTAGAGAAGCAAATGCATTCACCAAGAGCGACAGATTTGTTTGGAGTGGTGACCCATTTTTCTTCGAAAACACTCCTGGACACGCCGATACCGTCAATGGCGAGCGTTAGAGCCAGCTGACCAACTTTATATGGCCTCAAATCAAGGATTTCTTTTGATTTACCTCCTATTATTATATTATAAACGATTTATTATTACATATTTATTAGACTGTAATGTAATGGCTGGAACAGTGGAATTACTTGTAATTATATATAATATCCCTGTTCGTTATATTGTACTAAAAAAACAATAAACTATTAAAAAAGGCTAACTATGACCTAAGAGCACAATCAATTGAATGTATTTAGCAAATGATTGTGCTCTTAGGTCATAGTAAGTCTTTGGCTAAACAACGGTACGTCCGGCATTCGATTTTGCCTTCTTGACACCCCTCACCGTAAAGCCATAATTGAGCAGATTGCGAAAATAGCCATCTTGTTTGGGGGCGACGATGGGGCCAATAGAACCCCCCTCGACGGAGTAAGAGCAAAAAACAGACTTTTGCATAAAAGTGTAAAAAGGGGCGTGCTTAAAAGTGGGTGGGGAAAAATATTGATATCAAATGAAAGGTTATAATTAGTTCTACACAGCCATGCTATTCTTAAGGGCGTGGCTTAATTCTAGCGGAATCGCGATCAGTTTATATTGCGTTTATATGCAACGTTATCTAAAAATGGTTACCCCATAGCATATGCTGGCCGATACCATATTATGCTTACCCCATACAAAACCGGTGACACACTGTAAAATGCTCTGCGCTCAATTCATTTATGTTCAGATTGATAAATCGGCTCAAAAATAATAACGCTCCGTGATCTAATGGTATCCCAGCGGAACTGATTAAAACAAGAGGCCCCGTAATACACCAATCAATTCATGAACTAATAGTGCAAGTATGGAAGGAAGAAGCGATGCCAGAAGACTGGCGAAGAGGCATCCTGTGTCCGATACATATGAAAGGAGATATCACAACCTGCAGCAATTATCGTGGTATAACGTTGTTGAGTACCGCGTATAAGATTTTCTCCTCTATCCTTCAAGACAGGATAGCCACATACGCTAGTCATCATTGGTCCATACCAATGTGGCTTTATCCCAGGATAATCAACAACTGATCAGATTTACACCCTTAGGCAGGGAATGGAAAAATGTCTAGAGTTTCAAAACTCACTACACCATCTTTTTATAGACTTTAAAGCCGCCTATGATAGCATAGCCAGACTAGAAATTTATAAAGCCATTAGCGAATTCGGCATCACAAATAAACTGACAAGACTATGTAGGTTGACCATGACCAATGTTATAAGTTCCAAGATCGAGCGAGCGGCACGAAATCTATGGCTGCACATAAATGAGAGCAAAACAAAGTACATGGTGGGCACGTCTTCGAGTAGAAGATCCAACATTCAAATAGTGGAACGCGAATTTGAAGTAGTGCAATCCTTTAACTATCTCGGGTCAACTGAAGCAGCCGATAACAGCATGGAACCAGAAATACGCGCAAGGTTGCTTAAAGCCTACTGTAGTCAAGACTCTTCAAATCCAGGAATTTAACCATAGCATCCAAGCTCCTGGTATATAAGACAATGGTCATACCAGTGCTTACATATGGATCCGAGACTTGGGTGCTTAGCAAAAGCACCCAAGGACTTTTAGGCGCGTTCGAGAGAAAGTCTTACGAAGAATTGTTTGCCCCGTATGTGAGGAAGGACGACTCCGGAGACTATAATGATGAAATCTACGAGCGTTACCGCGTAGTCGACATCGTGAAGAGAATTAAGATCGGTAGGATCCAGTGGGCAGGACACCTAGCTCGCATGAGCAAAGATAATCCCGCTCGGAAAGTCCTTTGCAGTAGGATTTATGGAACACGACAGCGAGGCCGGCCAAGCATACGCTAGAAGGATGACGTAGACCAGGACGCCTAGAGTTAAGGGATGCCAAACTGGATGACCTCGGCTCGAAATCGGGTGGAAAGATTTTTTGCGGGAGGCCAGGACCGGACACTGGTTGTAGATAATGATAATCAAAATAATAATAACTTTGTGTTACGATTTTGATTTGCGATTTTGTGTTGTAATTTTGTGTTACATTTTTTAACTCTTGTAACTAAGTCATTTCTCAAGCGATTTCTATGAAACTCGCTATGTAGGACAAGGATGCGACTATAAAACTTGTTCCTATGGAAAATCTGTGAAACGGTCATTAGGGATTGGAATTTCGGGAATTAAGCCCTTTCTTAAGCGATTTCTATGAAATTCAGTATGTAGGACAAAGATGCGACTATAAAACTTGTGCCTATGGAAAATCTGTGAAACGGTCATTAGGGATTGGAATTTCGGGAATTAAGCCCTTTCTTAAGCGATTTCTATGAAATTCAGTATGTAAGACTTTTCCCTATGAAAATTCTGGAATACGGTCTGGAATTTTGGTATTTACTTGGGTGAGGGTCAGTGGGATGGGGCAGCCGGGAAACGCTGTGTATTTTCGCTATTTCATCAACATAAAAATTAAAGCATGTTTGTTTGTTTCCTATACAAATGAATCATATCAATTAAAAGTTCGTTTAGGATGCTTCAATGATGTGTGGAAGGAACAGTAAGCATATTTATGCCAAACAAAAACCACTTCTTGGAGGGTTTAAAATTGGGTATCATTTATAATTTACACACAAGTTTTCAGCTGTACTTGGTTACATATAATTACTTTCTTTTACTAGTAGTAAAAGTAAGTATAGTAATCATGAAAATTTTCGAACTCGGGATTTTTGCAGATTTACCCATTACCTATCTCCTGAGTCAGAAAAAGCAAAAAAAAAATCTCTGTCTGTCTGCTCTGCTCTGTGTCCACTCTACAGCCCAGAGGGCTGAATTGATTGAGACGAAAATTCATATTTAAGCTTTTTACATAAATTGGGAGGGCCCAGTTGATTTTGGCGGAAATCGGCCAAACGGAAGTGGTAGTCGTAGTAGTAAACTACTATAAGAAAATGCAAAAAAAATTACAAAAAAATAAAGGTGAAACTGTTTGTTTGTTTGTTGCCGATATTAGTATCGATTATATAGTATATAGTAGAGCCCTGCATCGTATAGTAATATCCGCGGATATCCGCAATTATCCGCTTTCCGCGGATTAAAGCGGATATAACCGCAATAGTTTTTGTCGGATGAGTGCGGATGCGGGTTTAGAAATCTTATCCGCATTTTGCGGATTATCCGCATGTTGCGGATATTCCATTGTATCCGCATGCATTATAATTGCAAATTGTGCTTTCTTTAAGGTTGCAATAACATAACATATATTGTACTAACGAAACAATATGAGAAAAATGTATAGTTAATTCAGGATAAAAAAGACAAACGAGATTGTTTTTTTTACTTTCAATTACAAATTTGTTAATTAATAGCTGCGTTTTCCTAAAAAAAAAACCATCGGGTCGAGTTCGCTATAGATTTTTTGAAATTTATCCAATTTAAAGTATAAAATTTATATTTTTTAAATCAAGTAAGTTAGATCGAGTAGTCTTCTTAGTATAACATGAAGTGTTTTTTTTTTGTTATACTTAGAAGACTATATGATCTTATTTATTTGATTTAAAAAAAAATAATTTTAGAAAAGCGAAGTTAATACAACAAAATTTGTAAAAAAATCAATTTTGCGGATGCGGATGCGGATTTTAAGATTTTTGGCGAGTGCGGATGCGGATCGGATGCGGATACGAAAAAACGTATCCGCGCAGCGCTCAAGTATATAGCGAGGTAGTGGTATGGTAATTAATAAACTCTGTGAGGTATGTAAAGGGTGCGCAATCTACTGGTTCGTTTTTAAATCATATGCTCAGGCAACTTGTTTTTGAACGATTTGATTGAAATTTTGACATAGGGTGTGACAGAATCCATCGATCCCAACTCGACGCCAATCGCAGCAACTGGCCATTATTCGCACCAGCCTGAGCTGAACACTGCACAAAGACCTCGGATTAGTTGCTTACAAGGTCTAGATGACTCAGGAGTTGAAAGCAAATGACCATCCGCTTCGATATCAGTTCTCTGCGTAGGCCATACATAGACTAGCTTGATAATAATGCCGATTTTGGTAGAAAAATCATCATTTCAGTCGAAGTGCAGTTCCATCTCGGGTGCTATGTAAACAAGCCAAGCAGAACTGTCAGATTTGGGGTTCGGAGCAGCCACACGTAATCCTAGAGAAGCAAATGCATTCACCAAGAGCGACAGATTTGTTTGGAGTGGTGACCCATTTTTCTTCGAAAACACTCCTGGACACGCCGATACCGCCAATGGCGAGCGTTAGAGCCAGCTGACCAACTTTATATGGCCTCAAATCAAGGATTTCTTTTGATTTACCTCCTATTATTATATTATAAACGATTTATTATTACATATTTATTAGACTGTAATGTAATGGCTGGAACAGTGGAATTACTTGTAATTATATATAATATCCCTGTTCGTTATATTGTACTAAAAAAACAATAAACTATTAAAAAAGGCTAACTATGACCTAAGAGCACAATCAATTGAATGTATTTAGCAAATGATTGTGCTCTTAGGTCATAGTAAGTCTTTGGCTAAACAACGGTACGTCCGGCATTCGATTTTGCCTTCTTGACACCCCTCACCGTAAAGCCATAATTGAGCAGAATGCGAAAATAGCCATCTTGTTTGGGGGCGACGCCCCCTTTGGGTAGGAGGGGCATCCAAAGTTTTGAGTTTTTTTATAAGGAGGTGTGGGGGTTAATTGATTCATACGAAAGGTAATAAAAATACCTTCCATTTAAAAATGGGGCCAATAGAACCCCCCTCGACGGAGTAAGAGCAAAAAACAGACTTTTCCAAAAAAGTTTAAAAAGGGGCGTGCTTAAAAGTTGGTGGGGAAAAATATTGATATCAAATGAAAGGTTATAATTAGTTCTACACAGCCATGCTATTCTTAAGGGCGTGGCTTAATTCTAGCGGAATCGCGATCAGTTTATATTGCGTTTATATGCAACGTTATCTAAAAATGGTTACCCCATAGCATATGCTGGCCGATACCATATTATGCTTACCCCATACAAAACCGGTGACACACTGTAAAATGCTCTGCGCTCAATTCATTTATGTTCAGATTGATAAATCGGCTCAAAAATAATAACGCTCCGTGATCTAATGGTATCCCAGCGGAACTGATTAAAACAAGAGGCCCCGTAATACACCAATCAATTCATGAACTAATAGTGCAAGTATGGAAGGAAGAAGCGATGCCAGAAGACTGGCGAAGAGGCATCCTGTGTCCGATACATATGAAAGGAGATATCACAACCTGCAGCAATTATCGTGATATAACGTTGTTGAGTACCGCGTATAAGATTTTCTCCTCTATCCTTCAAGACAGGATAGCCACATACGCTAGTCATCATTGGTCCATACCAATGTGGCTTTATCCCAGGATAATCAACAACTGATCAGATTTACACCCTTAGGCAGGGAATGGAAAAATGTCTAGAGTTTCAAAACTCACTACACCATCTTTTTATAGACTTTAAAGCCGCCTATGATAGCATAGCCAGACTAGAACTTTATAAAGTTATTAGCGAATTCGGCATCACAAATAAACTGACAAGACTATGTAGGTTGACCATGACCAATGTTATAAGTTCCAAGATCGAGCGAGCGGCACGAAATCTATGGCTGCACATAAATGAGAGCAAAACAAAGTACATGGTGGGCACGTCTTCGAGTAGAAGATCCAACATTGGTCCCGCAATTCAAATAGTGGAACGCGAATTTGAAGTAGTGCAATCCTTTAACTATCTCGGGTCAACTGAAGCAGCCGATAACAGCATGGAACCAGAAATACGCGCAAGGTTGCTTAAAGCCTACTGTAGTCAAGACTCTTCAAATCCAGGAATTTAACCATAGCATCCAAGCTCCTGGTATATAAGACAATGGTCATACCAGTGCTTACATATGGATCCGAGACTTGGGTGCTTAGCAAAAGCACCCAAGGACTTTTAGGCGCGTTCGAGAGAAAGTCTTACGAAGAATTGTTTGCCCCGTATGTGAGGAAGGACGACTCCGGAGACTATAATGATGAAATCTACGAGCGTTACCGCGTAGTCGACATCGTGAAGAGAATTAAGATCGGTAGGATCCAGTGGGCAGGACACCTAGCTCGCATGAGCAAAGATAATCCCGCTCGGAAAGTCCTTTGCAGTAGGATTTATGGAACACGACAGCGAGGCCGGCCAAGCATACGCTAGAAGGATGACGTAGACCAGGACGCCTAGAGTTAAGGGATGCCAAACTGGATGACCTCGGCTCGAAATCGGGTGGAAAGATTTTTTGCGGGAGGCCAGGACCGGACACTGGTTGTAGATGATGATAATCAAAATAATAATAACTTTGTGTTACGATTTTGATTTGCGATTTTGTGTTGTAATTTTGTGTTACAATTTTGCGTTATGATTTTGTGTTACATTTTTTAACTCTTGTAACTAAGTCATTTCTCAAGCGATTTCTATGAAACTCGCTATGTAGGACAAGGATGCGACTATAAAACTTGTTCCTATGGAAAATCTGTGAAACGGTCATTAGGGATTGGAATTTCGGGAATTAAGCCCTTTCTTAAGCGATTTCTATGAAATTCAGTATGTAAGACTTTTCCCTATGAAAATTCTGGAATACGGTCTGGAATTTTGGTATTTACTTGGGTGAGGGTCAGTGGGATGGGGCAGCCGGGAAACGCTGTGTATTTTCGCTATTTCATCAACATAAAAATTAAAGCATGTTTGTTTGTTTCCTATACAAATGAATCATATCAATTAAAAGTTCGTTTAGGATGCTTCAATGATGTGTGGAAGGAACAGTAAGCATATTTATGCCAAACAAAAACCACTTCTTGGAGGGTTTAAAATTGGGTATCATTTATAATTTACACACAAGTTTTCAGCTGTACTTGGTTACATATAATTACTTTCTTTTACTAGTAGTAAAAGTAAGTATAGTAATCATGAAAATTTTCGAACTCGGGATTTTTGCAGAGTCAGAAAAAGCAAAAAAAAAAATCTCTGTCTGTCTGTGGCTCTGTGTCCACTCTACAGCCCAGAGGGCTGAATTGATTGAGACGAAAATATTTAAGCTTTTTACATAAATTGGGAGGGCCCAGTTGATTTTGGCGGAAATCGGCCAAACGGAAGTGGTAGTCGTAGTAGTAAACTACTATAAGAAAATGCAAAAAAAATTACAAAAAAATAAAGGTGAAACTGTTTGTTTGTTTGTTGCCGATATTAGTATCGATTATATAGTATATAGTAGAGCCCTGCATCGTATAGTAATATCCGCGGATATCCGCAATTATCCGCTTTCCGCGGATTAAAGCGGATATAACCGCAATAGTTTTTGTCGGATGAGTGCGGATGCGGGTTTAGAAATCTTATCCGTATTTTGCGGATTATCCGCATGTTGCGGATATTCCATTGTATCCGCATGCATTATAATTGCAAATTGTGCTTTCTTTAAGGTTGCAATAACATAACATATATTGTACTAACGAAACAATATGAGAAAAATGTATAGTTAATTCAGGATAAAAAAGACAAACGAGATTGTTTTTTTTACTTTCAATTATAAATTTGTTAATTAATAGCTGCGTTTTCCTAAAAAAAAACCATCGGATCGAGTTCGCTATAGATTTTTTGAAATTTATCCAATTTAAAGTATAAAATTTATATTTTTTAAATCAAGTAAGTTAGATCGAGTAGTCTTCTTAGTATAACATGAAGTGTTTTTTTTTGTTATACTTAGAAGACTATATGATCTTATTTATTTGATTTAAAAAAAATAATTTTAGAAAAGCGAAGTTAATACAACAAAATTTGTAAAAAAATCAATTTTGCGGATGCGGATGCGGATTTTAAGATTTTTGGCGAGTGCGGATGCGGATCGGATGCGGATACGAAAAAACGTATCCGCGCAGGGCTCAAGTATATAGCGAGGTAGTGGTATGGTAATTAATAAACTCTGTGAGGTATGTAAAGGGTGCGCAATCTACTGGTTCGTTTTTAAATCATATGCTCAGGCAACTTGTTTTTGAACGATTTGATTGAAATTTTGACATAGGGTGTGACAGAGTCCATCGATCCCAACTCGACGCCAATCGCAGCAACTGGCCATTATTCGCACCAGCCTGAGCTGAACACTGCACAAAGACCTCGGATTAGTTGCTTACAAGGTCTAGATGACTCAGGAGTTGAAAGCAAATGACCATCCGCTTCGATATCAGTTCTCTGCGTAGGCCATACATAGACTAGCTTGATAATAATGCCGATTTTGGTAGAAAAATCATCATTTCAGTCGAAGTGCAGTTCCATCTCGGGTGCTATGTAAACAAGCCAAGCAGAACTGTCAGATTTGGGGTTCGGAGCAGCCACACGTAATCCTAGAGAAGCAAATGCATTCACCAAGAGCGACAGATTTGTTTGGAGTGGTGACCCATTTTTCTTCGAAAACACTCCTGGACACGCCGATACCGTCAATGGCGAGCGTTAGAGCCAGCTGACCAACTTTATATGGCCTCAAATCAAGGATTTCTTTTGATTTACCTCCTATTATTATATTATAAACGATTTATTATTACATATTTATTAGACTGTAATGTAATGTCTGGAACAGTGGAATTACTTGTAATTATATATAATATCCCTGTTCGTTATATTGTACTAAAAAAACAATAAACTATTAAAAAAGGCTAACTATGACCTAAGAGCACAATCAATTGAATGTATTTAGCAAATGATTGTGCTCTTAGGTCATAGTAAGTCTTTGGCTAAACAACGGTACGTCCGGCATTCGATTTTGCCTTCTTGACACCCCTCACCGTAAAGCCATAATTGAGCAGAATGCGAAAATAGCCATCTTGTTTGGGGGCGACGCCCCCTTTGGGTAGGAGGGGCATCCAAAGTTTTGAGTTTTTTTTATAAGGAGGTGTGGGGGTTAATTGGTATCATACGAAAGGTAATAAAAATACCTTCCATTTAAAAATGGGGCCAATAGAACCCCCCTCGACGGAGTAAGAGCAAAAAACAGACTTTTCCATAAAAGTTTAAAAAGGGGCGTGCTTAAAAGTGGGTGGGGAAAAATATTGATATCAAATGAAAGGTTATAATTAGTTCTACACAGCCATGCTATTCTTAAGGGCGTGGCTTAATTCTAGCGGAATCGCGATCAGTTTATATTGCGTTTATATGCAACGTTATCTAAAAATGGTTACCCCATAGCATATGCTGGCCGATACCATATTATGCTTACCCCATACAAAACCGGTGACACACTGTAAAATGCTCTGCGCTCAATTCATTTATGTTCAGATTGATAAATCGGCTCAAAAATAATAACGCTCCGTGATCTAATGGTATCCCAGCGGAACTGATTAAAACAAGAGGCCCCGTAATACACCAATCAATTCATGAACTAATAGTGCAAGTATGGAAGGAAGAAGCGATGCCAGAAGACTGGCGAAGAGGCATCCTGTGTCCGATACATATGAAAGGAGATATCACAACCTGCAGCAATTATCGTGGTATAACGTTGTTGAGTACCGCGTATAAGATTTTCTCCTCTATCCTTCAAGACAGGATAGCCACATACGCTAGTCATCATTGGTCCATACCAATGTGGCTTTATCCCAGGATAATCAACAACTGATCAGATTTACACCCTTAGGCAGGGAATGGAAAAATGTCTAGAGTTTCAAAACTCACTACACCATCTTTTTATAGACTTTAAAGCCGCCTATGATAGCATAGCCAGAGTAGAACTTTAAAAAGCCATTAGAGAATTCGGCATCCCAAATAAACTGACAAGAATATATAGGTTGACCATGACCAATGTTATAAGCCAAGTAAACATATCCGGATCACTATCAAGCCCATTCAACATCTATAACGGGATCCGACAAGGGGATGGACTGGCCTGCGTCCTCTTCAACCTGGCGTTTAAGAAAGTGATCCGAGACTCTGCCGTAACGGCAAGAGGAACAATCCTCTATAAGTCCATTCAGATACTGGCCTACGCAGACGACATTGACATCGTTTGTAGAAACCAAAGGGCTGCACAGGAAGCTTTCATCCAGATCGAGCGAGCGGCACGAAATCTATGGCTGCATATAAATGAGAGCAAAACAAAGTACATGGTGGGCACGTCTTCGAGTAGAAGATCCAACATTGGTCCCGCAATTCAAATAGTGGAACGCGAATTTGAAGTAGTGCAATCCTTTAACTATCTCGGGTCAACTGAAGCAGCCGATAACAGCATGGAAACGGAAATACGCGCAAGGTTGCTTAAAGCCTACTGTAGTCTGTCAAGACTCTTCAAATCCAGGAATTTAACCATAGCATCCAAGCTTCTGGTATATAAGACAATGGTCATACCAGTGCTTACATATGGATCCGAGACTTGGGTGCTTAGCAAACTCCGGAGACTATAATGATGAAATCTACGAGCGTTACCGTGAAGAGAATTAAGATCGGTAGGAGCCAGTGGGCAGGACACCTAGCTCGCATGAGCAAAGATAATCCCGCTCGGAAAGTCCTTTGCAGTAGGATTTATGGAACACGACAGCGAGGCCGGCCAAGCATACGCTAAAAGGATGACGTAGAACAGGACGCCTAGAGATAAGGGATGCCCAACTGGTTGACCTCGGCTCGAAATCGGGTGGAAAGATTTTTTGCGGGAGGCCAGGACCGGACACTGGTTGTAGATGATGATAATCAAAATAATAATAACTTTGTGTTACGATTTTGTGTTGTAATTTTGTGTTACGATTTTGCGTTATGATTTTGTGTTACATTTTTTAACTCTTGTAACTTAGTCATTTCTCAAGCGATTTCTATGAAATTCGCTATGTAGGACAAAGATGCGACTTTAAAACTTGTTCCTATGGAAAATCTGTGAAACGGTCATTAGGGATTGGAATTTCGGGAATTAGGCCCTTTCTTAAGCGATTTCTATGAAATTCAGTATGTAAGACTTTTCCCTATGAAAATTCTGGGATACGGTCATTAGGGTCATGAATTTTGGTATTTACTTGGGTGAGGGTCAGTGGGATGGGGCAGCCGGGAAACGCTGTGTACATATAATTATAATATATAATTACTTTCTTTTACTAGTAGTAAAAGTAAGTATAGTAATCATGAAAATTTTCGAACTCGGGATTTTTGCAGATTTACCCATTACCTATCTCCTGAGTCAGAAAAAGCAAAAAAAAAATCTCTGTCTGTCTGTGGCTCTGTGTCCACTCTACAGCCCAGACGGCTGAATTGATTGAGACGAAAATTCATATTTAAGCTTTTTACATAAATTGGGAGGGCCCAGTTGATTTTGGCGGAAATCGGCCAAACGGAAGTGGTAGTCGTAGTAGTAAACTACTATAAGAAAATGCAAAAAAAATTACAAAAAAATAAAGGTGAAACTGTTTGTTTGTTTGTTGCCGATATTAGTATCGATTATATAGTATATAGTAGAGCCCTGCATCGTATAGTAATATCCGCGGATATCCGCAATTATCTGCTTTCCGCGGATTAAAGCGGATATAACCGCAATAGTTTTTGTCGGATGAGTGCGGATGCGGGTTTAAAAATCTTATACGCATTTTGCGGATTATCCGCATGTTGCGGATATTCCATTGTATCCGCATGCATTATAATTGCAAATTGTGCTTTCTTTAAGGTTGCAATAACATAACATATATTGTACTAACGAAACAATATGAGAAAAATGTATAGTAAATTCAGGATAAAAAAGACAAACGAGATTGTTTTTTTTACTTTCAATTACAAATTTGTTAATTAGTAGCCGTCATAAAAGCTCCTTAGGTATCTTGTAATATCGTTGTTTTGTATAGCTTTGATAACATTTCACAGATTTGTAAATCCTTTCCCTTTAGGATTTCTTTACTGAACAACCACCTTACCACTGGTGGGGTGATAGTTGTCAGTTTTAGTAATAAGACCGCTTTTTTTGATTTTGTAAACTGTGTCTTTCTCATTTATTCATTCTATATTTATACATTAATTTTTGCTTAAAAAGCATTCCAACAGTAATGTTGACCTACTTTTGGAAATGCTTACTAATTTAAACTTATTGCTAATATGCAATTGCTTTTCTGCTGATTATGAAGAAAAAGCAATTAAATTAATGTGGGTCACCGGTTGTTGGGTGTGTGACGCTCGATGTAAGTGCAATTGTGCAATTGCTTTTCTGCTGATTATGAAGATAAAGCAATTAAATTAATGTGGGTCACCGGTTGTTGGGTGTGTGACGCTCGATGTAAGTGCAATTGTGCAATTGCTGAGTTGCTTTTTGTTGCCGATACATTGCTCGATGCATCGTGCAATTGTGCAATTGCTTTGTTGTTGTTGATACACTCAACATTTTGCCTCCTCCGGTGTTGTTTCCCAGTTGATATCAAACCCTTGATTTATTCTCCTATGGTCAGTTAATTCTATTTTGGTAACGCGATTATTTTAATTTCGCCCATTTCCGTATTTTAATATAACTGCCAGTAGACAAATGATGATTGTTGCGCCCGCAATGGTCGCACAGAAGCCAATTGTCCAATATTGGTGCTTTTTTATTATGTTCCAATTGTAGTCATGTAGTCGGTTGAGTGTCTCGGTTGCATCCCGATCATTGACCTTTAACACCTCCATCAGATCCTTATTTAATGGGATGACAGTTTCATTTGTGAAATAAACTGGGATCTGGGTTGACAATGATGTATTTATAATAGCGATTGATTTGCTGAGATGCATCATAATTGGCGTTTCTTTAAACAATTTTGCTTCCAATCGAATGAATCTCGATTGAATGACGCAATCCGGAATCACATAAATGATGCCTGTGTTATTTAAGATGACTTCTTCACGCTTGGATCCACAGGTTACGAATACAGTGGTTGGCTCTGGTGTAACAAGCATCCATGAATTGTGGGTCCATAATTCTTTCCACATGGTGTGTGTTAACCTTAATGTTCTGGTTGAACATCGCTTTAACGACAGTTTTTTATATAGTTGCTGCACAATGCAATTTTCACTCTTTTCAATGCTGTGGAATATAAATGGGCTGAGGATGAATATTGTTTTGTTGAGTGTTGGTGCTCTTTTTATATCATCCAGTGGAAATTCGAAGTATCTTTCTACGTTGTAGTTGATTCCTAGTATTGTTTGCTGTATATATACCTCGCGAAATGTCTGCTCCACTATCTTTTCAGGAATCGCATTAAGCTTGATCAGATCATATTCATCAGCATCGCTTATCATTAGATATCCTGTTACTACAACTTCCGTTGATGTAATAGCCATGTCCAGTTTTTCCATTGGATCGGGGAGTACCTTCATTTCTGGGCCCAATTTCTTCTCACACTTGTCTATTATTTCTTCTAATGTTCTGTGAGGTAAAAATTCAAACAGATGACTACGCTGAAGATAGGCGTTCAATAGCTTGTAGTATTTTGCTTCGATTTCTTGCATGTAGCTGAGAGTGATTAGATAGGCGTTCGTTACATGGATATTGATCTTATTTTCGTCAGTGACTCTGTACCAAGACTCCATTTTGCTGATTTCACTTAGGCCGGCATTCAGTTTTTGTGTGAAGCTGTTGTTTTTCTTGGATATTCTAGTCTCGGTCTCATTGATATTGGAAATTGTAGACAGCATAATTTTTGTGTTTGTCTTCGCACTTTTAATTAGTTCCTTTTGATTGCTGTCCAGATCTTCGATGTCATAGAACACCTCATCATTGACTCCAAACAATGAATTAAGAACCGTTCCTAGTAGTCCTCGTTTTTGCCTCCGCAGATGTGTTAATTGGAGTCTGTTGAAAATTGAGAACACATTTTGCCACTCTTCATCCATGTGATGACGCAATTCGTCGCATTGACTTTCTTTTGTCACCGATTTGGCCTTATTACACAGTTGAGTAATTTGATCTCTAGTCTTATTTATGTTGATTTGATCACGTATGATATCTGTCATTGGGAATCTAACGCTTGTTCGTAGTATTCCTCGTTGAATTTTGGCTGTTCCAATTTGCTCCACAAACACTCCAACGTCAGGATTGATGATTGTGTACCTTGCTGATATCGGCATGGCGACTGCAATCAACGACAGTACCACAAGCGCGGTAGACAGTGGTGATGACGGGATGATTTTCTTATGCTTTTGATCTCTTGAGATTCTTCCTGGGTTGTTTGATGCTAACAATCATGTAAATCCTTTCCCTTTAGGATTTCTTTACTGAACAACCACCTTACCACTGGTGGGGGGATAGTTTTAGTAATAAGACCGTTTATTTGGTTTTGCAAACTGTGTCTTTCTCATTTATTCATTCTATATTTATACATTAATTTTTGCTTACTACTTAAAAAGCATTCCAACAGTAATGTTGACCTACTGTTGGAAATGCTTACTAATTTAAACTTATTGCTAATATGCAATTGCTTTTCTGCTGATTATGAAGATAAAGCAATTAAATTAATGTGGGTCACCGGTTGTTGGGTGTGTGACGCTCGATGTAAGTGCAATTGTGCAATTGCTGAGTTGCTTTTTGTTGCCGATACATTGCTCGATGCATCGTGCAATTGTGCAATTGCTTTGTTGTTGTTGATACACTCAACATTTTGCCTCCTCCGGTGTTGTTTCCCAGTTGATATCAAACCCTTGATTTATTCTCCTATGGTCAGTTAATTCTATTTTGGTAACGCGATTATTTTTATTTCGCCCATTTCCGTATTTTAATATAACTGCCAGTAGACAAATGATGATTGTTGCGCCCGCAATGGTCGCACAGAAGCCAATTGTCCAATATTGGTGCTTTTTTATTATGTTCCAATTGTAGTCATGTAGTCGGTTGAGTGTCTCGGTTGCATCCCGATCATTGACCTTTAACACCTCCATCAGATCCTTATTTAATGGGATGACAGTTTCATTTGTGAAATAAACTGGGATCTGGGTTGACAATGATGTATTTATAATAGCGATTGATTTGCTGAGATGCATCATAATTGGCGTTTCTTTAAACAATTTTGCTTCCAATCGAATGAATCTCGATTGAATGACGCAATCCGGAATCACATAAATGATGCCTGTGTTATTTAAGATGACTTCTTCACGCTTGGATCCACAGGTTACGAATACAGTGGTTGGCTCTGGTGTAACAAACATCCATGAATTGTGGGTCCATAATGATTTTGATTTGTTCAGAACTATACAGAACAACGTTATTAAAAGAAAACTACGGAACTTTTATGAAGTGTTTTTTTTTGTTATACTTAGAAGACTATATGATCTTATTTATTTGATTTAAAAAAAAATAATTTTAGAAAAGCGAAGTTAATACAACAAAATTTGTAAAAAATCAATTTTGCGGATGCGGATGCGGATTTTAAGATTTTTGGCGAGTGCGGATGCGGATTTTTTTTTTATTTTTTTTTGCGGATGCGGATACGAAAAAACGTATCCGCGCAAGGCTCAAGTACATAGCGAGGTAGTGGTATGGTAATTAATAAACTCTGTGAGGTATGTAAAGGGTGCGCAATCATATGCTCAGGCAACTTGTTTTTGAACGATTTGATTGAAATTTTGACATAGAGTGTGACAGAATCCATCGATCCCAACTCGACGCCAATCGCAGCAACTGGCCATTATTCGCACCAGCCTGAGCTGAACACTGCACAAAGACCTCGGATTAGTTGCTTACAAGGTCTAGATGACTCAAGAGTTGAAAGCAAATGACCATCCGCTTCGATATCAGTTCTCTGCGTAGGCCATACATAGACTAGCTTGATAATAATGCCGATTTTGGTAGAAAAATCATCATTTCAGTCGAAGTGCAGTTCCATCTCGGGTGCTATGTAAACAAGCCAAGCAGAACTGCCAGATTTGGGGTTCGGAGCAGCCACACGTAATCCTAGAGAAGCAAATGCATTCACCAAGAGCGACAGTTTTGTTTGGAGTGGTTGCCCATTTTTCTTCGAAAACACTCCTGGACACGCCGATACCGTCAATGGCGAGCGTTAGAGCCAGCTGACCAACTTTATATGGCCTCAAATCAAGGATTTCTTTTGATTTACCTCCTATTATTATATTATAAACGATTTATTATTACATATTTATTAGACTGTAATGTAATGTCTGGAACAGTGGAATTACTTGTAATTATATATAATATCCCTGTTCGTTATATTGTACTAAAAAAACAATAAACTATTAAAAAAGGCTAACTATGACCTAAGAGCACAATCAATTGAATGTATTTAGCAAATGATTGTGCTCTTAGGTCATAGTAAGTCTTTGGCTAAACAACGGTACGTCCGGCATTCGATTTTGCCTTCTTGACACCCCTCACCGTAAAGCCATAATTGAGCAGATTGCGAAAATCGCCATCTTGTTTGGGGGCGACGCCTCATTTGGGTAGGAGGGGCAACCAAAGTTTTGAGTTTTTTTTAGAAAAATGAATGGGTGGGGAAAAATATAGATATCAAATGAAAGGTGATAATTAGGTCTACACAGCCATGCTATTCTTAAGGGCGTGGCTCAATTCTAGCGGAATCGCAATCAGTTTATATTGCGTTTATATGCAACGTTATCTAAAAATGGTTACCCCATAACATATGCTGGCTGATACCATATTATGCTTACCCCATACAAAACCGGTGACACTGTAAAATGCTCTGCGCTCAATTCATTTATGTTCAGATAGGAGTTTTTCCTTTTAAAAAACGATGGCGTAGTAGTAAACTACTATAAGAAAATGCAAAAAAATTACAAAAAAATAAAGGTGAAACTGTTTGTTTGTTTGTTGCCGATATTAGTATCGATTATATAGTATATAGTAGAGCCCTGCATCGTATAGTAATATCCGCGGATATCCGCAATTATCTGCTTTCCGCGGATTAAAGCGGATATAACCGCAATAGTTTTTGTCGGATGAGTGCGGATGCGGGTTTAAAAATCTTATACGCATTTTGCGGATTATCCGAATATTGCGGATATTCCATTGTATCCGCATGCATTATAATTGCAAATTGTGCTTTCTTTAAGGTTGCAATAACATAACATATATTGTACTAACGAAACAATATGAGAAAAATGTATAGTAAATTCAGGATAAAAAAGACAAACGAGATTGTTTTTTTTACTTTCAATTACAAATTTGTTAATTAGTAGCCGTCATAAAAGCTCCTTAGGTATCTTGTAATATCGTTGTTTTGTATAGCTTTGATAACATTTCACAGATTTGTAAATCCTTTCCCTTTAGGATTTCTTTACTGAACAACCACCTTACCACTGGTGGGGTGATAGTTGTCAGTTTTAGTAATAAGACCGCTTTTTTTGATTTTGTAAACTGTGTCTTTCTCATTTATTCATTCTATATTTATACATTAATTTTTGCTTAAAAAGCATTCCAACAGTAATGTTGACCTACTTTTGGAAATGCTTACTAATTTAAACTTATTGCTAATATGCAATTGCTTTTCTGCTGATTATGAAGAAAAAGCAATTAAATTAATGTGGGTCACCGGTTGTTGGGTGTGTGACGCTCGATGTAAGTGCAATTGTGCAATTGCTTTTCTGCTGATTATGAAGATAAAGCAATTAAATTAATGTGGGTCACCGGTTGTTGGGTGTGTGACGCTCGATGTAAGTGCAATTGTGCAATTGCTGAGTTGCTTTTTGTTGCCGATACATTGCTCGATGCATCGTGCAATTGTGCAATTGCTTTGTTGTTGTTGATACACTCAACATTTTGCCTCCTCCGGTGTTGTTTCCCAGTTGATATCAAACCCTTGATTTATTCTCCTATGGTCAGTTAATTCTATTTTGGTAACGCGATTATTTTTATTTCGCCCATTTCCGTATTTTAATATAACTGCCAGTAGACAAATGATGATTGTTGCGCCCGCAATGGTCGCACAGAAGCCAATTGTCCAATATTGGTGCTTTTTTATTATGTTCCAATTGTAGTCATGTAGTCGGTTGAGTGTCTCGGTTGCATCCCGATCATTGACCTTTAACACCTCCATCAGATCCTTATTTAATGGGATGACAGTTTCATTTGTGAAATAAACTGGGATCTGGGTTGACAATGATGTATTTATAATAGCGATTGATTTGCTGAGATGCATCATAATTGGCGTTTCTTTAAACAATTTTGCTTCCAATCGAATGAATCTCGATTGAATGACGCAATCCGGAATCACATAAATGATGCCTGTGTTATTTAAGATGACTTCTTCACGCTTGGATCCACAGGTTACGAATACAGTGGTTGGCTCTGGTGTAACAAGCATCCATGAATTGTGGGTCCATAATTCTTTCCACATGGTGTGTGTTAACCTTAATGTTCTGGTTGAACATCGCTTTAACTACAGTTTTTTATATAGTTGCTGCACAATGCAATTTTCACTCTTTTCAATGCTGTGGAATATAAATGGGCTGAGGATGAATATTGTTTTGTTGAGTGTTGGTGCTCTTTTTATATCATCCAGTGGAAATTCGAAGTATCTTTCTACGTTGTAGTTGATTCCTAGTATTGTTTGCTGTATATATACCTCGCGAAATGTCTGCTCCACTATTCATCAGCATCGCTTATCATTAGATATCCTGTTACTACAACTTCCGTTGATGTAATAGCCATGTCCAGTTTTTCCATTGGATCGGGGAGTACCTTCATTTCTGGGCCCAATTTCTTCTCACACTTGTCTATTATTTCTTCTAATGTTCTGTGAGGTAAAAATTCAAACAGATGACTACGCTGAAGATAGGCGTTCAATAGCTTGTAGTATTTTGCTTCGATTTCTTGCATGTAGCTGAGAGCGATTAGATAGGCGTTCGTTACATGGATATTGATCTTATTTTCGTCAGTGACTATGTACCAAGACTCCATTTTGCTGATTTCACTTAGGCCGGCATTCAGTTTTTGTGTGAAGCTGTTGTTTTTCTTGGATATTCTAGTCTCGGTCTCATTGATATTGGAAATTGTAGACAGCATAATTTTTGTGTTTGTCTTCGCACTTTTAATTAGTTCCTTTTGATTGCTGTCCAGATCTTCGATGTCATAGAACACCTCATCATTGACTCCAAACAATGAATTAAGAACCGTTCCTAGTAGTCCTCGTTTTTGCCTCCGCAGATGTGTTAATTGGAGTCTGTTGAAAATTGAGAACACATTTTGCCACTCTTCATCCATGTGATGACGCAATTCGTCGCATTGACTTTCTTTTGTCACCGATTTGGCCTTATTACACAGTTGAGTAATTTGATCTCTAGTCTTATTTATGTTGATTTGATCACGTATGATATCTGTCATTGGGAATCTAACGCTTGTTCGTAGTATTCCTCGTTGAATTTTGGCTGTTCCAATTTGCTCCACAAACACTCCAACGTCAGGATTGATGATTGTGTACCTTGCTGATATCGGCATGGCGACTGCAATCAACGACAGTACCACAAGCGCGGTAGACAGTGGTGATGACGGGATGATTTTCTTATGCTTTTGATCTCTTGAGATTCTTCCTGGGTTGTTTGATGCTAACAATCATGTAAATCCTTTCCCTTTAGGATTTCTTTACTGAACAACCACCTTACCACTGGTGGGGGGATAGTTTTAGTAATAAGACCGTTTATTTGGTTTTGCAAACTGTGTCTTTCTCATTTATTCATTCTATATTTATACATTAATTTTTGCTTACTACTTAAAAAGCATTCCAACAGTAATGTTGACCTACTGTTGGAAATGCTTACTAATTTAAACTTATTGCTAATATGCAATTGCTTTTCTGCTGATTATGAAGATAAAGCAATTAAATTAATGTGGGTCACCGGTTGTTGGGTGTGTGACGCTCGATGTAAGTGCAATTGTGCAATTGCTGAGTTGCTTTTTGTTGCCGATACATTGCTCGATGCATCGTGCAATTGTGCAATTGCTTTGTTGTTGTTGATACACTCAACATTTTGCCTCCTCCGGTGTTGTTTCCCAGTTGATATCAAACCCTTGATTTATTCTCCTATGGTCAGTTAATTCTATTTTGGTAACGCGATTATTTTTATTTCGCCCATTTCCGTATTTTAATATAACTGCCAGTAGACAAATGATGATTGTTGCGCCCGCAATGGTCGCACAGAAGCCAATTGTCCAATATTGGTGCTTTTTTATTATGTTCCAATTGTAGTCATGTAGTCGGTTGAGTGTCTCGGTTGCGTCCCGATCATTGACCTTTAACACCTCCATCAGATCCTTATTTAATGGGATGACAGTTTCATTTGTGAAATAAACTGGGATCTGGGTTGACAATGATGTATTTATAATAGCGATTGATTTGCTGAGATGCATCATAATTGGCGTTTCTTTAAACAATTTTGCTTCCAATCGAATGAATCTCGATTGAATGACGCAATCCGGAATCACATAAATGATGCCTGTGTTATTTAAGATGACTTCTTCACGCTTGGATCCACAGGTTACGAATACAGTGGTTGGCTCTGGTGTAACAAACATCCATGAATTGTGGGTCCATAATGATTTTGATTTGTTCAGAACTATACAGAACAACGTTATTAAAAGAAAACTACGGAACTTTTATGAAGTGTTTTTTTTTGTTATACTTAGAAGACTATATGATCTTATTTATTTGATTTAAAAAAAATAATTTTAGAAAAGCGAAGTTAATACAACAAAATTTGTAAAAAATCAATTTTGCGGATGCGGATGCGGATTTTAAGATTTTTGGCGAGTGCGGATGCGGATTTTTTTTTTATTTTTTTTTGCGGATGCGGATACGAAAAAACGTATCCGCGCAAGGCTCAAGTACATAGCGAGGTAGTGGTATGGTAATTAATAAACTCTGTGAGGTATGTAAAGGGTGCGCAATCATATGCTCAGGCAACTTGTTTTTGAACGATTTGATTGAAATTTTGACATAGAGTGTGACAGAATCCATCGATCCCAACTCGACGCCAATCGCAGCAACTGGCCATTATTCGCACCAGCCTGAGCTGAACACTGCACAAAGACCTCGGATTAGTTGCTTACAAGGTCTAGATGACTCAAGAGTTGAAAGCATATGACCATCCGCTTCGATATCAGTTCTCTGCGTAGGCCATACATAGACTAGCTTGATAATAATGCCGATTTTGGTAGAAAAATCATCATTTCAGTCGAAGTGCAGTTCCATCTCGGGTGCTATGTAAACAAGCCAAGCAGAACTGCCAGATTTGGGGTTCGGAGCAGCCACACGTAATCCTAGAGAAGCAAATGCATTCACCAAGAGCGACAGTTTTGTTTGGAGTGGTTGCCCATTTTTCTTCGAAAACACTCCTGGACACGCCGATACCGTCAATGGCGAGCGTTAGAGCCAGCTGACCAACTTTATATGGCCTCAAATCAAGGATTTCTTTTGATTTACCTCCTATTATTATATTATAAACGATTTATTATTACATATTTATTAGACTGTAATGTAATGGCTGTTTGTACAGTGGAATTACTTGTAATTATATATAATAACCCTGTTCGTTATATTGTACTAAAAAAACAATAAACTATTAAAAAAGGCTAACTATGACCTAAGAGCACAATCAATTGAATGTATTTAGCAAATGATTGTGCTCTTAGGTCATAGTAAGTCTTTGGCTAAACAACGGTACGTCCGGCATTCGATTTTGCCTTCTTGACACCCCTCACCGTAAAGCCATAATTGAGCAGATTGCGAAAATCGCCATCTTGTTTGGGGGCGACGCCTCATTTGGGTAGGAGGGGCAACCAAAGTTTTGAGTTTTTTTTAGAAAAATGAATTTTTCTAAGTATTTATAAGGAGGTGTGGGGGTTAATTGGTATCATACGAAAGGTAATAAAAATACCTTCCATTTAAAAGTGGGGCCAATAGAACCCCCCTCGACGGAGTAAGAGCAAAAAACAGACTTTTCCATAAAAGTGTAAAAAGGGGCGTGCTAAAAAGTGGGTGGGGAAAAATATAGATATCAAATGAAAGGTGATAATTAGGTCTACACAGCCATGCTATTCTTAAGGGCGTGGCTCAATTCTAGCGGAATCGCAATCAGTTTATATTGCGTTTATATGCAACGTTATCTAAAAATGGTTACCCCATAACATATGCTGGCTGATACCATATTATGCTTACCCCATACAAAACCGGTGACACTGTAAAATGCTCTGCGCTCAATTCATTTATGTTCAGATAGGAGTTTTTCCTTTTAAAAAACGATGGCGTAGTAGTAAACTACTATAAGAAAATGCAAAAAAATTACAAAAAAATAAAGGTGAAACTGTTTGTTTGTTTGTTGCCGATATTAGTATCGATTATATAGTATATAGTAGAGCCCTGCATCGTATAGTAATATCCGCGGATATCCGCAATTATCTGCTTTCCGCGGATTAAAGCGGATATAACCGCAATAGTTTTTGTCGGATGAGTGCGGATGCGGGTTTAAAAATCTTATACGCATTTTGCGGATTATCCGCATGTTGCGGATATTCCATTGTATCCGCATGCATTATAATTGCAAATTGTGCTTTCTTTAAGGTTGCAATAACATAACATATATTGTACTAACGAAACAATATGAGAAAAATGTATAGTAAATTCAGGATAAAAAAGACAAACGAGATTGTTTTTTTTACTTTCAATTACAAATTTGTTAATTAGTAGCCGTCATAAAAGCTCCTTAGGTATCTTGTAATATCGTTGTTTTGTATAGCTTTGATAACATTTCACAGATTTGTAAATCCTTTCCCTTTAGGATTTCTTTACTGAACAACCACCTTACCACTGGTGGGGTGATAGTTGTCAGTTTTAGTAATAAGACCGCTTTTTTTGATTTTGTAAACTGTGTCTTTCTCATTTATTCATTCTATATTTATACATTAATTTTTGCTTAAAAACATTCCAACAGTGATGTTGACCTACTTTTGGAAATGCTTACTAATTTAAACTTATTGCTAATATGCAATTGCTTTTCTGCTGATTATGAAGAAAAAGCAATTAAATTAATGTGGGTCACCGGTTGTTGGGTGTGTGACGCTCGATGTAAGTGCAATTGTGCAATTGCTTTTCTGCTGATTATGAAGATATGGCAATTAAATTAATGTGGGTCACCGGTTGTTGGGTGTGTGACGCTCGATGTAAGTGCAATTGTGCAATTGCTGAGTTGCTTTTTGTTGCCGATACATTGCTCGATGCATCGTGCAATTGTGCAATTGCTTTGTTGTTGTTGATACACTCAACATTTTGCCTCCTCCGGTGTTGTTTCCCAGTTGATATCAAACCCTTGATTTATTCTCCTATGGTCAGTTAATTCTATTTTGGTAACGCGATTATTTTTATTTCGCACATTTCCGTATTTTAATATAACTGCCAGTAGACAAATGATGATTGTTGCGCCCGCAATGGTCGCACAGAAGCCAATTGTCCAATATTGGTGCTTTTTTATTATGTTCCAATTGTAGTCATGTAGTCGGTTGAGTGTCTCGGTTGCATCACGATCATTGGCCTTTAACACCTACATCAGATCCTTATTTAATGGGATGACAGTTTCATTTGTGAAATAAACTGGGATCTGAGTTGACAATGATGTATTTATAATAGCGATTGATTTGCTGAGATGCATCATAATTGAAGTTTCTTTAAACAATTTTGCTTCCAATCGAATGAATCTCGATTGAATGACGCAATCCGGGGTCACATAAATGATGCCTGTGTTATTTAAGATGACTTCTTCACGCTTGGATCCACAGGTTACGAATACAGTGGTTGGCTCTGGTGTAACAAGCATCCATGAATTGTGGGTCCATAATTCTTTCCACATGGTGTGTGTTAACCTTAATGTTCTGGTTGAACATCGCTTTAACGACAGTTTTTTATATAGTTGCTGCACAATGCAATTTTCACTATTTTCAATGCTGTGGAATATAAATGGGCTGAGGATGAATATTGTTTTGTTGAGTGTTGGTGCTCTTTTTATATCATCCAGTGGAAATTCGAAGTATCTTTCTACGTTGTAGTTGATTCCTAGTATTGTTTGCTGTATATATACCTCGCGAAATGTCTGCTCCACTATTCATCAGCATCGCTTATCATTAGATATCCTGTTACTACAACTTCCGTTGATGTAATAGCCATGTCCAGTTTTTCCATTGGATCGGGGAGTACCTTCATTTCTGGGCCCAATTTCGTCTCACACTTGTCTATTATTTCTTCTAATGTTCTGTGAGGTAAAAATTCAAACAGATGACTACGCTGAAGATAGGCGTTCAATAGCTTGTAGTATTTTGCTTCGATTTCTTGCATGTAGCTGAGAGCGATTAGATAGGCGTTCGTTACATGGATATTGATCTTATTTTCGTCAGTGACTATGTACCAAGACTCCATTTTGCTGATTTCACTTAGGCCGGCATTCAGTTTTTGTGTGAAGCTGTTGTTTTTCTTGGATATTCTAGTCTCGGTCTCATTGATATTGGAAATTGTAGACAGCATAATTTTTGTGTTTGTCTTCGCACTTTTAATTAGTTCCTTTTGATTGCTGTCCAGATCTTCGATGTCATAGAACACCTCATCATTGACTCCAAACAATGAATTAAGAACCGTTCCTAGTAGTCCTCGTTTTTGCCTCCGCAGATGTGTTAATTGGAGTCTGTTGAAAATTGAGAACACATTTTGCCACTCTTCATCCATGTGATGACGCAATTCGTCGCATTGACTTTCTTTTGTCACCGATTTGGCCTTATTACACAGTTGAGTAATTTGATCTCTAGTCTTATTTATGTTGATTTGATCACGTATGATATCTGTCATTGGGAATCTAACGCTTGTTCGTAGTATTCCTCGTTGAATTTTGGCTGTTCCAATTTGCTCCACAAACACTCCAACGTCAGGATTGATGATTGTGTACCTTGCTGATATCGGCATGGCGACTGCAATCAACGACAGTACCACAAGCGCGGTAGACAGTGGTGATGACGGGATGATTTTCTTATGCTTTTGATCTCTTGAGATTCTTCCTGGGTTGTTTGATGCTAACAATCATGTAAATCCTTTCCCTTTAGGATTTCTTTACTGAACTTATCTTTGGTGACTCTTTAAATTGTGTATCTTTATTTCTCTTTTCTTATCACTTATAATTTAAGTCGACAGCATAAATTCAGGGCGATGCGCTAGTCTCAGACGAGCGTAAGTCCCGAGCGATGTGCTAGCCTTAGGCGAGCGTAAGTCCTGAGCGATGCGTGAGCGTAGTATGAGTCGAGCGTCAATCGTGAGCGACTTGTGGGCGTAAGCCTGAGACAAGTGAGATTCCTGAGCGATGCGTTATCGTAAGCTTGAGACGAGCGTCAATCCTGAGCGACTTGTGGGCGTAAGCCTGAGACAAGTGAGATTCCTGAGCGAGGCGTAAGCGTTGTGTGTGCGGAGTTAGAGGCGAGCGACAATCCTGAGCGACTTGTGGGCGTAAGCCTGAGACAAGTGAGATTCCTGAGCGAGGTGTAAGCGTTGTGTGTGCGGAGTTAGAGGCGAGCGACAATCCTGAGCGAGTTGTGGGCGTAAGCCTGAGACAAGTGAGATTCCTGAGCGATGCGTTATCGTACGCTTGAGACGAGCGTCAATCCTGAGCGACTTGTGGGCGTAAGCCTGAGGCAAGTGAGATTCCTGAGCGAGGCGTAAGCGTTGTGTGTGCGGAGTTAGAGGCGAGCGACAATCCTGAGCGACTTGTGGGCGTAAGCCTGAGACAAGTGAGATTCCTGAGCGATGCGTAAGCGATGTGTGTGCGGAGTTAGAGGCGAGGAATGTTGATGAATACAATGGACCTGTTAGCAGCGATATGCTGCGCTGTACCAGCGTAAAACCTGCGGGGGAGCCACACAGCGAAATTACGTTGTACGACGGCAGAGTTGTGATGGATGTAGTGGATGACGTTGGCAGCGATATGCTGCGCTGTACCAGCGTAAACCTTCGGGGGAGCCACACAGCGAAATTACGTTGTACGACGGCAGAGTTGTGATGGACGACGTTGCAGCGATATGCTGCGCTGTACCAGCGTTAAACCTGCGGTGGAGCCACACAGCGAAATTACGTTGTACGACGGCAGAGTTGATGAATGTAATGGACCTGTTAGCACTTACCGAGGCGTGATCCAGCCAGCGCAATGGCGAATAAAGAAAGCGACTAAGAGAGTGATCGCCCGTGTGTTCGCCCTTTTATACTATTTCGCGTTGCCGATTCTCAAGTCGCGTGCTGCGATGTGATTGGCCGGTCCGGTGGCGTGATGCTGCTGTTGTCGTTTTATTTTATATGCCTTTGTTGGCTGCGCTGCGTGGGTACAGGGTGCACCCCTGGTGGGGGGATAGTTGTCAGTTTTAGTAATAAGACCGTTTATTTGGTTTTGCAAACTGTGTCTTTCTCATTTATTCATTCTATATTTATACATTTATTTTTGCTTACTACTTAAAAAGCATTCCAACAGTAATGTTGACCTACTGTTGGAAATGCTTACTAATTTAAACTTATTGCTAATATGCAATTGCTTTTCTGCTGATTATGAAGATAAAGCAATTAAATTAATGTGGGTCACCGGTTGTTGGGTGTGTGACGCTCGATGTAAGTGCAATTGTGCAATTGCTGAGTTGCTTTTTGTTGCCGATACATTGCTCGATGCATCGTGCAATTGTGCAATTGCTTTGTTGTTGTTGATACACTCAACATTTTGCCTCCTCCGGTGTTGTTTCCCAGTTGATATCAAACCCTTGATTTATTCTCCTATGGTCAGTTAATTCTATTTTGGTAACGCGATTATTTTTATTTCGCCCATTTCCGTATTTTAATATAACTGCCAGTAGACAAATGATGATTGTTGCGCCCGCAATGGTCGCACAGAAGCCAATTGTCCAATATTGGTGCTTTTTTATTATGTTCCAATTGTAGTCATGTAGTCGGTTGAGTGTCTCGGTTGCATCCCGATCATTGACCTTTAACACCTCCATCAGATCCTTATTTAATGGGATGACAGTTTCATTTGTGAAAGAAACTGGGATCTGGGTTGACAATGATGTATTTATAATAGCGATTGATTTGCTGAGATGCATCATAATTGGCGTTTCTTTAAACAATTTTGCTTCCAATCGAATGAATCTCGATTGAATGACGCAATCCGGAATCACATAAATGATGCCTGTGTTATTTAAGATGACTTCTTCACGCTTGGATCCACAGGTTACGAATACAGTGGTTGGCTCTGGTGTAACAAACATCCATGAATTGTGGGTCCATAATGATTTTGATTTGTTCAGAACTATACAGAACAACGTTATTAAAAGAAAACTACGGAACTTTTATGAAGTGTTTTTTTTTGTTATACTTAGAAGACTATATGATCTTATTTATTTGATTTAAAAAAAAATAATTTTAGAAAAGCGAAGTTAATACAACAAAATTTGTAAAAAATCAATTTTGCGGATGCGGATGCGGATTTTAAGATTTTTGGCGAGTGCGGATGCGGATTTTTTTTTTATTTTTTTTTTGCGGATGCGGATACGAAAAAACGTATCCGCGCAAGGCTCAAGTACATAGCGAGGTAGTGGTATGGTAATTAATAAACTCTGTGAGGTATGTAAAGGGTGCGCAATCATATGCTCAGGCAACTTGTTTTTGAACGATTTGATTGAAATTTTGACATAGAGTGTGACAGAATCCATCGATCCCAACTCGACGCCAATCGCAGCAACTGGCCATTATTCGCACCAGCCTGAGCTGAACACTGCACAAAGACCTCGGATTAGTTGCTTACAAGGTCTAGATGACTCAAGAGTTGAAAGCAAATGACCATCCGCTTCGATATCAGTTCTCTGCGTAGGCCATACATAGACTAGCTTGATAATAATGCCGATTTTGGTAGAAAAATCATCATTTCAGTCGAAGTGCAGTTCCATCTCGGGTGCTATGTAAACAAGCCAAGCAGAACTGCCAGATTTGGGGTTCGGAGCAGCCACACGTAATCCTAGAGAAGCAAATGCATTCACCAAGAGCGACAGTTTTGTTTGGAGTGGTTGCCCATTTTTCTTCGAAAACACTCCTGGACACGCCGATACCGTCAATGGCGAGCGTTAGAGCCAGCTGACCAACTTTATATGGCCTCAAATCAAGGATTTCTTTTGATTTACCTCCTATTATTATATTATAAACGATTTATTATTACATATTTATTAGACTGTAATGTAATGGCTGTTTGTACAGTGGAATTACTTGTAATTATATATAATAACCCTGTTCGTTATATTGTACTAAAAAAACAATAAACTATTAAAAAAGGCTAACTATGACCTAAGAGCACAATCAATTGAATGTATTTAGCAAATGATTGTGCTCTTAGGTCATAGTAAGTCTTTGGCTAAACAACGGTACGTCCGGCATTCGATTTTGCCTTCTTGACACCCCTCACCGTAAAGCCATAATTGAGCAGATTGCGAAATCGCCATCTTGTTTGGGGGCGACGCCTCATTTGGGTAGGAGGGGCAACCAAAGTTTTGAGTTTTTTTTAGAAAAATGAATTTTTCTAAGTATTTATAAGGAGGTGTGGGGGTTAATTGGTATCATACGAAAGGTAAAAAAATACCTTCCATTTAAAAATGGGGCCAATAGAACCCCCCTCGACGGAGTAAGAGCAAAAAACAGACTTTTCCATAAAAGTGTAAAAAGGGGCGTGCTAAAAAGTGGGTGGGGAAAAATATAGATATCAAATGAAAGGTGATAATTAGGTCTACACAGCCATGCTATTCTTAAGGGCGTGGCTCAATTCTAGCGGAATCGCAATCAGTTTATATTGCGTTTATATGCAACGTTATCTAAAAATGGTTACCCCATAACATATGCTGGCTGATACCATATTATGCTTACCCCATACAAAACCGGTGACACTGTAAAATGCTCTGCGCTCAATTCATTTATGTTCAGATAGGAGTTTTTCCTTTTAAAAAACGATGGCGATTTTCACAACCCCCCCCCCCCCAACCAAAACAAAAAAAACGGTGCCGAGCATACCGTTGAAATGCCTAGCCTTTTATTACCCTATTCAAAAAGTAATCCTTCAATTTTAAATAGTGATTTGAAATTATGTTGTCAAAATAAGAAAAGAACTTACATGCTGAGTCGTATTTTCAGATATAAACTGTGGTTCCCCTTCCTGAAGTATTTTCATAAAAACCTTTACCGAATGTTCCAAAAACGAAGGGTATGCTGCCGTTTGAACTATAACTTCAAAATGCTCACTTAGTTCCTGAGCAGCTTTTAATTTAATGTCATCCTTCGCGGATGAATCACTTAACATAGTAACATAAGTCCTCAAGGTACTCATTTGTGTAGAGTCCAATTGTTGACACATCATTGTTTTTTAATGCCTTACACTTTAAAAAAATATACACAAATAATAACCATAACTTTTTTAAGAATAAGCGATATCTTACGGAATTTGTAATAACAAAATTTTACATAGAAAGCCGGATACTACGACTCAGCCACACTCAGCAACACAACCAGCCGTCCAATATTCACAGTCTCACCAACTTGAAAAATAGATATAATAGGCCTGTTCCCGTACTCATTTATTGGAAAAGATTAAGGGTCTATTCTTTTATTCAACCCGAGCGAATGAAGTTACCTGGAGTACACAGAGCGAATTTTGCACGGCGTAAGAGTATTCGGTGTGTACACTAGGTTACTTTACTCGCTCTTACTCTGCCTTACTCTGATATTCACTTCAAAGTAAAAAATAGGATACTGTTTATACACCGTGTCGTGCTCGGTTCAAAATAAAAAACACAGAGTACATTGTAAAATTACCACGGGTGAATAAAAAAAAAATGTAAATTTTGGACGTACACTGCTCGCTCGGGTTGAATAAAAGAATAGACCGGAATTCGACAGTGCAATTGTTGTTGTTCCTCCGCAGATAAAATACGGCTTTATTTGAATTCGAATTGGGAATTACAACAACAATTGCATTGTCGAATTCCTTCTTTGGAATTTGAAAACCCGCTGTTTGGCTAAATTTGACATTCGAATTCGGATTCGCATTTCAAAAAGAATACTGGGGGTAGATTATGTAAGCATTCCGAGTTTCGAATGACGTCACTTTTGTCGCAATTACGACTAAACGCGATTATTGAGACATACGACTAGTCGTAGTTTCGACTTAATTGTTGGTGTTTCAGTTGAACACCATTTGGATTTGGACTGGGAAATAAATGTAATTAAAATGATTATTTCTGTATGAAATCAACCGCGTAAATAACTTTTAAGTGATAATTTTAAACTTTTTTTAATGTTATTTATAAAATTTACAAATATTTATAATTTTAAATATATTATGCTGCTACATTCATTTGAGTGACGCAAGCAGCGCCGACCGTTTGGCGTTTTTTTAGTAACTACGTATTTGTAATTTTGACAATACAAAGTAAACCAGTAAACAACAAAAAAACATGCAATTGAAATGGCGATATCGGGCAATAGCTTTAGTTCGAAAAAAAATTTGTCGTACATGCTTTCATAATTGCGTTATGTCGAAGCTACGACTTTGAGCATTTCGACTTGTCGTAAGTCGAAAGTCGAAATACGACAGATACATAATCGGCCCCCAGCTTATGTAAGCATGTACGACGACTAAACCTATTGTCCGATAGCGCCATTTCGAATGTATGCTTTGTTGTTGTTTATACTCGTTTACTTTTTTTTGTTTTTGTTTAATATTCAAAAATATTTATTTCGAGTTTCGTATGACGTCACTTTGGTCGCAACTACATCTAAATGCGATTATTGAGTCGTACGACCAGTAGTAGTTTCGACTGAATTGTTGGTGTTTCAGTCAAACACCTATTTGGATTTCGACTGGGAAATAAATGTAATTAAAATGATTATTTCTCCATAAAATCAACCACGTAAATAACTTTTAACTAATAATTTTAATTTTTTTAATGTTATTTATAAAATTATCACTAAAATAAACAAAAATATTTAAAATTTTAAATATAATATGCTGCTACATTCATTTGAATGACGCGAGCAGCGCCGACCTTTTGGCGAATTTTTTAGTAACTACGTATTTGTAATTTTGTCAATACAAATTTCGTTGCTTACATAGAATATTAATAATAATAATATTCGGCGCGACAGACCATTGCGGTCCAAGGCCTGGCTTCTCGCAACCATTTGTGTTGAGCATGTATATTTTTGCACACAAAATGGAGGGACCTACAATTTAATGCCGGATCCGAACGGCGAATTGAGAAGATTTCCGTGACAAGTTATTACTCTCGGAATGTTTGTCACCCATTCGCGAGAGGTGGGACACCGTGAAAAATACTTTTGGTGTTACTGGGATTCGAACCACGAACCCCCTGCTCAGAAGTCCATGCTCTTATCCACTGAGCCACGGCGGCCACTACATAGAATACTAACTTTAATTAATAAAAATATTAGTTTTTTATATAAAAAAAATATAAAAATTTATGAATATTCAAAAAAACCAAAAAAGTAAACAAGTATAAACAACAACAAAACATACATTTGAAATGGCGCTATCGGGCAATAGTTTTACTTCGAAAAAAAATGGTGTCGTACATGTTTACATAATTGCGATATGTCGAAATTACGACTATGAGGATTTCGACTTTTCGTAAGTCGAAAGTCGAAATACGACAGATACATAATCGGCCCCCTGGTCACACACTACATTAACTGGGGACCGACGACAAGTCGAAATCCTAAAATTCATAATTTCGACATATCGCAATTATGTAAGATTATGTAAGCATTTCGAGTTTCTTATGACGTCACTTTGGTCGCAACTACGACTAAACGCGATTATTAAGTCATACACCTAGTCGTAGTTTCGACTGAATTGTTGGTGTTTCAGTCGAACACCTGTTTGGATTTAGACTGGGAAATAAATGTAATTAAAAAGAATATTTTCGTATGAAATAAACCGCGTAAATAACTTTTAACTAATAATTTTTAATTTTTTTTAATGTTATTTATAAAATTATCAAAATATTACCAAAATAACAAAAAATAACTAAATTTTTAATATATATATTATGCTGCTACATTCCTTTGAATGACGCGAGCAGCGCCGACCTTTTGGCGTTTTTTAGTAACTACGTATTTGTAATTTTGTCAATACAAATTTCGTTGCTTACATAGAATATTAAATTTAATTAATAAAAATATAAGTTTTTATATAAAAAAATATAAATATTTTTAAATATTAAAAAAAACCAAAAAAGTAAACAAGAAAACAACAACAACGCATACATTTGAAATGGCGCTATCGTACATGCTTACATATTTGCGATATGTCGAAATTACGGCTTTGAGGATTTCGACTTGTCGTAAGTCGAAAGTCGAAATACGAAAGATACATAAGGGGGCCGATTATGTATCTGTAAATGTAGACACCGAGCGCGTTGTGCGTTGGAATATACATAGTTCTTTTTGTTAAAGCATTCATCGGAATACACCGAATCCGTCTTTAAGTACTTGAAAATGTTAAGTAATAATATCCATCACTCGAAACTTGTTATGATTTAGTTATTTGTGGACTTCAAGTTTTATATTTGGCTTGCGTTATATTTTTGCCGCAACGTGTGGAACTAATTATCTCGACTTCGTAGCTAACTTCATACTGCCATTTCTTATAAATTGTGAAATTATGTATTAAAACGTTTTAAAACACAATTTTTTTCGCAATATAAGTTTATAATTTGTCAAAGAATTGATAAATGAGTTAAAACACGTACAAATATGGAGATAAAAAACGTCGAACAACGCGCCCGGTCTATTTTATGCTTAAATGAAATACCTTTAGAAAATAAAGTTAACCCAATGCCCGCATAAGATGACATTTCATATCGAAAAGTATAATTGTGAAGTTAAATATTTTGTTTTATATATATGATTGTTATATAGATTTATAGGTTTATTGTCAGTTTTAATTATTAAATACTAGCTGAAGTAGCATGCGTTGCCCGTGGCCTCGTGACCCACTTGTCGACCCCATTGGACACACAAGAAAATAATTCAATACTGTATACCTGGCGTACCAGGGTCCAGTGTGCAAAAAGGGTCAAAACTGCAGCCTCAATTGTGTTTTTGAATCGGTACGCAGTGGTATATGAAAATTTAGTTTGAAAGTGATGTGTTAATTACCATCGAAGCAAGTAATTAAATGGGTTTTATTGTGAAGCTGTGTAATTACATCGAGCTCACTGGGATTGGAAAAAAGCCATCTGCTATTTTTAAAGTCCGTAAAAGCGCAAACATGAACGGTCGTGAAAATACCAACATTACGAAGCCGAAGCAACATAGCAAGAAAAAGAAGACAAAAACTACATTTTCCACCCCACCCAATTTTCCAACCTATCGTATCCAAATTATATTACATATATGGTGTAAATTTGAGCCAAATCGCTCCATAAATAAGAAAAAGCGATCCCAGCGCCACCTATTGAGTCCAAATTTTGCCAAAGACTTTATTTCGATTTAAATATTATATGGTGTGAATTTGAGCCACATCGGTCCATAAATAAGAAAAAAGCGATCCCAGTGCCACCTGTTAATCCGATCGCTAACAAACCTTCACAGGATTACCCGTTGGGCTAATCTGAAGATTTCCTGATTTCATCAAATCGGTGCTGCCGTTTTGGAGTCCATACAGAACATATATACATACACACATTGAGTTTTATATATTAGATTTGTGTTTTTAAATGCAGAAATAGTTGTATTCAATTACTGTGTAAAATTTAACTGTGTATTATTCTAAATTCAATTTTAGCATATCAATGTATAACTAATTTTTTATGATGTGATATTTGTTTTTAATTATACAAGAATCAATGATTTTTCTCATATTTTTAGCAATAGGTAAAGTGAATGTTACAAACTTGAGCATCAGTCAGAAAATTACTATTTCATTTTCGGAAATAATTAAATATTTAGAGCCATTAAAGCAAGTGAAAAATTTTAATTGCTGGGTGAGTTTATTCTATTGACGTAATGAATCAGTCGAATCACAATTATGTCACAGAATTGGTGATACAGACGCCAGCAAAAACTCATTTTCCCTTGAGGTGAAAATGGAAAATTTAACTGAATTTCACAAGCTAGAAAGCACAGTTGTAAAGCCTGGGAAGGGCAAAAATGTAAGCATGTTGCTGCATGCCTATACACATTTAAAGGTAAGTATAAGTATAAAGATTGTATACCTATATTATATATATTGTACATAATTTTAATTTTAATTTTTAATTTTGGTGGGGGCAATTGCCCCCATTTATTCGACTTATTACAAGCTAAAACCTAAAGCTAACATGATTGAGAACTTAAAACTAAGACTTAAAACTAAGACTAAAAACTTAGACTTATAGCTAACATATAAAGCTAGGGGGGATGGCTGAGGAGATCAAGTTTAAGGCAGGGAGTGCTGCGGTTAAAATCGAAAACGGTAAGGTTTAAGTTCACCTTACGCAGCATACGGGAGATTGGTTCGTTGGAGCCGTACATAGTGCGGTGTGTCGGTAGATAGAAGAGAGGCGGGCAACGTAGATTACGGGGGTTAGTATTAAAGAAAATTGAATTGTGTAGAGACGCGCAATCGACGGAGCTTGGGAGGAGACGAAAAGAATGTCAGCTATGTCTCCGCGTTCTTCTAGGGTTTTCAAGCTTATGAGGTTGAGGCGGTCTTGGTAGGGAGGCAGTATAAGATGATTGTCCCAAGGTAGCCCTCGAAGAGCAAAACGGAGAAATCGACGTTGGATACTCTCGATTTTAGACACATGAACTTGATGATATGGGGACCACGCTTGACTAGCGTACTCGAGGAGGGGACGGACAAATGTAATGTAGAGGGATCTGGTCACGTAAGGGTTGGAAAATTCTTTGGACCACCGTTTGACGAAGCCAAGAGTTGGCTTTGAGAATTATTTCACCAATATGAGAACGGAAGTTTAGTTCCGAGTCGCACAATATGTCGAAGTCTCGAAAAGATTGCACGCGGGATATGGGTTGACCGTGGAGAAGGTAATGTCTGGGAGGGGGCTTGTTGCACTTACGTGATAGGGTAATAGATTGGCATTTGGAGATATTGAGATCCAAGCAATGTTTTAGGCACCATGTTGAAAAATTGTCTAGGTCTTGTTGAAGGAGATAGGAGTATTGTGGGGAAGAAATGGGTTTGAAGAAGGCCCTTTCCAAAACACTGACTTATTTCAAACTTATTGACTAATTTGACGCCATCTTGAATAAGTCGGTAAAGTCGTCCCAAACGATTTTGCTGACTTATTTCGACAGCTATAGCAAACAAAAAATGACTGAATATGTTTTTGGAATAGCGTATTGTCTTCAACTGGTTCGCATTGGATCTAATGATTCGCTTTCCTGAAGTAGTTTTTACTGCGATATTGTAATTCATTTCATTTCATTTCATTTATTTATTTAATTTTTATACAATACAACAACTAGGTCGCTTCATGTAATAACATTGTAATTACACTAAATAAACAGCAGTTTACATTTTAGTTAGCTACATTGGTTGAATATTAATCTTAATCGCACTATATAACTTTTCACAGAATTAGTTTGCATGCAAATAAAAGAACATACGAATCAAACAATTACAAAATATTTAGATGCACTCACCGCAGACAAAACAACAGATTATTCATTGTGGAAATCAACTAAATATCTCAAACGCCCTATACAACAGAATCCACCACTTAGAAGAAATAATAGTTAATGGGCTAAGAGCAACTTGGAAAAAGCAGTGCTTTTTTTCGAACACATGGCAAATATATTTCAACCCAATGAAACATCAACGCATGGAATTTTGGCAGAAAGCAGTGCACAAAGGAGTGAGAAGATTCGTCTATGTTGTAATTAAATTATATATAAGTGTTCCAACACCCTGTAAGAATTATAATGATATAATGAACTATACTATTGTCTCTTTCATGGCAAGAGTACATCTGTCATTTTATCTTGTATATCAATATGAAAAATAAATTACTTGCTCTCTTGCAATTTAACCTTCAAGCTGATAAAACGTGTTTTCCCTCCACTGAAATTACAACAGGTTATGTGCCCTTCGCTTGCATAAAATGGGAAACCTAAGAAATTGGAAGGTATGAGCAATTACGACGAGTGGAAGGTTGAAGCAAAGGCGTATCTTGCGACAAAAGGACACTGGAAGTGCTTCAATGGAACAGAGACGGATGAAGAAAAAATTTTTTGGCGATCCAAATGTTAAATTTATTACTTTCATCAGCTCTATATACGTACACCGAAAAGTGTACAACGGCCACAGAAGCGTGGGATGCAGTTTGTGGTGCTTTTGAGGAAAATGGAATTGGGCGGCGTGTAGATCTGCTTAAACAAATGGTTGGACTCAAACAAGCTGATTGTGCATCGATGGAAGACTATGTTCATAAAATGAGGCTTATGTCGACAAAAGTCAAGAAAGCTGGTCTGGAATTCGGAGATGATGTTGTGGCAGCGCTATTGTTGGCAAATTTACCAGACGAATATCGTCCAATGGTAATGGCCATTGAAAATTCGAAGCCAGAGTTAACATCTGATTTGGTCCAAAATCGCCTACTACAAGAGGTTTCACCTAAGTCGGATAATGTTGATGCGGCAGCATTAGTGGCGAGAAAGTCATACAATAACCAGAAAAATAAGCGGCAATATTCAAGACAGAAAATCGGCAAATCTGTGAAGTGTTATGTTTGTGATAAATTGGGCCATTTCGCCAACAAGTGTCCAAACAAAAGAAGAAAATCTGAAAAACTTTTTTTGTGTTCATTTGTGGCTCAAGCAAAACCTTCTCATGAGTGGTATATTGACTCAGGTGCTTCTGGTCACATCACAATGAGCGATGCTAGTTTGACAAATGTCCGAAAGCCCTCGAAGAAAGAAATAATTGTGGGCGACAATTCTCATCTAAATGTGAAATGTGCAGGTGATATAAAAATGTCTATTGGCACAAATTATATGTCACAAAATGGCTATGTTACTGTAAAAGACGTTCTTCATATACCAGACATTTGTGCAAACCTTATGTCGGTAAGTCAGATGGCAAAGCGCGGTAACACATTGGTTTTTGACAAAGAAAGCTGCAAGATTTTTGATGCCAACAAATCATTAATTGCAACGGCACCGCTTATTAACGATTTGTACAAATTAAACTGCTCAATGGACCGAGCAGAAAATGCATCAGCAGAAAATGCATTAGCAGAAACTGTATTAGCAGTAAGTATATCAGCTGAAAATGCATCAGCAGAAAATGCATCAGCAGAAACTACATCAGTAGCAATGGAGGAAAATATATGGCATCGTCGATTAGGACATCCATGTGAATCAAAATTAAAGAAAGTTAAAACAGCCATAACCGGAATAGAGTTCTCGAGAAGTAACAAGAAGGAGATCAAATGTGCGGTATGTATCAAAGCTAAACAGACCCGTTCTTCATTTAAAAAAAGCAAAAACCATGCAAAAAGTGTAATACACAGTGATGTTGGATTTATACCAGTGCGTTCATTTGGAGGGGCTAAATGTTTTGTCACATTTATTGACGACTACAGTCGCAAAGTGTTTTTGTACCCGATGAAGCATAAAAATGAAGTTTTTGACATTTTAAAAAGGTTCAAAATTTTTGTTGAAAATCAACAAGGTTGCAAAATCAAAATACTTCGTACAGACAATGGTAAAGAATACTGCAACAAATTGTTCGAAACATTTACTTCAAATCATGGCATACTACATCAACGAACGGTGCCTCACACTTCGGAGCAGAATGGCGTTGCAGAGCGAATGAATCGTACGCTCGTAGAGAAGATCCGTTGCATGCTATTTGACAGCAGCCTACCTGACAAACAGAATACCTTGTCGTGGAATGGAAGGTGAAACGCCGGAGGAGCGTTGGACTAAACGAAAGCCGGACTTATCAATGCTGCGAGTATTTGGAAGCAAAGCCTTTGCCCATATACCCAAAGCACAGCGCAACAAGCTATCAGCAAAAGCTAGTGAGTGTATCATGGTTGGATACAGCGAGCAGTCAAAGGCATGTCGACTTTACGACCCAAGGGCTAGAAAAATCATCGTCAGTAGAGATGTTACATTCATAGAACCAAGTGGAAATCAGGTAATCTTCAAAAATAGCATTTCTAATGACTCTGTTCTCTCATCCAAGGCATCAGAAGATATCCATTATGTTAAAAATGTTTTTTTCGGAAGCGATTCAAGTGATGACAGTGATTCGGTCGATGACTTCAGTGAGGCTACAGTGACGTCAAGTGTTGATATAAGTCATTCAGTGTTGGAGAAGTCTGACGACATCGTAACAGACATGGACGACGCCATTATTGAGATCAACTCAGCAGATAACGAATTCAGTGAGGCGGTAGATAGTAGGAATTCGTCATACACTTCTGTTGCTGAAACTGATTTCGACGTTGCTAACAGTGAACTTTCAGTTGTTCCATGACCGATCGTAGTGGAAGAAAGCTCAATTTCGAAAAACACTGAAGATGTACGCAATACTCTCAGTCTATATGCGATGTTGGCAGCAGCTACCAGAGACATTAGCGAACCCAAATGCTTTCAAGAAGCTAGACACTGTGACGAAAGCGAGAAATGGGAAGCAGCAATGAATACCGAACTAAACTCTTTGAAGTCCAATAATACTTGGGACTTGTGCCAGCTACCTGATGGAAGAAAGGCGATAGACACTAAATGGGTCTACAAAATAAAACGAAATAGTATCGGCACTATCGACCGGTATAAAGCTCGACTTGTTGTCAAAGGGTACTGTCAAGTCAGAGGCATTGACTACGACGAAACTTACTCACCTGTAGCACGTTATGCATCAATTCGATTTCTGTTGGCAATGGCAGCCAAACATAAGATGATTATACATCAAATGGATGCAGTAACTGCTTTTCTACAAGGTGAACTAATTGAAGAAATCTATATGAATCAACCGGAAGGCTTCGATGACGGATCGGGGAGGGTTTGTCGTCTTAAGCGAGCACTATATGGTTTGAAACAGTCAAGTCGTGTTTGGAACGACAAGCTAAATGATGTGGGTGGGGCAAATGAAATACAAGCGATCATCAATTGACCAGTGTATTTACTACAAGCATTCACTACAGAACAAAATCATATTAGCTGTCTGGGTCGATGATATAATGATTTTTTCAACAAATGCAACGATGTGCACGAAATTGAAGACTGAATTGTCAACTCATTTTAAGATGAAGGATTTAGGCGAAACTAAATCAATACTTGGTGTGAACATTTCTCGAAATTCCTCTGGCTCTATATCGATTGATCAAAACCACTATATTACAAATGTTCTCAAGCGGTTTGATATGGAGAATTGCAATCCAGCTAACACTCCAATGGACCCAAACCAAAAATTATCGGAAGAATTCTCTCCAAAGTCTGAAGTTGAGCAACGAGACATGCGCCGAATCCCATATCAGGAAGCGATCGGATGCATAATGTATGCTGCTCAAATTAGTCGTCCCGATATCTGTTATGCTGTCAGTGCACTCAGCAGGTACAACAAAAACTATGGCAGTGTACATTGGGCAGCAGTTAAAAGGGTGCTGCGATATCTTAAGGGTACAGTCGAATACAAGCTGACCTTTTATCCTGAGAAAAATGAAGACCTCATCGGATTTTGCGATGCTAATTGGCCGGTGATCCTGACAAGCGACGATCAACCACAGGATATGTATTTCGTGTTCAAGGAGGAGCTGTCTCATGGACAACAAGGCGTCAACCAACTATTGCATTGTCTTCGACAGAGGCAGAATTTATGTCCATGGTTGCTGCAATACAAGAAGCGCTCTGGCTAAAACGTTTCGAGTGTAAATTGTTTCCAGATGCAACGCAGATCATCACTTTATATTGTGACAACCAAGGAGCACTACATCTCGCGAAAAATAAAAGCTATCATGCTCGTACAAAACACATAGATGTACGCAAATATTTCATCCAGGAGCACTTAAACCAAGAAGCTGAAGGTGAAATTAAATTGGGTTTACAATATATAGCAACGAATGAAATGGTTGCCGATATTTAAAGTTTTTTAATTAACATATTTAAAGTTTTTTAATTTGGAGATTGATATCTAATTTTTGAATTCTTATTTTATATTGATAATATTGATGCTATTACTTTAACTTGGAACACTAGTGAGGCTGTTGTAATTAAATTATATATATATAAGTGTTCCAACACCCTGTAAGAATTATAATGATATAATGAACTATACTATTGTCTATTTCATGGCAAGAGTACATCTGTCATTTTATCTTATCTTATGAAAAATAAATTACTTGCTCTCTTGCAATTTAACCTTCAAGCTGATAAAACGTGTTTTCCCTCCACTGAAATTACAACAGTCTAGTCACGCTTACTGAAATCGAAACAGTTATTCAAAAAGAGTTACAACTAAAAAAATCCCCTGGCTATGACCTCATTACAGCTGAACTGATGCAGCAGTAACCCCAGGGAGCCAAGTGTAAGCTTACAGCGATAATGAATGCTTGTTTGAGATTAAAACATTTTCCTTGCTATTGGAAAGTTGCCGAGGTAATAATGATTCCGAAGCCAGGAAAGGATTCTAACGAACCGTTATCTTACAGACCCATCTCACTGTTGCCCATCATGTCAAAGATATTTGAAAAGATTCTTATCAAAAGGCTAAAACCGCTCATTGAAAGTGAAGGGATGATACAACCTCATCAATTCGGGTTCAGGGAAAAACACTCAACCATAGAGCAGGTTCATAGAATAACCAACATCGTTGAGAAAGCTCTAGAAGATAAAATGGTATGTGTTGTGTTTAAAGAAATTAAAGCTGGAGTGCCACAAGGAAGTATATTAGGGCCAATCCTATATTTGCTTTTTACAAATGACATACCAGTCTCTCCAAACAGTACATTAGCTAGATTTGTCGACGACACCGTGATACCTGTAGTCGAAAAAAGTGAAGTAGTATCAACTAGAATCCTTCAAAGTTCTGTAGACGATCTAGTAAGTTGGACTGAGAAATGGCGAATACATTTCAACACTACTAAATATGTTCACGTGGATTTCACCAACAAAAAGATTCAACAGATCCCGATTACTATCTCAGGAAGAGAAGTTCCCTACTCGAACACAGCAAAGTATCTCGGAATGAACTTAGATGCAAAACTAAAATGGAAGGAACATATAAAAAAGAAAAGTGAAAAGATTAAAATCAAACTTAGAAAACTTTATTGGCTTATTGGTAATGATGAGGCCGTCATTGTTAATGACGTACCTATATTAATAAAAGTAACGAACCGTACCACTAATCTTTCTAAAGGCACGTATGTGGTAACATTCTATAGCTAAATTATTATTAATGGATCCGAATATTTCAACAGAAACGCTATGCCCACGAGAACAGCCGAAATGCCGCTTAATGTAAAAATTGATTTTAGCGGATACAAAGAAATTATCAGTTAACCGTACTTGCAACATCACAGTATGCAAAATAGACAACTTATTACGAACTTGTACTCAGATTTAGATACACGGTCAAAAATTACAATTGGCAGTGTAGTTACCATCATCATAATCGGCGTGCTGTAAACAAGCACAAGCAATTCTTTGGAAACTTTATCAAAAACGAAAAAAAACATCATGCAAGAGTGCTCAATATAGCAATTAACAAAGCATTGGGAAGTACCGAGGATGGCACTCACTTGGCAGGGGAGGAGTTATCGCCAGCCACTCCGGATGAGCGACAACTGGTGTAATCAGCATAGAATGACGACGTTGCGAATCGTTATCGCCAGATATTCCAACTGCGCGTTAGAAGCGTATCACAATTGAAGATAGACGCGTCAATACGGGCTACGCAGTTACAGTTTAGATGTAAGATTTTTGAAATTGTACGTGTAGTTCTTAAGTGAGACTCATTGAATAAATACATCAAATTAATTTATATATAAAAAAATGTACATATATAGTGATTGAAAAGTTATATTTTTTTTTGTGATGTTAAATATTTTGTTTTATATATATGATTGTTATATAGATTTATAGGTTTATTGTTAGTTTTAATTATTAAATACTAGCTGAAGTAGCCGGCGTTGCCCGTGGCCTCGTGGCCCACTTGTCGACCCCATTGGACACACAAGAAAATAATTCAATACTGTATACCTGGCGTACCAGGGTCCAGTGTGCAAAAAGGGTCAAAACTGCAGCCTCAATTGTGTTTTTGAATCGGTACGCAGTGGTATATGAAAATATAGTTTGAAAGTGATGTGTTAATTACCATTGAAGCCCAGCAAGTAATTAAATGGGTTTTATTGTGAAGCTGTGTAATTACATCGAGCTCACTGGGATTGGAAAAAAGCCATCTGCTATTTTTAAAGTCCGTAAAAGCGAAAAAATGAACGGTCGTGAAAAGACCAACATTACGAAGCCGAAGCAACATAGCAAGAAAAAGAAGACAAAAACTACATTTTCCAACCTATCGTATCCAAATTATATTATATGGTGTGAATTTGAGCCAAATCGCTCCATAAATAAGAAAAAGCGACCCCAGCGCCACCTATTGAGTCCAAATTTTGCCAAAGACTTTATTTCGATTTAAATATTACATGGTGTGAATTTGAGCCACATCGGTCCATAAATAAGAAAAAAGCGATCCCAGTGCCACCTGTTAATCCGATCGCTAACAAACCTTCACAGGATTACCCGCTGGGCTAATCTGAAGATTTCCTTATTTCATCAAAATCGGTGCAGCCGTTTTGGAGTCCATACAGAACATATATACATACACACACTGAGTTTTATATACATATTAGATTTGTGTTTTTAAATGCAGAAATAGTTGTATTCAATTACTGTGTAAATTTTAATTGTGTATTATGCTAAATTCAATTTTAGCATATCTATGTATATTTTTATTTTATTTTATATTTTGTTTTTAATTATACAAGAATCAATGATTTTTCTCATATTTTTAGCAATAGGTAAAGTGAATGTTACAAACTTGGGCATCAGTCAGAAAATTACTATTTCATTTTCGGAAATAATTAAATATTTAGAGCCATTGAAGCAGGTGAAAAAATTTTAAATGCTGGGTGAGTTTGTTCTATTGACGTAATGAATCAGTCGAATCACAATTATGTCATAGAATTGGTGATACAGACGCCAGCAAAAACTCATTTTCCCTTGAGGTGAAAATGGAAAATTTAACTGAATTTCACAAGCTAGAAAGGTATTTGCTGTTGTAAAGCCTGGGAAGAGCAAAAATGTAAGCATGTTGCTGCATGCCTATACACATTTAAAGGTAGGTATAAGTATAAAGATTGTATACCTATATTATATATATTGTACATAGGCCCTTTCCAAAACACTGACTTATTTCAAACTTATTGACTTATTTGACGCCATCTTGAATAAGTCGGTAAAGTCTTCCCAAACGATTTTGCTGACTTATTTTGACAGCTATAGCAAACAAAAAATGACTGAATATGTTTTTGGGATAGCGGGTCTTCAACTGGTTCGCATTGGATCTAATGATTCGCTTTCCTGAATAGTTTTTACTGCGATATTGTAATTCATTTCATTTCATTTATTTATTTAATTTTTATACAATACAACAACTAGGTCGCTTATGTAATTACATTGTAATTACACTACATAATCAGCAGTTTACATTTTAGTAAGCTACATTAGTTGAATATTAATTTTAATCGCACTATATAACTTTTCACAGAATTAGTTTGCATGCAAATAAAAGAACATACGAATCAAACAATTACAAAATATTTAGATGCACTCACCGCAGACAAAACAACAGATTATTCATTGTGGAAATCAACTAAATATCTCATACGCCCTATACAACAGAATCCACCACTTAGTAGAAATAATAGTTCATGGGCTAAGAGTAACTTGGGAAAAGCAGTGCTTTTTTCCGAACACATGGCAAACATATTTCAACCCAATGAAACATCAACGCATGAAATTTTGGCAGAAAGCAGTACACAAAGAAATAAGGAGATCCGTCTAGTCACGCTTACTGAAATCGAAACAGTTATTCAAAAAGAGTTACAACTAAAAAAATCCCCTGGCTATGACCTTATTACAGCTGAACTGATGCAGCAGTAACCCCAGGGAGCCAAGTGTAAGCTTACAGCGATAATGAATGCTTGTTTGAGATTCCTTGCTATTGGAAAGTTGCCGAGGTAATAATGATTCCAAAGCCAGGAATGGATTCTAATGAACCGTTATCTTACAGTCCCATCTCACTGTTGCCCATCATGTCGAAGATATTTGAAAATATTCTTTTCAAAAGGCTAAAACCGCTCATTGAAAGTGAAGGGATGATACCATTGGTTTTTTGGTTTGGTTTTTACATTGATTTGATATAGAAATAATTCATTCTATAAAAAATTACACATACAGATATATACAGAAATTAGTTTTGGCTGCCAGCAATTAGATCATGTGGTTTGATGCGCTTCGGTCTTCGAGTAAGTCTGGTCGTATCGGTGAGTTTTACTGCTTCCTGATTTATATGTTGCCTTAGCCTTCGATTATGAACTGTTGCATGATCTTTAATTGTTTCTTCAACTGTCTTGACTTTAAGGTCGCGATGTATATCTGAGTTCCTAACGTACCATGGTGCGTTGACTATGCCCCTTAAGACTTTATTTCGGAATCTTTGGATTGTTTCGATGTTATTTTTGGCCGTACATCCCCATAGCTGAATTCCGTATGTCCATACGGGTCTTAGTAATTGTATATATATAGTAATAATTTATTATGAGTAGTCAGACACGATCTGTTACCAATAAGCCAATAAAGTTATCTAAGTTTGATTTTAAGCTCTTCACTTTTATTTTTTATATGTTCCTTCCATTTTAGTTTTGCATCTAAGTTCATTCCGAGATACTTTGCTGTGTTCGAGTAGGGAACTTTTCTTCCTGAGATAGTAATCGGGATCTGTTGAATCTTTTTGTTGGTGAAATCGACGTGAACAGATTTAGTACTGTTGAAATGTATTCGCCATTTCTCAGTCCAACTTACTAAATCGTCTACAGAATTTTGAAGGATTCTAGTTGATACTACTTCACTTTTTTCGACTACAAGTATCACGGTGTCGTCGGCAAATGTAGCTACTGTACTGTTTGGAGGGACTGGTATGTCATTTGTAAAAAGCAAATATAGGATTGGCCCTAATATACTTCCTTGTGGCACTCCAGCTTTAATTTCTTTAAACACAACACATACTATTTTATCTCCTAGAGCTTTCTCAACGATGTCGGTTATTCTATGAACCTGCTCTATGGTTGAGTGTTTTTCCCTGAACCCGAACTGATGAGATGGTATCATCCCTTCACTTTCAATGAGCGGTTTTAGCTTTTTGATAAGAATCTTTTCAAATATCTTCGACATGATGGGCAACAGTGAGATGGGTCTGTAAGATAACGGTTCATTAGAATCCTTTCCTGGCTTCGGAATCATTATTACCTCGGCAACTTTCCAATAGCAAGGAAAATGTTTTAATCTCAAACAAGCATTCATTATCGCTGTAAGCTTACACTTGCAAATATAGCAAATACCTTTCTAGCTTGTGAAATTCAGTTAAATTTTCCATTTTCACCTCAAGGGAAAATGAGTTTGTGCTGGCGTCTGTATCACCAATTCTATGGCATAATTGTGATTCGACTGATTCATTACGTTAATAGAATAAACTCACCCAGCATTTAAAAAATTTCACTTGCTTTAATGGCTCTAAATATTTAATTATTTCCGAAAATGAAATAGTAATTTTCTGACTGATGCCCAAGTTTGTAACATTCACTTTACCTATTGCTAAAAATATCAGAAAAATCATTGATTCTTGTATAATTAAATACAAATATCACATCATAAAAAATTAGTTATACATTGATATGCTAAAATTGTTATGCTAAATTCAATTAAAATTTACACAGTAATTGAATACAACTATTTCTGCATTTAAAAACACAAATCTAATATATAAAACTCAATGTATGTATGTATATATGTTCTGTATGGACTCCAAAACGGCTGCACCGATTTTCATGAAATCAGGAAATCAGGAAATCTTCAGATTAGCCCAGCGGGTAATCCTGTGAAGGTTTGTTAGCGATCGGATTAACAGGTGGCACTGGGATCGCTTTTTTCTTATTTATGGACCGATGTGGCTCAAATTCACACCATATAATATTTAAATCGAAATAAAGTCTTTGGCAAAATTTGGACCCGATAGGTTGAAAAATGGGGTGGGGTGGAAAATGTAGTTTTTGTCTTCTTTTTCTTGCTATGTTGCTTCGGCTTCGTAATGTTGGTCATTTCACGACCATTAATTTTTGCGCTTTTACGGACTTTAAAAATAGCAGATGGCTTTTTTCCAATCCCAGTGAGCTCGGTGTAATTATAAAGCTTCACAATAAAACCCATTTAAATACTTGCTCGGCTTCGATGGTAATTAACACATCACTTTCAAACTAAGTTTTTATATACCACTGCGTACCGATTCAAAAACACAATTAAGGCTGCAGTTTTGACCCTTTTTGCACACTGGACCCTGGTACGCCAGGTATACAGTATTGAATTATTTTCTTGTGTGTCCAATGGGGTCGACAAGTGGGTCACGAGGCCACGGGCAACGCAGGCTACTTTAGCTAGTATTTAATAATTAAAACTAACAATAAACCTATAAATCTATATAACAATCATATATATAAAACATAATATTTAACTTCACAATTATACTTTTCGATGATGAAATGTCATCTTATGCGGGCATGGGGTTAACTTTATTTTCTAAAGGTATTTCATTTAGGCGCTGTGTGCGTCCTGCGTTGCTCGACGTTTTTTATCTACATATTTGTACGTGTTTTAACTCATTTATCCATTCTTTGAAAAATTATTAACTTATATTGCGAAAAAATTTGTGTTTTAAAACGTTTTAATACATAATTTCACAATTTATAAGAAATGGCAGTATGAAGTTAGCTACGAAGTCGAGATAATTAGTTCCACACGTTGCGGCAAAAATATAACGCAAGCCAAATATAAAACTTGAAGTCCACAAATAACTAAATCATAACAAGTTTCGAGTGATGGATATTATTACTTAACATTTTCAAGTACTTAAAGACGGATTCGGTGTATTCCGATGAATGCTTCAACAAAAAGAACTATGTATATTCCAACGCACAACGCGCTCGGTGTCTACATTTACAGATACATAATCGGCCCCCTTATGTATCTTTCGTATTTCGACTTTCGACTTACGACAAGTCGAAATCCTCAAAGCCGTAATTTCGACATATCGCAAATATGTAAGCATGTACGATAGCGCCATTTCAAATGTATGCGTTGTTGTTGTTTTCTTGTTTACTTTTTTGGTTTTTTTGAATATTTAAAAATATTTATATTTTTTTATATAAAAACTTATATTTTTATTAATTAAATTTAATATTCTATGTAAGCAACGAAATTTGTACTGACAAAATTACAAATACGTAGTTACTAAAAAACGCCAAAAGGTCGGCGCTGCTCGCGTCATTCAAATGAATGTAGCAGCATAATACACTGGGGTCCCGATTTGCGTCGACTCGTTTTGCGTTGATTCGATTTGCGTCATAAAACAAAAAATTCGGTTTGCTCGATTTGCGTTGCTATAAAAATGTCACTACCCAATGTACAAAAGTATGGAAATGAAAGTCATGCCAATGAACGAAGCTGCACAAAACAAACTATTTGTTATGTTTTTTTCAGTTTGTGTTTGGTTGGTCTTATAGAACATTTATACAGTTAAAATCTTAGGAATAAAATCAAAATCAATCAAGGTATGTACCCTTAATTTACTTTGATGTTATTTTTGTTATTAGACGATTTTAATGTTCTGCGTTTATGTTACAGAATAATAGCTTGCAAGAAGCAGCGAAAGGCGATCTCATTTCATCAAAAGGAGGAGATATTAAAGCGATTTGTCAGAGGAGAAAAGTCATCGCTTATATCAAAATTGTCCCATCCAGCGACTACGATTAGGACAATTTGTAATAGAGATAGGAAAAAAATTCGGGAAAGCCTAAAAAATATCCAACCATCTGCGGCAAAGTTTACAACAACGGCTAGACAGTACTATTCTGCAATGGATCGCATGGAATCCATGTTAAAAATATGGATAACCGACAAAAACAAAAATAACTTACCTCTAAGTTGTGATATTATTTGTCAAAAAGCTCAATTATTGTTCAATGAGTTGAAACAAGGAAGTCGATGTGAAAATTTCACAGCTAGTCGTGGATGGTTTGCGCGATTTAGAAACCGAGCACAATTGCACAATGTTTCATTGAAGCGGGAAATCGCGAGTGCAGATGACACGGGTGCCAAGATGTTTAAAGAGACATTTAAATCTTTTTTAGAAGACTCTAGGTCGCTGTCGCTGAGACAGGGTTGTGCTGGAAACGACTACCTAGTCGAACATACATATCAAAAGTTGAAAAAACAGCTTTTGGTCATAAAACGTCCAAAGAAAGACTAACCCTTTTGCTTTAAGCCATTTTAAACATGACATGAAGAGTTTCATGCGACAGAAGATTTAAAACACAGATTAAACAAAAAAGATCTATCCAAGGTGCTTTCTTTGATAGATGAGGCCATCGAACTTTTAACGGAAAACGATTCAGACCAGCAGCGAAGTTCTACGATGAAAAAAAAAAAAAATGAAGCTGTATAAACATACAAATTGCTTTACGAAGATTTAACATCCAAAATTATGCAATCAACCATAACTAAATTTTTTAAATTGGCTGTTGTTCGTCAGGAAACCGAAGACGAATTTGAAGACGCTGAATATTTCAGTGAGAGCGAGGAAGACTTTTTATTTGAGGAAGAGGAGTATCGCAACGATTCCGATACGTAATCTGCCTTAACAAAAATTAATTAAATTGAAACAAAATGAAATGTTAACAACAAAAAGTTATTTTATGTTCCTTATAAGTTTATTTTATTTTTATTACCTTTAGACTATTTAATGTACATATGTACATACAGATTGAAATAAAATATTTATGTCAAATTAAATGAGTTTTTTAATTAATAAAAAAAAAATTATAATATTTGGAACCAATCTACCACCAAAAGTATTGAATAGTATGGGAAAATTTGCTTCGATTTGCGTCACAAAATATATTTTTTATAAATTTTGGAACCAATCTACAACCAATTGTATAGGAATATACGAGAAAATGTTTTTCGGTTTGCGTTGTTTCGTTTTGCGTCCACAATTTTTGGAACCAATCTACGAAGCAAATCGGGACCCCGATGTATATTAAAAATTTAGTTATTTTTTGTTATTTTAGTGATAATTTTATAAATAACATTAAAAAAATTTAAAAATTATTAGTTAAAAGTTCTTTACGCGGTTGATTTCATACGAAAATAATCATTTTAATTACATTTATTTCCCTGTCGAAATCCAAGCAGGTGTTCGACTGAAACATCAACAATTCAGTCGAAACTACGACTAGTCGTATGACTTAATAATCGCTAGTCGTAGTTGCGACCAAAGTGACGTCATACGACACTCGAAATGCTTACATAATCTTACATAATTGCGATATGTCAAAATTATGACTTTGAGGATTTCGACTTGTCGTCGGCCCCCAGTTAATGTAGTGTGTGACTAGGGGGCCGATTATGTATCTGTCGTATTTCGACATATCGCAATTATGTAAGATTATATAAGCATTTCGAGTTTCGGTGTATCTAAATCTGAGTACAAGCTCGTAATAAGTTGTCTATTTTGCATACTGTGATGTTGAAAGTATGGTTAACTGATCATTTCTTTGTATCCGCTAAAATCAATTTTTACATTTAGCGGCATTTCGGCTGTTCTCGTGGGTATAGCGTTTCTGTTGAAATATTCGGATCCATTAATAATAATTTGGCTATCGAATGTTACCACATACGTGCCTTTAGAAAGATTAGTGGTACGGTTCGTTACTTTTATTGATATAGGTACGTCATTATCAATGACGAGGCCGTCATTGACTTCATTGATGGGAAGCAAATGGCTGAAGGTTGTTCCGCATTGGGCTTTGGAATCAGAAGTTTTCCTGCTTGATAGTTTGCAAAACAGCTTTGTCGTTCCAGCGCAGTCATTCACAGAATATGAATTTTTTCCGCAAAAAGTTACTGAATTCTCTTCCAAGAAGAGCATGGTATTGTTGTGGGCCACCGGAAAAATTAAAAGTTTCTTACATACTAATTTTGGTTTAGGATATTCTATAAGAAAAATTATTACATCATTATTTTGTAATACTTTAAACTTAGACACTAACTAAAGTCGGCAATTGTTATATTTGTGAGGTGCTCATTTTCTATTAATGAATTTATTTCATAGGAATCAAGTAATAAAGGATTCAAAACACCTATTTTTGCCAGAGTGATTATGGCTCTATTGCGTGCAAACAGCATTTCAAAAAGGTGTTCGGTATCGATATTTTCGTTTTTACCTTCTTTCACAATTCTATTTACTACGTCTGTTATTTTAAAAATCTCTTTATGCAATTGAGAATTTATTTGTAACTCCTCTACTTTAACGGTTATTTTCTGGAAATCATCAAAATCTGGTGTTCCGGCTATTACATTAAGTGTTGTTCCTAAGAAATTTATGCTACGAGTTTGTCTGTGTCGAATGCTTATTATTTTTATCAAATTTTGGTAGTGGTAAAAATCAGCTTCGAGTAGGTTTTTTATTGGGGTTGCTGGAAATGTGTATAGAAATTTATGCGATTCCTCTGACAATATAGAATATTCCGTTAGATTTATCACGTGTTTTAGATGAACATAAGTTTCCCATAGTACTACTTCGCCGTCGGAAATTGGAATATAGTCCGAATGAGTGTAGTCAAATATCTCTGCTGTTGCAAGTGTGCCAAAGAGGATCAAAGTTAACATCAACCTACAAACAAACGCACGAGTTATGAGTTTTGTTTATTACATCTGAGATTGTCCTTGTCGACCACCCTCCCTTTAATAAGGACAGTCGTCCCTAAATCCTTTTCTATGATTTGTTCTGAATATAACGGTGTTAATTTATTGCCTAACCTTCGAGAATCTTGTCGACTACATTATATGATTTTAGATTTCTTTCTTTATTATGATGTTGGAGCATATGTTGCTAAGCTTATTTTAAGTGGTTTGTCACTTTACTATTTTGAAATGTAGGTGTGGAATGAAAAATACATAGCGAAGTTTAATTCGTGACCGTAGTGATGGTATTGTTATACTCTATTGTAGCTAACAGAATAGGTTCAGTTGTGTCCTCGATTTGCTTTTCAATTTTTAAACAACGAGCTATTGGATGTGCTATGGAGTGGTGGGGCATTTGCAATTTCAATATTGAAATAGTGAGAAAGCGTTGATTTTATTGTGTTTGAATTAAATGAACGTTCATTATCGGAATAAATGGTTTTTGTTTTTGAAAAAAGGTTTAAAATTTGAAGTAATTTTGGTTTACCGTCTGTGATCGTTCGCGATTCAATTGATTGCAAAATTGCTAATTTCGAGAATTTAACAATACACGTTAGATAGTGCTTAGATATGATATAGATATGAGTAGGAATCTGGGTTTGTAATTGGATGTTTCACTGGGTGCCTATTGTATTTGGCTATTGAGCATATTTTGCAATTAAGTGCTACCTTATTCCACAGCTTTCTCATTTTTGGAAAAAAATAGTTATTTAATATCTGTTTGTTCTCTTGGGAGTCTCTGTGGGCTCTATTATGTTCAGTTACAACAATTTCTTTTTGCTCATCAGGATCAACAATATCGATTACAAAATTTTTTGCGTACACGAATTTAGTTGTGGGGAATGTTTCTATTAACTTATGTTGAATTTGAGCAAGAATTGGCAATGTGCAATGTATTGCATTTACATCTACATTTACTACATCCTGGAGTAGTTCCCATAAATTATTTTTATTAATGATTTTGCATTATGATCGTCTATGAAGGCCTTCCACCGTTTAATTTTTGCGTTAGTGTTTTTATCTGATACAGAAAAAGTCAATGGCTGGTGGTCGGTAAATATGTTTAAATTTTTCACCCCATATAAATAATTTCGTAAGTTCTTTAAAGCCCATACAATGCCTAGCAATTCTTTTTCGTTAGCTGCGAAGTGCAGCTCCCTATCTTTCAGAGTTCGTGATATGAATGTTATTGGTTTTTCCTCTTTAGAGAGAACCGCGCCTAAACTATAGGATGAGGCATCTGTCGTCAAATCAAATGCCTTATTAAAATCGGGGTACCTTAACATCACGTCCTCAGAAATCAAGATTTCTCTTAATTTATTAAAGGCGAGAATTCGCTTTGAGTCTAGCTGTATTTGAATTTGCTTTGATTGTGTTGCTTTAACTTTACCATTTTCTCCCTTAAGTACATTTGTTAAAGGTCTCGCTATACTAGCGAAGTCTTTAATAAAACACATCTAATAACTTGCTAATCCAAGAAATGATCTGAGGGCAAATAGTGTGGTGGGTTGACAATAGTTTTTAATTGCTTCGAGCTTTTCCGGGTACGTTCTAATACCACCTCTTGATACTAAGAAACCTAAATATTCGACTTCTTTTTTAATAAGTTTTGATTTTTTCCATAGAAACCCTCATATTCGCATCATAAAGGGCTTTAGTACCCATTGGATATCTTGAACGTGTTGTTCTTTTGTTTTTGAAAAAATTATGCTGTTGTAACGAAGTCGATTTAAATCGACTACGTCACACACCCTACAACTAATGTCCGAAACGTCCGTCCGCTCAAAACACAACATGCATATACGCACAACCGTACGGCACACACAAAATGCAGCCAACAAAAAGGGAGTCATACTGTGTCGTACACCGTACATACCATGCAGTCGGCAAGACGTATATATACGCGACAGTATAGCGTATAATACACACCGGCTCGCATATATGGTTATGGTTGAATGTCGCTTATAAATTGCAAACACTGGTCCACATGTCATTACACAAGTAATGGAATTTCACTTCGGTGATAAAACACCATAAAATTCCTAACTACTTATTGTTTTAAAGTAATGACATGGGGACCAGAAACACTAAGCAAGTCGTCCAGAAATTACTGCGACCAGAGCTCCGTCTCACCGTTCTGTACGAACCACTTCTATAGGAAGGATAATATTGTGAAATTGCCAAGCTTTGACTGATATATATTAACTCTGCTTGGTAGTTTGCCATACTAGTCCGACATAGCAATACTTCGCCGTGTGCGATAAGTAATGATTTATATTCACTCTGCTCACACAGTTTCTTTGCACCGTTGAACAGGCACCGAATGATTTATATTCACTCTGCCTTGTGAAGCGGTGCTGCACTATTCGTACCGAAGTCCGAATACTCCCGGCATAGGTGACTGAGTAAGTCAGAGTGCTCAATTCAGTTTCACCACTGTTTCGTACACTCGCCGAGTCACTGACTGATTTTATATTCACTCTGCCTCGACGACCGTGTACAACGTCTGTACCGATGTACAAACGCCTGACACAATAGCTCTGCTCTGCACAAACGCGTACCCAGCCAGGCAATGAATGATAATATTCACTTTGCCTTGGTAGTGGTACCACACCGTCCGTACCGAAGTACAAACACCGTTGAGTGAGCATTCACGCTCATTCAACTCTCCGCATAGTGTTAGCGGATACGCGGTCCGACTAACACTCCGTTGAACCCTCTCCCCCCTCCTGTATTCCTAGTATTATATTGTTGGGATTGTATCTCTATAGTATATTTATATTAGTATTAGTATTAGAACGTAAGGAAAAATAAATATACCGGAAAATAAAATACACGAAGAAAAAATAAATGAAACACTCTTTTTAATTTGTAACACTCCGCAAAACGAACCCTGGGTGACCGGCGAGCGTCACCCGAGCAAACTCGTTACACTGTCATCCACATAGACATAGCAGGTTTTGCTAATTTTTTCTCTTAGTACGTCATCAATGGTTCGTTGAAAAATGCTGGGAGCATTTTTGAGCACGAATGGCAATCGACAAAATTCATATTTGCCATTATTTTCCGCGAAGTCAGTTTTTTCTCTGTCACTTTCCTTCAATTCTATTTGATGAAACCCTGATTTAAGATCAAGGGTTGTAAAGTATTGTGCTTTACCCATATTTGATAATATCACCATAACGTTAGGAATGGGATATTTATCATCAAAAGTTTTAGCGTTAAGTTTACGGTAATCTAAGACAAGTCGCTTCTTTCTATTACCATTTTCGTCAGTGCCTTTTTTATCAACAACCCAGACAGGATTGTTGTATGGTGATTTAGTAATCTAATTATACTGTCGTTTAAAAGTTGCTTTAATTCTACATTTACAAAGTTTGCTACTCCCATAGGGTATGGGTATAATTTTGAATAGACCGGGTCTGGGTCTGAAGTTCGTATTGTAGCAACGATGTTTGTAATAAAAGGAAGTTTTTCTTTGGATCAGCAAATGCTTCTTTTTGACCTTTAATCATTTTCAAAAAATTGTTCCCTAACTGCTTCTGGAACTTCTTCTCTCTGAATATTTAGCACATTTACATTCTCACATTCTAAGAATAGAATTTCTTCCGTTCCTGAATCATGTCTAATTAATTTTTGCTTTAGGTCTATTTTAGCATTAACCTTTGTTAAAAGATCAAGCCCTATATGTAATTCCATCAAAAGTTGTTAAGCATGGTAATATAAAAAAATCTGAATCGACTCCAAAAATATTTATTTTACATTTTTCACTGATTTTATTGAAACCATGGATTGATTGCACTACAAAAGGGATAGACACCGATCTGATGCCTTTTAGTTCGTCTAATTTTTTATATAATTTTTAGCGGCACCAGTGTCCACTAGCAGTTTTATGTGTCTTTTTGCTCTGCCTATGGTTGTGCTGATCCATGGGAGAGCTGACCTTTCTCTAAAAAATTCACCTCTTCCTCTTCTTCGATATCTGAGGTTTCACCTTGCGCCGCATTATTATAATATTCTTCTTTATCATTGTCTTGAATGACATGATTTATTCTTTGCAGCTTGGGACCTGTAGCCCTGTCTGAACTAGCATTTCTTTTAAATTGCATTTGATTCTGCCTATCATTCTGAAAATTAGTAGCCCTATACTGTTGAGGTTGGTAAGTTCTTCCGTCGTAATTTCTAAAATTTCCCGATCTGCATATGTAAGGTATGGAGGGATCTACATCCATTGGTTTAACCTTAACTTATTTATTATAAGAACCGAACGTTTTTGGCGGTTCGCTATTTCTATAAAAATGGGGATTGGGACCTGTAGCCCTGTCTGAACTAGCATTTCTTTTAAATTGCATTTGATTCTGCCTATCATTCTGAAAATTAGTAGCCCTATACTGTTGAGGTTGGTAAGTTCTTCCGTCGTAATTTCTAAAATTTCCCGATCTGCATATGTAAGGTATGGAGGGATCTACATCCATTGGTTTAACCTTAACTTATTTTTTATAAGAACCGAACGTTTTTGGCGGTTCGCTATTTCTATAAAAATGGGGATTTTTTGCTAATTTCCAATATTAGGCCTGCCTCCAAAATTGTTTTTTTGCCTGAAAAAATTTTCATTTTTGTTCGCGAAGGTTGTCGCAAATACGTATCGTGCATGATTTGATTCAACTTCTTGTGCCAACGCAAGAGCTGATGGCAGATCATTTGGTCTAGAAGCAAACAAAATGTCACAGAGCGGCTTTTTCAAGCCTGAAATAAAAACACGGAGAGCGTCAGATCTATACTTTTCGTTTATTGTTGAAGCTAAATTACGGTCATATGTCATAACGGTTTTGTTTGTTAATAAGGTAAGTTTCTTCTCTACTTCATCGAAAAATTTGAGGACAGACAGATTACCTTGCTGCAGGGTAGACATCTCTTGTTCAATAATGTAAATCGGACGCTTATCCGAGTATGTGAAATCTAACCGTTCAATAATCGCCCTAAAATTTAGAACAGTGCCAAATGATGCTAACACTCCGTCAGCAGAGCCTCTGATTTTGTTTCTGATAATAGCTAATGCTTGGTTGTGTTTTGAACTACCATCGGAATATCGAATACCTTGTATTCTGTGTGCGCCGCTTGACGCCAAGAAACATAATTCTTTTGTTGCCGATCGAATTCAGGCAATTTTACGCCTGTAATGATTCGGGCTTCAGTATAAGTCTCTACTGGACTAACAGAATTTATTTGCGAAATTTGCTTTCCTAATTTTTCTATCTGTAATTCAAATTATTTTTTCTGTGCTGTTCGACTGAATAACACTACTCAATTGTTCAGCGTTCATATCACAAAGCTTTAATTTATCAAAAATAATACTTAATTCTTCTTCACTCATAGGCAAAATAAGGACTAAATAACTCCTACATTTTTTTCACAAAAGCAATATTTTACACTACTTAAATGTAGCACTATAATCATGAGCACATCACTTACATTTCTTTATTGTTTTAATTCCTGTTAATAATTATATTGATCTTCTTAGGATGTTGATTGGTTAATTTTTCCTTCGTAGTATGTTGATTTATTATGATTGATCTTCCAATATTTATTTTATTATAAGTTTATTTTGAACGTGCCCCACGTTGGGCGTGAATTAATTTGATGTCTTTATTCAATGAGTCTCACTTTAGAACTAAACGTACAATTTCAAAAATCTTACATCTAAACTGTTACTGCGTAGCCCGTATTGACGCGTCTTCAATTGTGATACTGCGTAGTCCGTATCGACGCTGCTATCTTCAATTGTGATACTGCGTAGCCCGTATCGACGCTGCTATCGAGCAGTTGGAATATCTGGCGATAACGATTCGCAACGTCGTCATTCTATGCTGATTGCACCAGTTGTCGCTCATCCGGAATGGCTGGCGATAACTTATATAATACAAATTTGTCAATACACTCTTCCAATTCTTGCAACGATTTTTGCTGGAGCACATTTCTATTTGGCATTTGATTCTTGTAACTTGTAGACGTGTAGAAGACTTCATCATTGGCTTCAAATTCTCTCCATTTCGCACCATGATGCTTGTTGAATTAAAGTTCCATTTTAATTTTTTCGTTGCTCGAATTTGATTTGCTTTCTTTGGACATGAGCAAATCCAAGGATGTTTTCATTTTCCGTTTGTTAAGCAACTCTGATGGAGACTTCAAGCCTAAGTTATAAATTAAATTAATACAAGTTTATTTATTTAAAAAAAAATTATATTTATTGGTGAGGCAGTACCTCCTCTTAATTCAAACAAATTAGAACTGACTTATAATCTAAAATAGCCTAAACTTATCACCTATGTTGTGCTTTGTTTCCCACGCTGTAGTGCAGCCCACGCTGTAGTGCAGAGTCGGAATGTGGAATGTGTGCGGTGTCGGATGAGCTCCAGACGACTCGTCAGCAACCTGTCGCTGGATGATGAAATCGTTGCATCGTTGCTCGTGTTGGAGTAGGAATGCGCTGAGTCGCTTCATCAGCGTAATCTGTGTTAACTCCTCCATACTTTAAAATCGAATGCCCACGTTCGATTCTGCCGGCCTGATGTGCTGTATGATTTCTTCTATCCCTATTGTTCTAGGTGTTGGTAAAGGGTTTTCCATTTGCGTAGAGTTTTTCGGGCTTATTTCTGCATGTGGTAGATCAACTATTGGTTCTGTGTTTGGTATTGCCACCGACGCTGCTGATTTGATGTTTCTGTTTTTCAGCTTGAATAGTCTAAATGTGACAAAAACGATTAGCAAGATTAATATGGAAAAAACGGCTAAGTTGTAATTGTTCCGGGTGTTCAGGGCGTTAATGTGCCGTGAATTATTAGCCTGTAGTTCCTTTATCATCTGGAGTGAAAGTACTTCCTCTGCGTCTTGTTTGATAGAAGAAGGTTGTAGAACAGCTGGTAGTGGTTTGTATGAAGACATCTCAGTTGCCTCAAAAATTTCGCTCTGTACCCTTATTGATGCGTTACGGAAATGAATGATGTAAGTTCCATCCAACTGCACTGTCTCATTATCTATTTCGATGGGTCCGTTGTATTGATTCAAAAATAGGATGCCTGGGGCGATTTCTTCAAGTTTTGGGATATGTTGATTGTTGACTTCCGTACAGTTCGGAGCTCGACTCTTGAGTAGGTGTGGGATGCACGATGAATTGCTTATATCTATAATACTATTCCTAGGACATACAGATAGTCTGTGAAAGGTTATACAGGAGGACAGGACTCCGTACATTTTGCTTTTGCACTCTAGTAAATTCTCGTATGGAATTTTTTTAATGGTTTTGCCTTTTTTTACGGCTTTAATTAAAGTGGTTTTACAGGATTCTATGGATGTAGTAGGTAAACTTATAATATAAAGAATCAATGAACTATTGGAAGCAATCTTTATTTGTGCAAATTCTAATGCCTCTAACACATTGACGTAAGGCATGCTTTCTTTAATTAGAATTTCTTCAATTGTATTTATTTCTATATTCGAGAGGATGTAGGTGTTAACGATATTGGCCTTGGCCCAGTGTATTGCGTATTCTATGTTTATAATTTCTTCTTTTACTAATCCTAGTTTTAGTTCTATATTTAAGATTAATTCATCCTTAAACTTATCACTATCATCTATTTGCTTATTTATTTCATTTGTAATGTTAACAATTTCCTCAATTTTGTTGACAAGCATTTTATTTATAACAACCTGGTTATTATTGTTACTTAAGACATTATTTATTTTTTCGGTTATAATATCAAAATCGTGCCCATCGGGGCTTCCTGCTATAAATTTCCAGGCACTGCCTAGAAAATCTAGTGACCTTTTAATTTTAGTTTTAGGCATAAGTCTAGTTAGGTGTGTCCGGATTTGGGATATTTCAGTTTTAAGGAATGGTTTGATAGGGTTATCTATGTTGATGTTTTCTAATAGTAGTTTTTCTAGTTCGTCGACTATTTCTTTATACTGCCCTAGGTCAATGACATGAATAATTTTGAAGGTTCCCGTTTGCACTTTCGCATTTCCTGTGTCGATAGCTACTAGTTTCGAGCCGGAATAATCTAGGATTTGTACTTTAGCGATACCGGCCACGATAAAAAATCTAAAAAAGAGATAATAAGGCTTTAGTTTCTTATATGGGATTTATGGACAATCCTGCCTGACTGAGTTAAAATGGTAGTAGTTTTACTTTCGGCCACGATTTCCTTCCGATACCTTGGGGCGAGCTTCGACCCTATTCTTTTATTTCTTCTGACAAAGATGATGTCTCCTGGTACATAGTTCTTAGTCAGTTGTCTATTTTTATTATGGTTGCGGAGGTCTAAATCTTGTTTTGCTTTAATTTTGTCTGTGTTTTCCTGACGAGCTTTTGCTAATTGAAGTGGGTCAGAGCTCACATTTCGACCAAAAAACACGTCGACTGGTTTCTTTCCAGTTACTGAATGTATGGAATAGTTATATTCTATAACGGCCTTTTCCAAAAGTTCCGTGAAGGATCGATGAGTGTCATCTGTTTTAAGACATCTCATTATTTCTATAAGTGTGGAATGGAAACGTTCCACCTGTCCGTTCACTGAACTTGTGTACGGTGGTGTCTTGAATACTTGTATTCCAAGCTCGTCTTCAATCATGAAGGTAATGGATGCTGAACTAAACGATTTCTCGTTATCGATGACTATAGTTTCTGGTATTCCAAATGACATAAGAATTTCCCTTAGAGGCTGTCTTATATCTTCTGCAGACCTAGATTTAAGAATTTTGATTTGAACGTATTTAGAAAACTTGTCTAGGGCTGTTAAAACTGTTTGTTTTTCTGTGAGGAAAATGTCGAGATGGACGATTTGTCCTGGATATTTCGGAATTGGGGTTGCTTGTAATTTTGGATTGTTTGGGTGACGGTCGTACTTACTTTCTTTACAGACAGTACATAGATTGATAACTCTTTTGATTTTACCCTTCATTGCAGGAAAGTAGTATTGCCTGAGGATCTGATTTCTATTTTCCTGTTCGTTTCTATGCGCTCGTTTGTGTGTCTTTACAATGATATCTTCTTGGTCTGACTCGTTAGTTACGTCTTCAACCTGTAATTGGGTGAACCTTATCTTGTAGTTATTAAAATGGAATACATAAACGGCTTGTATCATACCCATTATATGTTCTGTCGTTTTAATACAGTTTATAACTGAAGGGTTTAATACCTTCTTTAGAATTTGTTTAAGATTCTCCTGGTTGAATTCAGGTTTTTTTACCGTATGCCTTTGATAGGTAGGAAAGATTATTTGAAAATTGTTAGCAGGAGTTTCACCTTGTTGCAAGATGATCTGATTCTTGTATGCATTTATTGGAACCTCGACACTTGTTATAAGGTCTTGCGATGAACTTTCGTCGCTATGTACTGTAGGCGTAAGAGAGTGCACTTGCGAATTTACTTGAGGAGGGCGTGACAGTGCGTCTGCTACAATATTTGTTCTACCAGGTTTATAGTGTAGTTCGTGGTGATACTCCTCAAGTATTGACTTCCACCGTTTCATCTTACTGTTATTGTTCTTATTGCTAAGAGCATAAGTAAGAGGCTGGTGGTCTGTATAAATTTTGACGTGTGCTGATCCGTAAAGGTAATTACGCAGGGAATTCAATGCCCATATGATTGCTAACATTTCTTTCTCGTTAGCTGCGTAACCCTCTTCGGTTGCACTAAGCGTTCGTGAAACAAATGATATTGGCCTACCTTCCTGAGACAGAACAGCGCCAATAGCGAAATTGGATGCGTCTGTGGTCAATTCGAAAGGTTTACTGAAGTTCGGATAAGTGAGCACTATGTCTCTGGAAATAAGAAAGTTTTTAATTTTGCCGAAGGCGTCCATAGCTGCGGAGTCGAGAAAAATTTGTTTTCTAGCCGATTGTGTCTTGGACATACGTCCTTCCTCCCCTCTTAGAAGGGTAGTTAATGGTTTCGCAAGCTTTGCGTAATCCTTAATAAAGCGGCGATAATAGCCGGAAAGTCCAAGGAAGGAACGCAAATCTTTCAGAGTTTGGGGTAATGGGAAGTTTTTTATGGCTTCGACCTTTGCGGGGTTCGTCATAATTCCCTCTGATGATATGATGAATCCCAAGAATTCGACTTCCTTTTGAAAAAAATGGCATTTATCCAATTGCACCTTCATATTTGCATCATAAAGTGTTTTAAAAATGTCCTTAATGTGCCGGGCATGATCACTTTCGGTCTTGCTGAATATTACTATGTCGTCAATATAGACATAGCAAGTTTTTCCTATATACTCTCGCAAGATGTCGTCAAGTGCCCTTTGAAAAATTGATGGCGCATTCTTGAGTCCAAATGGAAGTCTCGTGAACTCGAATTTACCATTGTTTATGGAAAAAGCTGTTTTTTCTATATCAGATTCCTTCAAGGGAATCTGGTGAAAACCACTTTTAAGGTCAAGGACAGTGAAAAAATTGTTTTTGCCTAATTGAGCTAGGACTTCACTTATCTCGGGAATGGGATAACGATCGGCTATGGTAACGCTGTTAAGCTTCCTGTAGTCGATCACCATTCTGTATTGTTTTTTACCTGTGGAGTCTGGCTTCTTCGGTACGACCCACACCGGAGAGTTATATGGGGATCTGGAGCGTCTAATGATTCCATGCTCTAACAGCTCTTGAATCTGTCTCTCTACTTCGGATTTAAGTGACATTGGGAAGGGGTAGTATTTACTATAAATAGGTGAATCGGTTGAAGTTCGGATTTCTCCAACGACCTTTGTAGTAAAGGTTAATTTCTCATTCGGTTCACAAAATAAGTTTGGAAAGTTATTAACAACTGAATTTAAAAGACTTTGCTGTGTCACTGTCATGTGGTCGGTTTTAACATTAAGGGCGTTTACTGTTGGAGAAGTCAACTGTTTGATTTTGACTTGGACAGAATTTAAAATGTTCATGAGGTTATTTTTTGTGTCTATTACAGCAGATAGTGCCTTAAGACTATCGTTGCCAATGATACCTTCAAACGTTTGTAAATTAGGTAGAAGATAGAATTTGAGACTAATATCCTTCGTATTAAAGAGATTAAGCATCGTATGTTGCGTTATACGGACGTCCCCAGCTATAGATCTTGCGAAAAAGGAATTTTTATTTTGCATAGGTTTTTCGACTAAAGATAGTTGTATGTAATTTTTGGAAGAGCCCGTGTCTATTAAAAATTTATACATATCTCCGCTCTTTGTCTTGCATTCAAAATAGGGCAAGGAAGAGTTTTTTAGCCAAAAAAAATTAATATCGACGTGATCTAGTTGTTCAATTTCGGATTCATTGATGTTGGGAGTTTCTTCTTCATTGCTTAAGCTCAGATTTTGATAGTCTGAACAAAGTTCATCTTGGGGTGTATGGATGTGAAAATTAGAATGGTATCTGTCCATTCCAGGACCTTGTTGCATATGTGCGCCTGTTCTCCAAGGAGCACCGTTGAATCTCTGCCGATTTTGGTAATGAATGTCTCTAGCCTGGGCACTGTATCCTTGAGTTAAAGGTTCGTGTTTAATGGTTGGACCTGGTTGAGAAGGTCTCATTTGTTGGTTAGTTTGATTACGATTTGGAAAGGCTCTCTGCTGGGGGTTATTTTGGTTGCGACTAAATCCCTGGTTAGGTTGGGAGTAGTAATAAGGTTTTTGTATTTGTTGAGTAGGATAGAATTGGTGAGCTGGGTATTGCCTATTGGGAGGACCCGCGTTAAAGTTTCGTACCGGAAACGAGTTTGGGATTTGTGGGCGCATGGGTTGCGGAGCGAAATTCCTTTTTATTGCTCCATGGCTCGGCTGAAGATACTGAGACCTAAAATGTTGGTTCTCGTACCTAAGGCATAAATGTAGGGCTTGAGGCAAGTCTGTGGGCTCTTTCATGCCCAGAAGATCTGATAGATTACCCTTCAGACCTCTTATGAATATATCCAAGGCCTTGTCCCTATAAGTTTTGGTCAATAATTGCATTGCCTCGGGGCCTATATCCATGCATGAAATATTATTGTCAGCTGTGAAGTAACAGCCTGATAAAATTCTTGAATGGTCTGACTTCCCTGAACCATACCAGACATTTGGTATTTGAGAGTTGTGACATCACGCTTGTCGGCGTAATATGTTGTTAGACAATCTACAATACCATACCAATTAAGTGGGGTATTATTAGCCTCTAGGGCTGCGTCGGCATTGCCAATAATTTTATTACGAACAGTGTGGAGAATACCGAAATATTTTGGAGTCCCCTTTATGTGGTCATATAGTGCTAGCACTCGTTCGACGCTTTTCTTCCAGGAGGAGAACTCTGAACTCCCGATAAGGTCCGAAGACAACTTACGATGTCAGGAATTCTTTCTAAGCCATTTATGTCGTTCTGATATTGCGGAAATATTGTTTGATCTGTACCGGATGAACGTTGCGCATTCGGATTTAATACGCTTTCGACGAATCTTCTTCCCTGTTGCTCTAATACTCGACTAACTATTGAGGCTACAAGGGCATCTAGTTCAGGGGTGGACCTAACCACTTGGGGCGGGGGGTCGGCGTTGGAAGCACTCGAAATAAACGAGGCATTGGGGTCGTGGTTACTAACGGAGGCCGTAGAGTGAGTTGCTATGTCTATGGGGATTATTTGGGAAGAAGCGGTATTAGGTATTGTGGCATTATTTGCCGGGGGAATTTGCCCTTGGTCTTGGTTTGGGTTTTGGTCCCCACCTGCACCTGTTCTTGTGTTTACCATTTTGCAGAGCTTGAGGAGCTTGTAAAAACTGTAAGACTATATTTATATATATTTTTTTGTTATTTACGCATAAACAATATTTTCCTTAACACTTTTTAAAAATTCGTATTACTTTAATCAAGGTTTCTATTTAAGTTGACCGTAATTAATTTAAATTGTATTATAAAATAATATGTATATGTTTATCATATGTATGAATTGGAATTAGCACTTTTTTTAAAAAACAAAATATTTATACTTAAGTACGTGCTTACGTCAAACACCAAATCACCGCGCCGGTCAGAGGGATTTGTTCCTGTTTGTCCATATGGTTACTTGGGATCCCTTGTTGACTCCTTGCTGTTGCTGCTGCGGGTTTCCTATAGACGTCCTTTAATCTGATAGGATTGGTCTGATTCGCTGAAATTTTCTTGCTTATTATATTGCTTTCGCGAACACTGGAGCCTAATTTGCTTGCTTATGATTTCGCGAACACTGGAGCTTACTCAGGTCACTGGTTCTTTATCTTTTGGAACCCGACGTATAAATTGCGAATTTTTCACTAGAACTCGGGAGCTTCTTAAGGTCGCTGGTTCTTTTATACTGCACATAAACTATTTTAAGGTCACTGGCACGTATATGGAAAAATAACTTTGCACATCGGGTCCCTGCTCGGGCGCCAATTAAATTAATACAAGTTTATTTATTTAAAAAAAAATTATATTTATTGGTGAGGCAGTACCTCCTCTTAATTCAAACAAATTAGAACTGACTTATAATCTAAAATAGCCTAAACTTATCACCTATGTTGTGCTTTGTTTCCCACGCTGTAGTGCAGCCCACGCTGTAGTGCAGAGTCGGAATGTGGAATGTGTGCGGTGTCGGATGAGCTCCAGACGACTCGTCAGCAACCTGTCGCTGGATGATGAAATCGTTGCATCGTTGCTCGTGTTGGAGTAGGAATGCGCTGAGTCGCTTCATCAGCGTAATCTGTGTTAACTTATATGCTGATGTTCGACGATAGTTAAATAGGAACTTTTGCAGCTTCTGGTCGACGTTTCCTTTTTCCTGCTTTAGACCTGTTTAACAATACTGTTTTTAACAATACGTCATTTCTACAATGAAAGCTGTATCAATGTAGAGCAGAGCAACTGAACACACTCCTGACTAAAAAAATAAAAATAAACATACTTTTATTATTATTTTTTTTAACACAAAATATCGATATCGATAAGTAAATATCAATAGTGCACTAAAGTTTAAACACAGTAATATGAATTGGAGTAGAAGAGAAACTTCCAAACTAATATCGTGCCTCCATCGGCGGCCAGTGTTGTACTGTGTTAACCATCCTTTGCACAGAAAAATTGATGAAAGGGTTCGAGCATATTGGAAAATGTGTAGAGCAATGACTCCATTCAAACCTGGGCTTAACTTTACCGAGGTCCGGCAAAAACTTAGAACTCTACGAACTCAGTACAACAAGGAAAAATCCCTTATGCGTAAATACATCGATGAAGACCAAGCTGAAGCGTATGTCCCACGACTATGGTGCTTTGAAGAGCTACAAATATTGGATCTGCAAGACCCACCAAAATATCAATCGGAGGAGTTAGAGGATGTGAGAGAGCTTTTTATTAAATAGCCAGTGCGTCATAATGTTGATATTAATCGCAATTTCATATAATAGGAGTTCTGCAGCGACGAGGAGACAGCTTCTCAATCAATTGAAATCTCTTCATTGCGGTCAAAAAATTTTAAAATAGTAAATAGATTTCGTTTTACCTAAGTGATCTTTATGATTACTGCTGACTTGTACATTTTTAGCTTGAAAAAGAAGTAAAAGTAAAGCCGATTCTAGTTAATAGTTCTTACGAAATATTGGAATATAAGACAAGTGATGCCTGCACAACACCTCAAGCTCAGTTGGGGAAAATCGTCGAATGGGAATTACTGCAAGTGTCTGATGATTCTTCAACGATACCAATTCCAAAATTATGAGACTGTTAGAAAATGCGTCAAGATGGTGAGACGATAAAGTCAAGCAATTTTTAAAGAAATATTTACTGATCTCTTTTCAACTTTTTTACCCATACAGCTCGTTGGAGCTTATCGGCTCGATAGTTTTGCGTGCCTTTTTCGTTTGTAAGGCCTGGTACTACAAACGAATCCAGTACAATTCACTGTCGAGTTGTTGGCCTTCAACAAAGAAGTCAGCTAGTTCCTGCAAGACCGAATTTTTCAATGGAGTTTCCAAGAATTTTGAAGGCTAATGTATGTTATTTTTTTTTATTTTTTTTTTGTAATATTTTCTCGGTGAAGGTTTTTTGTAGTTTTCCTTGACCATGATTCATTCATTAAAGCATTTGGACTCGCGTCGTTTTAGTTTCATGATCGTTTTTCCGTATTGCTTTTTTCAATGAATCAGGGAGAATTTCGAGAAAATAATTTGAAACCGGCTACAAACGTGAGGAATGTGATATATTTTGTAAATCACATTTCTCCGATTTATTTCTTAATTTTAATAAAGAGCTTAGCCCACCTTATTGCCGTGGCGCAAGTCATTTAGGGAGTATTCCCTTGGCAATAAGTTTATATATATATAAAAAAAAAACCGATAATTTGATGGATGTAACGAGGATCATTCTTTCGAATCAGAAATTTGGAGGACATTACACAGATGTGTTTTTCCTTACAAAAGTACACACCCGTACATGCCTGAGATGAGAAACAAACCATTTTTTCAAATACCTATTATTTAGTAACAGTAATATTATATGTCGTAAGAAAATTGAACATAACAATTAAAATATAATTTTTATTTTAAAAATTTAAATGTTATTATCCATACCCAGCATTTGAACAATATCTAGTAAAAATAAGGAAAAGTACTAGAGTAACGAATCTCTCGAAGAGACCATTACACTGAGGACTGTAATACGTGGTTCTGATGTGTTCAATTCAATTTGACTCACGGAAATCTTTAAATTCTTGTGACGTGAATTGTGACACCTAAGCGGGAGAAGACATAGTTAAGCAATTCGATTGTTTTTGCTGAGGTTGTTGATTTGGTTCTGAAGACTTCAGGCCATTTGCTGTTACAAAGAAGAAGTCTCCATTTACTGGTCCAACGTAGTCATTCGGAATCTGCCAAGGTTTTAAGTCACATTTGATCGGTGATTTTCTGGAAACAGCACAAGCTTCGCAAGCTTTGACTTTGTTTTCGATATCTTTGTTGATCGATGGCCAGAAAACTTTATCTTGAGCGAGGAGTTTCATGCGAATTTCGCCAAGATGACCTTCGTGGAGATCTTTCAGAATTTCCTCGCAATATAGCATGTTGCAGCATATATCGTCGGTCTTGACTGATGCAATTACGATTTCCTTACTTGGCTGTAGCTGGCTTTTGATGAGTCTAGACAAGACAAGCCGATTTCCCGTATATGCTGGAATTCCGGCTTTTTTCGCAAATATCGCCATCAAAGGTTTGTTGTCAATATGGATCTCAATGTAGCTGTGTGCTTTCTTCAGACCGAACACAAAAGCGCAAGCTCTTTTCTGTATCTGTGGATAATTTCTTTCTGTAGCGTTGAATGTGGCTGAATAGTGAGTACCATCATCAATTCATGCATCACGACTGCTCTTATACCTTAATCTGGTGCGTCCGTTGCCAAAACAATTTTCTTTGTAGGATTGTAGTGTACCAAACTTAGTTCGTTGCTCAAAATGTCCATACGAATTTGACATCTTTCTTCAGCAACTCGTCGAGGATTCCTCGTAGCATTTTCATGCCTTTGATGAATTTTCCGTATTAATTATATATGCATCGCTCAGGTCAATTTTGCTAAACACTCTTTTGCCTGCCAAGTTTGCGACAGTTTCTTCTGCAAATGGATACTGATTTGGCTCCAGATTGCTGTTGAGTCCAGATGAGTTATCACCACAGATTCGAATCTTACCATTTTTCTTCTTGACTGCCACGATTGGAGCTGCTGATACGGAGTAAGAGATAGGTAATAAAACTCCGAGATGTTGAAGGCGTTCAAGTTAAGCTTGTACTGCCGGAGCTGCGGCATGAGGGACTGGTCGAAGATTGCGGAAAACTGGTTTAGCTTCTGGCTTCAGTGTCATGAAAGCTTTGATTTTTGTGCAGCATCCGAGACCTTCCGAGAAAACTTCAAGAAAAGCTTTTCCTATTTTGCTTGCGTTTAACCAATGAATTCCGAATAGCATTTTTGTTGGCCGGTTGCCTTTTAAAATCTTTATAACTTTGACAGCGTTAATTGCAAAAATCAAAAATCAAAAAAATCAAATCTTATTTGCAGGGAAAAAGAAGGTGAGTGACGCCGGTTCAAAGTTCCCTTTTTTGCAGTTAACTAATTTATTTAATAACAAGAACTTTTTACTTTAATTTTAATTTTAAGAATTATAAAAAGAATTTTAATGCAGACAAACTGTATGAAGTGCGCAAAACGTAAAAAAGGTCGACTGCTCGCGTTGAAGATTTTTACACAAAAGCCAAAAGTCAATTGAGAAAATGAATGCATGATAATTTGACATATTCCGATTAACAAAAGTGTTGCCATGGGGCATAAAATAACATATTTGTGAAAATTGCAAATTCAAATAACACGTGCTGCCAAATTGGTGCATAAGATAGTAATAATGAATATAAACCAAAAGGAAATGAAATTGCATGAATCATAAGTCATTACATTTATAAGCGACGAGCAGCCGGTGTTTTTAATACTAATAAGAAGCATATAAGGCATTTGGAATTTCCCTAACTGTTGTTACCTTGATCAGTTCGGAAGTTGGCCGCTTGAATGTTGTCTTCGATTATGTTTAAAGAGTGACGACGCGGACTAGGTGATCATGACCAGGATGAACCTCTGCTACTTTTGCTAATGGCCAGGATAGTGGAGCTGAGTTTTTGCCGGTGATGTACACGATATTGCCTAATTGCAAATTTTCAACTTTCCTCTGCCACTTATTTCGCTGCTGAAGATGGTTAAGATATTCGATGTGAAATTTTTTTCATTTGGAATTTCTGATTGATTTTAAAAGATGTCGCTTTATCATTTTAACCGCAGCCACCCACCCACTAAAATTTGCGGAGGAAGGAATGAAATGCCATCGTATACCTTCATTTGCCAGGAACCCATTTGTAAGTTCTTCCTTGCCAACTTCTACTAAAATGCGTTGGGCCGCGATTATTCTTCCGTTGGCATCCACAAAATTAGTACCATTGTCGCTATATACTACCTCATCGGCTTAAAAAGCATTTGAAGTCATTTAAAAATTAATCGCTCAACATGGACGGCCTTTATAGTGAGGCATATAAACACTGCAATATACGCTTTGATGTGTTTTGATCCACGACCCCTTTTCGTGCTTATGAAAATCGGGCCAGCATAATCGATACCAGTATTGCTGAATGGATTTGATTTGATGGTACGAATAGCTGGTAGATCTTCCATACGCTGTACAGCTGCGTTTGCTAGGAATTTGCGACGTACGGGACAATTATGCACAGATGTTTTCTTCCATCGGTAATCCAGTACTTCTGCCGTGATTGATGTAAGAGCAGACTTATTCCGGAGTGATAGTTGTCAAATTTAAAAAAAGTATAAAATTGTTTGATAAAAAAAATTACAATGTATCGGGTGTTTCAACAAGTGCGCTTCAACTTTTTTCCGATAGGGACGGCGAACGACGCCATATTTTTTATTGTTCTGTTGTCATTTGGAAACTTCATTAGTATACATTTCATCATGGAATGCTACACATGTGAACAGCGATTGCAAATCGTGCAAATTTTTTATCAAAATAATCGTTCTTTTGCCGCTACTTTAAGAGCAGATTTTCACCGAAAAATCATCTTCAGCGATGAGGCTCACTTTTGGCTAGAAGGATTTGTCAACAAGCAAAATATGCGTTACTGGGCAGAAAGCAACCCACACGTGATTCATGAGGCACCGTTGCATCCCGAAAAAGTCACTGTTTGGTGCGGATTACATGCCGGCGGCGTCATTGGGTCATATTTTTTCATCGACGATAACGATCGCCACGTTACTGTTAATGGAAATCGGTACCGCGATATGATAAACGATTTTTTTTTGCCGCAATTGAATGGAAGTGATACAATCGCGTTATTGAAGACTAAGTTCGATGAGCTTGTTATTTCGCGAAATGGGCCCGTCCAGTGGCCGCCGCGCTCGTGTGATTTGACACCTCTAGATTATTTGCTTTGGGGTTATGTGAAGTCATTGGTCTATGCCAATAAGCCGGCGACGTTGCAAGAGCTCAGAGCCAATATTGAACGTAAAATTGCTGGAATTTCGGCCGATTTATGCGAAAGAGTGGTCGAAAATTGGGTTCAAATATTGGACTTCGTAAAACGTGCACGCGGTGGTCATGCAAAAGAAATCGATTTTCATACTTAAATGTATCATATGTATATGTTCAAACTCGTTAATAAAAAAAAAAGTTAGTTCAAAAGTCGAATAGTTTGTGTTTTATTCAAAAAAAAAGTTGAAGTGCTCTTATTGAAAAACCCTGTACAAAACCCGGGTTTTATTGTAAAAGTTCCTGTTCCGTGTCCAATAAACGTCCGAGACAACTCTTTAGAAAATTTTAAATTGTTCAGAAAGCAATGGGAGAACTATGAAGTCGCGGTAGAACACTCAAAACGAACGGATGGGGTAAGAGTAGCTATTTTGAAGGCATGCATGAAACTTTGTGTGTAGCTCATGTAGGAGATAATGAGAAAAACGATAGAATGATTATAAGAAGAATGGAATTCTCTGTGGAAGAGAACGGTAAAGCCAAAGTGATGAAGTGCATCATTGACACGGGATTGTCGTGAAACATTATGATTTTCAGCGATTACAAATCAATTGTTACAAAGAATTTCAAATAAGAAGAAAGTAAAGTCAGATTACGTGCATTCGGAGGAAATTTGAACAAACCAGTTGGTGTTGGAAATTTGGGTGTCCAATTCGGGAATATAAAAAAGCATTTACGATTTCAGTTGGTCAATAAAAAGTGTTTTCCGATACTGTCAGTACAAGCATTGAAATCATTTAACATAATTGAGGTAAAACATGTGAATTAAGTGGATAAAATTGAAACGAAAGCTAAAGAAATTATGAATAAATTTAAGTATGTTTTTAAAAGAGACGGTCTGCTGGAAGGAAACGTGAATTTGGAGATCGATGAGACCAATTTCCCTAAAAGAAGAATTGAAACTAAAATTAGAAAAACTATAAAAACGAAAAATAATAAAAAAGGTAAATAATCATTCCGAATAGATCAGTAATTTGATCCTGGTAAAGCGAAATAATAAACGAAAATAAATAATGTAATTGAATTGAAAATAAATAAACTGAACGAAAAAAAAACCCATAAAAATTAAAAATTTTCATCTAAATTCTCTAATCGCAGAAATTGATATAGGAGCCCCTCGATCCTGGGTCATTTTTTTTTTATTGTAGGAGAAAATCATCGAAAGAGAAAGAACCATCAGATGTTAAATTTGAAAATGCTCAGATAATTTTATTCTGAGCACTTAGAGCACGCTCATAGTCTGAGCAAATGAGAAACACGAGCATTTTTCTTGAGAACTCTTTGACTGCTCTGAACTAATTTATGAAAACTCCAAATGACAGAATATTGGGAAAACTTTTTGTTCTATCTGTAAGTCAGTATCAAAATTCACCAAACCAAGCAGCGCAGCCGACTGCGCAGCACTCACCGCACACAGTCATTAAAGTACGACTGTATCTGATGCCACTATATGATATTTAAAAAAATAAAAATGTATAAGGGCCTTGCGGCCGAACCCGGGGCCCGATCACTACCAAATTTTAGAAAAAATATTGTTTATTAGGTTTACACATGTGTGTAAAAGTTGAAAAAAATCGGGTAATTTTTATTTAAAATTTGTATGGGAGCCCCACGAACCCGGGGCCCGATCACTTCCAAATTTTAAAAGAAAGTTTTGTCACCGGAAATACACATGTGTACAAAATTTCAGGAAAATCGAGCTTTAGGAAGTGCGTTAAAAATTGATAATTAAAAAAAAAATTGTATGGGAGCCCCCCGACCCCGGGGCCGGATCGCTTCAAAAATTTTACAAAAAGTTTTGTCCATTGGAGATACACATGCGTATAAAATTTGAAGAAAATCGGGAACTTTTTTCATAAAATTTGTATGGGTGCGGTTTACAAAAAGTGTTTCCCATCGGAGATACACAATTGTATAAAATTTTAAGAAAATCGGGTAATCGGGTCATGCGGTGGCCTATGCTTCGAGGGTCTTGACACCGACGGAAAAAAATATGCACAGATTGAAAAAGAGTGCCTTGCCATCGTTTTCGCATGTAAACGCTTTGATCAATATATCTGTGGTGTAATGGTAGAATGTTTCCCTTGTGATTACAAGCAGTTGGCAACACCAAAACGTCTATAGGCTTTATGCTGCTGGTCAGACTCGGATGCAGCCAAGTGGTTAATTTGCGTAACGCAGCTTACTCTTAGCGAAAAACGAGCAAAAGAGACAAACCACAACTCTACCAACATTTGGCGTTGAGGAATGACACCACCACTTAAATAGAGAGATAGCAGTTCGACAACAAGTGAAACCCATACAACTGCCATATGGGCTAAAAATAGCTATACTAGAGCGCTTGGTCGAAATGATGCGGTAAACGGTACCCAAAGCCTAGCACTGTGCCAGGCAAAACATATAGTTTAACTCTGAAGTATAATTCTGAATTCAGTTGAGCTTGATCATTTGTTGGATGTGTACGCGCGAAGCGAAAGTGCCCAAAAGTTAAAGTGAGAATAAATTTTCAGTAATTCCAACAGTGAAATTCATAGCGAATGGTCGTGTATACGAACACCAAGTAACCTGTTGCGGACGGATAATTACCGGTACGCAGTAAAAATTTTTTAAGCAGGTAATGAGGAATTTTGCGCACTCAACATACAGCATTTAATTAGCAATTTTTTTTTGGGTAATAGCTATACTTTATACTTTTGGCTAGAAAAGAAAAGAGGCCCAACCTAAAAACACCTTTTCCCGGTGACTGTACTGCACTACAAGCGTGCACTGGATTAGGTGAAGAATCCCATTCAATTGCCCATAGCGGCACATTCCTCATTTATCGGCACGCAGAAAATTTTTTGGAAGCAGGTAATGAGAAATTTTGCGCACTTAAAATTCAGTAGCTAATTGGTAAATTTTCTTGTATTAGACGTGTAGCTATACCGTTTGTCTTGTCCAGTGCTAGGGAAGAAAGTGAGCTCAACTTACAAGATCTAACCATTCCTCATGGGGCCTGTACTGCACCACAAGCGTTTACGGTATCACTAGTCTCCACTTTTTGCGGGCTACCGCCGCTAAATAAAAATTAAAGAAAAACCCGGATTGTGAGATTGGTGCTGCTTCCTAATTGTTAATGGTCGTACTCAAAGATAATCACATAAGGTGAAAAATCAGATTCAATTGCCTATAGTCAGAATTATCGGTACCCAGCGAATAGAAGCCGCGAAACCACGTACGAATTCGGATAAAGAACGAAAAAAAAACCATTGTCCCTATCAGTGTTTGGAATCGGTCAGTGGTTCCTGATTTGGCTAAAGGTGGTTCGCGGTTAAATCTAAATACACTAGCCACGCTCCAAAGGAGACAGACCTTACCAGACAAGACTACTGATCGGACCGAATCACATTCTCATCAGAGAAATTAAGTTTTCGCATTTGACTCTTGTGTGGCCCTTTGCCTAATTATTAGTACCGCCGGTCAACAAAAGGGACTGCGGTAAACCGAAAATTTAAGTTGTAATTATCAGTGAGCAATTGTTGCGACGAATTGTGACACCTAAGCGGGAGAAGACATAGTTAAGCAATTCGATTGTTTTTGCTGAGGTTGTTGATTTGGTTCTGAAGACTTCAGGCCATTTGCTGTTACAAAGAAGAAGTCTCCATTTACTGGTCCAACGTAGTCATTCGGAATCTGCCAAGGTTTTAAGTCACATTTGATCGGTGATTTTCTGGAAACAGCACAAGCTTCGCAAGCTTTGACTTTGTTTTCGATATCTTTGTTGATCGATGGCCAGAAAACTTTATCTTGAGCGAGGAGTTTCATGCGAATTTCGCCAAGATGACCTTCGTGGAGATCTTTCAGAATTTCCTCGCAATATAGCATGTTGCAGCATATATCGTCGGTCTTGACTGATGCAATTACGATTTCCTTACTTGGCTGTAGCTGGCTTTTGATGAGTCTAGACAAGACAAGCCGATTTCCCGTATATGCTGGAATTCCGGCTTTTTTCGCAAATATCGCCATCAAAGGTTTGTTGTCAATATGGATCTCAATGTAGCTGTGTGCTTTCTTCAGACCGAACACAAAAGCGCAAGCTCTTTTCTGTATCTGTGGATAATTTCTTTCTGTAGCGTTGAATGTGGCTGAATAGTGAGTACCATCATCAATTCATGCATCACGACTGCTCTTATACCTTAATCTGGTGCGTCCGTTGCCAAAACAATTTTCTTTGTAGGATTGTAGTGTACCAAACTTAGTTCGTTGCTCAAAATGTCCATACGAATTTGACATCTTTCTTCAGCAACTCGTCGAGGATTCCTCGTAGCATTTTCACGCCTTTGATGAATTTTCCGTATTAATTATATATGCATCGCTCAGGTCAATTTTGCTAAACACTCTTTTGCCTGCCAAGTTTGCGACAGTTTCTTCTGCAAATGGATACTGATTTGGCTCCAGATTGCTGTTGAGTCCAGATGAGTTATCACCACAGATTCGAATCTTACCATTTTTCTTCTTGACTGCCACGATTGGAGCTGCTGATACGGAGTAAGAGATAGGTAATAAAACTCCGAGATGTTGAAGGCGTTCAAGTTAAGCTTGTACTGCCGGAGCTGCGGCATGAGGGACTGGTCGAAGATTGCGGAAAACTGGTTTAGCTTCTGGCTTCAGTGTCATGAAAGCTTTGATTTTTGTGCAGCATCCGAGACCTTCCGAGAAAACTTCAAGAAAAGCTTTTCCTATTTTGCTTGCGTTTAACCAATGAATTCCGAATAGCATTTTTGTTGGCCGGTTGCCTTTTAAAATCTTTATAACTTTGACAGCGTTAATTGCAAAAATCAAAAATCAAAAAAATCAAATCTTATTTGCAGGGAAAAAGAAGGTGAGTGACGCCGGTTCAAAGTTCCCTTTTTTGCAGTTAACTAATTTATTTAATAACAAGAACTTTTAACTTTAATTTTAATTTTAAGAATTATAAAAAGAATTTTAATGCAGACAAACTGTATGAAGTGCGCAAAACGTAAAAAAGGTCGACTGCTCGCGTTGAAGATTTTTACACAAAAGCCAAAAGTCAATTGAGAAAATGAATGCATGATAATTTGACATATTCCGATTAACAAAAGTGTTGCCATGGGGCATAAAATAACATATTTGTGAAAATTGCAAATTCAAATAACACGTGCTGCCAAATTGGTGCATAAGATAGTAATAATGAATATAAACCAAAAGGAAATGAAATTGCATGAATCATAAGTCATTACATTTATAAGCGACGAGCAGCCGGTGTTTTTAATACTAATAAGAAGCATATAAGGCATTTGGAATTTCCCTAACTGTTGTTACCTTGATCAGTTCGGAAGTTGGCCGCTTGAATGTTGTCTTCGATTATGTTTAAAGAGTGACGACGCGGACTAGGTGATCATGACCAGGATGAACCTCTGCTACTTTTGCTAATGGCCAGGATAGTGGAGCTGAGTTTTTGCCGGTGATGTACACGATATTGCCTAATTGCAAATTTTCAACTTTCCTCTGCCACTTATTTCGCTGCTGAAGATGGTTAAGATATTCGATGTGAAATTTTTTTCATTTGGAATTTCTGATTGATTTTAAAAGATGTCGCTTTATCATTTTAACCGCAGCCACCCACCCACTAAAATTTGCGGAGGAAGGAATGAAATGCCATCGTATACCTTCATTTGCCAGGAACCCATTTGTAAGTTCTTCCTTGCCAACTTCTACTAAAATGCGTTGGGCCGCGATTATTCTTCCGTTGGCATCCACAAAATTAGTACCATTGTCGCTATATACTACCTCATCGGCTTAAAAAGCATTTGAAGTCATTTAAAAATTAATCGCTCAACATGGACGGCCTTTATAGTGAGGCATATAAACACTGCAATATACGCTTTGATGTGTTTTGATCCACGACCCCTTTTCGTGCTTATGAAAATCGGGCCAGCATAATCGATACCAGTATTGCTGAATGGATTTGATTTGATGGTACGAATAGCTGGTAGATCTTCCATACGCTGTACAGCTGCGTTTGCTAGGAATTTGCGACGTACGGGACAATTATGCACAGATGTTTTCTTCCATCGGTAATCCAGTACTTCTGCCGTGATTGATGTAAGAGCAGACTTATTCCGGAGTGATAGTTGTCAAATTTAAAAAAAGTATAAAATTGTTTGATAAAAAAAATTACAATGTATCGGGTGTTTCAACAAGTGCGCTTCAACTTTTTTCCGATAGGGACGGCGAACGACGCCATATTTTTTATTGTTCTGTTGTCATTTGGAAACTTCATTAGTATACATTTCATCATGGAATGCTACACATGTGAACAGCGATTGCAAATCGTGCAAATTTTTTATCAAAATAATCGTTCTTTTGCCGCTACTTTAAGAGCAGATTTTCACCGAAAAATCATCTTCAGCGATGAGGCTCACTTTTGGCTAGAAGGATTTGTCAACAAGCAAAATATGCGTTACTGGGCAGAAAGCAACCCACACGTGATTCATGAGGCACCGTTGCATCCCGAAAAAGTCACTGTTTGGTGCGGATTACATGCCGGCGGCGTCATTGGGTCATATTTTTTCATCGACGATAACGATCGCCACGTTACTGTTAATGGAAATCGGTACCGCGATATGATAAACGATTTTTTTTGCCGCAATTGAATGGAAGTGATACAATCGCGTTATTGAAGACTAAGTTCGATGAGCTTGTTATTTCGCGAAATGGGCCCGTCCAGTGGCCGCCGCGCTCGTGTGATTTGACACCTCTAGATTATTTGCTTTGGGGTTATGTGAAGTCATTGGTCTATGCCAATAAGCCGGCGACGTTGCAAGAGCTCAGAGCCAATATTGAACGTAAAATTGCTGGAATTTCGGCCGATTTATGCGAAAGAGTGGTCGAAAATTGGGTTCAAATATTGGACTTCGTAAAACGTGCACGCGGTGGTCATGCAAAAGAAATCGATTTTCATACTTAAATGTATCATATGTATATGTTCAAACTCGTTAATAAAAAAAAAAGTTAGTTCAAAAGTCGAATAGTTTGTGTTTTATTCAAAAAAAAAGTTGAAGTGCTCTTATTGAAAAACCCTGTACAAAACCCGGGTTTTATTGTAAAAGTTCCTGTTCCGTGTCCAATAAACGTCCGAGACAACTCTTTAGAAAATTTTAAATTGTTCAGAAAGCAATGGGAGAACTATGAAGTCGCGGTAGAACACTCAAAACGAACGGATGGGGTAAGAGTAGCTATTTTGAAGGCATGCATGAAACTTTGTGTGTAGCTCATGTAGGAGATAATGAGAAAAACGATAGAATGATTATAAGAAGAATGGAATTCTCTGTGGAAGAGAACGGTAAAGCCAAAGTGATGAAGTGCATCATTGACACGGGATTGTCGTGAAACATTATGATTTTCAGCGATTACAAATCAATTGTTACAAAGAATTTCAAATAAGAAGAAAGTAAAGTCAGATTACGTGCATTCGGAGGAAATTTGAACAAACCAGTTGGTGTTGGAAATTTGGGTGTCCAATTCGGGAATATAAAAAAGCATTTACGATTTCAGTTGGTCAATAAAAAGTGTTTTCCGATACTGTCAGTACAAGCATTGAAATCATTTAACATAATTGAGGTAAAACATGTGAATTAAGTGGATAAAATTGAAACGAAAGCTAAAGAAATTATGAATAAATTTAAGTATGTTTTTAAAAGAGACGGTCTGCTGGAAGGAAACGTGAATTTGGAGATCGATGAGACCAATTTCCCTAAAAGAAGAATTGAAACTAAAATTAGAAAAACTATAAAAACGAAAAATAATAAAAAAGGTAAATAATCATTCCGAATAGATCAGTAATTTGATCCTGGTAAAGCGAAATAATAAACGAAAATAAATAATGTAATTGAATTGAAAATAAATAAACTGAACGAAAAAAAAACCCATAAAAATTAAAAATTTTCATCTAAATTCTCTAATCGCAGAAATTGATATAGGAGCCCCTCGATCCTGGGTCATTTTTTTTTTATTGTAGGAGAAAATCATCGAAAGAGAAAGAACCATCAGATGTTAAATTTGAAAATGCTCAGATAATTTTATTCTGAGCACTTAGAGCACGCTCATAGTCTGAGCAAATGAGAAACACGAGCATTTTTCTTGAGAACTCTTTGACTGCTCTGAACTAATTTATGAAAACTCCAAATGACAGAATATTGGGAAAACTTTTTGTTCTATCTGTAAGTCAGTATCAAAATTCACCAAACCAAGCAGCGCAGCCGACTGCGCAGCACTCACCGCACACAGTCATTAAAGTACGACTGTATCTGATGCCACTATATGATATTTAAAAAAATAAAAATGTATAAGGGCCTTGCGGCCGAACCCGGGGCCCGATCACTACCAAATTTTAGAAAAAATATTGTTTATTAGGTTTACACATGTGTGTAAAAGTTGAAAAAAATCGGGTAATTTTTATTTAAAATTTGTATGGGAGCCCCACGAACCCGGGGCCCGATCACTTCCAAATTTTAAAAGAAAGTTTTGTCACCGGAAATACACATGTGTACAAAATTTCAGGAAAATCGAGCTTTAGGAAGTGCGTTAAAAATTGATAATTAAAAAAAAAATTGTATGGGAGCCCCCCGACCCCGGGGCCGGATCGCTTCAAAAATTTTACAAAAAGTTTTGTCCATTGGAGATACACATGCGTATAAAATTTGAAGAAAATCGGGAACTTTTTTCATAAAATTTGTATGGGTGCGGTTTACAAAAAGTGTTTCCCATCGGAGATACACAATTGTATAAAATTTTAAGAAAATCGGGTAATCGGGTCATGCGGTGGCCTATGCTTCGAGGGTCTTGACACCGACGGAAAAAAATATGCACAGATTGAAAAAGAGTGCCTTGCCATCGTTTTCGCATGTAAACGCTTTGATCAATATATCTGTGGTGTAATGGTAGAATGTTTCCCTTGTGATTACAAGCAGTTGGCAACACCAAAACGTCTATAGGCTTTATGCTGCTGGTCAGACTCGGATGCAGCCAAGTGGTTAATTTGCGTAACGCAGCTTACTCTTAGCGAAAAACGAGCAAAAGAGACAAACCACAACTCTACCAACATTTGGCGTTGAGGAATGACACCACCACTTAAATAGAGAGATAGCAGTTCGACAACAAGTGAAACCCATACAACTGCCATATGGGCTAAAAATAGCTATACTAGAGCGCTTGGTCGAAATGATGCGGTAAACGGTACCCAAAGCCTAGAACTGTGCCAGGCAAAACATATAGTTTAACTCTGAAGTATAATTCTGAATTCAGTTGAGCTTGATCATTTGTTGGATGTGTACGCACGAAGCGAAAGTGCCCAAAAGTTAAAGTGAGAATAAATTTTCAGTAATTCCAACAGTGAAATTCATAGCGAATGGTCGTGTATACGAACACCAAGTAACCTGTTGCGGACGGATAATTACCGGTACGCAGTAAAAATTTTTTAAGCAGGTAATGAGGAATTTTGCGCACTCAACATACAGCATTTAATTAGCAATTTTTTTTTGGGTAATAGCTATACTTTATACTTTTGGCTAGAAAAGAAAAGAGGCCCAACCTAAAAACACCTTTTCCCGGTGACTGTACTGCACTACAAGCGTGCACTGGATTAGGTGAAGAATCCCATTCAATTGCCCATAGCGGCACATTCCTCATTTATCGGCACGCAGAAAATTTTTTGGAAGCAGGTAATGAGAAATTTTGCGCACTTAAAATTCAGTAGCTAATTGGTAAATTTTCTTGTATTAGACGTGTAGCTATACCGTTTGTCTTGTCCAGTGCTAGGGAAGAAAGTGAGCTCAACTTACAAGATCTAACCATTCCTCATGGGGCCTGTACTGCACCACAAGCGTTTACGGTATCACTAGTCTCCACTTTTTGCGGGCTACCGCCGCTAAATAAAAATTAAAGAAAAACCCGGATTGTGAGATTGGTGCTGCTTCCTAATTGTTAATGGTCGTACTCAAAGATAATCACATAAGGTGAAAAATCAGATTCAATTGCCTATAGTCAGAATTATCGGTACCCAGCGAATAGAAGCCGCGAAACCACGTACGAATTCGGATAAAGAACGAAAAAAAAACCGAATGTATTCTGCCATTGTCCCTATCAGTGTTTGGAATCGGTCAGTGGTTCCTGATTTGGCTAAAGGTGGTTCGCGGTTAAATCTAAATACACTAGCCACGCTCCAAAGGAGACAGACCTTACCAGACAAGACTACTGATCGGACCGAATCACATTCTCATCAGAGAAATTAAGTTTTCGCATTTGACTCTTGTGTGGCCCTTTGCCTAATTATTAGTACCGCCGGTCAACAAAAGGGACTGCGGTAAACCGAAAATTTAAGTTGTAATTATCAGTGAGCAATTGTTGCGACGGGCCGCCATTGATCTTTCTTTCTTTCTGGTATTTAAATTTTATAGACTAACATTGTTTCAGCCTTGCCACATCATAGTCTTCGACAGCGGTGGCGACGACGGATAGATGGATATGAGGGTAACTCCAATATGCAATAACTATCTATATAAAGTAAATATTTTCCGTACTTTAATCAAACCCCAAACCGGAGAGAGTCTTACCCTGGTGGTCATGTCGCGACATGTTATAATACTAAAGAATAAATAGAAAAAATAGAATTATATTTATTCCAGTTTAATACGACATGTTATAATTCTGAAGAATAATTTAGAGTTATGCTTCTTAAAGCTTAATTCAACATATTATAGTTCTAAAGAATAATTTAGAGTTGTGTTTATTAGATTTTAATACAACATGTTGTAATTTTTTCAAAGCATTCGGATTTATGCTTTTTAAAGTTTAATACAACATATTATAATTCTAAAGAATAATTCAGAATTGTATTTATTAGAGTTTAATACTACATGTTATAATTCTAAAGAATAATTTAGAGTTATGCTTCTTAAATTTTAATACAACATGTTATATTTCTAAAGCATTTAGATTTTTGCTTATTAAATTTTAATTCAACATGTTATTTTTCTAAAGAACAATTTAGAATTATGTTCTTAACATTTAATACAACATGTTATATTTCTAAAGAATAATTTAGAATTATGTTCTTAACATTTAATGCAACATGTTATATTTCTAAAGCATTCGGATTTATGCTAATTAAATTTAATATAACATGTTATTTTTCTAAAGAAGAATTTGAGTTTCTTCAATTTTATATAACATGGCTATACTTCTAAAGAAGAAGTTAGATTTAAGTTCCATAAATTTAATATAACAGGGTTATATTTCAAAAGGAGAACTGATTTAGGTTGCTTAATTTAATATAACATGTTCTATTTGTAAAGAAAAATTAAGATTTATGTTTCTTAAATTTTAATACAACATTGTTGTATTTCTAATGAAGAATTCAGACTTATGTTTCTTAAATTAAATATTACAAGGCTATACTTTTGAAGAAGAATTAAGATTTGTGTTTCTTAAATTTTAATGTAACATGGTTGAATTTCGAAAGAGGAATTTGGAAGTGGGTTCCATAAATTTAATATAACATGGTTATATTTCTAATAAGAGTTTAATTTGGGGTTTCTTAGATTTAATATATATAATAAATAAATAAATATAAGATAATGTTTTTTTATTAACTTTTTTTGAAATAAATGGTATCCGAAGATAAAATAAACATGGGTGTTTAGTGCTGTATTCACTCACTTGCTCTCCGGCTTAGGTACTACAAGGAAGACGGTGGGCCAATGCCACAAAGGGGGTCCACTAACAACTAGGGCCCATGGAAGGGCAGGTAGAGAGGGTGAAGGGACTAAAGCGAACCGATGGTTTCGCTTACTCACTTCACCACCGCATCCAAGCTCATCTTAAATCGGAACTCCGGTTGGTGCCTTCTCTTAGGCACTGTCCATATATCAGTATTTCGACGGCACGCAAATTTTTCTTGTAATGTGTTAGGAGTCTAGCGACGTCCAAGAACCCACCCCATGACACGACGAGCTAAGCAGTGGAATCCAGGCGTGCCATCAGGACGAAGCTATATATTTTTATATTTTAAATTTTATACGGCAAAGTTATCGCGAGTGTTTGTAGAGCACTCTTTGCAAAGTTGGTGGTACTTCAAAGGGAGACACGTGGAAGTACGAGTGAGCCGAATCTTGTTTCTTCTCATTTGACCGCGGATCTGCGTTTCCAAGAGTTTCCACTGACAATGTTAAATTTAGCATAATTGAGTTTTGCGATGTTCCAGGGACGCTATTGCTTCTCTTGGAATCGCAGGCAACTTGCCTTTGGTGGTGTCCTGACCAGAAGAACGGCAGTGTCTGGGGAGTGCTGCAAATGCAATTTCTCTAGTAATTCCTTTTCTTTCGCTCTCTATATAAAGATTGGGAATGGGTTTACGCAAGGCATTCCGGGAATAACCCTGTTTATCTGGTGTAATCGCTAGACCGGAATGTCATTAGCTTGTGAGCTTTTTGCTCAAAGATTTATAATGAGTTTTAGGACCTTTGTTTACTTTGTATAAATTAATCTAGGCCTGGATGTGTGATAGTAGTGGTACCCGCCGTCTTGGATACCTATAGCTAAAGGAGCAAGTGAATATTAATGACACCAAATTTTTTGAGTTTCCGTTTTTTTTTTATATTTTATTTTTAATACTTTGATTGATCTAGGAGTAAGATACATAGCTTAAATTTGCGTTGAATTTAAGTAATAAGTATTTTAAAATAATAAGGAATTTCGATACATCGCTTGTGTCGAAACCATATAAATTTTTTTGCTGCTGGCTTATAGTACGGCCGCTCAGAATTTCACCCTAATATTTTTAAGTAGTATTAACCAATCGTAATTGTCATTCGAATAGGACTTAGGTCAAGATCGGGAAGTATTCTGGTTAAGCTCTAACTCAGATTTCTACGGTAGGGAATTTTAGAATTTGGAGTATTAACTATTACCAGCCTGGTTGCTGAATTATATTGCTTAGGCTTATCACCCGTTTAATTAACGAAATTTAAATTATCCCCTGAATTAGTTAGGGAACAAAATTTTTTTGTTTGGGAACTGAATTTTGAGCTGGTGAAGAAATTGTTCGTCTCGGTATTTCGTTGTTGGGGGAAAAATGTTTACCATGCGCAGCAACGAAGATTTGAGTCGTCTCACTCCAAGCGTGGTATGTCAAGTGTGTAAGGCAGAGCTAGTCTCGGAAGTTGAAAGTCTAAGTACCTCATGTGGACATGTATTCCACCATTCTTGTATTACTGAATTCTTAAAGACTACGGACAAGTGTCCTACATGCAAAGCGGTCTGTTTATGCGAGAGTCTTAAGCCTATAGAAGTAACATATGTGAACCCAGCTGGTGCAACGGGGGGAAAAAGTCAACACCGCAAGCGGACTCCTGCGGCAAAGGGAGCTATTCCTAAAACTATGTCCACTCGCAGCACTAGTGCCGGGCGGAAGGGCAACTTCGCTTCAAAACGGTATACCCATAGGAACCTCCTCGACAACGATACCTTATTTGAGGACACTCGTCAAATGTCGGGGGTACTGCCTATTTCGGTCATGGAAACGAGTGTCACAACTGATGAGGTCAAAACCATGATAAACACCGCCTTGGAACAACATAAATCAGAGACACTCGATTACATAACCAGCAAATTGACTGACGTAGTAACTTCAAACATACACAAGTGTTTGGAACATCTGAACCTTCAACAATACTCAAACGAGCATACCTCAAAACCGTTTGGAGGACTTGACTCGACCACCCTCAATGGTAGCTTCTAATGGATTCAGCCACCCAGGACCCCAATCTAACTTGCGTAACGTTACCTTTTCATCCAACCAAACTTCGATCCCCGGTCATTCACTTGATTTGGGACAGTCGGACCGTTTTACTAATTTACTTACCTGATACAAAAATGGCAACTGCGTTTTGATGGCACCATTGACGGACTCAACGTAGATGAATTTTTGTACCGAATTCAGGTCCTGACAAATCAGAAATGAAATTTCCACATGTTACTTCACGGGAAAGCCCGAGAATTGTTTTGGCGATACCATCGGAGTGTGCAACAGTTTAATTCAACATGTTATTTTTCTAAAGAATAATTTAGAATTATGTTCTTAACATTTAACACAACATGTTATATTTCTAAAGAATAATTTAGATTTATGTTCTTAACATTTAATACAACATGTTATATTTCTAAAGCATTCGGATTTATGCTTATTAAATTTAATATAACATGTTATTTTTCTAAATGAGAATTTGAGTTTCTTCAATTTAATATAACATGGCTATACTTCTAAAAAAGAAGTTAGATTTAAGTTCAATAAATTTAATATAACAGGGTTATATTTCAAAAGGAGAATTGAATTTAGGTTGCTTAATTTAATATAACATGTTCTATTTCTAAAGAAGAATTAAGATTTATGTTTCTTAAGTTTTAATACAACATGGTTGTATTTCTAATGAAGAATTCAGACTTATGTTTCTTAAATTTAATATAACAAGGCTATACTTTTGAAGAAGAACTCAGATTTGTGTTTCTTAAATTTTAATGTAACATGGTTGTATTTCGAAAGAGGAATTTGGAAGTGGGTTCCATTCATTTAATACAACATGGTTATATTTCTAAGAAGAGGTTAAATTTGGGGTTTCTTAGATTTAATATAACATTTTTTTTTTAAATTACCTTTGTAATATTCTAACGAAGAATTGCAATTTAAGTTTTTTTCCCCCTAATTTTAAGATAACGGTCTATATCACTTTTGTCATGTCGCAACATGGTAAAATTCAAAAACAAAAAAAAAAGAAATTTTAATTTAAGTTCTTAAATATAAGATAATATATTTTTATTAACTTTTTTTGAAATAAATGGTATCCGAAGATAAAATAAACATGGGTGTTTAGTGCTCTATTCACTCACTTGCTCTCCGGCTTAGGTACTACAAGGAAGACGGTGGGCCAATGCCACAAAGAGGGTCCACTAACAACTAGGGCCCATGGATGGGCGGGTAGAGAGGGTGAAGGGACTACAGCGAACCGATGGTTTCGCTTACTCACTTCAACACCGCATCCAAGCTCATCTTAAATCGGATCTCCGGTTGGTGCCTTCTTTTAGGCGCTCTTTAATTTCCTGTCCATATATCAGTATATCGACGGCACGCAAATTTTTATTGTAATGTGTTAGGAGTCTAGCGACGTCCAAGAACCCACCCCACGACACGTGGAGCTAAGCAGTGGAATCCAGGCGTGCCACCGGGACGAAGCTAGCTCCCAGAAAGAGGGGGGGGGAGAACATGATCACATCCCTCCTTCTTCTTCATTAGTGGTCAACACACTACGTAAACCATTACAGAAATGCGCCCAACGTGGGGCCCGAAAGATATTGGCTTTGCTCTAGTGTTTTATGGGTCCCACACAATTTTCTTGACCTTTTAATTTCTTGCAGATTAATACTTTATCTTGCTTGCGAATCGCAGGTGAGTTGTACACCAGATCCCTTTCTATTTGGAAAGATCCGCGGAGATGGGTGAACGGACTCTTGTTGGAACCCCAGTGATCAGCAAAGGTACTGACCACAAGGCCCCATTTACCGCAAGCATCGCGGTTCTCCTAAAAATTTCGCCTATAGTATCTTTTATTGTGCCCGATTTTTATATTTTAAATTTTATACGGCAAAGTTATCGCGAGTGTTTGTAGAGCACTCTTTGCGAAGGTGGTGGTACAAAGGGAGACACGTGGAAGTACGAGTGAGCCGAATCTGGTTTCTGCTCATTTGACCGCGGACCTGCGTTTCCAAGAGTTTCCACTGACAATGTTAAATTTAGCATAATTGAGTTTTGCGATGTTCCCGGGACGCTAGTGCTTCTCTTGGAATCGCAGGCAACTTGCCTTCGGTGGTGTCCTGACCAGAAGAACGGCAGTGTCTGGGGACTGCTGCAATTGACTAATTTCTCTAGTAACTCCTTTTCTTTCGCTCTCTATATAAAGATTGGGAATGGGTTTACGCAAGGCATTTCGGGAATAACCCTGTTTATCTGGTGTAATCGCCAGACCGGAATGTCATTAGCTTGTAAGCTTTTTGCTCAAAGATTTATAATGAATTTTAGGACCTTTGTTTACTTTGTATAAATTAATCTAGGCCTGGATGTGTGATAGTAGTGGTACCCGCCGTCTTGGATACCTATAGCTAAAGGAGCAAGTGAATATTAATGACACCAAATTTTTTTTTTGATATCGGAACTATCTAGTATTATTACTGGATATTACAGATCATTGTTTCAATTCGGACACAATACTTTTTAGACTTATCGCTTTAAATTATAAGTACGTATTGACGCTTTCGGTTTAGATTTTTCGGTGGTAGAAAATACTCAATACTTTCGTGATATTGAGTTTCCGGTTTTTATTTTATATTTTATTTTTAATACTTTGATTGAGCTAGGAGTAAGATACATAGCTTAAATTTGCGTTGCATTTTAAAATAATAAGGAATTTCGATACATCGCTTGTGTTGAAACCATATAATTTTTTTTGCTGCTGGCTTATAGTACGGCCGCTCAGAATTTCACCCTAATATTTTTAAGTAGTATTAACCAATCGTATCGTATCGTATCATTAGAATAACTCAGATTTCTACGGCAGGGAATTTTAGAATTTGGAGTATTAACTATTACCAGCCTGGTTGCTGAATTATATTTCCTTCAAAAAAAATTATCCCCTGAATTAGTTAGGGAACAAAATGTTTTTGTTTGGGAACTGAATTTTGAGCTGGGGCGACGTAAAATCGTTGTTGGGGGAAAAATGTTTACCATGCGCAGCAGCGAGGATTTGAGTCGTCTCACTCCAAGCGTGGTATGTCAAGTGTGTAAGGCAGAGCTAGTCCCGGAAGTTGAAAGTCTAAGTACCTCATGTGGACATGTATTCCACCATTCTTGTATTACTGAATTCTTAAAGACTACGGACAAGTGTCCTACATGCAAAGCGGTCTGTTTATGCGAGAGTCTTAAGCCTATAGAAGTAACATATGTGAACCCAGCTGGGGATTTGGGACAGTCGGACCGTTTTACTAACCTGATACAAAAATGGCAACTGCTTTTTGATGGCACCATGGACGGACTCAACGTAGATGAATTTTTGTACCGAATTCAGGTCCTGACAAATCAGACTCTGTTTGGAGATTTTTCGGTGATTTGCCGAAATTTCCACATGTTACTTCACGGGAAAGCCCGAGAATGGTTTTGGCGATACCATCGGAGTGTGCAACAGTGCAATTGGTTCGATCTATGCGAAGCCCTGCGTCTACAGTACAAAGATAATCGTATATGATCTTTTAGAGAGTATTCGGTCAAGGAAACAAAAGGATCGAGAAACCTTCGATGAGTATTTCGACTCGATTTCCGTTTTGACCAATCGATTAAACTCCCAAATAAAGGAACATGAGCTCGTTGAGATTATTCCTCGAAATCTCCGGTCGGATATCCGTCACGAAATACTGTACTTGTGCATTGGCTCGGTGGCACAACTCCGTGATGTCTGCCGGAAGCGGGAACGATTTCTCGCGGACGTTAGCCGTGGGGTTGGCGGATTTCGGAACCCGATACCACGGCGTAATCTTGCCGAAATGGACAGGCTATATAGTCCTTCGGAAGAAGCCGTCCTACCACCAGATGTTCCAGGGGAAAATTGTGCTTTGACTGGGGAAAGTTCGCTTATCTGTTGGAATTGCGGTGAGGTTGGCCACCGATACGTGGATTGCCTGAAAGATCGGCGGATTTTCTGCTACGGTTGCGGGGCTTTAAACGTATACAAACCAAGTTGTGCAACCTGTAGACTTTCGGGAAACTCCCGAGCGGGTGTGGCTCAGCGTCGACAGCACTACCCACACCCCAATTAAAACCTTTTAAAGATTTTAGTCCACCTGGTGTCACGAATTCTCGTGCCCTTCAATCGGAACCATTTGATCCAAAGATAGTGGTCGCTCAAAACGAAACTAAATTGCCAAATCAAGCCTGTAAGTACAAACCCATATTGTTTCCCATCAAGCCTTACCACGTTCGTTTGGGGGAATACCAAATAGCACGAGCGCGTATTTTTGATCTTGACCCACCAACAGAGAAAAGAAAGGGTAAACGTTCGACACTCAGGTTGCGGAAGTTTTGGAAAGCAGGGAAAGAAAGCCGGCGAAGATTGGTTAATGCCATCATTAACCGGGGAGACGAAGTACGCTCGTATGCTGAAGTGAAGTTTCTAGGGCGTTCTATGTTAGGGCTGCTCGATAGCGGTGCAACAATCAGTTGTATTGGTTCGACAATGGCAGAGGAGGTTCTGAAAGATGGTCGAGACTTAACAAGGTTCACCAGCAGCGTGAGAACAGCGGACGGAATACACCCGATAAAAGGAAAGCTAAACGTACAAATTGAATTTCGAGGACAGACTCGAGAAATCGAACTGTTCCTTATTCCTAACCTTTCCCAAGAGTTGTATCTTGGCATCGACTTCTGGAAGGCGTTCAATCTAGCGCCTGGGATCGTCGGAGAGTTACACTTTAATTTTGATTCTGAATCGGGAAACGAGGATAAGACCAAATCTATCGATTTGACCAGAAGCCAATTACTCAAACTGGAGACGGTTAAGTCCCAGTTTCCTTATTTTGACCGCGACGGACTGGGAAAGACGACTCTCGTGGAGCGTGTTATCGATGTAAAGGATGCAAGGCCCATAAAGCAGCGGCATTATCCGGTATCACCGGCGATCGAGAAGTTGATTTTCGCCGAACTAGATGATGTGCTGGCTCAAGGAATTATAGAAGAATCCAAGAGCTCCTGGAGTTCGCCAGTGGTGCTGGTACGCCAGCCGGGAAAAGTTCGACTTTTTCTAGACTCGAGGAAGATTAACGCAGTGACGGTTAAGGACGCCTATCCCTTGCCCCACATTAACGGGATTAAAGGTCGTTTACCACCTGCGGAGGTCATCTCGAGTTTGGATCTAAAGAAGGCGTTCCATCAGATTCCGTTGGAGGCAAAGTCACGGGACAAAACGGCTTTTATGGTTCCAAATAGGCCCTTATACCAATACCGGGTGATGCCGTTCGGGTTGTGTAATGCTCCATAGACCCTTTGCAGATTGATGGACCAGGTGATTCCTCCCCAACTTTGAAACTTCGTTTTTGTGTACTTGGATGATCTACTGGTAATTACGGAAACATTCGATAAGCACCTAGTGGTTTTAGAGGAAGTCGCTTCACAATTACGAAAGGCTGGCCTCACCATTAACGTAAGTAAAAGCAAGTTCTGCTTGAAGGAGGTGAAGTACCTGGGTTATGTAGTTGGGTATGGAGTGCTGAAGGCAGATCCGGACAAACTCGTGGCCATAACGAAGTTCCCAACTCCTGTGTCTGTACGACAATTGAGAAGATTTCTCGGAATGGCAGGCTGGTACCGGCGCTTTATAGCCAACTTTTCGGTCATAACTCACCCCTCACTCAACTTCTTAAAAAGGCGAAATTTTTTATTTGGTCGGTCGAAGCCAAGGAAGCTTTTAACGAGCTAAAGCGAAAATTGACTTCCGCACCGGTATTGTCGAACCCAGATTTCAGTAGACCATTTCTTTTACAGTGTGACGCTAGCCAGGATGGTATCGGCAGTGTTCTCGCCCAAGTGACTGATAACGGTGACGAAGTCCCCGTTGCCTTCATGTCACAGAAGTTTAATAAAGCTCAAAGGAACTACAGTGTCACAGAGCAAGAATGCTTAGCCGTGGTCTTGAACGTCAAGAAATTTTGTCCGTACATTGAGGGGCAAGAATTTACTGTGGTTACCGATCACGCAAGCTTACAGTGGCTGATGCAACACACGGACCTGTCTGGTAGATTGGCGCGGTGGGCTCTGAAACTCGAAGGGTTTCAGTTCACCGTTAATCATCGTAAGTGATCGGAGAATGTGGTCCCGGACGCCTTGTCTAGACTATATTCAGCGGAGTTATGCCAACTAGTGGAAGAAGGTCCCGGAATACATTTGGATTCGGACGAGTTCGATAGTACGGAGTACGAAACCCTGAAGTCCAAGGTCATGACGAACCAGATCAAGTTACCCGATTTGAAAGTTATAGGGAGGTACCTATACAAACGCACTGACATTGCTTTGGGCGACGCAGATAAGGAAAATAACTCGTGGAAGCTTTGGGCTCCTTGACAAACGATGTCATCCAACGAGCCAACGGTCGTCTTACCAGTGCTCATGGAGGGGTAGGTAAAACTCTAGAAAAGATTCAAAGTCAAATGCTTCGGAAAGAGTAAATCGCTCCATAATAGCGGCCATACGCGCATATGTAGGGGAAGACCAGAAGGACTGGGACAAATGTCTCAGTGGAATCAGTTGTGCCTTGCGTAGCTCTTTGCACACATCCATCGGGTTTTCACCTTATTATGTCCTTTTCGGACTTAACATGACCCATCACGCTTCTGACTACAAGCTATTACGAAATCTGGATCTCTTATATGATCAGGATACTACTATTTTGCCGCCCGAACAACGACTTGCCTTCAGGAACAAGGTTAATGAAAACCTGCAAAAAGCATACGAGACTAACGTGCGAACCTACAATACTCGAAGCCGTAACGTAGACTTTAAAGTACGACAAGAGGTTTTTAGGCGAAACTTCGCCCAGAGCAATTTTGCTAAAGGTTTTAGTGCTAAATTAGCCCCCCTGTTTCTACCCGCCAGGACGTGAAAAAAAGGAAACTCGTATTATTTGCTTGAAAACCGGTCCGGTAAACTGTTGGGGGTGTTCCATGTCAAAGACATCAGGCAATAATCTCGGATTTTTTAGTCTACCCTCTTCAAATAATGGCTCAACCCCTGCCCAATGGCGGAGGTTGGCCTATTATTTGTTTTGTAATGGTAGAATGTTTCCCTTGTGATTACAAGCAGTTGGCAACACCAAAACGTCTATAGGCTTTATGCTGCTGGTCAGACTCGGATGCAGCCAAGTGGTTAATTAGCGTAACGCAGCTTACTCTTAGCAAAAACGAGCAAAAGAGACAAACCACAACTCTACCAAGATTTGGCGTTGAGGAATGACACCACCACTTAAATATTTATTTTAGAAAACCCGTTGACGGTACAAATTCAGTGATTGGCTGTCTAAAATCACATGACTCGATATCGACAAGTAACGTATTGCCACATCTACGGCGTAAATTTGGCCAAGTCCAGATGGATGTGTGCAAATCGTAGGATTTGGTGAGAGGCAGACCAGGGAAAAAAAAGAGAACAAAGAAAAGAAATTCATGCGTCGCTTCTCACTCGCTATGATAGGTTCTTTTCACTAAAGAAACATTCGAGAAATTCTCGCAAATTGTCTCCATGCGGTTTGGCTAAAGGTGGTTCGCGGTTAAATCTAAATACACTAGCCACGCTCCAAAGGAGACAGACCTTACCAGACAAGACTACTGGATCGGACCGAATCACATTCTCATCAGAGAAATCAAGTTTTCGCATTTGACTCTTGTGTGGCCCTCTGCCTAATTATTAGTACCGCCGGTCAACAAAAGGGACCGCGGTAAACCGAAAATTTAAGTTGTAATTATCAGTGAGCAATTGTTGCGATGGGCCGCCAATGATCTTTCTTTCTTTCGGGTATTTAAATTTTATTGACTAACATTGTTTCAGCCTCACCACATCATAGTCTTCGACAGCGCTGGCGACAACGGATAGATGGATATGAGGGTAAGTCCAATATGCAATAACTATCTATATAAAGTAAATATTTTCCGTACTTTAATTAAACCCCAAACCGGAGAGAGTCTTACTCTGGTGGTCATGTCGCGACATGTTATAATTCTAAAGAATAATTTAGAATTTTATTTATTAGAGTTTAATACGACATGTTATAATTCTAAAGAATAATTTAGAGTTATGCTTCTTAAAGTTTAATACAACATATTATAATTCTAAAGAATAATTTAGAATTGTATTTATTACAGTTTAATACGACATGTTATAATTCTGAAGAATAATTTAGAGTTATGCTTCTTAAAGTTTAATTCAACATATTATATTTAGTTCTAAAGAATAATTTAGAGTTGTGTTTATTAGGTTTTAATACAACATGTTGTAATTTTTTCAAAGCATTCGGATTTATGCTTTTTAAAGTTTTATACAACATATTATAATTCTAAAGAATAATTTAGAATTGTATTTATTAGAGTTTAATACTACATGTTATAATTCTAAAGAATAATTTAGAGTTATGCTTCTTAAATTTTAATTCAACATGTTATTTTTCTAAAGAATAATTTAGAATTATGTACTTAACATTTAATACAACATTATTTCTAAAGAATAATTTAGAATTATGTTTTTAACATTTAATACAACATGTTATATTTCTAAAGCATTCGGATTTACGCTTATTAAATTTAATATAACATGTTATTTTTCTAAAGAAGAATTTGAGTTTCTTCAATTTAATACAACATGGCTATACTTCTAAAGAAGAAGTTAGATTTAAGTTCCATAAATTTAATATAGGGTGTTTTTTTGGGAGGTTTGTTTTTCCGATAGATGTCGTTTTATTTTATGACAGTTGTTTTGACAGCTCAAAGTGGCATTTCTACTCAGTATTGTTTGGCAAATCATTATGAAAAAAAAAAAAAAAAAAATGACATTTGTGAAAAATAGTCGTGGTAGCCATATGCCAGAAATTGTGTTTAAAACCTTTAGATATAACGTGTTTTTTTAAGAGGTTGCCGATTTTTTTTTTGAATAAAACACATATAAAATTATGAAATGACCAAAATTTTTTTTTATTTGGTAGATAATTTTTTGGCATTTAACATTTAAACACAATTTCTGGCATATGGCTACCACGACTATTTTTCACAAATGTCATTTTTTTTTTTTTTTTTTTTTTTTTTTTTTCATAATGATTTGCCAAACAATACTGAGTAGAAATGCCACTTTGAGCTGTCAAAACAACTGTCATAAAATAAAACGACATCTATCGGAAAAACAAACCTCCCAAAAAAACACCCTTTATAACAGGGTTATATTTTAAAAGGAGAATTGAATTTAGGTTGCTTAATTTAATATAACATGTTCTATTTCTAAAGAAGAATTAAGATTTATGTTTCTTAAATTGTAATACAACATGGTTGTATTTCTAATGAAGAATTCAGACTTATGTTTCTTAAATTTAATATAACAAGGCTATACTTTTGAAGAAGAACTCAGATTTGTGTTTCTTAAATTTTAATGTAACATGGTTGTATTTCGAAAGAGGAATTTGAAAGTGGGTTCCATAAATTTAATATAACATGGTTATATTTCTAAGAAGAGGTTAAATTTGGGGTTTCTTAGATTTAATATAACATTTTTTTTAAATTACCTTGGTAATATTCTAACGAAGAATTGGAATTTAAGTTTTTTTTTCCTAATTTTAAGATAACGGTCTATATCACTTTTGTCATGTCGCAACATGGTAAAATTCAAAAACAAAAAAAAAAGGAATTTTAATTTAAGTTCTTAAATATAAAGAGAGGGTGAAGGTACTACAGCGAACCGATGGTTTCGCTAACTCACTTCAACACCGCATCCAAGCTCATCTTTAATCGGAACTCCGGTTGGTGCCTTCTCTTAGGCGCTCTTTAATTTCCTGTCCATATATCAGTATTTCGACGGCACGCAAATTTTTCTTGTAATGTGTTAGGTGTCTAGCGACGTCCAAGAACCCACCCCACGACACGACGAGCTTAGCAGTGGAATCCAGGCGTGCCACCGGGACGAAGCTAGCTCCCAGAAAGAGGGGGGGGGGAGAACAGAAGAGAAGAAACCGTAAAGGATTAAGAATTAACAATACTCAAGGACCGAATATTTAAAGGATGGTCAAACAACAAGTTGTTATTGGACGAAAAAGAGTGCCAATACTGGAACTTCCTACAGAGATGAGCTAACCATTTCGGATGGACTTATTATAAAAGGAAAGGCAAAGAAACATGTTTAAAAAGGGCTCGAGAAACTGTTTTTTAAACTTATATTTCCAAACACATTAAACCAATATGTTCTAACTATCCTCCCTGCTTGCAGAACTCCCACAGCCAAACCAATATGCCGCTGCAAAGTACTAGTTTGTCGAACTACCCTTTTCAACGCAATAAAAACATCATACTTCTAATAACAGTCGACTATTATTAGGATTTTATCGAGGTGGATGAAATCAAGGACCATCGTGAACTGTTGCAAAAGAACTTCAGTCGATTTGGTATTCCAGAAATCGTAGTTATGGATGGCGGAACACCGTTTGTGAATGAAGAATTTGCAAATTTTGCGAAAGACTGGGAATTTCGATACACGCGTAGCACACCATATCATCAACATCAACAGGGCGTTGAGAAAGTAGAAGCAGCTATAAAGATCGCCAAGAGATTATACATAAAAGCCAGACATGCGAGTCAAAATTTTTGGAAATACTTGTTGGAGTGGCGAACAACAGCAAATAAGATCGACTCTAGTCCTGCTCAAAGACTAATGAGTAGACGCCTGCGGTCAGCTATTCCTACTACAGTCGACCAGTTGAAGTCTCAAGTACCCGGTGATGTCCAACAAAAAATATAGAAGCAACGCCAGCAGTACCAGCTCTAGAGCTTGGACAAGATGTTTTTGTACAACTGTCAGGGAGAAATCATAGATGTACCATCGGATCGCAACGCTCTGGTTCGAGTTAATGGACAAAATTACCTACGAAACAGACAGCATATCAAAGCCTTTAGCGATGCAGAAGAAACAGAACCGCAACCCATTAGTGAAGCACCCAGAGTCACAGTTCCTATTAAAGAAGATGATCAAAAGGGCAAAACCACTCAAGATGCACAGCAAGATATAATCAGACGTTCAACTCGTGACAGAAAGCAGCCCGATCGTTTGATGTACCTATTGAACAACTAACATTTCAAAATTAATAATTTTAATAATAACTGATTATTAAATTTTGAGAAATAATTTTAAATAACAAATTAAAGGTAAGCGAATTTTATGAATGAAACAATGAAGTATAAAACGTAAAAAATGCAATATTATTTTAAGTTTTTTAGAAAAGGGAGATGTTATAGTAAGTGTATACCGTATATGAATTCTATGCATTTTACAAAACATTGTACATTTTCACGATTCTAATAAAGACAGTTCTTGTCCAACCTTCGGTAGCATAACATAATCATAGGATATTAATAAAATTTTTAATCTGCTGCTTACCCGAAGAATATTATGCTCATCGAGGAATGGCGATAATTGCTTCAGTTTTCCGTGCGTAATTTCTCTTCTGAGTTTCGAGCTACGTATTTCTTGACTGAATTCCATACGTTGAATATGCTTGATAATGAAAGCTTCAGCATCATCTAGCATTAAGGAATTTTGAAAACATTTCTATTTTGTTCGCTTGTAATCGTTTGACCTTAAATACTCGCATAACATATGCGAAAATTCGTCTAATTCGGGCAAACGATGATTTTGTTTTGAATAGGCTGTCCAAAAAGTGATTTGTTAGTAACGAAATCATTATATTACGACATTCTAATTAGTTTTGATCAAAGTTATTAGTAGTCAACGATACAGGCCATGAATTAAGTTGCTCTTTAAGGAATTGAGGCCCATACCACCAAAGTTTGAAATCTTCACATTGAGCTGGAGAAATGCCACGAGATGCACAATCTGCCGGATTTTACTCCGTTGCAATATGTAGCCATTGTACATTCGGAACCATATTTTGAATTTCGGAACACCTGTTACTCACGAAAGGTTTCCATTTATTTGCATCTTGGGACAACCAGTGAATTACTATATCCGAATCAGTCCACAAGCTTATATTAGACCGCTAACTGAATCTTTTTTATCAGCTTAGCCAACTATAAAGCACCACTTAACTCTTAACGTTGTATGGTTAAACCGTTTAAGGGAGCGACTTTAGTTTTCGCTGCTACTATTGGATATGTAGCGTTTATTTGAACATAAACTATCGCAAAGTACGCTGCTTTGCATGCATCGCACAAACCGTATAACTTAGTTTTTGGTGAAATAGGATAAAAACGTTGAATGCATGTTTTCGAGTAACTTCATCTCAACCATTTATCGACAAAAGGTTTTGGCAGCTCATCATCCCAACTTAAATGCAGACGCCAAAGCTCTTGATATTTTATTTTCACATTAGTGGTCACAGGAGCCAGCCAGCCAACTAGATCGAACAATCTGGCGGACTTTGATAGGAATATTCACTTTGTTATTATGCTAGTTGGGCTGCCAAAATTTACTTTTAATTGAAAATTGTCCTGAATTGGGTTCCAATACAGTCCCAGGACTTTGTGATTGCCATTTTTGTCCATATCAATCAAAGCGTTATCAAAGTTTTTATTTGTAAGAGCCATGACCTCAGTTGAATTCAATGCCCACTTTCTTAGAACGAAGACTCCCGATAGAAGTAGGTGCGAAAGATCGTCTTTGCATTTTCAACAGAGTCAGCACCGCTAAGCAGGTCATCTACGTAAAAGTCCGAAAGGATTGTTTCGCTTACTGTAGGAATATCCTGCTTGCGTTCAATAGCCAATTGTTGGAGTGAACGGGTAGTTGAATAAGATGCTTGGCCAGTGCCATAAGTAACGGTAGTGAGTTTGTAGTGTTTTAGCATGTGATGTGGCTCTTCACGCCATACTATTCTTTGATAATCGCAATCCCCTTTATTTACAAGTACTTGCCAATACATTTGCTTTATATTAGCTGTGACGGCGACCTTATTACATCTGAAACGCATGAGGGTTGTCATGAGTTCGGGCTGAATAGTTGGGCCAATTCCTAATACGTCATTTAATGATTGTTTCGATGTGGTCTTCAAATTCTACTTTGTAGTTAGATTTTCAAACTTAATCACAGGATGATGAGGTAAATAATATCCTTTATGATCCTAATCTTCATTCATAAACATAAACATTGTATATTCTTGCTTTAATTTCTTATCACTCTGTAGGCGCCGCTCAATTGCTTTGAAACGGAAGCCGACGAGCTACGAATCGTCCATTTTGATTGCGAGTCGTTCTTGTTTGAAATAATTCTTCACAAATTTTGTGCTCTGTTGGCATGGATCGTTCGTCAACGCTGATTTCTTCTATTTCCCAAAATTGTTGCAAAACTTTATCTACTTTATTATTCTGTATTAAAAATTGCTGATACAATTTTTTGACCATGGTATCCGCCACAAATAATCCAACCAAGCTTTGTTTCCTGAGCAATAAGTTTGTTTGGACCTAACAATTTTCCTGGACCGAGTATTTCAAAAAAGTGATCAGCTCTAACAATCATGTCAATGTTTGTTGTTTCATTTGATGGAGGATCTGCTAGTGACAAACCATTCAAACTATTCCAACCATCTATGACATCTTCGTTGATAAGAGGCAAAGAAGTTTGGAATTTATCTACGATTAATGCGTCTAGTTTAATTGAAGTGTCAGTGGAGTAGTGTGCTGACATCGACAAGCTAACTACGCCCTTTGTGGTGGATGATGAAATTAATCCGGAAATTGACAATCTACAGTTTCAATGCTTTAAATTTAACTTTTGGACGCAGTTTTGCGTCACCATAGTAGCTTGCGATCCTGTGTCAAGCAATATGCGAAAGTGCATAAATCGACCGTCTTCTGAATACATTTTTACAAATGCAGTTGGAAAAAATTGCTTGTGTGTTTTAACTTTACTTGGAAATCAACGTCCTTATCTAAAGTTACACACCTTACCTTACCTTACCTTGCTGGCTTTGCCTGAGGTTGCAGATGCAAGAAGGTTTAATTGATTCTGGATTCTGTGTGAATCATGTAACGACGCGTGGTGCTTCTGGTAACACATGAAGCAACTTCGGCTTAAGGAACAATTGCTGACGGTATGTCCGGAGTACAAACAATTGAAACAGACTTGGGCTGCTTGCTTACGATCTTCCACTTTCAAACTTCTCCCATTGATACAAGAAGTGCTCATGCAGAAATAATGGACATTCTATTAAATTTGACCATTTGAATTTCGATTTTGGACCTCGACTTGAATTCGGTTTATTGCCATTCAAATTGACAAAAAATGACTTTGTAACCGCTTTATAACGAGTTGTTGGTTTATTTAATGACATGGAACTAGTTTCTAAAACTGAACATTTTGCTTCCAAAAATTTTAAAAATGACGAGAAGGTTGGATAAGTTTGATTGGATTTTTCCGATGCCCACTGATGACGGGTCCTTTCATCCAACTTGCTCAACAAGATATGGATCACCCAACAGTCCCTCGCTTCTGCTGATTTTCCAAGAACTTGCAACCCCCTAATTACCTCATCCGATGTGTCACAAATTAATCTCAAATGCTTACTGGTCTGATTTGAACTTGATGATTGGCTCATAAACTTTGATATCAGTTTTGTTACCATGATATCCTCTTTATAGCAACGTTCACAAACCATTTTCCAAGTGAGTTGATAAGTTGCGTTTGAGATTAGGATGTTTCAAATTAAGTTTTGCGCTTCTCCCTTTATATGAGTCTTAAGAAATTGCAATTTACGCACGTTAGTTATATTTGATCTATTGTGAACCGAACTTCCAAATAGATCCTTAAAGGTCAAAAATTGCTTATAATCTCCATAAAAACATGGCAAGTTTAATTGTGGCAATTCGATGTCTTCCTTGGGGAAGCGCACAAGCTTTGGTCTCTTATAGTCTATAGCATTTCTCTTTGATGAAATGAAAATGACTAGACCGTTTCTTCGATTTGAGCCTGCATGGCTTGAACCATTAAACTGCTACCTTGGGCTAACCTTTTCAGATCAGCCTTCAATTTTGCATAGCGAGGCATGAAGTCATCCATTTCGCTCATCGTTTCATCGATTTTGTACGTATGTGTATGTGTGTGTGGTCCACACAAATAAAAACTAAAGTTAATTCCTTTCCTTTCTTTATTATTAACAATTAATTTTAATGCGTGTGCAAAAACTCTTAATAAAATTATAAAGAATGAGATGATGATGCGCTGACGTTTTGTGCGTGTTGAACGGAAAAACGAATAGAACGAAAAATGACTGTCACTCTTACTTCTTTCCTTTTTGATATCTTGGCTAAACGTCAAGCAATCGTTGGTTGCCCTTTACACGATGATCTTTAAAGAGAGATTTTATGAGTGTTAAAAATTCGATAACTTATATTAAATTATTGTGGACTGTATTGAATTATTGAATTTGATCGTAACATGCCGCGCCCCTTTGAAACATTCCGAATTGTTTCAACAGAAATTATTTGAAAAGCGGACATATTTTGTTGATGCTTCGTTTAAAAACGTCTGCATTAGTCTTCACCGTAATGACTTGGACTAAACCATCTCCGCAAGTAACATCTTTGATTAGCCTAAGAATCCATTTGGCTGGTAAACTTCGTTCAGGATGAACAAGAAAGACTTGACCCACTTGCAGGTTTTGTGATGATGATTTCCATTTGGTGCGCTTCTTTAGAGATTGCAAATACTCAACTGACCATTTTTTCCAGATTGATTGAGTAATATGCTGAATCTGGTCCCATCGTTTGAGTCGATTGATATTTGTCGATGTTATGTCTGGCTCGTGAATTGGCGTGAGTGGACTCCCAATTAAAAAGTGTGCAGGAGTTAATGGTTGCGGATCATAAGGGTCGTCAGAGAGAACGCTGAGATGTCGACTATTCAGACAACCTTCTATGCGAGCTGCTAAAGTTGAAAGTTCTTCAAATGATAGAGGATGCTCGTTCGTTACGCGTCGAAGGTGGTGTTTAACGGCTTTGACTCCAGCCTTCCATAATCCTCCATGTTGCGGATACCGTAGTGGTATGAAATGGCACGAGATATTATGGTCACCACTGAAGGTTTCAATTGCTGATTGATGGTCATCGGATTTGAAAAACAGTTCAAGTGATCTTAAATGATTGCAGGAGCCAATGAAATTGGTCCCATTATCACTGTGTATGGTTTTTGGTTTCCCCCTTCTGGCAATAAATCGATGCAGCGCCCCTATGAATCCATTCGTAGTTAGGTCGCTAATGACCTAGAGGTGAATTGCTCTTGTACTAAAGCAGACGATTAGACGATGTAAGACTTCAATGTGGTCTTTGCTCGAGTACCAGGTATTCTAGTCAAAAACGGACCACAGTAATCGACTCCGACTACCGTGAATGCCTTGTGAGGTGTCACCCGGTCTGCTGGTAGCTCGCTTATGAGCTGTTGAGATGGTTTTGGATTTATCCGAGTGCATGTGACGCATTTGGAGATGGCTCGTTTCGCTACTAATTTGCCTTTGATGGTCCAAAATGTTTTTCATGTGTTATATAGGAGTGACTGTGCTCCACAATGCAAGCTAATGATTATTTTATTGACGAATTTGATGCAATATATGACAATTCGTATTAATTTCATATATGAACTATGTCGTAGTATGAGTTCAGCGATGGCATTACACTTAGATTGTGTTAAAAGTACAATCTTCCACTCCTTACGTTCAATTAGCTCGACATTCGAGACGTTCGGTAGGTATTGTTCATAATCAAGTGATGTCATTAAAAAGTTTGGTCCATGCCACCAATTATTGTCGAAGGCTAAGCTCTTAGGTTATTATTTAGAGCAAGCTACAATTGGGGATACATCCCTACTATCTGGAGACAGGTAAATGTGATTTTTATCCCCAAACCTGGCAATAGGCCTAGCGAGCTACCTAAATCTTACAGACCAACCAGTCTAACATCTTTTGTCCTTAAAATCATGGAGAGACTCATTGATGTTCATATCAGAGGTCGGCTAGAGGCGTCTGCCCTCTGCATTCAAGTCAGTTTGCATACAGAAAAGGCAAAAGCACAGAAGGTGCACTCCACTATCTTGTTAAGAAGATAGAAGGAGGTTGCTTTGTGTGCATTCCTAGACATTGAAGGCGCCTTCGATAACACTGGCTATGACTCAATAGAGAGAACTATTAGTAACAAGGGTATCGAAGTCTCGACCAATCTATGGATTAGGGCTATGCTCGAGAGTCGAGATATCACTTCATCCTCAAGAGGAGTGTCAGTGTTTGTGACCGCAGTCAAGGGTGGTCCCCAGAGAGGAGTCCTCTCTCCCCTTCTGTGGTCACAGGTCATAGACGATATTTTGGCTGATCTACACAGATCAGGCTACATCGCCATTGGCTATGCTGATTATTATTAGGGGTAAACACTGCACGACCATTTCTGCTGTCATGCAACGTGCTCTTTTACAAGTTTTGGACTGGTGCAGCAGGGAAGGGTTATCCATCAATCCTTGCAAAACGGTTCTAGTGCCTTTCACAAAAAGAAGATTGGTTGACTTAGGACCAATCATCCTAACAGCACCTCTCTAACGTATTCCAGTGAGGTAAAATACCTCGGTGTCATCCTTGATAAAAGACTTAACTGGAATTCTCATATCAAGTCTGCTACTAAACGCGCTACAAGGGCCTTATGGGCCTGCAGAAGACTTTACGGCAGAACCTGGGGCCTCAATCCTAAGATGATACACTGGATGTATACAATGATGGTGAGACCCATAATCTCGTACGCGGCCATAGTTTGGTGGCCCAAGGTACTCCAAAGGACAACGGCAAACGAGCTTCAAAAGCTTCAAAGAATTGCCTGTCTAAGTATTACAGGTGCTATGCGTACATGCCCTACGACAGCATTAGAAGCTATCGTAGGGCTTTCGCCCCTGCAAATCTTCATTAGGAAGACGGCCGCTAGATGCGCTATAAAGCTGCAACTAGAATATAAGTATAAACCATCTAGATAAAGGCAGCATTAGGAAAGTAGTGAGTTTTCTAACTGGCCATTCTGGCCTAAGATATCATCTTAGCAAAATTTGTGTGGGCTCTGTGACAGAATGTAGGTTCTGTGCGGAGGATGATGAGTCATCCTTACATGTTCTCTGCGAATGCATATTCCATAAGGAAATATGCTCGGCAGCGGAGCTGAAAAGCTCTGCTACTAAGAACATTCTGTCTTTTATTAGGAAAGTGGTATGTCTATTTGACAATTAATGCCTTATAGACACAATAGATCTTTTAGGTCGCGGTGTCAGTCACTTGGACTAGGGTTCTCACACAAAAAAAAAATGTATATGCATGCGCCATAAGCTGATTGACTCGCATCAGCGAATCCATGGAGCTCATGTGTCTGAGCTTGCTTGGACCTGTCGGTGCTGATTGACTGAATCGACGAAAAGTTATCCAAAAATTTGTTGAATTGCTCGAGCAAGTCTGGTGTCAGTGTCTGATCCCATGAAACTTGTTGAAGCCAAAGGTTTTGTAAAAATATTTTGGCTCTGATGACGACTGGTGATACTAGACCAAGCGGGTAAAATATGCTAGCAACAATGGATAGTATTTCGCGTTTTGTCACAGGCTTCTTCGTGCTGCTTGTCTTGACAATGCAGTGATGCGGCAAGTAGTAACCAAATGAAGCATCGTTTGGTACCCTGTACATATGACCCAAAGAAACATATTCATTGATAAATTTAGCGTACTCACGTTTCATATCTGCATCTTTTTGCAATCTTCTCTCGATCGATAAAAATCTGTTCAGCGCCGTATTCTTCGATTCACCAAATTCTTGGACGTCACTGCGAAATTGTTTTTATACGATATATCTTCCAGTAGAATTGCGTGTGTGAGTGTTGACAAAATGATTTTGACACTCTCGTTGCTCGTCAGATAAATGTGTCTTTGTGGTGACGTTGTCTAGACTCCAAAATTTCGAAACCAATTTATGAAGATCGTCGTCTGTATTTTGCGATGATATGAGTGCAAAATTCATGCTGCTATTGGAATCTTGATTGACTGCGCCGGAAATAATGTAACTGAATTCGGTTGCGTGTAATATTGGTAAACTTTCTGCTATTTTGATGTGATGTTTTTTAAGAATTCCAAAAAAATATTGAGCTCCAATCAATATATCAATTGGTGATGGCAAATTAAAAGACGGATCGGCGAGTTGTACACCATGCGGTATTTCAATGTTTTCTAAACGTATGCGTTGTTTTGGCTATCGATCAGTAATTTTAGGTACCTATCACCAAAAATTCTATGTTCAAACTATATTTGTTTATTCGTGACTGGACTGTTGTTGATACTTTATGATTCGTTTTGACCAAGATTGTGTCAATACCAGATACGCTGTGATGATGTTGTTGTTTAACAAGTCAAAGCTTCTGCGAAAGTTCGTCGGTTATAAAATTGTTTTCGGATGCCCAATCAAGCAGCGCACGACACAAATGAACTTGAAGATGATTGTTCGGAATCTTTCGTGACTGTTGATGTTATATACTTCGTTTGATACAGTTCATGGAGTGTTGTATTGTGAGTTCTTTGACACTTCTTACACTTTGTCGATCGGCAATACTTCGCGATGTGACCTTTACGCAAACAATTCAAACACAAACGAAGCGATTGAATCTTTGTGAATTTGTCACTATCAGATAGTGCGATATAATTCGAGATAATAATACATATGTTGCATTGAATTTGATAAACTTCTTTAAACGTGTTCCAATCTTCGAAATTCCCCCAAAAATGCTTTATTTTAGGATCAACGGGACGTGTTGTTACTATATCTTTTGCTGATATCTTATCAACTTTTCCAAATACGGGATCATCGGGATCGGATAGCTTCGGCAACGATTCCAACATATCGTGATATTTGCCTACGCATATTGCAGACTCCTCTTCATACTGCATGAACTCAATTGCGTGTGATTCGTCGTATTCCGATAATTCGTACAGCTCTTGATAAATTGCGTTGTATTGCGCAATGCAGTCGTGTAATTGCTTCAATCGCATTTCGATTTCAGCACAAGTTTTCGTTTCACATGTTGCCAGAAAAGTCTTATGTTGGGTTAAACGCCCTTTTTGCGTACCACGTCTTTTATTAGCGAAGCAATGTTTGCAGCCATTGTAATATATTTATAGATTTACTAAGCTATGCTTATTGCGTTTCGTGATGAGTTTGCGAATTTGATTATTTACTAACCTCACTTTGCGAGTTTGAATGTGCACGTTATTGAGTCAAGCTATCGTTCTTATATTACGAGATTTATCCGGCTCGAAGGACCAAAAATGTTCGTATGTGTATGTGTGTGTGGTCCATAGGCACAAATAAAAACTTTCTCACTTTCATTTCCTTTCTTTATTATTAACAATTAATTTTAATGCGTGTGCAAAAACTCTTAATAAAATTATAAAGAATGAGATGATGATGCGCTGACGTTTTGTGCGTGTTGAACGGAAAAACGAATAGAACGAAAAATGTCTGTCACTCTTACTTCTTTCCTTTTTGACATCTTGGCTAAACGTCAAGCAATCTTTGGTTGCCCTTTACACGATGATCTTTAAAGAGATATTTTATGAGTGTTAAAAATTCGATAACTTATATTAAATTATTGTGGACTGTATTGAATTATTGAATTTGATCGTAACAGACTTCGCTAATATTTTGATCCATTTTCTCGAATTCAACATATGCCTTTTCTAGTAATTCTAGATGGACGTATAGAACTTCGGCGGATTCAGTTTTGGATAAGCCGGTGGACAAGTTTTCGATGAAGTGCGCAAAACGCAAAAATGGTCGAATGCTCGCATTAACGATTTTTACACAATCCAAAAGGCAATGGAGAAATTGAAAGAATGGTAACTTGACATATTCCGATTAACAAAAGTATTGCTATGGGGCACATAATAACAAATTTGAGGAAGTTGAGAAAGTCAATGAATAGCAAGTGTTGCCAAATTGGTGCATAAGATAATAATATTGAATATAAACTAAAAGGAAATCAAATTGATTAAATCATAAGCTTGAATTATAAGCGACGAGGCTTCGCAATTGTTGTCGCCTCCGGGTCCTCTGATCGTGACTTGAGTGTGTTGCCTCTGGGCTCACCTTTAGTTGCGGACAGAGGTTGTGAGTTTCAAAACCTAGGTGCGGAGCGGGTCACGCTAAATGACAGCAAATGGGCCGGATCAAGGTGTCATGCGACCCGAACCCAGGATCGACCAGACTGGTGGCCCATAAATAGCCCAGTCTCTATCGGGCCATCTAGATACCTGGTAACCTCTAGATGTATCCTACCTTACCTGAGTATGCGGGTCTCTGCGCGGGTGGACCACCCTTTCTCCTGTCTTTTAAAACCGAGACCGGCACTCATCAAATGCTGAAACAAAACGAGACCAGCACTCACCAAAGGCTAGAAATAAGCGTGGCAAGTGGCTCTAACCGTAAAGGTGGGGTCCTGGGCGCTAAAAATAAGGTAGTGTTGGATTCTAAGGCCCATAGGCCAGGGACCAGTACCACCATCAAAAGTGAAGCCGATAACGGGTCACGCAATATACCGCCGATGAAGTGGGTGAAGTGTGGCCAGGAGGAGCAAAGCTTGCGGCCGTAAGCAGGGGAAGAAATTCCTAGCAGGCCAAGGACGCGCGTCTGGCTTCCTACAGAACATGCTGACGCTAAAGCTGTTATGGAGATAATCGTAGTCAGCAATCCAGATCTTCCGGCATCAAACTGGAAGATCGTGAAACAAGAGGAGGCTAAGGGTAACTTTAGATTATCAACTATGTTTATCAACAAGGAATCCCTGGCTCCTCTTGCAAAGACTAAGGGAGTTAGCAACTTCGGCGTCGGGTCGATAACTCTCAAGGTTTATAAGGCAGACGATGTCAATAAGGGTAAAGGAGCGGACCATTCCGATAACGGGGGTCCCGACTGCCCCGATGATATCAGGCTTGCCCTAGATGCTGATAGTCTTTCCAGTGAATCCTCTCTGGTATCGAGGATGGGCAACCTTTTCGCCATGGAGCTTGACGAGTGAAACTTGTCGGACTCCATGGAGAAAAGCAATGTCAACAAGACGGTGATAGAGTCGAAGCGGAACGAGACAGAACGTGCCGGCCGATCCTCGGAGTGGGAAGTAGCATAAGTGCTAACGATAGGGCGCGAAGGTAAGTAGAAAAGATGTTAAACATAATTCAAATAAACCTTCAACATACCAAAACTGCTTCGGCAGCTCTTCTACTTAGATTAGCAGAAACGGGGGAAGATCTCGTCCTAATCCAAGAGCCATGGATAAATAAAGCTTAGATCTGTGCGCTCGGACTTAAAGGGTATAAAGTCCTATACTCTAGTAAGTCAGAAAAGATTAGATCTTTTATTCTGGGTAAAACTAACCTGAATATATTGCTTTTATCACAATATAGTGACGGTGACATAACTGCGGCCAGCATTGAAGTCGGAAACGAAAAATTCTGGCTGGTTTCTGCATACATGAACCGGGAAAAGCAGACTCCACTAAAAATACTGGAGGAACTCATCTCTTATGCAGAGAAAAGAAAAATTGGGGTGATCCTAGGATGTGATGCAAATGCTCACCACACAATATGGGCAGCACCGACATAAACGATAGAGGTGAGTCATTTTTTGAATACTTATTAAACACGAATCTCGCTATTTGTAATATTGGGCAAGAGCCCACTTTTATAATAAAGAATAGGCGAGAAGTACTCGATGTAACTCTCGTATCAGACTTTATAGCGTATAAGGTAAGAGAATGGAAGGTTGCAAAAGAACACTCATTCTCAGACCATCGCTATTTAATCATCAAGTTAGACATCAAACCTGCCCTTCGTGAGTCCTTTATAAATAAGAAAAGGGCAAACTGTGGTATCTATAGGGAGAGAGCCACCAGTCACTATAGAGAAGATAGATACAATGGTAGATACTGTAACAGGTGCCATGAATCGCACCTTCGATGCTGCCTGCCCTGTGATAAAACCAAGGGGCAAACAAAAGCCAACTTGGTGGTCCGCGGAGTTAGGGACCTATCAGAAGGCAAGCAGGAAAGCATTCAATAAAGCCAAAAGAACGACACTGGCTCTGGATTGGGAACCCTACAAGGAACATCTCAGAAATTATAAGAGGGAATTAAGAAAGGAAATTTTGGTGGCTCTTCAGTGATAAAATGGAAGGGGCCTCGGAGACCTCTTGTCTACAAAAGATTCTCTCTATGACAAAACCACTCCAAGTTATTTAATAAAACAGGATGGCTGATGGACGACCTCGAGTGAGGAATCGTTGGAACTGCTCATGGAGACTCACTTTCCTTACTCAACTCGGGTGTGTGACTCTGAAATGAGTAGGCAACATCTGAAATCGTACTCGGTTCAAACGAAAGAGATTGCGAGCAAAACGCGAATCCAGTGGGCGATAAGCGGTTTCAAACCATTTAAATCGGCTGGCCCAGATAAGATAATCCCTGCGGAAATTCAGAATAACTCGGAGTGGATACTCCCATGGTTAGAGGCAATTTTCACAGGGTGTATAAAGCTGACATATATTTCTAGGGCTTGGAAGGAAGTGAAGGTAGTTTTTATACTGAAGGCGGGTAAAAGCTCACATGGCTATCCAAAAGACCTGAGACCTATAACTATATTATCCTTTTTTTTTTTTGAAAACTCTGGAAAGACTGATAGATGTTCATATAAGGGCAAAGGTAAAAGCTAGCAGTTGGTCAAAGTCCCAACATGCTTATTGCAAGGGGAAGTCTGTGGACACAGCCTTACACACCTTAGTAAGCACAATTGAGAAATCAATATACGCCCAGGAGTAAACACTAGTAGCATTCTTGGATATCGAGGGTGCGTTCAACAATGTTAAAACAGAGGCAATCTGTAAAGGTCTGTCAGACCTAGATGTGGACTACCCTATAAGCAGACTAATCAATCATATGCTTCTAGGCAGGATTATTAGTGCGGAGCTGGGTGGTTCCATCTTAAAAAGGCAGGCAGTTAGAGGAACACCGCAAGGAGGTGTATTATCCCCTCTACTCTGGAATATAGTAATCAACAAATTGCTGTTGAAACTGGAGGAAGAGGGGATAAAAGTGGTAGCGTATGCTGATGATGTAGCGTTAGCTGTCTCAGGAAAATACCTCAGAACGATTAGGGAGGTTATGCAAAATGCTCTCCTAATCGTTAAAGAATGGGCAAATAAAAGCGGTCTGGGCGTCAACCCGAATTAGACAGAGCTTGTCCTCTTCACCAGGAAATATAAAATTCCAACAGTTGATCCTCCAACACTAAATGGTACTCCCTTAGTTTTTTCTGATAAAGAAAGATTTCTGGGGACAATCTTGGACAGGAAACTAAGCTGGAAACCTAATATAATAGAACGAGTAAATAAAGCGAATATTGCTTTATACTCGTGCAAGAACACCATTGGTAAAAAATGGGGTTTGAAATCAAAGCTGGTACACTGGCTTTATATGTCGGTAGTGAGAACTGCAGGGCGGACGAGTTAGCTAGACGTGGTACGACTCTCCAGATGCAACAGGAAAGGGCGGAGGTAGGGAGTCCTATCGCGACACTGAAACTTGAGCTTCGGAAAGAGGCAGAAAAAATAACAAATGTAAGGTGGGAAAACACCGACACTTGCAATATTTCAAGACAGGTCTGGCCGAAGCTGGACTTGAAGCGCTTAACGGCGCTTATTTCCCTACAAAGACGTGAACTAAGAACGGTTGTAGGGATAATGACAGGACACTGCCTTCTAGGGAAACACGCGAGAAGGATGGGTGTCGAATATAATGACTTCTGCAGAAGTTGCATGGACGAGGAGGAGGAAGAGACCATAGAACATCTTCTATGCTCATGTCCGGCACTAATGCACAGAAGGCACAAACACTTGGATAAGCGGATATCAGATCTCGAAAACGACAAAGTGCGAGATATTCTTCGATTCATTAAGAGCTCTGAATGGATCTTCTGAAAAGGGGAAAGGTACAAGATCCTGTAATAACACAAAGGACCACGAATGGTCTAAGTGAGCATTAGCTGCCACCGCAACCTAACCTAACCTATAAGCGACGAGCAGCCGAATACTAATAAGTAGCATATTTTAAATAATGATGTGCAACAGACTTTGGTCTTGTCGCGCTTCAGGCAAACGATTCTAACTGCTTCGTTAACCAGATCCTGAAGCGTAAGTTTTTTGAACACTTCGATTCGCTGAGGATTGGTGAGAACTTGAAGTTGTTCATACTGCGCGTCGACTTTGGTGAGTAGCTTTTAAAGTATCAACGAATCGTTTTTGTATTTAAGTCCACTGATGAACAGCAAATCTTTCAAGTCATCTGGTGTGCAATTTTTGATGTCAAACTTTTCAGCGTGCTTGTTGAATCGTGTTGCGTAGACTGAATAAGCTTCTTCCCCTTCCTCGGCCTTTTTTAAAACAAAGCATTTGTGTCGGAGTGCGAATCCTGTTTCGCGGTCTCCGAATCGTCGCTTTGGTTGTGAAATAAGTTTGTCGAAATCCAGCTCCGTAGGCTTTTTCGGTAGTACGTGATCAGCAAAGTTTTGATAATTTTCTTGTGCAAACTTGCTGAGCACAAGCTGGATCTTCATTTTTGGCGTTAGTTCAGCTGGCAAGTACATTTCGTGTCGTGTCTATTGAACCACGTCTCGAATATTCTGTTCTCTTTCGATTTATATCCGAACTGTGTAATTAATTTCGCAGCTTTATTGATCTTGCGTTGATTCAAATCGATTACAGCTTCTTGTTGTACCTCGCCAGCTTGGCCTAAACGGTGACCTGCGAGAAGGTACATTTTTTGTGCCATTTGAGCTTGTTGCTGGGCTTGAACTTCTGCTTGTTGCAGCAGAATAATAATAATATTTGGCGTGACAGACCGTTGTGGTCCAAGGCCTAGCTTCTCGCACCCATTTGTGCTCTGCATGTATATTTTTGGACACAAATGGAAGGGACCTACAATATAAGGTCGGATCCGAACGGCATGTGACCGTTTGCCACCCATTCGCGAGAGGTGGGACACCGTGAAGAACACTTTTGGTGTTACTGGGATTCGAACAACGAACCGCTGCTCAGTAGCCATGTGCTTTTTCACTGAGCCACGGCTCCCATAAGCTTCATTAACATCTCCATGTCGGACATTTTTAGGTTTTGCACGTGGGAGTCTAGAAGAATTTTTTTCAATAAATTCCTTAAAATCTTCGTCGCCACTGTTGTAACTCGGTGGTAATACGAATGAGGTAAAAACTAAATGATATTTTATTAGAATTTAACTCTATGAAATATAAATCAAGACTCACCTAAATGATATTTTATTAGAACTTAACTCTATGAAATATAAATCAAGACTGAAGGTCCAGACTTATTTATTGAAAAGCAAATAAAAGAAAGAAAGAGAGCGTTAGAGATAGAAAAGATAAGAGATGGAAAAAGGAGCAATTCTGGCACTTAGTGAAACTCAGGTAATTAAATCAATACCTCGTAATTAAATCTTTCTGGGTATAACTTCGTGGCATTATTTTGTCCTTGACGCGGTCTCGCAATTTATGTCAGCCAATGTTCCAATCCGGAATTTAATTTCATATGGTAAAGTAACAGGAGCGCAACATACACTACCGATTTTTATACAGAAGTTCCAAATTAGACAATGTTTCAACTCAGAGCGAGTTTGATAGAATTTTAAGAATTGTCACAAAATACAAGTATCCTAAAACTCGTTATTGCGGGTGAATTTAACGTACACAATTCTGGGTAGGATGAGTTGATCAAGGGTGATGGATGGTATGTAAAGAGGCTTCTAGGATTAGAGAGGTATGCTTTCGGTTTTACAAAGCAAACCATGCAGAGGAAAACCGAACAAACTTTAAACGAGCCAGAAATGATTGCAATGCTCATCTTCGGCGAGTCAAATTCGCCTACGACCACAAATTGAGGCAAAAAATCTACTACTAATAATAGTAAAAATTTTTGGTCATTCGTGAAAAGAATCAAAAGTACAGCCTCGTCGTTTATTCCAACGCTTTATAATGACATTCCAGTTGTCAGCTCTGGGATCTGCATTGCGATTGATCGGGAAACTACTGACTGCTCAAAACTTGGTTTGAGCCAGTAGCGCAACAATCAAGTTCGTAATGTAGTGCTTGCTTTACATCCTAGTGGTGGTCCCCGGGCAAATATCTGTATAAATCCTTATTGCGAGCCCGTAGACCGAAGCTAATAATCAGAGAACAAGAAAATTTTTCTAGCGTACGTGTGTCGGTTTGTCGGGTTGTACGTTTGTCCGATTGTATATCGCGACTTCTACCAGTCAGAATTTGATGGGACTTGTGTTGAAGCAATTGGTAAGCGCTCGGCTTTCGATGACGTGACGCGCGTCGCGTGTCTCATCATTAAAGTTTGTCAGTTTGTCACTTTGAAACCACTCCACATCTAAAGGTTAGAATTTTTATGGGACTTGTTTTCAAAGAATTGTTAATCGTTCAGCTTGCAATGATGTAATTTTGAGTTTTTTTTTAATTTATAGGGGTTAGGAGAAAAAAAATGTGTTTTAAGTAAAATCCTTTTAGGATAATTCAGTCTTTAGGCTGATTATTTTTGGAATATGAGGACGCTCCTTGACTCTGGGAGTGAAGGACGTCAAAATTCCAGATTTCTTCAACTATAACGTGAGTTTCTTCGATATACTTTGGACATACTGGGAGTGAGTGAAGTAAGATGGTTCGACGCGGGAGAATACCAATCCCCAACGTGTAACGCTGTGCTACTCTACTCCGGCAAACCCTCCGGCAGTCCCCGTGTTTCTGGAGTGGGTCTGCTGCTTGCGCCAACAGAACGCAGAGGCCTGATTTCCTGGCACCCACATGGTAATGGGATCTTATTGGCCAGATTTCGGACTAGAGTACGGCGCGTCACGATCATACAGTGTTACGCCCCAATGAATCCCTCGACTGAGGATCTAAAGGACAACTGCTTCAATCAGCTAAGCGCTGTATTCAACGCAACGCCGAACGGAGATATCGTCATCGTGATGGGGGACTTGAATGCCAAGGTCAACGACAATGAAGTACTTAGACATGTGATCCGGAAGCACGGCCTCGGCATACGAAATGACAATGGTGAAAGATTTGTTGATTTCTGCAACATTAACCACCTTGTCATAACGACCGAACCGACTGAGAGTTTACAACCAACTGCCTTTATTAATGTTACTTCATATTTCTATCATAGTACATACAGTTCATATTTATATACTATTACATACGGTATGTTATTTCATATTTATATCATATTATATACAGTTCTTATTTATACACTATTACATACTGCTCACTCTTCCCTTCTTTAATAAGTATACTCGCATAACTTTGCATATTGAAAATGCTTGGTTATTTTCTGCTGTCGTTTTGGTCTACCGTCCTGTCCTGTCTGACCTCCTTCCTCTGGTATTATAACTTCCATTTCTTCATCATTTCCCTCCAGGTTTTGTGGTTGTGGTGTGTCATCGTTTTTATTAGTACGTTTAACCTGTTCCCTCGAATTTTTTCCACCTCTTTGACGTCGATGCCTGATGACCTTAGTTGGTGGCGATGAGCTACGCTTACTCGACCCTCAGGAAGAGACCATAGAACATCATCTATGCTCATGTCCGGCACTAATGCACAGAAGGCACAAACACTTGGATAAGCGGATATCAGATCTCGAAAACGACAAAGTGCGAGATATTCTTCGATTCATTAAGAGCTCTGAATGGATCTTCTGAAAAGGGGAAAGGTACAAGATCCTGTAATAACACAAAGGACCGCGAATGGTCTAAGTGAGCATTAGCTGCCACCGCAACCTAACCTAACCTATAAGCGACGAGCAGCCGAATACTAATAAGTAGCATATTTTAAATAATGATGTGCAACAGACTTTGGTCTTGTCGCGCTTCAGGCAAACGATTCTAACTGCTTCGTTAACCAGATCCTGAAGCGTAAGTTTTTTGAACACTTCGATTCGCTGAGGATTGGTGAGAACTTGAAGTTGTTCATACTGCGCGTCGACTTTGGTGAGTATCTTTTAAAGTATCAACGAATCGTTTTTGTATTTAAGTCCACTGATGAACAGCAAATCTTTCAAGTCATCTGGTGTGCAATTTTTGATGTCAAACTTTTCAGCGTGCTTGTTGAATCGTGTTGCGTAGACTGAATAAGCTTCTTCCCCTTCCTCGGCCTTTTTTAAAACAAAGCATTTGTGTCGGAGTGCGAATCCTGTTTCGCGGTCTCCGAATCGTCGCTTTGGTTGTGAAATAAGTTTGTCGAAATCCAGCTCCGTAGGCTTTTTCGGTAGTACGTGATCAGCAAAGTTTTGATAATTTTCTTGTGCAAACTTGCTGAGCACAAGCTGGATCTTCATTTTTGGCGTTAGTTCAGCTGGCAAGTACATTTCGTGTCGTGTCTATTGAACCACGTCTCGAATATTCTGTTCTCTTTCGATTTATATCCGAACTGTGTAATTAATTTCGCAGCTTCATTGATCTTGCGTTGATTCAAATCGATTACAGCTTCTTGTTGTACCTCGCCAGCTTGGCCTAAACGGTGACCTGCGAGAAGGTACATTTTTTGTGCCATTTGAGCTTGTTGCTGGGCTTGAACTTCTGCTTGTTGCAGCAGAATAATAATAATATTTGGCGTGACAGACCGTTGTGGTCCAAGGCCTAGCTTCTCGCACCCATTTGTGCTCTGCATGTATATTTTTGGACACAAATGGAAGGGACCTACAATATAAGGTCGGATCCGAACGGCATGTGACCGTTTGCCACCCATTCGCGAGAGGTGGGACACCGTGAAGAACACTTTTGGTGTTACTGGGATTCGAACAACGAACCGCTGCTCAGTAGCCATGTGCTTTTTCACTGAGCCACGGCTCCCATAAGCTTCATTAACATCTCCATGTCGGACATTTTTAGGTTTTGCACGTGGGAGTCTAGAAGAATTTTTTTCAATAAATTCCTTAAAATCTTCGTCGCCACTGTTGTAACTCGGTGGTAATACGAATGAGGTAAAAACTAAATGATATTTTATTAGAATTTAACTCTATGAAATATAAATCAAGACTCACCTAAATGATATTTTATTAGAACTTAACTCTATGAAATATAAATCAAGACTGAAGGTCCAGACTTATTTATTGAAAAGCAAATAAAAGAAAGAAAGAGAGCGTTAGAGATAGAAAAGATAAGAGATGGAAAAAGGAGCAATTCTGGCACTTAGTGAAACTCAGGTAATTAAATCAATACCTCGTAATTAAATCTTTCTGGGTATAACTTCGTGGCATTATTTTGTCCTTGACGCGGTCTCGCAATTTATGTCAGCCAATGTTCCAATCCGGAATTTAATTTCATATGGTAAAGTAACAGGAGCGCAACATACACTACCGATTTTTATACAGAAGTTCCAAATTAGACAATGTTTCAACTCAGAGCGAGTTTGATAGAATTTTAAGAATTGTCACAAAATACAAGTATCCTAAAACTCGTTATTGCGGGTGAATTTAACGTACACAATTCTGGGTAGGATGAGTTGATCAAGGGTGATGGATGGTATGTAAAGAGGCTTCTAGGATTAGAGAGGTATGCTTTCGGTTTTACAAAGCAAACCATGCAGAGGAAAACCGAACAAACTTTAAACGAGCCAGAAATGATTGCAATGCTCATCTTCGGCGAGTCAAATTCGCCTACGACCACAAATTGAGGCAAAAAATCTACTACTAATAATAGTAAAAATTTTTGGTCATTCGTGAAAAGAATCAAAAGTACAGCCTCGTCATTTATTCCAACGCTTTATAATGACATTCCAGTTGTCAGCTCTGGGATCTGCATTGCGATTGATCGGGAAACTACTGACTGCTCAAAACTTGGTTTGAGCCAGTAGCGCAACAATCAAGTTCGTAATGTAGTGCTTGCTTTACATCCTAGTGGTGGTCCCCGGGCAAATATCTGTATAAATCCTTATTGCGAGCCCGTAGACCGAAGCTAATAATCAGAGAACAAGAAAATTTTTCTAGCGTACGTGTGTCGGTTTGTCGGGTTGTACGTTTGTCCGATTGTATATCGCGACTTCTACCAGTCAGAATTTGATGGGACTTGTGTTGAAGCAATTGGTAAGCGCTCGGCTTTCGATGACGTGACGCGCGTCGCGTGTCTCATCATTAAAGTTTGTCAGTTTGTCACTTTGAAACCACTCCACATCTAAAGGTTAGAATTTTTATGGGACTTGTTTTCAAAGAATTGTTAATCGTTCAGCTTGCAATGATGTAATTTTGAGTTTTTTTTTAATTTATAGGGGTTAGGAGAAAAAAAATGTGTTTTAAGTAAAATCCTTTTAGGATAATTCAGTCTTTAGGCTGATTATTTTTGGAATATGAGGACGCTCCTTGACTCTGGGAGTGAAGGACGTCAAAATTCCAGATTTCTTCAACTATAACGTGAGTTTCTTCGATATACTTTGGACATACTGGGAGTGAGTGAAGTAAGATGGTTCGACGCGGGAGAATACCAATCCCCAACGTGTAACGCTGTGCTACTCTACTCCGGCAAACCCTCCGGCAGTCCCCGTGTTTCTGGAGTGGGTCTGCTGCTTGCGCCAACAGAACGCAGAGGCCTGATTTCCTGGCACCCACATGGTAATGGGATCTTATTGGCCAGATTTCGGACTAGAGTACGGCGCGTCACGATCATACAGTGTTACGCCCCAATGAATCCCTCGACTGAGGATCTAAAGGACAACTGCTTCAATCAGCTAAGCGCTGTATTCAACGCAACGCCGAACGGAGATATCGTCATCGTGATGGGGGACTTGAATGCCAAGGTCAACGACAATGAAGTACTTAGACATGTGATCCGGAAGCACGGCCTCGGCATACGAAATGACAATGGTGAAAGATTTGTTGATTTCTGCAACATTAACCACCTTGTCATAACGACCGAACCGACTGAGAGTTTACAACCAACTGCCTTTATTAATGTTACTTCATATTTCTATCATAGTACATACAGTTCATATTTATATACTATTACATACGGTATGTTATTTCATATTTATATCATATTATATACAGTTCTTATTTATACACTATTACATACTGCTCACTCTTCCCTTCTTTAATAAGTATACTCGCATAACTTTGCATATTGAAAATGCTTGGTTATTTTCTGCTGTCGTTTTGGTCTACCGTCCTGTCCTGTCTGACCTCCTTCCTCTGGTATTATAACTTCCATTTCTTCATCATTTCCCTCCAGGTTTTGTGGTTGTGGTGTGTCATCGTTTTTATTAGTACGTTTAACCTGTTCCCTCGAATTTTTTCCACCTCTTTGACGTCGATGCCTGATGACCTTAGTTGGTGGCGATGAGCTACGCTTACTCGACCCTCAGGAAGAGACCATAGAACATCATCTATGCTCATGTCCGGCACTAATGCACAGAAGGCACAAACACTTGGATAAGCGGATATCAGATCTCGAAAACGACAAAGTGCGAGATATTCTTCGATTCATTAAGAGCTCTGAATGGATCTTCTGAAAAGGGGAAAGGTACAAGATCCTGTAATAACACAAAGGACCGCGAATGGTCTAAGTGAGCATTAGCTGCCACCGCAACCTAACCTAACCTATAAGCGACGAGCAGCCGAATACTAATAAGTAGCATATTTTAAATAATGATGTGCAACAGACTTTGGTCTTGTCGCGCTTCAGGCAAACGATTCTAACTGCTTCGTTAACCAGATCCTGAAGCGTAAGTTTTTTGAACACTTCGATTCGCTGAGGATTGGTGAGAACTTGAAGTTGTTCATACTGCGCGTCGACTTTGGTGAGTAGCTTTTAAAGTATCAACGAATCGTTTTTGTATTTAAGTCCACTGATGAACAGCAAATCTTTCAAGTCATCTGGTGTGCAATTTTTGATGTCAAACTTTTCAGCGTGCTTGTTGAATCGTGTTGCGTAGACTGAATAAGCTTCTTCCCCTTCCTCGGCCTTTTTTAAAACAAAGCATTTGTGTCGGAGTGCGAATCCTGTTTCGCGGTCTCCGAATCGTCGCTTTGGTTGTGAAATAAGTTTGTCGAAATCCAGCTCCGTAGGCTTTTTCGGTAGTACGTGATCAGCAATGTTTTGATAATTTTCTTGTGCAAACTTGCTGAGCACAAGCTGGATCTTCATTTTTGGCGTTAGTTCAGCTGGCAAGTACATTTCGTGTCGTGTCTATTGAACCACGTCTCGAATATTCTGTTCTCTTTCGATTTATATCCGAACTGTGTAATTAATTTCGCAGCTTCATTGATCTTGCGTTGATTCAAATCGATTACAGCTTCTTGTTGTACCTCGCCAGCTTGGCCTAAACGGTGACCTGCGAGAAGGTACATTTTTTGTGCCATTTGAGCTTGTTGCTGGGCTTGAACTTCTGCTTGTTGCAGCAGAATAATAATAATATTTGGCGTGACAGACCGTTGTGGTCCAAGGCCTAGCTTCTCGCACCCATTTGTGCTCTGCATGTATATTTTTGGACACAAATGGAAGGGACCTACAATATAAGGTCGGATCCGAACGGCATGTGACCGTTTGCCACCCATTCGCGAGAGGTGGGACACCGTGAAGAACACTTTTGGTGTTACTGGGATTCGAACAACGAACCGCTGCTCAGTAGCCATGTGCTTTTTCACTGAGCCACGGCTCCCATAAGCTTCATTAACATCTCCATGTCGGACATTTTTAGGTTTTGCACGTGGGAGTCTAGAAGAATTTTTTTCAATAAATTCCTTAAAATCTTCGTCGCCACTGTTGTAACTCGGTGGTAATACGAATGAGGTAAAAACTAAATGATATTTTATTAGAATTTAACTCTATGAAATATAAATCAAGACTCACCTAAATGATATTTTATTAGAACTTAACTCTATGAAATATAAATCAAGACTGAAGGTCCAGACTTATTTATTGAAAAGCAAATAAAAGAAAGAAAGAGAGCGTTAGAGATAGAAAAGATAAGAGATGGAAAAAGGAGCAATTCTGGCACTTAGTGAAACTCAGGTAATTAAATCAATACCTCGTAATTAAATCTTTCTGGGTATAACTTCGTGGCATTATTTTGTCCTTGACGCGGTCTCGCAATTTATGTCAGCCAATGTTCCAATCCGGAATTTAATTTCATATGGTAAAGTAACAGGAGCGCAACATACACTACCGATTTTTATACAGAAGTTCCAAATTAGACAATGTTTCAACTCAGAGCGAGTTTGATAGAATTTTAAGAATTGTCACAAAATACAAGTATCCTAAAACTCGTTATTGCGGGTGAATTTAACGTACACAATTCTGGGTAGGATGAGTTGATCAAGGGTGATGGATGGTATGTAAAGAGGCTTCTAGGATTAGAGAGGTATGCTTTCGGTTTTACAAAGCAAACCATGCAGAGGAAAACCGAACAAACTTTAAACGAGCCACAAATGATTGCAATGCTCATCTTCGGCGAGTCAAATTCGCCTACGACCACAAATTGAGGCAAAAAATCTACTACTAATAATAGTAAAAATTTTTGGTCATTCGTGAAAAGAATCAAAAGTACAGCCTCGTCGTTTATTCCAACGCTTTATAATGACATTCCAGTTGTCAGCTCTGGGATCTGCATTGCGATTGATCGGGAAACTACTGACTGCTCAAAACTTGGTTTGAGCCAGTAGCGCAACAATCAAGTTCGTAATGTAGTGCTTGCTTTACATCCTAGTGGTGGTCCCCGAGCAAATATCTGTATAAATCCTTATTGCGAGCCCGTAGACCGAAGCTAATAATCAGAGAACAAGAAAATTTTTCTAGCGTACGTGTGTCGGTTTGTCGGGTTGTACGTTTGTCCGATTGTATATCGCGACTTCTACCAGTCAGAATTTGATGGGACTTGTGTTAAAGCAATTGGTAAGCGCTCGGCTTTCGATGACGTGACGCGCGTCGCGTGTCTCATCATTAAAGTTTGTCAGTTTGTCACTTTGAAACCACTCCACATCTAAAGGTTAGAATTTTGATGGGACTTGTTTTAAAAGAATTGTTAATCGTTCAGCTTGCAATGATGTAATTTTGAGTTTTTTTTTAATTTATAGGGGTTAGGAGAAAAAAAATGTGTTTTAAGTAAAATCCTTTTAGGATAATTCAGTCTTTAGGCTGATTATTTTTGGAATATGAGGACGCTCCTTGACTCTGGGAGTGAAGGACGTCAAAATTCCAGATTTCTTCAACTATAACGTGAGTTTCTTCGATATACTTTGGACATACTGGGAGTGAGTGAAGTAAGATGGTTCGACGCGGGAGAATACCAATCCCCAACGTGTAACGCTGTGCTACTCTACTCCGGCAAACCCTCCGGCAGTCCCCGTGTTTCTGGAGTGGGTCTGCTGCTTGCGCCAACAGAACGCAGAGGCCTGATTTCCTGGCACCCACATGGTAATGGGATCTTATTGGCCAGATTTCGGACTAGAGTACGGCGCGTCACGATCATACAGTGTTACGCCCCAATGAATCCCTCGACTGAGGATCTAAAGGACAACTGCTTCAATCAGCTAAGCGCTGTATTCAACGCAACGCCGAACGGAGATATCGTCATCGTGATGGGGGACTTGAATGCCAAGGTCAACGACAATGAAGTACTTAGACATGTGATCCGGAAGCACGGCCTCGGCATACGAAATGACAATGGTGAAAGATTTGTTGATTTCTGCAACATTAACCACCTTGTCATAACGACCGAACCGACTGAGAGTTTACAACCAACTGCCTTTATTAATGTTACTTCATATTTCTATCATAGTACATACAGTTCATATTTATATACTATTACATACGGTATGTTATTTCATATTTATATCATATTATATACAGTTCTTATTTATACACTATTACATACTGCTCACTCTTCCCTTCTTTAATAAGTATACTCGCATAACTTTGCATATTGAAAATGCTTGGTTATTTTCTGCTGTCGTTTTGGTCTACCGTCCTGTCCTGTCTGACCTCCTTCCTCTGGTATTATAACTTCCATTTCTTCATCATTTCCCTCCAGGTTTTGTGGTTGTGGTGTGTCATCGTTTTTATTAGTACGTTTAACCTGTTCCCTCGAATTTTTTCCACCTCTTTGACGTCGATGCCTGATGACCTTAGTTGGTGGCGATGAGCTACGCTTACTCGACCCTCACAGTTCACTAGATATCGGCTCATCCATAAAAGCTGCAGAATTAACTCCGGAGCCCACTGACCATTAGCTCTCAGCAAAACCTTATCTCCGCCGCTAAAAAGCTTTTCTGGAATATACAAAGGATTAGGTAAGATAGTTTATTTTTACCCCATGAAGATTGCCCAAAATATGGGCCCAATTGAGTCAGTAACGTCCTGGGGGAAAACTTCAACAAAAATTCAGAAGGGCTGCGTGATGTTGCCGTATTTGGCGCCGACCGATAGAAGAGAAACTTTTCAATAGCTCGTTCCAGCTCCTCATTTGCCACTACTCGTCATTTTCCTTGAATATCCTTTTGGAGTGCCTGTTTGGCAACCCGAACCCCAGTCTCTGCCAATCCATTCGCTCGGGGATAATACGGTGGACTCTTCTTGGCTTCAATTCCAAGATGAGCCAAAAATCGTATGAACTCGCTGCTAGTAAACGGAGGTCCGTTATCCGTCACCACTGTCTCTGGCAATCCGAAAATGGCAAATGATCTTTCTAAAAATGTAATCACTTCTCGCGCTGATGTGTTTTTCATGAGACAAAGATCAATCCATTTGGAAGTCGCATCGACCACCAATAATATTGTTCTTCCATATATATGAAAGAAATCTGCATGCAATCTGGGAACTTCATTTTGCGGCCACCCTTCAAAACATTTCTGAGCCGGGTTAACCGTCTGCATTTTTTGACATAAAACACACGACATGACTGTTGATTCTAGATCGCTGTCAATATTTTGCCACCAGCAAATAGATCTCGCAAGCATCTTTATTTTAAAGGTTCCATGTAGCTTTATTCACACGTATGATTGCATAGTTTGTGGAATAACGAATAACCAGACACTCCTGTTCAAAAGTTAAACCCATTCGACGACAAAAGTATGGCTGAAGGGCGATATCATTTATTTGTGCTGGCCACCCCATTTAAACCAACTCACACACCTTAAGCAAGACATTCCAGGACGCAGGCTTCTATTGCTATAGTTTCTGCCTGGAATACTGTTGGAGATCTACCTAGGGGTATTCGTAGGGTGATTCTGGGTCCGAATACTCCTGCTCCGGTTCCTGTGTTTGTTTTTGATCCGTCTGTATACCAGATGGATGCATGGTTTGGAATGGTACTTATGATATTTTCAACTTGATTCCGATCGGGTATTTTAATTGAAAAATTCCTTTTGAAATTAGTAGTTTTTATCATTAGGTCTGATGGTTGGACAGTTACATATTCCAAGTCTATTTTGGTTATGATGCTGGTGTGTCCTGGTTTGTTTGCCTTTATTTGTTTAAGGATTTTTAGTTTTGTGACTCTTGATACAGCCTCGCTTTTGATGTGTATGTGCAGGGGAGGAAGTCCTAGAAGGTTAGGCAGCTCTTAACTGCACCCGTTGCACTTAGACATATTAGTCTTTGAATTTTGTTCAGTTTTGAGCGTGTCGTTGATTGCTCTGTTTTTGGCCACCAAACCAGGGCCGCGTATGTGATCCTGGGTCTGATTATGCTTTGGTATAGCCAGAGGGTAATTTGCGGGTTTATTCCCCACGTTTTGCCAAACATACGCTGACAGGCAAAGTAAGCTTTATTAGCTTTGTTTGTGATATATGATATGTGGGGGTTCCATGTTAGTTTTTTGTCAAAAAATACCCCTAAATATTTAGCTTCTGGCATTAATTGAAGGGTTTTTCCTTGGAATTGTATTGCTGGTAGCGTTACTTTTTGTCTTTTGGTGAATAGGCAAACTATCTTGTCAGGATTGACGCTTAGTCCAACCTCTTTACACCAGTCTTTGACTTGTTTGAGAGCAACCTGCATGCGATCTGTTATCGTGCTCTCGAATTTGCCACGAACTACTGGGACTAGGTCATCTGCATAGCTAATATTAGTTAGGCCGTTGTTTTCTAGCCTAGCGAGCAGCTGATCCATTACTAATAGCCACAGAAGGGGCGATAGGACACCACCTTGTGGGCAGCCTCTGGTTGCCGCTATTGTGATGCTTTCCTCGCCGAATGAGGCTTGAATCTTCCTGCTTCTTAGCATGCTCATGACCCATCCTATGGTAGAGGATTCGATGCCCCCTGATCTGGATTGTGTTTGAATTACTTCGAAGCTTGTGTTGTCAAAAGCGCCTTGAATGTCGATGAAGACGCATAATAACATTTCTTTGCTTCGAAGTGTGTCTTCGATTTCAGTTGTCAGCTCATGTAGTGCTGTTTCCGTCGATTTACCAGTCTGGTATGCGTGTTGGCTGGTATTCAAGGGAGTTCGTTGGAGAGCATTCGACCTTACGTAATGGCCTATTATTTTCTCCATAGACTTTAGGATGAAGGATGTAAGACTGATAGGTCTATACGACCTAGTATCCTCGGGGGATTTCTTTCCTCCTTTTGGTAAGAACAGAACCCGCACCTTGGAACGTATTCTAGGCAGTGACTGGCTCTGTAGAGTTTTACGAGTACTGGTTCTATTAATTTTATGCCTTGCTGCAGGAGGATTGGATACAGCCCGTCTCCACCTGGAGACTTGTATGGACCGAAAGAGTTTATCGCCCAGCGGATGCTTTCTGGTGGGAAAATGCAGACGCAGAAACTGTTATACGCTTACTGGGCTCAAATATCGCACGAAGTGGTTGATTATCCGTAAATAAGATAAATTGCCTACCGAACAGGAATTTGTGAAATCGCCTGACACCAAATATAATGGCTAATGCCTCTTTCTCTACCTGAGAATAATTTTTTTCAGCGGCCGTCAAAGTCATTGATGCAAAAGCTATCTGAACCTCCCACTTTGTCTCCCGAAGATGACTCAAAACAGCTTCCACTCTCTTGGAACTGGCATCACATGCTAATAATATCGGCTTATTTGGATCGTAAAAGGATAAAAGACTTTTTTCGGATACCGCGGATTTACTATTTTCAAATGCCACCTGACACTCCTGTGACCATGTAAATGTACAACCTTTCTTTGTTAAGTCATATAACGGCCACAACTTTGACGATTGCATCGGCACAAATTCCCTATAAAAGTTAATTAATCCAAGGTATGACTTCAACTCACTGACATTTCTTGGCGCAGATGCACTTCGGATTGCGATTATCTTCCCTGGTGCATGTTGTATTCCATCGCATGATATTATAAATCCTATAAACTCAACTTTGGCTACGAAAAAACTGAATTTTGTTACGTTAATTCGCACGCTGGTGTCATTCAAACGTTTTAACACTTGCCGGACTAATATAGTAAGCATCGCAACATCCTTTACACTAATGATGACATAATCAATATAACACTTAGTATTCGGTATCCCCTTTAAAATCTGATCCATTGTTTTTTGGAATATACCTGCCGCGGTTTTTAACCCATACGTTAATCTGTTAAATCTCATCAGGCCTATATGTGTACTTATTTTAAAGTAAACCTTTGATTTCTCGAATAGCTCTTACTGTTGGTAAGCACCGCTCATGTCCAGCACTGTGAATACTGAATTTCCCAACATGGAAGCAAAAATATCGTCCTTTGTTGGTACTGGGTATTGGTCATTTTCGACTACTCTATTTAACGACACACGGAAATCCACGCATAACCGTACTTTCTTTTTTTGCACGATAATAGGTGGACTAGCCAATTCACTGCTCTGAACCCGAAATAACGTTCCTTTTTTGTCTATTCTCTCTAGCTCACGTTCCACTTTCTCCTTCAGGGCTTAGGGTACCGTATATTCAATGCAGAATTTCGGACTACACCCGGCTTTTATTGTCACCCCTGCCTTGTGTCCAATTATTGTAGATGGCAACGGGCTAAAAGCGCGTGGAAATTCCTCTTTAAATTAATCTACAATGTCTGACACTGCATTTAGCTTGCTCGCTCCGTGTTCTACGCCACTGGACAACATAGCCCTCCAATTAGAAAACAACACGCCTAATGCAGAACGTCATAATAGCGGCACAAATTTGTCTTTTCGGTCTATGACTATAATTTCAATCACTGCCGACCTTTCCTTGTAGCGCGCACTTGCCACTATCCTACCTACTACTGGTAGTACATGACCATCAACACCCCTGTAACTCTTATTGTTCGCATCCAACAACTGTGATCGCCCAAATTTTTCGTCGAATCACGTTTTTACATCACGCTAGTCGTTGCATTAGTGTCCACTTCAAATGTAACCTGCTTATGGTTTTTACTTAATTGTACACAACATGGATTATTATTATTTACCGAAATTGACTCCACTGATGCGACAAACTGACATTGACTAACCGATGAACAATAAAATTCCGATAGCATGTTTATGCTTAGAACATCTTCTTTACTGTCGGCTTGTACTTCTTCCTCGCTCACGATATTGGTTACATTACGTTTTTGTCACTTGCACATCAGCGACGTGTGACCTGTTCGATGGCAACTGTAGCATCTCCACTGTATAGCGGGACAATTTATGTGATTGTGCGCTCTGCCACAGCGATAACATATCACCGGTGCAAGGGTGTTGCTTATTTTGTTTCTTTTGTATGCATTTTTACTTCTCTCATTTCCCCTTCCAGAATGTCTTGATCGTTGCCCTGTTATATTGGCATATTGTTTCAAATCTCATATTGTTATCTTCGCTTTTAACAACGTACCATGTAATAACTTTGTCTCTGACGATGATATCTCCATTCCCAATGCTATTTTACTTGCATTTTCAAACGTAAGCACGTCCTCTGATAGCAGTTTTTTTGTGCTTTCGTTTGAAATGCCACATATAAATCGGTCGCGCAATGCTTCATCTAAAAAGCTATCGAATTTACATGTTGGCGTAACTGTACTATATATTCAGCAATAGTCTCATTGGGTTTTTGATCCCGTTTATTAAATTTAAACCCTTTCAATACTACTACCGGCTCCGGGTTATAGTGCTTTTTTAAAAGGCTAATACATGCTCCATAAGTAAGGGGATCCGACGTACACATAAATTCTTTAATAGTTCGTATGTTTCGCCACCTATTAACAATTTTTTTTCTTCCGAAACATCGTTTAATTTTAAGATTTGTTCGAACCGTTCCACGTATGTGTTGAACGAGTTTTTCGATTGATCAAAAGGCTTAATGTTCCCAATAAACGACATTACTATTATATATTTTTTTTACTTTAGAATTTTACGCACCACGAAATAAAGCGAAATCAGACTTCAAATTCACACACGTGTGTTCGAGATTTAAATACTCGTCGCCAAAATGAACTGTGGAGAACCAAAACTAAATAGAATAACGACCGAACCGACTGAGAGTTTTCAATCAACTGCCTTTATTAATGTTACTTCATATTTCTATCACAGTACATACAGTTCATATTTATATACTATTACATACAGTATCTTACTTCATATTTATATCATATTACATACAGTTCTTTTTTATATACTATTACATACAGTTCAGTAAGCTACTTAAAGCATGTATTGTAGATACCCTAGCAGCAGCGAAGTTCAAGCTAGAGTCCCCGTATCGAAGAAAAATGAGAGAATTTCAGCATAGTGTAGGAGGTGACAAACGTAATTATATAAACAACCTGGCCTAAGAAGCAGAGAAAGCAGCGATAGCAGAACCGTTTACAGAATCACCAAATAGCTGACAGGTGGTCACCGCTCTAGCCAACATCCGGTGAAAGGCCTAGATGGTGCCGTACTCGTTTCAAATGAGGATCCTTAACCGTGTATTCGCCAACGATATGTACCCAAATCAAACGGAGCTGCCGCAAGTAACAATTTCCCGAATTCGCACCTCAACTCCCAGTAAAGATGAGATCGCTACGCACTAAAGAACAGCAAGTCGGTAGGACTAGATGGTATACCCGCAGAGCTTCTGCGTGCCGCTCCAACGACATCATCGAGCTTTTATATCCTCCTGTAGAGAGAGCTTGGGAGGCAGAATGCTTCCCCGACGAGTGAAAGAAGGGAATGATTATCAAGCTCCCTAAAAAAGGTAGTCTTATGGAGTATGAAAACTGGAGAGGCATTTGCGTTCTTCCTGCAGTTGCAAAGGTAATAGGCAAAGTAATACTTGAGCGAATTAAGGATCATCTGGAAGATACACTCGATGCCGAACAAGCAGGTTTCTGCACTGGATCATCCTGTGTCGACCACAACAACACCCTGCGGATCATTATTGAACAGTGCGTTGAGTTCCGGTCAACGCTGCACTTGCTGTTCATCGATTTTGAGAAGGCGTTTGACAGTATGTCAATAGACAGTTTACCTGGCTAGCCTTGCGCGGGAGAGGTATACTTGATAAACTAATAGCTATTATTACAGCATCCTATGATGGCTCTAAATGTCATTTGCTGGATAGAGTAAAGCTGTCAGAGGAATTCGAGATCCTAAGTGGAGTACGAGAAGGTTGCATTCTATCGCCGATACTTTTTCTTCATCTAATGGAAACGGAGGAATTCGTTGGACTCTTACATCTCAACTCAAATATCTGGACTACGCTGACAACGTATGTTTACTCTCACACAGGATTATGGAGCTGCACCAAATGACAACAAATCATCAACCTCGGCACTAATTCAGTAACTCAAGTTAACATTCCCGGACAACCAGTAGATAGTTTCCCATATCTTGGGAGTATTGTCTCGACCGAATGTGGATCCGAACAGGACATTGTCAACCGAATCGGCAAAGCAAAATCAGTGTTTGGAATGATGTCCATAATATGGCAAAGCAATGCGATCAGCTTAAATACCAAGCTGCGACTGTTCCGTTCAAATGTTGAATCAGTGCTGTTGTATGGGTGTAGCACTTGGAAGGTGACCGCTACTATAACAAAAAGATTACAAACGTTGGTTAATAGGTGCCTACGGAATATCTTAAGGGTTTTCTGGCCTAACCGTATCTCTAACTAACATCTTTACTAGAGAACGGGTCAGGAACCAATAGGCACAACCATCCAACGAAGGAAGTGACAGTGTATTGGTCTAAGACTCCGAAAAGGCGACAGTTCTATAGAAAACTACACAAATGCAATGGAATCCATTATCTCAGGATGGTAGAAGAACGGGTCGTCCGAGAAAGACATGGCGCAGAACAGAATAGCAGCTCTATACACAAGGCCAATCTGTTTACTGCAAATTTTGCAGCTGGCTCCACGCTTCCAGATTATGCTTTGGTGCCGCCTGAACCTCAGAGTATTAAACACTCTATGGGACAAATAATCATTCGTACTCGTGCCGTTGCTAGAGTTTTAAACGATCTCAACACTCACAAATCTGCTGGGCCAGATGGTATTTCTCCATTAGTTCTGAAGAGGTGTTCTTCCAAGCTGGCATTACCATTGCGTAAGCTTTTCCATCTATCCTATTCTTCGGGAGTCTTTCCAAGTAGTTGGAAAACAGCCTTTGTACAGCCCATACCCAAGAAAGGCAAGCCGTCATCTCCTTCTTCGTACCGACCCATAGCACTTACATCCATTCTTTCCAAGGTCATGGAAACGCTGATCAATTTCCATCTCATGAAATATCTTGATACCCACTAAATCCTTAGTGACCGGCAGTATGGTGTAACGAAGTTGCCTACCAGCCACTACGCCACAACCATACGGCTAATAAAATTACATTCAAAAATATATATATAAGTAATATGTGCGCACAACTCACATGAGTTGCAGTCTAAATATATACACACGTACATACATACGTCTACACTTTTAGAATAAATTGCTTGAGTAACCATATAGGAATGTCAACGTAGTAAGCATGCGGCAGAATATTTCTCATTCGACAGGCATGCTACTAGGCGTTGATATTAAGATATATTCTTGTGTTAATCAAGTGAGTCAATACCGCCAGCGGAGAGCTATGAGCTAGGATTCTCTAGTTACCGAGTTCACACCCCGGCATTGACTCGGATATTTTTAATTTTAATATCATATATAATAAAATATTCATTCGGCCCTATGTCTTTATAACAAAAGAAAAGGCTTGTATTTGTTATAAACAAAGCAGAAAAAGGTATATTCATATAATATTATCATTAGTAATTCGAAATAATAATCAATCAAAAAATTATTAGAAATTTCCTTTTTGGTTTGGAAGATAATTATAATTCTCAACAAGCCTTTACTTTTTATTAAAGACATAGGGACCGAAAACGCAGTACAATCAGAGAAATATACCCCAAAAACCTAACTCGGTGTATACACTGAAAGTGGTTAGAGTCTCTCAACTTTCTACACGAACAAACTTTTGAAGGAAACAGTAATCTACTGAACCCATACCTACAACGCAGCTTGTGCAATTTTGTTATTAAGAGATAAGTGGATTTTATCGCCTTCTCTTACTAACAGATTACACCCTGGCTGGAAGTCGACAAACAATACCCGCAGTGCGAAATAAGTGGATTTTATCGCCTTTTCGTCACTGATGGTATGTTCTGCCGAAAGTCCTCGTGGGCTTGTAAGGGATAAGCGGATTTTATCGCTTTTCCTTACTGGCGCCATAGTCTACTGACCGGCATCACACTTGATGGGAAGTGAGTCGATTTTATCGCTTCTTCCTCATCAAAGCCCATTATGGTCAATCGCATATAGCGGGGATAGGTGACGTCAGTCTGTGTTTTCCCACTATAGCCAGTTATTCTCAGTCGACTGCGAAGTCCGACTGTGGTATAGGGTATTGGATTCGCCAATCTCCTATATAGGCGAATAGTTCTATACGTAGGTTTAGGTATATATATATATTTAGGTATTAATAAGTATTTGTTTTTAGTTTAAGCACTTAAAAAGCATGTAATTTAATATTAAAATCTCAAGAAGAGAAGAAAAGAAAAGAAAATACATAATAAAGACAAAAACCAAAATACCAACAAAAAACCGAATTTTTATTTATAAGGAAAACAAAAACAATTTGTAACACCGACGTAGAGGAGAAGAACCCTGGGTAAGCCGGCGAGCGTCACCCGAGTACAAACGTTACAAATTTGGCACCCGAGCAGGGACTATATAAAATAGTCACCCCCCCGCAAAACCAAAAAATCATAAATATAAGCAAAGGAATATAAGCAAAACGACAAGAATGGTCGCAGCAATTGCGTAAAGCCTAGTCGAAATATTAGTAAACGACACGAATGGTCGATAGAGACATATTTAGAGCCCGTTTTGATATAATTCGACAACCAGAATAGTCGCATCATCAGAAAATTTAAATCAACGTATATATAAGCAGACGACACGAACGGTCGTATCATCAGAAAATTTTTTAGAACCAACACTAGTTTAAGCGAATGATTAGAATAGTAGCAGCAAAGAAAAACTTAATTTACGAAAGAGACATCTACCGGGCCACCTACCAAAGGGAAAAGGTTGTTGATATTGGTGAAAGCGTCACCACTGACATAGTTTGGGCACCAACCGGGGTGTGTCCAAATTCAGACCCGAGCAACAAACCTCCTTTTTGGCAATGGCAACCACAGACACTGGACTGAGTGCGTCTGGGGTGTACTCTTTGCGAAAAGATGAGTTGATCAGCGAACTAGAACGTCGTGGCCTAGACCAGACAGGAACCGTAGATGAACTACGAAAGAAATTAGCAGCTGAACTAAAGAAGTTTAAATCTTGTGAAGACTTACGGACTGGGGAAACAGCAGCAACAAACAGAAAAATGGCCGACATTCCCATAGTCATCCACCCAGCAGTAGATTCAAGTACTTCGCAGCCGCTAGCCTATCGTCCATCTCACTCTGAGGTCATGGATAAAGTTAGGAAATGGAATGTAAGGTACGATGGAGGTACAAACAACCCATTAGAATTTTTGGAACGCGTGGAAGAACTGGCTGATTGTTACCAGTTGCCTCTTGACCGAATTGTACGCACGCTACCCGAATTATTAAAAGGGAACGCGCTAGTGTCTTACAGAAACAATAAAGAATTGTTAAATAGCTGGGACACATTTAGTGAAGAACTGCGCCGTACTATACCGCATTCGAAATAGAACACAGGGTAATAAAGAAAAGGGGAAAGAGTTCATCACTGCGATTCAGGCCCTGATGAGATGGCATACTCCCCTCATGACCGATGAGAAGCTACAGCGAATTTATGACAATTTGCGCCCTGAATACAGGCATTATATTAAACTTAGAGAGTTCGCAAATTTGTCAGAACTCACCGCCCTCATCGAAGACTTCGAGTGCTTGATGGCTGAACAACATTCGCCACGGCCTATGCAGATGCCGAATCGGCAGGTACCACAAGCCCTACTGCACCACCGCTTCATCACACAGCACCACCGATTCAACCAGCAATTATACCCCATACACGCTATAATCCACCAGCACCACAGCCAGTACCCGTTCCATACCAGACGACCATCCAGTCAACTCGACAAATCTTCACACCAACAAGACAAAGCAACGATGTAACATATCCGCAACATGCCAGCAATGTCACATATCCTATCGTGGCCAAAAATGTAACATATCCGCATCATGCCAGCAATGTCACATACCCTATCGTGGCCAACGATGTAACACGTCCACAAAATATCAACCAGATCAACGACCAGATACCCACCAGTAATATACCACCCACCAGCGCATATAAACGGAAAACCCATTGTTTGAAGTGCGGTCAACCAGGGCATGTTCGAAGGATATGCCAACGGGCACGGCAACTGTTCTGTTCATACTGCGGCATAGATGGTATACAGCACCTCAACGGTCAATGTAGACCGGGAAACGCCGACGGGCCGTCCAATTCTATGAGGCATTAGACGTCCCAGACCCGACTGTCCTCAGTCACGCCTCATACACATTACCAATTGAATGTTACAATAAACAATATAATGCCGTCATCGATACTGGGGCAGGGAAATCATGCATCGGAAAAATGATACAGCAAGTCTGTATAACCAACCAAGTACCAGTCAGACCGATAGCTATGACTTTCGCCTTAGCCAACAAATCTACAGTCACCGCTCGTCAGGCATATATGATTCAATTGAAATGGGAAGGCCACACGTATACCCAAGAATTTGTCTTCATACCAGAACTTATGGACACATTCCTAATCGGAACCGACTTCCTATCGAAATTTGGTTTCACCATTAACCAAAGAAAGAATACAATAATAGCACGAACCGAACCGAGTCAACCAGTGATCCAAAGTCTTCTGACCGAAAGGCAGCAGTTGGACAAGTTCTTGGCAGTCGAATTACCACAGTTTGAAAACGTTAAAGGACCAACCAGTATTACTGAGCACGAGATTCGTCTCAAACACCAGCGGCCGTTCAAGCAGCGATACATGCCAAGAAACCCCGCGATGCAAGCGATTATCAATGAAGAGATCACCCAATTATTGGCAGAAGGGAAAATCGAATCATCCAACAGTCCATATAGCTCACCCATCGTGTTGGTCAGGAAGAAGAAGCAAGCAAGGAAGCTATCGACAACTGAATGAAATCTCAATCAAAGATGCATATCCACTACCACAGATTAACCACATATTCGACAAGCTCAAAGGAGCCAAATACATTTCTACGATCGAACTTAAGCAAGGATACTGGCAGATACCGCTGAAGGCAACAAGTCGACCATATACCGCGTTCACCGTTCCTGGCAGAGGACTCTACCAGTGGAAAGTAATGCCGTTTGGGTTACACTCAGCCCCTGCTACTTTTCAACGACTGCTCGACAGGATTATTAGTCCGGAATTGAAACCGTACGCGTTCGCCTACTTGGATGATATAATCGTCATCGGAAGTACCTTCGCTGAGCATATGGCTGCCCTGACTGAAGTATTTAAACGCTTGAAATCGGCCGGACTTAAGATCAATGCTGAGAAATGTGAATTCGGCAAAGCAGAAATGCGCTATCTTGGACACATGGTCAATCAGAGTGGTATTCACACGGATCCCGACAAGATTGAAGCAGTTAAATCGCTGGTACCCCCGCGAAACATAAAGGAACTTCGTCGTATTAGTGGAATCGCATCGTGGTATCGACGCTTCGTCCCAAACTTTTCGACCATCACAGCACCTTTAACCAAGTTATTAAAAAAGAAGCAGAAGTGGTCGTGGGAAGAAGCCCAAAAGGAAGCATTCGAAACACTGAAAACGAAACTAACCGAGGCACCAGTTCTTGCCTGCCCAGATTTTTCCAGACAGTTCGTCCTGCAAACAGACGCTAGCGCTGATGGATTTGGAGCAGTACTCTGGCAGACAATAAACAACCAGGAGCGTGTGATCGCATACGCTAGTCGAACGCTTACAGGCGCGAAATTACTCAGTCACCGAAAGGGAGTGTTTGGCGGTAGTGTTGGGTATACGAAAAATGAGACCATACCTAGAAGGGTATCATTTCCTTGTACAGACCGATCATCAATCGCTGAGATGGTTACATAGCATCGATAACCCATCTGGACGACTCGCGCGTTGGGCCATAGAACTACAACAACACGACTTCGAGATTCGCTATCGAAAGGGATCATCAAATACAGTGGCAGATGTCTTATCTAAACACCCCACCCAGGAATCCCAAATCAAGTTATTATTACCTATAACTGAAACCTGTTCGTGGTATGATTCCAGGATCCAGGCAGTCACCACGAAACCAGAAGACAACCCCGAATACCAGGTCCTCGACAAAACCCTATATAGACACATCTATAACCCAACCTGTTACACAGAAACCGCTCAATCTGCATGGAAGATTTGCGTCCCCAAACCATTGCGTCCACAAGTCTTGGAAGAAAATCACACAGATGTGACCGTAGGCCACATGGGAATAGCAAAAACTATTGCCCGGGTTGCGGGTACTTGGCCGGGATTATTTCGCGACGTTGCGCGATTTGTCCGGAGATGCCCTACGTGCATAGAATACAAAGTACCAACTTGCAAACCCGCTGGAAAAATGTATATGACTGCCGCTAACCACCCTTGGGAAATTGCATGCTCCGATTTTGTAGGACCACTGTCACGGTCGACGAAGTGAAACACGATGATACTCGTTTTCTACGACAAGTTTTCTAAATGGGCAGAAGTCATGGCGTTGCAAGATGCCACAACCCCCGCGTTAATAAAAGGATTCAGGGAACGAATACTTAGCCGGTATGGCTGCCCAAAATTGTTAATCACTGACAACGGTACGCAATACAGAAGTAAACAGTTCCAAAACCTGCTCGCGCAAATACAAATCAAGCAAAGGTTTACGCCGCCCTATACGCCGCAAGCCAACCGAACGGAAAGGATGAAAGGATGGATGAAAGGATGAATATTTAAATTTTGGCCGGGAATTACGCCTACCGTCCACACCGGACATACCGTTAAATTCAGAGCCTGACACCGCAGAACGCGTGACCAGATTACACGAGATACTCGCCTTAGTCCGGCTGAATCTCGCAAAAGCATTTGGAACCCAGAACAGGTATTATGACCTCCGAAGCCGCCCGTGGACACCTGCAGTAGGAGAAATGGTATATTATCCTCATCGACCACTCTCCTCGGCCGCTCAGCAATTTGCCGCCAAATTAGCCCCACGGTACATCGGACCCTACCGAGTAAAGAAGAGAATCTCCCCCGTCATAGTTATCTTGGGAGGGGATAACAAGAAAACCCTCACAGCTCACGTGAAAGACTGCAAGTAAATATCTAAAACTCTGCAGAAGGAGGTAACTCAGACCGTGGGTATAGTCAATAAAGGAATACCAGTCGGTAACGAGATGTCCGATAAGAAGCAACTCGCCGAATTCACGGACGAACCACCGGTGCCAGCATTTCATCGCTGTACCAGGCCACAACCACCGATGGCTCCCCCGCCGAAAAAGACGGCGCAACAACACTTAAGAGATGTGAAGTGGAAGAAAAGGCCGCCACCCCCAAACCGGCCACTAACGAGCAACGAGCTCAACCGGCTCTGCGAAATCGTCCCAAGGAACGTAGGCAGTGCCGCAAGCCCCTTGCCTATATGTTTACAACGCCCCACCACGGTCGAAGGCCCAACGACATCCTTGGCCGCGCTTCAAGATGAGGGCGAGAAAGCAACAACAACAACCATCGCCCGGACCGCAACCAAGAGGCGTTTAGCGCACACCCCCACACAAAAACCAACCACCATAATTCCTGAAACCGACAACCCACCCAGAAAACAAGTCCCAGCCAGACCCAAATCCCCAATCCACATCCAATCCGTCATTATCACTAAACCAAACCCAGCAGAAGATACCCCTACCCCAACAGACACCTCGATGAAGGCACTAGTGGAGGAGATACTCCTAACGAAATTTGAAGTAGTGTCGCAAAGCGAAAATTTTGAATACCGCACTCTGGGAGGGGTAAAGATAAAGCCAACTACACCGTTCGGAACTAAAAATAAACGCCCACGACGATTCAGACAGACCGGTCCCCTAGGACACATCTATGGGAAACAGATCGCAGGCGATACAGTCCTTCTGAAGACAACAGCCAATCATCATATCACTCTGCGGAACCAGGCAGACAAGGAATAAGCAAAAATAAAATAAAACAAAAAAAAAATATTTATATATAATACCAGGAAGAAAAAAAAGTACAGAAAAAAAAAACAAAAAAAAAATAATATAAAATAAAACAAAAAAAAAAAAAAATAATAATAATATAAAATAAAATAAAACAAAAAAAAAATTTTTTTACCTGGATAGAAAAAAAACAAGCCTAGCCCTAAGCATATAATCAAAGATAGATTATTTCTTTTGTAACTCGGGCCGGTGACTGGCACGACAAATAAAAGCTATCCCATAAAGTAGAGTGACCACACCGACCGAGCAAAGTAGATTAGAAATATTATTAAGCCTTAAAAAAAAAACACAGATATAGTTATACTAGAATATTTTTTGTGTATATCCACCATAGATAAACAACGAAAACACAATTATATTAGACTAATATGTACATACATTATTATATAGTTATTATACCCCCCTAGTATTTTCGTTTCTTCCCCGAAGTAGGAGGGGAATGTAACGAAGTTGCCTACCAGCCACTACGCCACAACCATACGGCTAATAAAATTACATTCAAAAATATATATAAAGGGTGTTTTTTTGGGAGGTTTGTTTTTCCGATAGATGTCGTTTTATTTTATGACAGTTGTTTTGACAGCTCAAAGTGGCATTTCTACTCAGTATTGTTTGGCAAATCATTATGAAAAAAAAAAAAAAAAAAAAAAAAAATGACATTTGTGAAAAATAGTCGTGGTAGCCATATATCTACCATATCTACCAAATAAAATAAAATTTTGGTCATTTCATAATTTTATATGTGTTTTATTCAAAAAAAAAATCGGCAACCTCTTAAAAAAACACGTTATATCTAACGGGTGGTAGATAATTTTTTGGCATTTAACATTTAAACACAATTTCTGGCATATGGCTACCACGACTATTTTTCACAAATGTCATTTTTTTTTTTTTTTTTTTTTTTTTTTTTTTTTTTTCATAATGATTTGCCAAACAATACTGAGTAGAAATGCCACTTTGAGCTGTCAAAACAACTGTCATAAAATAAAACGACATCTATCGGAAAAACAAACCTCCCAAAAAAACACCCGTTACTGTGACTTCTACTCCAATTCACTCCTTCCCTGACGACAGCACTCTCAGCTTCTCATGTAAGTTTGAGGAACGTCCCTCCTCTTCTCATGTGGAGCTCAAACAACTTCATATGTTTCTGTCCTAGACAGCATAATACAATGGGGAGAAACAATCGAGTAGAATTTAATACTTCCAAAAGCAAATGCTGTCTCCTGTGGTCTAAGCGAACCCTAAATCTCATGCCATTATCTATGAATGGCACTTGCATTGAGGAAACTGAAAATCTCGCAATCTTCGGTATGTGCGTTAACGACAAGCTTCGTTGGAATGACTACATATATACCCTCGCCAAAAATGCTGCGAAATGTTTAGGTTTTCTAGCCCGGTGCAAGAAATTTTCACTCCCTCTGATCTGGCTACTATATAACTACAATTATTCGCCCTTAACTTGAGTACAATTGCCATATCTGGCCTGGTGCGCCTAAAACTAATTTGCATCAGCTAGACAAAATACAAAACCAATATAAGTTATTGGTGACGAAAATATAGCGAAATCAATAGATTTGCTTGAACACCGCAGGAACGTTTCCTGCTTGTCACTGTTTTATCGTTTCTTTCACCAGCGGTGCTCAAGAGAAATAGTCAGTTGCATGCCACCTCTCGTTGAATTCAACCGCAAAACTCGTGGCGCTCTAAATTCTCATTAGTATACCCTCAAGCTCATTTTCGGACGTACAGTTAAGTTCAGGGATTCCTTCTTCAGCCGTACAACACGTACCAATGTGGAATGCTCTGGCAAGCTCTGTCTTCCCACATCACTATGATCCACAGGCATTCAAAACACAAGCTCATAGACATCTCCTCTTTTTCCTTAACGCCCATGCTGTGCCAAGCATATCATCGAGCATTATAACGCTTTAAGCGTGTGCGAATTAAAAAAAAAGTTTTGTTTGAAGTACTGACTTTTCCGTATTTATCATTTTTTCTTGCAAAAAAAAATATAATTTATTAGTATATACTTTGAGGAAACAGTTTTGTGAAATGGAAGAAGAAACAACGTTTCAGAATTGCGCATTACACACATGCAACAAAACAATGTAATAGTATATTACATAAGGAGTGGAGTTTATCTAACGAGCACTATGAGCAGTTTTCTGCGAGTAATGTACGCTATTTTGCACACGACCAAAACCGGTTGTTCTGCCAAACCGGTTATGCACAATGCAAAATTACTTTGTGAATGTGTGTTTGCTGTGACTGCAGTAAATAACAAAAATATTTTATATGTTATATATATATATGTTATAGTGTATGTTATAGTGTATGAAACAGTCTTTTGTTTATGAAGGTGTGAAAACAAAAGATTCTCGCTTTTCGTGTTCGATTTGCAGAGATAAAATCAGCTCGAGCGCAGAGAGAAAAACGACATTAATAAAGAACTTTCTTTCTCTTTTAACTCGTCATTCAAAGAACTTGTGTTATGTGTTAGGGTTTGTAATTTAGCGATTAACGCTGTTGTTACCCGCTTTTTTCTATAAAAAAAAAGGACCTTCACTCGTTTCTTTTAAGAATATATTTATTTCAAGAGTATATGATAAGTACAATTTATTATATATTTATTTCAACTTGTAATTGCAAATAATAATACTACTAAGTTACGACAAGTCACGCACGACCGGACCGGTTGACGAATAAAAAGCAACTCAACTTTATTTCGATAAAATAAATTTAATTTAATTTTGACCACCGTCAACAGAGAACGGTGGAATGTGCTGACGGTCGTAGGAAAGCCTGCACGGTCACACGACATAAAACACGTAAGCAAGCAAAATCATAGCAAGCTAAGTAATGATCTCAGCTTACCTACGAAATTCATGCCATGTGATTCAGAACTTTGTGCTCGAGGTGCAATATAGAATTTAGATGAGTAATCTGACTAACACAATAACATCATATAAATATAATGGCGTGTACAAAGTGTGCTTGTGCACATTATACGGTACAAAGTAGTTTTACATAATGTTTATTATAAAATACAAAATTCTCCGATTATCTACGTATTACGAGCATTATGATTATAACCCTAGTCCAAGTGACTGACACCGCGACCTAAAAGATCTATTGTATCAATAGGGCATTAATTGTCTAAAAGACATACATTCATTCACATACATTCCTAATAAAGGCTAATATGTCCTTAGTAGCAGAGTTTTTCAACTCCGCTGTGGAGCACATTTCCTTATGGAATATGCGTTTCCTTAACCAAATAAGTGCTGGGCAATCGCAGAGAACATGTTCGGATGACTCCTCATCCTCCGCACAGAAAGATTGGTCGAGGTTTCGATACCTTTGTTGCTAATAGCTCTCTCTATAGAGTCATAGCCAGTGTTATCGAAGGCGCCTTCAATGTCCAGAAATGCACACAAAGCAACCTCCTTGGATCGAAATGTTCCTTCTATCTTTTTAACCAGATAGTGGAGGGCACCTTCTGTGCTTTTGCCTTTTCTGTATGCAAACTGGCTTGAGTGCAAAGGCGCAGACACCTCTAGTCTGCTTCTAATATGAACATCAATGAGTCTCTCCATGATTTTTAGGACAAACGATGTTAGACTGATTGGTCTGTATGATTTAGGTAGTTCACTAGGCCTTTTCACGTTTACCTATCTCCAGGCAAAAGGGATGTATCCCCAGTTGAAGCTAGCTCTAAATAATAAAATTAAACTCGGAAGGATTGCATCAATCGCCTTCTGTATAAGAGCAGGAAAAATGCCATCCCCCCCTGGGGCTTTGAATGGTTTGAAGGAGCCTACTGCCCATCTAACCTTATCAGAGGCAAATATTTTACCAGATAAACTATTGGCTCTACTAGCGATACTAACCCTTCGGTCATTCGTGTTCGAATTTGTGTGAGGTACACTGTTGTACGAGCCGGGGAAATGAACATGTAGAAGCGTTTTTAGTGTGTCCTCCCGGTCCGTCGTGTAGGTGCCGTCATTCTTTTTCAACAGACCCACACTATTTGTCTGATCCTTAACAAGTGCCTTGTGGATTCGCGCGGCTGCTGGCATTTCATCGATATTCTCGCAGCACTTCCTCCACGTGGCCCGCTTAGATCGTCTTAATTCAGAGTTATATTCTGTAAGAGCGGACTTATATTCGTCCCACCTCTTTGTGTGTTTAGCTGAGTTGAAGAGCTTTCTAACTTTCCTCCTGAGCTTCGCCAATATGTCATTCCACCAAGGAACTTTGCGTTTACAAAGATTAGTTTTGCCGACACAACTGCCATGGTAGGAAGTAAGTAGTAAATCATTTACTTGGTAAGCTGCCTCGTCTAGTACCTCTATTGAGTCAATAGGTGAGACAAGCATATCTGATTTGGAGAGAACTAGTCCTCGATAAAGATTCCAGTCGGTTGACTTAGGATCGTATCTGGGAGAGGTATGTTCCAACGCGCCTGGAATGTCAAACCTGATGTGTTGGTGGTCTGACAGCGAGGCCTCATCGGACACATGCCAATTAAAAATGGAATTTGAGATAAATGGACTAACGAGTGTGAGATCTAGTACCTCTTCGCGAATCGCATTTACGTAGGTTGGTTTAGAGCCTTGTTTGCGATATCTACATTATTGCTAATAAGATCATCTAAAAGACACTCACCCCTTCGATTGATACCGCTGCTTCCCCAAACCTCATGATGAGCGTTGGCATCACATCCTATGATGAAATGGATGTTTCCTTCTTTACAGTGCGTTATCATATCCTGCACCTCTTTGGGCGGAATGGTGTCTTCATCGCCGGGGAAGTATGCCGAGGCACATACAATATTTTGTATCCCCCTCTCGGTCGGTCTCCACAAGAACGGCAACAAGGTCCCTAGTTGTAAATTCTGGAATGGGAAGGAAGTTAATGTTAGATCTGATAAGGCAGGCCGCTCTTGGAACCGCCTCCCCACATTTTACTACTAACTTACCTTTCCCGTCCTTTAGACCCTTCACCTGTCCGCTAATAGCCCAAGGCTCCTGTATGAGGCCAAGGGCTATGTTCTCTTCGGCGAATCTTTTGCTAAGTGTAGCGGACGCCCCCTTAGCATGATGTAGATTCGCCTGTAGCACCTTTATGGTGCTCATCCTTCCTCCTTCTGAGAAAGAGCCTGCCGGATTAGAACCGCTTTTTTGGGGCCCTTACCCTTACGGCAGGCGGTCTGGCTCGGTTGGCCCGTTGGTCTGCCATTGCCAATCCTACTCCTAGGAGTAAGTGCAGCTCTTGCTGCGTTTTTACCATTTCTGGAAGGAATTGAACCAGATGGCTTGGTAGCCTTGCTGGACGATGGAGCTGGTCGTATTACCAGCTTTGATGTTTTGGTTCCAGACCCGCTGTGGTCAACCTGCCTGGAAGAGCTGGTGAACGAAGAGACAGTCTTTTGTTCAGCTGGCGCTGGGTCGGAGCCACTCAGACACGCTGGCTCAGTGGTATTTTGAGCAGAGCTGTCTGTGTTAGAGGTGCATTGGTCAGATGCCGAGTTCTTATCGGTGCTCTTAAGAATCAGCCTAATCTGACCAAAGCGGTACCCTATAATGCCTTTGTTGGCACTTAGTCTTTTCATGGAGGCGTCGTCAACCGCCATTACGAGATGAAGGAGCGCACCTTCCTTCCATGAAGTGGCATTTAAGCCTTCGTTCTGGGCCTCGATTGTGGCCAGAACCTTCTCTGAAGGGAGTTCAGTGCTTTGTGGAAAGAACCCACGGACGATGTGTGTCTTCGGGAAAGATCCCTCTTCCACTAGCATCACGTCCAGTCCACTTTTTTCCTTAATTTTTTGGAAATTGGAACGCATCCACCCGGCAGTAGAGCTGTCTAGACAGATGAAAATCATCCATCCTGATTTGGGATACGTTCCAGTGAAGCGCGGCCAAACGCCGCAGTCGGTCATCTCAATCGAGGTGTCGATTACCGCTTCTTAAATGTGAGCGACTTGCTCCTTTGTCAGCGGTTTCTTTGACAGGTCGATCGGGACAACCCCCAGTCTGACAGCACTGGTCACTTGACTGAAAGTGGGATTGTCAGGCGAGGGTCCTGCTCTGGCCTTCTTGGCAGTCGATGAGGGCGGTGTCTGGTCTTCCGACCTGACGCGTTTGACAACGCTCTTAGTAGGAGGCACCGCTTTGGAAAAAACAAGAGCACTGTCTCTGTCTTTCCCTATGCGTAAAGCATGCTTAAAGCGTCTTTTCTCCCTCGAAGTTAGCTTAACATAAGCCTGTTGTTGGATCTGCATTCCCCCTAATGCGATCCCAACCGAGGAGCATCCGGATTTCTCCGAGATGACGCTGATGGTGTCGACAACTTCGGATGTGTCAGACTCGGATGAATTCGAATCCACACCCTTGTTGCCAACATCTAAAAGTGACGTTGTGTTCAACACGGGGTTGATCTTGGAGAGCTTATCCCCCACCGACGAAACAACGGTCTGCATTTGAGCAGGTTCCGCGTTTGCTTTCAACGCTTGATTGACCGTCGGAAGGGAATCAGTTCCTAACGAGGTTTCGAGTGGCCCAGAAGCACATCTCGATATTTGTGTCACCACTGGGATGACTGTCAGGGGCACAGAAGCCTCTGACACTACAACGGGCCGCTCTAACGCAGGTCCCGAGGTTGATGCGATTGGAGATGCATCGGTCTCATAAATTATGTTTGGATTCTCAATAATTCCCACGAGTATCCGGGAAAATATGTCACCCATGGTAGAGCCCGGTATACCACGAGAAGACCGGTTAAAATCGGAGGTTGCCAGGTATCCGAAGTCCCGTGCTAGCGACCAACAACTCATGCCCATGCATCCCTGGGCGCACGTGTCTCACCACTGGATTTAGGATTTTTTAGTCTGTAGAGGTTTACTCCTCCACGTGCTTTATTGAGGATAGGGTTGCCCCGTTACCCCACACCCTCCTCATTTACCCGGGCTTGGGACCGGCATGCTGTCTACGTACTAGAAGAGGTGGTCGTCTCATTCTCTTGCCAAAAATCACACCTACTCATCTCTAAAGAGTGAACAGCTGTGATCCGTGACCAACTCAGAGACCACCCCCACTCCCACACGACGGAAAGCAAGGCGGAGTTAACGGAGCATTATGATAATTACGAGTATATGATAATTACAATCAGAATAATACTCGCAATACGTAAACAATCGGGGAATTTTGTCCATACTACCCCGGGTTGAGCTCCGTGAGGTCAACTATGGTTCTAAATATCAAATTGAAAGTTATGTCCTTGTCTAGGAGCTGGAGTTTGGGCAGGCATAGTGGGATTTCGAGCGTTGGATTTGAGCTAACCAAAGTACGCAACACAAACAATCGCGAGGATTAATGCAATATAGCTGACTGTGAACTGATGAGCTTCATGTGGTGGCAAGCCACATATAGTTTCCTACATTTGTAACTCCTTAATTTGCTTTTGGAGTTTTGATGTTTCATTATTAGAAAAGTGTAAGGTTTGTTAGATAACAGTTGGATTGAAAAGGGACTTCACGGAATATGCTGCATAAGTTCACTGAAGGCCAGAATGATACTCTCATTGTCGTCGAGTACAAATTGTGGGAAGAGATTGTTGCCCCATGTTGTTTTATAATGCAATTTGCCTTGGTTTTCAAAATACCGTATCCAATGATAGTTTTAGTGAAAACACTCTCGAGGCAAACTATGTTGATCGTGATTTGTTCTGCCAAAGAAAATAGCCACTCACTAGGATTCAATAGTTGTGTCCACTCAGCGGCTTCATCCATTATTTCCGAAACACAGCTACTAGGTGTCTGCTGGTTATGCAAAAGTCCAAACTCACATTTACTCACATTTGAATTTTTGTCGTATAGTGGACGGTTTTGTCTGCACAAAATATTATCCGTCATCATTTTTACACAGCCTCCGGCATCAAGTGTGTCCATCGGGTAATATAAATCTCGATGGAGGTTTACTGCGATGTAGTTGGCAGATATTTTAAGCCTCATAAACTTGGTAGCTTTGTGAAGTGGGATCGGTATTAAGCGAAACGTTTCAAATTGATTGTTTGACGCCAGTGGGATCTGAACCTTAAATATAATATAATCGGACGTGACTCGTCCTTGAACATGAAGTATATTATATATATTTAAAAGGTCTGATCTTTTTGTTGTAGCGAAAGGAAATGTAACAGTTGATGGCAATGTGGATTTTATTTCTTGAAGAGCCGTTGTCAATTGATTCGGTGTCAGAAGTAACGGATTGATTTTACCCTGGTGAGAATCCATTAGTACATCGATGATCTGAGCTTGTGTTCGTTGATAATTTGTCATAATTAACAGTGTCTGAATGGAGAGAGCTGTGAACATTTGCTGCAACTCCGTTGTATCTTCCCTTTCGCTTAATTTTGTGATCTCATCCTTTATACGATTTACATGTTGTTCGAAAGCTTGGAATTGTTGATTGACGTCGGTCTGCGTTTTCTTTATAATATTAGCGGTTGATCCAAGTAATGACGTTTGATTTTGTAGTAAATGCAATAAATAATTTTCGTTTGAATGTACAGTATTTATAGTCTGAACCATGGTTTGATCATAATCTTGGTCTAGCACTCCAAATAACTTTTTGGCTAGTGATCCGACAATGTCAAATGCAGCTCGTCTGCTTCTGCTTGTCCAATCTTCATTTTGTTCCATTATAATAGAGTTGTAAATTTCCATGTCAGACAAACTGTGTGTGAACTGTGCCAAGACGTTGGTACAATAGATTTCATTATTCAATCTGGCACATCAGGTAGATAACCTCTTCACTCCACGTCTGAATCCTTGAAACTCATTCCAATAATTCGTTAAATTAAAGTACACTACCAACTGCCAATCATCGTTTATAAGATTTGTCAATCCTAAATTTTCGGAAACGTATCAAAGTTTACAATCTCAATTGCTTCGTTCGGTGTTGACTGTGCGTAGGCAGTAGTGGCGAGTAGGCTGGGAAGACTGAAAGTGCTTCAGTATCAGGTTCGTTATTTTTTTGCTGTTCCCGCAACTCGTTTTCTGCCTTGTCGTTGGGAGGTTGTTGTGATTCAGGCGATTCCGTACTAATTCGTAATGGACACAATTTGGTTATCGGTCTCCTGAAAATGCCAGAACCAGTTTTCACATCAGCTACTCTTACCAGGTTCTCCTTGCCCTTAAAAACATTTGGTATTCGCCATAATCGCCATTGTGTAGAGGGCATATTATCTTCCTTGAATAAAACCATCAATCTTGGAGTTGCATTTTGACATTTTGTCTTCCACTTGTAGCGATTTTGTAGCCCAGATAAATATTCTGCAGACCACCGTCTCCAAAATTCTTGCTTGATGTGACTTACTAGCTTCCATCTTGTCATTGTATGAGCCTTTATTTGAGCCGCATCGGCGTCTACTATTGTTATCAGTTGATCACCAATAAGAAAATGACCTGGGGTTAATGCCGCCAAGTCGTTGGCGTCCGATGATATTGGAGAAATAGGTCTTGAATTAATTATTGCTTCAGTTTACATATCTTAGAGCTTTTGAGCTTTTGATTGTGGAATCTAAACATTTTGAACCATACGACCAAAGTTACCATTTAAAAAAAAACATTATATTCTTAAAATTTTAAAAGAGAAAAAAAAAAGAAAGAAAGAAAAAATATAATACTAACAACTACATAAAATGGGAATGGATAGAACTTCTCCCCCAGTAGGAGGAAAAAGAAAGACACCTATATCCAATCCACCACCAGCTGGTGTAAATCCTTTAAATCTATTAAATAAATCAAGCCTAGAAAAAAGAAATCTTCAATCTAACGCTGTAACTAAAAGTGCCGGACATACATTACACGAAAAAAGTGATGCCACCGGAAATTTTACTTTGCGAGTAGCCGAATCTAGTAAAACAACTATTGACCTAGAAAATGAGAATATGGATCTCTTGGGGAGACCAAAACATATGGAACAACTATTTGCCAAGCTAATCGAAGAAATTGAGTATCTAAAGCGAGAAAATGAAAACCTAAAAATGAATCGGGATTCAAAAGAAGATTGCGATATAGGAAGCATTGAACCAGACAAATTCATCTATTCCACTGATGAAGATGAATTAGAAAGAGAGACGGACTGGATCCTAAAGAAACAAAGGAAAAAACAGTCCAGAAAGAGTAAGAAAAGAAAAGCTGAATCGTCACCTGAGGCTGTTAGGGGACAACCTAGTCCAGATCCGAAAGTCGTTCTACCCAAAGCCAATCAATCAAAATGTAGTAAATCTACCAAGAACATTAGACCAAATTTGGTGCCACCGAAAGAAAATCCACCCCCACCAATAAATATTGTGGGAGTAAAAAGTTACCCAGTCACTGATGAATTCGGTAACTGACAATGATTACAAGGTAACAGCGCTAAACAATGACGTTTGGAAAATTAATACTCTGGACTCAGATACATATAGAACCTTATCTATGAAATTGAATACTGAAAAGTATCAGTGGTTTACTTATGAGAACAAACAGGCCCGACCTATAAAAGTCATGGCAAGAGGTTTGCATCACACTTGCTCAAGCAAAGAAATAATGGAAGACTTACAAAATAAAGGTCGTAAAATACTAGATGCTGTGAATATTGTTAAAAAAGAGAGAACAGAAAACCAGGAAGGAAACCAAACCATCAGTAAAAGGGGACTCCCTCTTTTAATGATGGTATTTGACAACAAAGAGAATGTTCAAAACATTTATGGATTGAAAGGAATCCTTCACATGAAGGTGAAAATCGAACCAATGAGGAGAACCACAACACGCATATCCCAATGCAAGAAATGTCAGGCATTTAATCACACCCAAAGATATTGCGGCCGAGATCCAAGATGTGTAAAATGCTCAGGTAATCATATTACTCAGGCATGTACAATAGGGAGAGATGTTCCAGCCAAGTGTACAGATTGCAAGGGCCAACATCCGACTAATTAGAGAGGCTGTGAGGTTGCTAAACAACTACAAAAATTAAGAGATAAATCAAGAAATCAACCGCAAATTCTCGAAAATCGAAGGGTTCAAATATCAAATCAGAGTGATCAAAACCCACAACCAAGCAACTCAGGGCAAAGAAGATCATTTGCCCAGGTAGTGAAAGACTCGGGTTCAACCAAACATATGGGCTCCGAAAATAATCAAATTATGGAAAGAATTATGAACAGCATTGCAGCTATTACAAAGCGGCTAGATGACCAAAGTAATCTGAACAACATTATACTTGATCAATTGAAGAAAATACAACTCTCATAACGCAATCTAACAAAAAATGTTAAGTAAAAACACAACTTTCAAAATAGCAACCTGGAATGCGAATGGGATTATGCAACATATTCCAGAAATAGAAATATTTTTAAATTAAAAAAAAATCGACATTTTCTTAATATCTGAAAGACATTTAGTTAAATCTTCGTTTGTTAAAATACAGGGTTATAACTTATATCACTCCATTCATCCAGAAAATATTAAACACCGTTTAAAATCAAATATCGAAGAAGAGACAATGCAAGTCACTACTGTAAGGATTCAAATTAAATACAGACAGCTTACTATCTCTGCAATATATTGCCCTCCCCGGCATAACTTGAAAAGAGAGGACTACCTTAAACTATTTAAATCGCTAGGACGTGATTTTATTATTGGAGGTGACTTTAATGCGAAAAACACCTATTGGGGATCTAGACTTACGACGTCAAAAGGTAAAGAGTTGCTTCAAGCAGGGCAGACATCAAACTGGGATCTCTTTCGTGAAGTAATGGAGGAAAAAATCAATCTCACCAGTTGGAAGATGAATTAGAATAACTCAATAAAACAATTCATTATGCTGCTTTGGCAAGTACCCCCATTATACAAAATAAGAAGAAGCTTAACATATCCTACCCAATGGAAGTTTGAGAGTTGGTAAGAGAAAAACGACTGGCACGTAAAACCTGGAAAATAACAAGAACACCGGAGAACAAAACAATTCTTAACAATTTAGGTAACAGTCTCAAATCTCTTCTTAAAGAAGTTAAATTGCATCAATCAACAGATATCTAGTTAGTTAATGAAAAAAAATTTGATTTTTCGCTGTGGAAGGCGACGAAGGGACTCAAAAGACCCAAAATGCAAGTGCCTCCACTTAAAAGGGAAGATGGAACCTGGGCAAGACTTCCTAAAGAGAAGTTTGATTTGTTTGCGGAGTATCTCAAGGATACCTTCCAACCTCTACCAAGACAAACGGCCAATGAAAATATAATGCCAATCCACAAAGTTGATGATTTTGATATACGCCCAGTTACTCTCAAAGAATTAAAAGAACAAGTAAAAAGCAACATGAATTTTAAAAAAGCCCCAGGGTATGACTTGATTACTTGCCAAATAATTAAGGCCCTACTAGATAAAGGATTTCGTAAGCTTTTACACATAATCAATGCAAGCTTTCGGTTAAAATATGTTCCGTGGCAATGGAAAGTAGCAGAAGTAATCATGATAGCAAAACCTGATAAACCACCTAACGATAAAAAATCATGCAGGCCAATTTCATTGCTGCCAATTATGTCAAAACTTTTTTAAAAATTATTATTAAAAAGACTTAAACCAATAATTGAGGAACGACAACTTATTCCTCCACATCACTTTGGATTCAGAGAAAAGCACTCCACAATTGAACAGGTTCATAGAATCACCAACATTATTGAAAGAATGCTAGAACGTAAAAAAGTATGCTCCAGCATATTTCTGGACGTCGCCCAAGCATTCGATAAAGTTTGACATAGTGGACTGGAATTCAAGCTGCATAGAGATCTGCCGAGGCAATTCTATGCCATACTAAGATCTTATTTATCCAATAGACATTTTCGAGTGAAATATGAGGATGAATACTCCGAACTAAAGAAAATCTCTGCCGGTGTCCCGCAGGGGAGTGTCTTAGGACCAATCCTGTATTTATTATATACCAGGGATATTCCAACAACAAATGAAGGAAGGATATGCCACTTTTGCAGATTACATAGCAATCATGGCGATAGGAACTAATGTCGCTGATGCAACAAGCAAACTCCAGAAGATTACCAATGCGGTTTGTAACTGGACTAAGCGCTGGAGAATCAAACTTAATGAGACGAAATCCACGCATATTAACTTTACATATCAAAAGGCTTCCCATGTACCGATAGAAATTAACTCACGACCGGTGCCATATGCAAACAAAGCTAAATATCTCGGCATGACCCTCGATGCAAATACTGAAGCCGATATGGGCCTACGGTATTCAACTCTGGGGATGTACTAAGCAAACAAACGCAAAATGATGCAGACGTTTCAAAACAAGGTTCTTCGTAGCATCGTAAATGCTTCGTGGTACACCAGAAATGAAGACCTTCACAGAGACCTACAGATGGAATACATCAAAGATGAAATAAAAAAGCATGCCGCCAAACACAAAATAAGGCTCCAGGAACACGGAAACCCATATAATCACCATATGATAGATAACCCTGTCGTTGAAAGAAGACTCCAAAAAACGAGGCCACTTGACCGAGTAAACATACCAAATTAAAATTAGTATTTTAAATAGGTTTAATTAATTATGGTACTAACCATTGGGTCTCACCCCAACAATTGTATAATTAGAAATGTATATAGAAATGTAAATTTGTAAAAATTTGAAAGATAAATTGCTATTTGAGCACAGTCTCAGTTGTAATTAATAAATGGAAAAAAAAATTTCTGTTGTGACTGTGCATAGTTCCTCATAGGTCAACGATGCAGAAGACACTGCCTTACGTATCAACTGTGTGAAGGTATTACACCAGTGATCATTTCCTAAATACCCATTCATAACATTTTCATACAAATTAATAATCAATATATACCTACTAACTCCGAACTTCGTTAATTGAATATTTGCCTAACGCCTAAATCAGCATATCATCCATCTATCCATACATACCTGTATACCGCATGCATTTTCCTTATCAATTAAACAACAAACACACGTATCATACATACGTACGTTGTACACAATGCATTGCCCTCGACATTAAACGACGGCAAGCGTAAAGCCAAACATTATTATTGATGGTTCATGTTACATGCGCTCTGTCAGGTTCATGAACTTGAAATAATAATGCTGACGCGCCGAATGCATATAGGGAATGCAATTTATTGAAAATAATGCTAAATCTAGAAAAATAATGCTGACGCTATAAAGTATGCGAAAGTATTTGGGTTCAATTATCGAAGGTCGGAAAATTGAATGGAAATTGAACGAAAATTGAAACCCTAAAATTTGTATAAAAACCCAATCAATTTCGCTAATAAATTAGATCAGTTTTTACCTTAAACAACGACTTGTCTACTCAATCCTCCGGTCTACAGTGAGTTTGACTTTTACGAGCAACTCGCTCAATTTGAACTCACTGTAGCAGCTCGCTCTATACATAAAGCGGTTCACCGCTTATAGAGGTAAACGACAGCCTAACGGCTAACGTTTCGAAGCTGGCTTAACCAATAACTAAGTATTTCAGTTGAAGTAGGAACGATACGACAAACCCTACAATAGTACTAACGACGATTCCGACAATAACTTTACATGGCAATTCTGGCAGTTTACGTTAACTTACAATAACTTTACCTGGCAATCCTGCCAGTTTTAATCCATGTTGCTATAACTTTACATGGCGATCTTGCTAGACTCGAGCGTTAAATTTAAATTTGGGCAAACTTTGACTCTGCCAATTATTAAAAATTGTCTTAATTAATTTAAAAAAAAAAATTTAATTTAAAAAATTCCACGCACGAGTTATTCGCATTAGGAATAATCGCGGAGGTCAACTCAATCGAAGTGCAATGACCAAGCCTCACTCCGGGGGAACCGCCTTTGTGATCACGGTAATTCAAATTTTAAATGATATTCAACATTAAATATATAATTAATATATATATTTATACATACGTTTATATATGTATTAACAATTCTTTGCAAACTCATGCAAACTATAGTTGTTCCCGAGCACACACACATATCTCGGTGATTCTCATGCAATTGCTTAAAAAAGTGACAAAAAAATTTATATATAAGCTTAGAGAAAGGCATTAACGACCTTAAAAAAAGCCGTTTCAAAATTTTGATAGATTTAAGAATTTTTATTAAGCAAGCACTTAGCAGCACTTCATTTATACATTCTAACCATTTTAGTTCTTAAATATGTTTCATTTTTAAGTTAAAAAAACACACTTGATTATGAAGTAATATGTAAATTGCTTGAGAATTAATTAAAAATTAAAAACATTTCCTTCATCCAGGAAAATGCGCTTTTCTACAAAAGATAACTTAAAAATGAACAACGAAAACGACAACGATAGCGGCAGGGAAACCGACTAATTCGACTACGAGGACGTCATACGCCGATGTACAATAAGGCGAATAAACGAAGTAAATGCCGAGGTGGATCAATTCCCACATCTAGCGGAAATTTTCGCAGCCATCGATAGATGGGATCCAGAAGACAATTAATACCAATCAATACAGCCAAACATATTACAACAATCGCTGCCAAAAGTCAGCAAAATGAAATTTCTAATCGGTCCAGTTCTGTTGCAAGGGCAACCACAGACTCAACTACAAATCCATCCAGAGGCGCCAGAACGACAGGCACAGCAGCGAAAACATCAGATAACCATACTGCAAATGTTGCTGTTGTGTAATTATTATTATCACTAGAATTAATTATTTTTATTTTTACAAAAATATTTAAATAAATAAATTTACAGCTGCATACAATTTATATGACTACAAATAAATTTATTATTATTAATGCTAGAAATACTGGAACTGGAAGAGTTACTTATTGGAGAACACATATTTTCTTTTTTTTTATTCATAGTAATTATTATTAGTATTAACGAATATTCAAAAAAGAATAAAATAGATTTTGAAATTATATACAAAGGTCTTATCAACATGTTAAAAACTAAACAAAAAAAACCATCGTACAAAAATTTCATAGAATTCAAACGACAATACAGACCGAATCCTAATATTTGAATTTCACAATATTTGAAAATTAACACCCCATTGCAATTACGTCTTTTATCTTCCAAATAAAAAATGGTTAACTAAAAACGCTTTATCCAATTACAATTAACTTATACCAAATTTTAAAATGACTTCAATAGGGCCATCTTTAATAAAAGTAAATAAAATAACCTTAGTTTAGGCCATGACGAATAACTTCCAGAAACCAAAATGACTTACAACAACGCAATTCATTCCACTATCATACTACCAGAATGTTGACATAAAATAATTGAGCTAAAAATATGTGACAGTTTCGTGGATGAAGAATATCAAATAAGAAATATTAATATACTCCTGGAACCAAACAGAGTTTTGGCATACATCCCAGAGAAAAATTGTATTCTCCTAAGAAGGAACAAGGATGGCACTACAGCCCAATCGACATCATTTTGCGATCTGTTGTCGAGGGACGTACATCGCATCTGCGGACCATTATCAATTAATAAGTTATACATTACAAAAGAAAAAATTAAAAAACTTGCAGACGGCCGTCGAGAATACAACATACGCGAGTTACAAAAAATCTTAGGAGAAATGTTTAAAACAAGTAATGTAAAGGTGCACCTCATCATTTTGCGATCTGTTGTCGAGGGACGTACATCGCATCTGCGGACCATTATCAATTAATAAGTTATACATTACAAAAGAAAAAATTAAAAAACTTGCAGACGGCCGTCGAGAATACAACATACGCGAGTTACAAAAAATCTTAGGAGAAATGTTTAAAACAAGTAATGTAAAGGTGCACCTCATATATAAATGTATAGAAATTACCGATCCTCATAAAAAGAAACTATTTCTCAACGACTACCACATATTACCAACAAGCGGAAATGCAGGAATAAACCGCATGATCAAGACAAACAAGAAAAAATACTTCTGGAATGGAATGCAGAATGACATAGCTTCCTTTTTAAAGCATTGTCCCATTTGTCAGAAAATTAAATATATTTCACCCAAAAAACAGCCCATGGAAATAACGTCTACCGCCGAATCAAGTTTCGACTAAATCTATCTAGACTTAGTAGGTCCTCTAGACGAATCAGTAAATGGATATAGGTACATACTAACCTTACAAGATGAACTGACCAAATTTACCGAAGCTATTCCACTCGAAAATAAAGAAGAAGCACAGTAGCCAAAGGGCTAGTAGAATGTTTTGTCCTTAAATATGGAGTTCCAAAGACTATAGCCTCTGACCAAGGAACAGAATTTATCAACAAAATTTTCAATGATATGTGAAAAATAGAACAACTACAGTCTACAGCATACCATCACGAAAGTATAGGAGCATTAGAAAATTCCCATAAAGTTCTCGGAGCATACCTCAGAAGCTACGTATCCGAAAAGAATACAGACTGGTGCACTTGGTTACCATATTATGTGTTTTGTTATAACACCGCAGTATATACAGAAACAGGGTATACACCTTTCGAGTTAGTATTCGGAAGACAGTGTACGTTACCCTCAAATTTGACAAAACAGGTGGACCCAAGGTACAATTATGAGGACTACGTAATTGATTTGAAACAAAAACTGCAAATCGCTCATAGGGATGCTAGAGACACACTTTTAGAAAATAAAAATGCTAGGAAAACTGATTCCGATAGGAAAGCTAAAAGTAAACAAACTAGTTTTGAAGTAGGTAGTTTAGTTTTGTTAAGAAACGAAAACAGAAGAAAGTTAGACCCCATTTACATAGGACCATACGAAGTATTGTCCGAAGAGGGCGTGAATTGTGAAATCAAGTACGAAGGGAAACGAATAAAAGTCCATAAAAATCGATTAAAAAAATTTTACGTTTACATATAAAAACAATTTTTGTTTGCATTTAACTGACTTTTCAGTTTTTTTTTCTTGTTATATATAAGTTTAATACGTTTTTTTTAAAAAAAAAAAAAAAAAGTGGAGGGCCCCCGCAAAAAACAAAATATTTATTAAGAATAATCAAAATAAAATATTTATAAGAATAAAAAAGTTTAACCAATACATTTATTAAAAATAATCAAATTAAAACATTTATAAGAATAAAATAGTTTAAACAATACATTTATTAAGAATAATCAAAATAAAATATTTATAAGAATAAAATAGTTTAAACAACACATTTATTAAGAATAATCAAAATAAAATATTTATAAGAATAAAATAGTTTAAACAACACATTTATTAAGAATAATCAAAATAAAATATTTATAAGAATAAAATAGTTTAAACAATACATTTATTAAGAATAATCAAATTAAAACATTTATAAGAATAAAATAGTTTAAACAATACATTTATTAAGAATAATCAAATTAAAATATTTATAAGAATAAAATATTTTAAACAATACATTTATTAAGAATAATCAAATTAAAATATTTATAAGAATAAAATAGTTTAAACAATACATTTATTAAGAATAATAAAAATAAAATATTTATAAGAATAAAATAGTTTAAACAATACATTTATTAAGAATAATCAAATTAAAACATTTATAAGAATAAAATAGTTTAAACAATACATTTATTAAGAATAATCAAATTAAAATATTAATAAGAATAAAATATTTTAAACAATACATGTACTAAGAATAAGTAAATTAAAATATTTAATGCCATAAGAAAATACTTATAAGAAAATTGTATTAATCTCGTACCCCGAGATTTCCCTTTTTTTCCCCAGGAAGGTGGTGTGAAGGGATTACACCAGTGATCATTTCCTTATTACCCATTCATAACATTTTCATACAAATTAATAATCAATATATACCTACTAACTCCAAACTTCGTTAATTGAATATTTGCCTAACGCCTAAATCAGCATATCATCCATCCATCCATACATACCTGTATACCGCATGAATTTTCATTATGAATTAAACAACAAACACACGTATAATACATACGTACGTTGTACACAATGCATTGCCCTTGACATTAAACGACGGCAAGCGTAAAGCCAAACATTATTATTGATGGTTCATGTTACATGCGCTCTGTCAGGTTCATGAACTTGAAATAATAATGCTGACGTATTCGGCACATATAGGGAATGCAATTTATTGAAAATAATGCTGAATCTAGAAAAATAATGCTGACGCAATAAAGTATGCGAGGTGATTTGGGTTCATTTATCGAAGGTCGGAAAATTGAACGAAAATTGAAACCCTAAAATTTGTATAAAAACCCAATAAATTTCGCTAATAAATCTGATCAGTTTTTACATTAAACAACGACTTGTCTACTCAATCCTCCGGTCTACAGTGAGTTTTATTTTTACGAGCAACTCGCTCAATTTGAACTCACTGTAGCAGCTCGCTCTATACATAAAGCGGTTCACCGCTTATAGAGGTAAGCGACAGCCTAACGGCTAACGTTTCGAAGCTGGCTTAACCAATAACTAAGTATTTCAGTTGAAGTTATAGGAACGATACGACGAACCCTACAATAGTACTAACAACGATTCCGACAATAACTTTACATGGCAATTCTGCCAGTTTACGTTAACTTACAACAACTTTACCTGGCAATCCTGCCAGTTTTAATCCACGTTGCTATAACTTTACACTGTTTTGACGATTTTACCGCTGATTCCCATAGCCCGCCAAAATGTGGTGCTCGGGGTGGTATAAATTTGAAATCAATGCCTCTACGGTTACATTCTGCATGAATTTTGTCAGTCGAACGTCGATGATTAAATAACTGATATAGTTCATGTAGTTGATTTTTAGCTCCGATGAAGTTAGTTGCATTATCTGAGAACAGTGTTTGACAATTTCCTCGTCTACACCAAAAGCGTCGTAACGCTCCGATAAAGCCATCTATTGATAGATCCGAGATGACCTCTAAATGAACTGCCTTGGTTGCAAAGCTGCAAAATACCGCAATGTAGGATTTTTGCGGCTTCTTTCCTCGAATTTTAAAATGTGTCCACACTGGTCCACCGAAGTCAAATCCGGTAGTTATAAAAGGACGTCCTGGTTGCACCCTTGATTCCGGCAGTTTGCCCATTAACTGTTTCAATGCAGTTGGGTTTGATTTTTTACATTGAACACAATGATGAATCACACTATTTGCTAGTACCTTACCCTGGACTGGCCAAAACCGATGTCTTGTTATGGGAAGTAATGTTTGCGCTCCTACATGATAATGCTGAATATGCAGCTTGGTAAGTACCAACCGAGTGAATATGTGATCTTTCGGCAAGAGCATTGGATGCCGCGCATCGTACGTGATATTTGCTGCTTGAATGCAACCACCTACTCGCAACAATCCCTTTTCGTCAAGAAAAGGGGTAAGAGCAGATACTCGACTTCGCCTGTTAAGTTCTCGACCATGTTTTAAGTCTTCTATTTTCTCGTTGAAATATATTCCTTGAATTTCTTTACTACTAGAACTACTCCAGCTAAAGTTTCACTACTGCATAAGTAGAAGTGTTTCCTTTTTGTTTCGTCCAACCTAGAATTACTGATGAATCTAAGTACAAATGCAGTTCTTTTGACTAAAAAGGTAAACGAATTCTTGGGGTTTATTTTAAAGATGAAATGTTCTTCTGTTACCGATGCTATAAGAATGCACTTTTGCACCTTCCTCTCAACGAGGCATCGTTCTGATGCGATAAATCTTCCAGGCCATTCTGATGAAGGGAATCGTAGAGAAGAGGGCCATGTAAACCACATGTAGTCCGGCTGCAAATTTCCGTGAGGGATTTCACGTGAAATGTAATCTGCAGGATTCTGTTTAGTATCCACATGTCTCCAATTTTGTATGTTCGTATTTCGTTGAATATGTGAAATTCTGTTCGCTACGAACGTTTGATATGAAGATGACTCGGAGTCGATCCAACTTAGTACAATTTGTGACTCGGTCCAAAAGTATATTTTCAAAATTTATATTCCCAATGTGTCTTTCAAACGACTGGCTATCTGTGTCATTAACCTTGCTGCTTGAAGTTCAAGTCGTGGTATCGTTACAATTTTAGTTGGCGCAACTCTCGATTTTGAACAAAGTAATTTTACTACGTTACCATTTTTGCCTGATGATTTTATATAAATGGCTGAACCATAGGCTCGTTCCGAAGCATCAGAGAATGCATGCAGTTCGATGGTTTGTCTCGGATCATCCGCGCATACATGACTTGGAATCGTTATGTCATCTAAGCGTTTTAAATTTTGTCTGAAGCCTTCCCATTTGGTGTGCAAATTGACAGGGAGAGGCGCGTCCCAGTCTAGATGCAGTTTTCACAGATCTTGAATAAAAATTTTAGCGATAATTACGACTGGACTTAACAAACCAATAGGATCGAAAATATGAGCGACATCGGACAGTACAGTTCGCTTTGAAATTTTGTTCTTAACTTTCTATGCGGTTTGATTGATATTATATCTGGCCTTGGAAGCCAAGTTATGCCAAGTGTTTTAACAGCATGCATCTGACCGTCAGTAATATCTAATTTCAATTCAATGTCATTTTCTGGAACATTTTGCAGTAGGGCGCTGTTCCATTCCAGCTGTGCCAAGCATCTCAATGACTTCAGCTTGCATTTTCATTGCTTCGTCAAGGTTATTGCTTCCGGACATAACATCGTCCACATAGAATTCCCGTTTTGTTATTTTTGCTGCAAGTGGATAAATTTGTTGATTTTGATCCGCCAATGTTTGTAAACATTTAATTGCGAGATACGCCGCTGCCATTGTCCCATAAGTCCATAAGTACTCTAGTTTCTTTTGTGGGTCATCTTTCCACATAATGAGTTGCATGTGGGTGTCTTGATCATGTATGAAAATCTGTCGGTACATCTTTGTAATAGTAGATTCGTCAACAACTTCCATATGACCTAGATCTTTGTACTCAGTCATGAATTCCACATATTGCGCTCGTACAATAGGATCTTTCGATAGTTTTCGTTCGAGTGCATAAAACCGACGTTTCGCCATTTCTTTTGATGACCCAAGAGAGTTAGTACCTTCTTTAAATGCCAATCGTACCACAAAACAACCTTCAGAGTTTCGAAAGGATGTGTCGTTAAACTGTTGTTCACATAGTTGCTCGGTGGGAGAAAGTGTGCTTTCTGTATCAACTGAGTCGGCCATTTCCCATATCATGTTTAAACCGCAGACTTGTTCTCGGACACTTGGTGAATTCTCCACTTTTCCGAGCACAACCCACCCGAAGACAGTGTTCTGCAGCGAAGGGCTATTATACATTGAGCTGAGTGATGCTTGACCAACCATCATCACGTCGTTGTAAAATTCTGCACCAATGAGCATATCGACTTCTTGAGCTCTATAAAAATTGGGGTCGGCAAGTGGACAATTTTGTGGTATGGTCCAGTTGACTGGGTTGATTGTGTGGTTAGGTTGCTTCTGGATGATTGTGTCCATGACAAAAACTTCAACCACTCTTGAATAACTGGTTTGTCGAGACTGAATGTCGACGTTAGTGCGTTTTTGTGCGTTTTGTTTCACACCGCCTATACCGATGATGTTTTAAGGACTGTTGCTTATCGGAAAACCTAGTTTTCTACACATCTACACATCTTAGCAGTTATTAGGTTTACCTGTGGTCCCGATTTCAATAAGACACGGCATTGGATTGATGTACCATGTCTGGTTGTCACATTAATTATTTATTGTTGCTAAAAACACGTATGATTGACGTGTCATTGACGCTGCGACTGCTGACGTTGAGGCTGACGGAGTTGTTGTTTCCCGATGGCTGAATTTGTTGATGTTGCAGGATAGGCTGCTTGCTCCACTCCTGATTGTTGTGTGCGCACCCTGGGTTGGCTGCTATACTTCTGCCCATTGTAAGCATCGTGGAGTAGCGCGTTGTGCTTTGCGCTGCAAATTCGGCAGTTGCCGGCTGAACACTGTTGGGTTGCGTGTTCCTCTCGCAGGCAATTTTTGCATATTTTCCACTCCTTCAGCTTCTTGAGACGAACTAATGGTGACATTTGGAGAAATGTCGGACATCTGAACATATAGTGGCTCTGTCGGCACAGCTTGCACGTCGATGGCCATGTAATTAGATTTTAAGATTTTAGACCAGCTTTCACTGAACTCTTACCTGATGTTCCCGTTGATCCTCCCTTGAAGCCAATAACTTCTAACGACTGGAACCGCTGCTCCAAGAATATTAAAAATTAAATAAATAGTATGGCGTCCATGACTCCACTGATACGCCCATATTTTGTAGTCCAAGGACGCATTTTGTTCAGGTAAAACATCTTTTCAGCATTAAAAATCGTAGTATTATGTACCATTTGCGTGTAGATATCATAAAACTGGCTCCAGTTTAGATAATTCCCATCAAACGTTGGAATGGAAATTTTGGGTAGCTGAAGATTGTTATTGGTATTGGTGTGGAGGTAGGAACCGACACGCTTTCCAGCCTTGTGGATAGTTCAATGAGGATTACGTCGACACTTTCTTCCAATTGATAGTATCGGTCGGTTGAGAGAATATCGGAACGGTTCGGAATCTGGAGCTGCGATTTCCAAAATCGTCATGTTGTTGGAAATAATTTCAGTCCAATAGCCATTAATCTTATCTTTCTTTAGTTGATAGTAGTGCTTGGAATTGGATGTTTGTCATTGTTGGTTAATTCTGTCCATCAGATGCCGCAATTGACTTATGCAAGACTGTTGTCTGTTGACTAAACCACACAGTCGTGTGTCTTCGCTGCTTGGCTTCACTTGTTGCATTGGTTTTGTGGTATTTGATGGCGGAGGATTAACGATCCGTTTCGAAGGATTAAATTCTAGCTGTGGTGTCGTTGCTCCTTGATCGACTGGCAACTTAAAACCTTTGGCTCTCGCAAGGTTTTCAGCTGAAACAGATGCTGATTCATTCGCCTGAAGTTCTTGCAAAGCGGATTCTACTTTTGTTTTGAGTGTGGTATAACCGTGTTTAACACGGTCATAGTACCTAGTACTAAAATATTCAGGGTCGGCATTTGTAGCTTAAAACTCCAGCAAGACGATATGAATGTCCTCAAATGTATAAAATAACTCGTTGAGGTATTGTAGCTTTTTGTTGTAATATGGCACTGTATGGATCCTTGGGATCCTTTGACAAATTCGTGCTCAGCTGAGTCATTGCCTTTGCAACCTCAGTCTCGTTAGCCACCAAATCTTCAAACGAATGCATATTACTATTAGTATTATTATTTTTTCACTACACGCAAACACAATTACGAGCACTAATACAGCTGTGCAGATCTGCAAATCTCGCCGGGGCCTCCAAAATTGTTTGTATTTTAGCGCTGTTGTTACCCGCTTTTTTTACCCGCTTTTTTCTATAAAACGGAAGTACATTCACTCGTTTCTTTTAAGAATATATTTATTTCAAGAGTATATGATAAGTACAATTTATTATATCTTTATTTCAACTTGTAATTGCAAATATTAATACTACTTAGTTACGACAATCACGCACGACCGGACCGGTTGACGAATAAAAAGCAACTCAACTTTATTTCGATAAAATAAATTTAATTAAATTTTGACTACCGTCAACACAGAACAGTGGAATGTGTTGACGGTCGTGGGAAAGCCTGCACGGTCACACCACATTAAACACGCAAGCAAGCAAAATCATAGCAAGCTAAGTAATGATCTCAGCTTACCTACGAGGTGCAATATAGAATTTAGGTGAGTAATCTGACAATAACATCATATAAATAACGGGTGTTTTTTTGGGAGGTTTGTTTTTCCGATAGATGTCGTTTTATTTTATGACAGTTGTTTTGACAGCTCAAAGTGGCATTTCTACTCAGTATTGTTTGGCAAATCATTATGAAAAAAAAAAAAAAAAAAAAAAAAAATGACATTTGTGAAAAATAGTCGTGGTAGCCATATGCCAGAAATTGTGTTTAAATGTTAAATGCCAAAAAATTATCTACCAAATAAAAAAAAATTTTGGTCATTTCATAATTTTATATGTGTTTTATTCAAAAAAAAAATCGGCAACCTCTTAAAAAAACACGTTATATCTAACGGGTGTGTACAAAGAATATGTGCTTGATGTGCACATTATACGGTACAAAGTAATATTACATAATGTTTATTATAAAATACAAAATTCTCCGATTATCTACGTATAAATAATTACAATCAGAATAATACCCGCAATACGCAAACAATCAGGGAATTTTGTCCAGTTAGCTTTTACTTTGATCTAGTTATTGTATTATAAACAATAGGTTATGGGCGTAAAATTAGACATCATATTACTGCAGAATTCAGCTTAATACAATTTTGGCCTAGAATGGTATGAGTTTTATTAAAAAACCTGAATTCGTTTCACATTTAATAATTTTGCAATATTTACATCATATATAAAATGACTTTTGGAAATGCTCTTTCACGCAAGGAAAAAATTAAAGGTCGCGAGAACTTCAAAGATTGGAAATTTTCGTTGCACGCTTTACTTCAATTAGAAGATTTGTGAAATTCAAATGATATGTCTGGTGATATTATATATATTGTGGATGCAAATCAAAAAGCTGAAGCTGTAAGGAAGGATGTGAAGGCTAAGGCCAGATTGATTTTGTCAATTGGACTGGATCACATTCGATCTGCAAAAACAGCAAAGGATGTCTAAGGCCGATTTTGGTCGTAAAAAGCGAATCGGAAAATGAAAAGTGAGTTCATATACGTACGAGGTGTATAGCATACAATTTTATTGTTGTGTGATGCCTTTTTTATCTTTGGCGTTGTGTAACTTTAATGCCAGAATATAGTAGAAAAATTGTCGCTTTTCGCGCGTTCGAGATAGCTGAGTGCTCAGAGATTTTCTCTTTCTCCTCAGTGAAGCGGATTGCGTTCAGTCGAACAATATTCTCCACTATATGTTAGCTCAACAACAAAAACTTTCAAAAAAAAGTCAATTGACAATGTGAAGTGAGAGAGCGAATCCAAACTAATTTTGTCTCAAAAATTGGAGATAATTCTACGATTACACAGCAAGCAATCGTGTTAGAGTTACAGAGGACACGAAGTATACGGAGCCCTCCGCATCTCGAACGCGCCTTTTCATTCCCTAACCCAACTCACAACACGCCTACTCGTGACTAGGCGAGAAGTCTTTAAATGTCAAACAGCTTCTTGCAAACTCAAATTAATTCGGGACCAGTGCTGCTGTAGTTCAATCAGTAATATACTATATCATCGTCCGTACTACTGTACTACCAAAAGCTAGTACTTTATATTTTTTTTATGAAGTAATTAAAAATCGAAACGATCCTATATTTTGTTGTGCAATAGCAAAAAAGGGCAAAAAATCTATTAAAAAATATGTTTGTGCAATAGCAAAAAAGGGCAAAAAATCTATTAAAAAATATTTTTTTTTTTTTTTTTTTTTTTAATATAGAGACTTATTGCCAAGGGATGACTCCCTGAATGACTTACGTCACGGCAATAAGTTGGGCTAAGCCCTTTATTAAATTCAAAATAAAATAAAAATCGAAAGAATGTGATTTACAATATATCACATTCCTCACGTTTGTAGCCGGTTTCAATTTATTTTCTCAGAATTCTCCCTGATTCATTGGAAAAGCAATACGAAAAACGAACACGAATTTAGAACGACGCGAGTCCAAATACTTTTATCAATGAATCATGGTCAGGGAAAACTACAAAAAACCTTGACCAAGAAAATATTACAAATTATAAAAATAATTTAAAAAATACTGATAAACAATTTTTTTTTTTTTTTTTTTTTTTTTTTTTTTTTTTTTTTTTTTTTTTTTTTTTTTTTATATATTAAGAAACAACTTATGAATACTTTAACCATCATCCTTCAAGAACTTGTTAACGGCTAATTTGAACGCCTGCAGATTATAAGATTCTGGAAACACGTGTTCGACCAATTGATTCCACATCGAAGATACTCTAGGAAAAAAGGAGGATTTAAAGTGTTGGGTTCTACATGAAAAAAGTTTTAAGGCAAATCTATGTTGATTGCACCTTAAACGAGTGTTTACGTTACTGAGAAAAGGCCCAGGAACTAGAGAACGGGTTTCTAAAGAACATTTACCGTTGTAAAATTTATAGAAAACAGATAAAGCTCCTACATTTCGTCTGTGCTCCAAAGTATCAAGAGACGAAGTAATGGTTACATCGTTTATCAAACGGATAACTCTATTCTGAACACCATCAAGATGAACCAAATGCGATCTTGGAGCACCACCCCACACATATGAATTAAATTCTAAAATTGGTCTAACATAAGATTTATATAATCTTAACACTTCAGAGGGAGTGAAGTAGAAGTTACAACGTCTTATGAAGCCTAAACATTGGCTAGCTCTTTTTGAAATTTCATAAATATGTTCTTTCCAAGAAAGATCACTTGATACTTTTAAACCTAACAACTTAAGTGAATCAGATCTCGCAATAGAGGTACCATTAATAACAGGAGGAACATAATGTTGAGTTGTCTTCTGAGAAAAAAGGCAAGACTGGAATTTATTTGGGTTAAATTCTACTCTGTTAGAAATGCCCCAATCAAGAATGATTTGAATATTAGACAGAATAGTCAAATTCATTTTTTCACGCGAACCATTCAAGCGAGAATTGCATTCTTTTTGATTGTCAAACTCAATGGAGGCCGATAGTGTTGTATCATCAGCAAATGAATGGATATCACAGGTTGTAGAAGACAATAGGTCGTTGATATATATCAAGAAGAGCGTGGGAGACAAGGATGATCCTTGAGGCACGCCAGCATTGATCCCATGTGAATCTGAAGATATACCATTTAATACAACTTTTATTTTACGGTTCCATAAATAATTCTCAATCCATGTAATGAGAGAGGAGTGTAAATTCAGCGCACGAATCTTATTAATAAGACAATCATGCCATACTCTATCAAAAGCTTTAGCAATATCTAAGGAAACAACGCTTGATTCACCTAGGTTTTCAATGCTTCGCTCCAAACAATGAGTCATGCACGTCATTAGTTCGCCTGAAGATCGATTTTTACGAAATCCATACTGAACATCGGATAAAAGAACATTCGAATCCAGATAGTTCATTAGTCTGAAATTAACGATAGATTCCATTACCTTCGATAGAACCGACAACAAAGCAATAGGTCGGTAGTTCGTAGGTGCCGATTTATCACCTTTTTTCGGAACGGGTTGAATATTTGCTATTTTCCAAAGTGATGGAAAAACACCTGTCTTCATTGAGAGATGAAACAATTTGCTAAGCGGTTTTGCCAAAGTATGATGACAACTTTTCAATACTAATGGCGGAATACCGTCGGGGCCAGTCGCTTTATTGGGGTCAAGTTCTTTCAGAATCTTTGAAACAACCCGTTTCCGAAAATAGATTTTAGACATACCTGGGCCTAGATTCGGGAGAATTGGGGGGCTTTGATTAGTTAAAGGAAGAGTAGACGCACCCGCGAAATGAGAAGCTAAGAGATTAGCTTTCTCAATATTAGTTCTATAATGAATTCCATTATGAAATAAAGAAGGAATAGACGAAGTATTGTCTGCAAAGTTTCTTTTAACCAATGCAGCAAACGACCAAAAGCTTCGACTGTTTGAATCAGAATCCAATATTTTTCGCATTCTATCTCGAATCTTAAGGTCATATATTATTTTGGACCTTTTCAATATAGCGTTTGATCTGTTTCTAGCTATTCGAAACTTTACAAGGTTTTCTTCAGAAGTGCAATTAACGTAGTCCAAATGGGCTGCTTTTTTACACGCGACTGCTGACCTGCAATGTTCGTTAAACCATTTATTTTTATGAGTATTTTTCTTTTTAAATGAAGAAGGAATGCAATTTTTCATTCCTAGCAAATAAAAAAAAAAAATACTTGCTGATTACCCGGCGTTGCCCAAGTATAATGATATCTGTCTATAAGGTAAAATTGCAGTTTTTATTAACAAAATTTATTTTAAAAAATATAAAATATAAATTATAGTATATATTTAAAATTATAACCATAATATTCAAATTATAAAATAAAATTAAAAAACCTACATAATATTAATTTAAAACAAAACTTGGTTATTTTCTTGGAGCAAGCAAAATAAAGCTGTCCGCGGGAAAAACATGACGATCTCAAATTTATACTCCGCAGTTAATAAACTGTCCGACTTATTGATCGCCATCGAAAACGCAAGTTTTACTCGAAATTGCAATATCTTAAATTTAAAAGGTAAATTTGTCGAAATGAATGCTATTCGTGGGATAAAAACTGTTTCACACTGTCCCTTTTCTGTCAAGATAGTCGTTTCAATTATATTGCCCAGCATCTCTTTTACGCACAGTCTTGTGCAGTTGCAAAGTTTTGGCGAGTCGAGATTCCGTAGTAAAATAATTGGAGATCCCACTGTAAGACGATGTGGTGGCAATCCAGTGGAATCAAGGGAGTTTAAGAACTCAGTTAGATCATTAACTTCCTCATAGTATCTACAACGGTATCGATACACTTATATTCAGTGACTGCGCCTATTAACATGGCAAGTATTTGATTGTTTACAGCGAGAATGGCCCCTTCTCGCAACCGGTTCAAAATGTGATAGTTTTGAGAGACAGACGGATAAATGGAATTTAGTAGTTCTGCGTCAGATTTCAAAAGTCGATGTCAATTTAATATTACCATAAAACATGGCTACTAAACTACCTTTTCCAATTTGAAGTAGGGGGCAATGTCCTGACACCAAATTCGTCGCCGAGTAACATTCTAAATACCACTATTCATCTCAGCGACTCCAAAAACCATAGAATCGACACTAATATTGGTACCCCTCCCCCCTCAATCGGTTATCGACCCCATCCCCCTAGAGCTGTCTTACCATCACCATTCAACTCAGCGACCCCAAAGACCATAGAATCAACACTAATATCGATCACACCCCCCTTCAGTTATAGACCCCATCCCCCTAGAGTGGTCTTACCATCGCCATTTAACTCAGAGCGGCCCCGAAAACGATAAAATCAACACTAATATCGGCCTCCCCCAACCTCAATTATCGACCCCATCCCCCTAGAGATGTCTTACCATCATCATTCAACTCAGCGACCACGAAAACCATAGAATCGACGCTAGTATCGGTCACCCCCTTCAGTTATCGCCCCATCCCGCTAGAGCTGTCTTACCATCTCCATTCAACTCAGCGACCCCGAAAACCATAGAATCACCATTCAACTCAGCGGCCTCAAAAACCATAGAATCTACACTGATATCGTTCATACCCCCTTCAGTTATAGACCCCATCCCCGTAGAGCTGTTTTACCATCACCATTAAACTCAGCGACCCCGAAACATAGAATAAACATTAATATAGGTCACCCCCCCCCCTTCAGTTATCGCCCCATCCCGCTAGAGCTGTCTTACCATCTCCATTCAACTCAGCGACCCCGAAAACCATAGAATCACCATTCAACTCAGCGGCCTCAAAAACCATAGAATCTACACTGATATCGTTCATACCCCCTTCAGTTATAGACCCCATCCCCGTAGAGCTGTTTTACCATCACCATTAAACTCAGCGACCCCGAAACATAGAATAAACATTAATATAGGTCACCCCCCCCCAGTTATCGACCCCATCCCCCTAGAGCTGTCTTACCATCACCATTCAACTCAGCGACCCAAAAAAAAAATCAACACTAATATCGATCACCCACCCCCGTGCGGGGATACATATCTCACCCATAAGAGTGTACTACCTATTCGTCTCGGCGATACTGAAAACGGTGGGTCTGACACTAATATCGGCTGCCACGCCTCACCAAACAAAAAAAAGTGCTATCCCCCACCACCTATATTTGATTCCAGATAGTAACTAATATGTATACCAAGTTTGGTTTAAATTGGTCAAAGCATTCCTGAGTTAGTTAGGCACAAATATACAAATACAGAGTGGAAGAGGTTTCGGAAGCATCAAGGCTCAGGAAAATCCTCTTAACTAATCCAATAATGCCGAGCTGTTTGAAAAAAAAAAAACTAATGGCTCGTGAACTACTTCTAGCGAAGAATCGCTAAATCTGCTTCTAGATACCCATTTCCCAGATAGCTCCCACACTACCTACAACACTGATCTAAATAGATCAATTAGGTATAATACCATCTCTCGAGATATAACTGATAAGGACAAATTGCTTTGGGCACTACATAGCTTCAAACCATATAAATCTGCTGGACCAGACGGCATAATTCCATCCGAACTGCAAAGGACTTCGGACATCATCCTTCCTTTGCTTGAGACAATCTTCAAAAGTTGTCTTAATCTGGTTAATATTCCAGTCATATGGAGAGAAGTGAAAGTGGTCTTAATTCCAAAAGCATGCAAATGTTCCCACGTCAGTCCAAAAGACCTCAGACCCATTAGCCTTTCGTCATTCCTTTTAAAAACATTAGAAAGACTGATCGAAATCCACCTTTGTACTAGTATTGACAAAATACTTCTGTCCGTCGATCAACACGCGTATCTATAGAAACAGCTCTGCATACGATAGTAAGTTCCATTGAAAACTCCCTTCATTACAAGGAATACTCAATGATGGTTTTCCTGGACATAGAAGGCGCTTTCAACAAAGTCAAAACATCTGCGATCATGGATGCGCTGTCGAATTTGGGTGTGAACGACTCACTGGGTAAACTGGTTGATCTTCTACTCACAAGTAGGATCATAAATTCAAGACTTGGTTTGTCGTCTGCCAAAAGATTTGTCAGAAGAGGCACCCCGCAAGGAGGTGTCCTGTCCCCACTTCTTTGGAACCTGGCGGTGAGTGCTGGTTTGCCTTAGGGGGAGGGCTGCGGAGTGATCGCCTATGCGGACGACGTTGCCATAGCCGTCTCAGGAAAGCACCCACACACCTTGAAATAACTTTTGCAGAATAAGCTAATAAGCTCGGCAGATCATTGTGGTCTAGGGGTAAACCCCCAAAAAACCGAACTTGTCCTTGTTACGAGGAAGTAAAAAATCGCACTCGTCAATCCTCCGTCCATCAAGGGCACAAGCTTGACTTTCTCCGATTTTATTCTGGATTTTATTCTTGGTCTTATTCTGGACAGGAATCTGAGCTGGAAACCCAAAATACAAGAAAGAGTCCGTAAAGCCACAGTGACACTCTTCTCAAGCATAAAAGCCATAAGAAGTAAATGGGGTCTTCACCCGCATATCACACATTGGCGGTACACAGCAGTAGTCAGATCTATTCTGCTATACGGTGTGGCTGTTCGGTGGACTGCATTAGATAAAGCGATCAATCGCGACAAACTATGAAGAGTCCAAAGATCAGCTTGTCTTTGTGTGAGTGGAGCACTTCGTACAACTCCTTCTGCTGCACTGGACATTCTGCGCAACCTTGCTCCACTTGACATCTTCAGCAGACAACTGGCTGCAAGCGCGGCTACTTGCCGTGAATAATTTCAGCCACTCTTCTATCCTGAATTCAGCTAGTACTCCACTTGTCAACTTAGACTACACTATTCCGCAGCTCCACTTCAACAAAAACTTCCAGGTTACCATCCCCTCCAGGTCTTCTTGGGAGGAAGGCATCTATTTGGAAAATGAAGGAATTCACTTCTACACAGACGGGTCGAAAACTTATGAGGGGGTTGGCGGAGGTGTCTTTAAAAAAAAAAAAAAAAACTAAATCTAAGTCTCTCTTTCCGTCTTCCTGATCACTGTAGTGTTTTCCAAGCGGAAATCATGGCTATTAAGGAAGCCTTGTCTTGGCTGAAGAGTAATGTCATATCTGTTAAGGAAATGCACATTTTCTCGGATAGCCAGGCTGCGCTAAAGTCCATGGAATCAGTCTCTACAAATTCCATTCTGGCCTGGAATTGCCGATCGTCTCTTGAGGAGATGACAGAGCATTTCAACATTCACCTGTGATGGGTGCTGGGGCATAGGGACATTCCTGGTAATTGTATGGCTGATGAACTCGCCAATCATGTAACCACACTACCCCTATTGCCTGAATACGGTTCACTAGGCATGCCGATCGCTACGTGCAAACTCATGTTTAAACGGGATGCTATAATAAAAACTAATTATAGATGGTCAAACGGTACAACTTGCATACCAACGAAGCAGATCTGGCCCAAGCTAGATCCGAAACGCTCCAAGTGATTCTTGGACAAGATAGCGGGATTGCGAGAGGCATAACTTACCAATGCCTTTTGAGCTCTTGTACCCAAACGAATTGTTCCATTATTATTGCAGAATGGAGACAAACTAAGAAGATGGCTCGAACCACGTAGTTCACGCTCAGTGATCTTATCTCGTTCGGAGAGGCATCTTGCTGAATCTTTCTGAACAGCCAGTCTTAAGCCCGATTGAACTGGGTTGGAGTAATAAAGGCTTCTTTCTCGGAAGGCATCTTGCGAAAAACATCTTTCAGACGAAGAAGAAAAGCGATGATCCTGACAGAAGAACTCCAACTTACCTTGAACCTTACCTTTAAGTCTTTATAAACGCAGTACGAAACGCTTGACTGATCGGAAAGAAGCAAAAGAAAAGCATCATTATCTTCTGGAATAACTTCAGATTCGAAGACTTTGTTTCTTGTGATTGGCCAGTCTTTCCTTTGTTCTTTGAGAAAGGTAGGTCTTTCATACCATCCTCATTTAGAATCTTCAAAAGACGAATCACTCCATATATTTGCATCATTAGCAACATTGTCGGCTGACCATTGACGGGAAGTAGTGGAATCTAAAATTTATCCCACTCTTGTTGCAAAAAACGAGGGGGATTTGTACTTGGTAGAGCATATCCAAGAGAGCACAGTTTTAGAGTCCGAAAGAAAAATCGTTGTATGGGCAACGTATGCGACTGCTTGATCGTAGTTGCTAATCGAACATCAAGAACTGCTGCTTGCAGCTCTAAACGAGGCACAGATTTTAACTGGGGCAACCTTTGCCTTTGCCATAACCAGAGAACACTTCGCACCTACTTCTTTTTGAAAGCTGAAGAATGCTACGGCTGCAAAGGCCTTTTTCGAGGCGTCAGTAAAAATAACAAGGCTTACCTGTGGAATCGATGAGGTCCATAAGTACCAGCGATGTATCTCTATTTTATCAATATTGCCATATCTCTTGCAGCAAAATGCGTCCACGAATAACGAAATGAGAAACCAGACCAAGTGGATCAAAAATTCTCATAATACAGGGTGACTGACACGAAGTGTTACCAAAACAAAACATCACAGAAGTTTTATTTTATGATGAATTTTATTGAATCAAAGTCAAAAATCTTCAAAAATATTTTCGAATTGCATTAACAGTTTTCAGTTTGGCCACCCTTAGCCGCGATTATGGCCTTCAAACGGCCGACAAAGCTATTGCATGCAGCATGAAAGTGGCTCTGTGGTATTTTGGCCCATTCACGGCGAAGCGCTTGCTTGAGATGATCGACACTTTGGTATTTTTTGTCCCAACCTTGCTCTTCAAAATACCCCAAACCGAGAAATCTAGCGAATTTGCATCCGGTGAATTTGGTGGCCAATGGGCAGTGGAAATGAACCGCGAAACGTTGTTTCTCATTCAATCTTGATTGACGTGCGCTTTATGATTCGGCGCCAAGTCCTGTTAAAATGTCCAGGCCGGAATGTTTTTGTGACCAAGGCTTCAACGCTGCCTCCAACACATAATCCCGACAAATTTGAGCATTTATCTTGATGCAACGGTCCAAAAAAACGAGCGGTGAACGGCTTTCGGCCGTTACGGTGGCCCAAACCATCACCATCGGCGGCGCTTGGTTTCGAGTGGCAATCCGTTGGTCCAAATTTTCAGTAGAACGGCCAGGCAAGTAAATTCGGTCATTTTGCTTGTTCACATATTGCTCAATAACGAACGGTGACTCATCGGAGAAAACCAAATTCGGCAAATCGCCACTTTCGTCTAAGCGTAACAACTCCTTAGCTCTCTCCACTCTAACTTTTTTTAAGCATCGGTGAGACCATGCGTTTTTCAAGGCCTTTAGTCCAAGAAGATCTTTCAATATCTGCTGCATCCGAAATGGTGCGACACACAAACATTTTATTCACATGCAGATGTTTTAACTGGTTAACAATCTGCGGCTGTGGTTTTTCAGCCAAATATAGAGCAATCACACTATTATGCTTGAATTCCATTGCGGATAACTTTTTTCTGAATATTCCCCACTAAAATGCTTTAGTACGCTTGTAAACCGGTAGCTCTGAGAATTTTCCTCCTCGTCGCATCAGCATACGTTTGGTTATCAAAGACATCATCGAATAAGAGTTTGTAGAACAATTTATCACGCGTTGGGTGCCAATACATCCCCAGAATGTAAGAGGTGACCACATCGCATTCGTTTGGATTCACGCTAACCAGGCTTGGATTCGCATGACTTTCAGGTATTTGCGACAGAATTCACGGCAGTTTGACTGCACCCCGATAAAATCGAAGCTCATGGATTAGCAGATTCCAATAGCTGATTAAGTTATATCGACGGCAGCTTGCGCAGAGTCATGGCTCTTGAAATAATCATCGACATATGTTCGCTTTGTTACCATCAACTGCTTCTGGGAAATCATCTCGAAAAAGGTTAGCGTGATGATTTTAACGAACTGAGAGCATGAAGGAGATGATCTTGGCCCAAATATCATCACTTTCATTGTGTAGACTGAAGGTTCTCTGGAACAATCACCGTCGCACCACAAAATAAGTTGACATTGCTGATCTGCTTCTATCACCCTGATTTGATGGAATATTTCTTTCATGTCAGCGAAACGCGAAACTTGAAGAGACCCGCATGTAAGGACACTAGATTGTCTGGACCCTTAAGCAAATAAGTGTAAAGCGTTCACCTTGGCTGCTACGTCTGATACTAACCTTAGCTTCGGCGGCCATTTATTTTGATTTTCAACGATTTGGAGCATACCAAACATACTCCTATTGCTGATTTAACTCTTCTACTGAAGCCATCCTAGCATAGCTCTTTCATAATAGCCCTGCGATGTCTATTTGTCCACTCACGCAAATCAGGTTTCTTGTGTAGTGACTTTTCTGAGCTTACAAGGGGCTTTAAAGCCATTGGATAACTATCTGGTAATTAAACAACATCCGAAACCCTAAGCAAACCTATTTCATAGCGACTGTAGCTCGTCGATCTTCTTTGCTAACGAAATCGCCTTTCGGTGTTTTAACCCCAAATTCCACTGTGGTAAAAGGGCACTTAACAAGCTCAAGCAAATCACCCTTCTGTTTAATAGCATCATGAAACATAAAAAATACACTGTTAGTTTACGTGCTTGGTGGGCGCAGGACACGCTGACCGACGGAAAACCTTCCCGTAAACAATCCAAGCTAGCAATGTTTTAATAGGACAAGGATCTTCATCATTACCGTGGTCTTCTTTGGTTACCAAAAGGTATTTGGCCTGGTCCACACCAACTAAAATTTTCGGTTTTGCGTTCACCTGGTCTAACAATAGGAGACCACGGTGGCGGTGTAAGCATTTTTAAGCAAATGCCGATCTCGCTTGGTTGAGCTGGAAATTGTTAGACAAGTTCGCATCGAGTCTTCCTGGCGTGACACTACTTGAGTTCACTGCAAAGTGAGTTCATCTGGTGTTCCTTCTAATGCAAGTTTGTCGAAAATATCTTTTTCTACCATAGTATGCGAAGAACCATCATCCAGAAATGCATACGTGTATATTACTTTCTTGTCTGACCCATGTATTCGTATAGGAACCACTTTAAATAAGGCCGGCGCTTTCATGCGTAAATGTCAAGAATTAAAGTTTAGCTGCGGAATGTACGCTGCTACGGATACATTTAAATCCTTTTTATTTATCACTTGATGAAGAAGTGGGTTATGACGGGCAGAACAATTACTCACACCACAAGTATTCTTCTTGGCACATGCTCTCCAATCGTGCTTTAAATGATCCAAGCAGAAAAACATATCATCTTGTCCCGAGCGTATTGCAACCTTTGTGCTCAAAGCACTAATATAATGTATGTTGGTTCTTGTTACATTTGATACAGACCGCTGATCTCTCGGAAACACTTATTGGTTGATGAGAATGCACGAGTTGAAAGGTTGTCTGTATCCCATGACCTCTTGGTGAAACAATTTCAAAAGGCTTTAAAAGATCTGGAGGCAAATCAACACTTTCGAAAAGAAAATCCAAAAAGTCTTTTAACTTTTAACAAAACTCGTTCAAGCGAAGCCTGCTTGCGACGCCAGTCCTGATATAAGCCCGCTCCCAATTTGCAGGCAAGGTCAGTTAAGACATAGCCATTATACATATCTTGATCACAACTCATCGACCTTAAATCTGCCACAAAACCATTAACCTTTACAGACCATACTTGCAGGTTGGGTTAGGGTCACTTTCCGTTTCCGTCAAATCTGCCTTCTGTAGTCGTATATTTAAGCACTTCTTCAAAATAAAGGTACTCTTGTTTATTTCCTCCGGAAAAACTTGGTAATTTCTGAACGTTCCCTCGATTAAGCGAAACCAATAAACTTTGCATGTCAGCTTGCCGAAGAGACGAAGAAAAACCTGTATCGTCTTGGCGAATGGGTGTGGATTGGCTTTGGTGGTTCATAGTTCCAAAAAGGTCTTGATGATTTTCTTGGATTTTACGAATCAGCTCTAACCTTTGGTTTGAACCAACGGCAAATAATTGTCCATTATCCATTAGATGCACCGGCGGAGGAAGTCGATGGAACATTATTCTCGCACTTTTTGGCTAATTTTTTCTTCTAATTCCATACGCATTGCGTTCAATTCCACTTCCTTTTGTGCAACTGTAGCTTGAGCTTCGAAGAGTCGACATCACCCTCTTGCCCATTCTGTTCAGCAGGAAGTTTTCTTTTATCGGAATTAATTTCCTTGCAATCGTTTCGCTTGCAATATCATGGGTCAGCAGTGCTGTACAAGTCTGGATTAAATTTGGCGCAGTCATAGTGCCACCAACGACTGCACTTATCGCACTGGACCATGTGGTCATCGTCAGCAATTTTGCACTTTTCACTTGTGCAATTAAAATCTGTCCTCTCCATTCCGTCGAAGAATCGAAATACTTTTTAAGAACAAAATAAAATAATATTGTTGCCTGGTTGAGCGTCGCCTGAAGTGTTTGAAAAATAAACATCTATGCGCGAACAATTGATCTATTTAATTTTCTAAAAATATATCTTTTAAATTATTACACAAATTAATTTATTCCTTACCATACTAACGTTCGTGCAACGAATCAATTTCTAACAAATCGAATGCCCGACACTCAAGCAGAGAATTACTTTTGAAGTGCGCACATGTTGTTGCACTGCTTTCTCCTTCGTAAACAAATATTGACCACAAGTTTTGAAATTGTAGTCACAATAGTGGGGCACTTTGATCGCCGTGCTGAAGGGATTTTTGCACGAACGTAAGAAAATTAACCCTTTTCCGGCTATCAAAGCGTTATTAAAAAATTAGCCCTTTTACGTTTTTACAATTCAAGTAAGTAATGAAAAATTCAGCATTTATTCTGGCTCGATGACACCATTCATTTGCAACCGATAGACCAAGGCCAAACGAATGAAAAAACTATTTGTTTAAACCTAAAACCATTCATTTGCAACCGAATGAAAAAATCATTTGTTCAAACGTAAAACCATTCGAACATTTCCATCCGATAGTCCAAAGTTAAACTTTAAATAACAAATTTTTACAGAGCAGCCATCACCAAAGGTTAGAGTGCAGCAGTGAACGCACATGCACAAAACTACAATCATTCAGTCAAAGCTTAAGTAAAAAAAACAGGACTATCAATAGTAAAACATTTGAATGTTTTTTTTTTCATTCGATTGTTTTGAACGAATGTTTTCTGAAAAATGTATCTGAACAATAGCTGCATTTTTAATTGCCGAGCGAATTCCGAATTCGAATGTCAAAACCAGCCAAACAGCAGGTTTTCACAATTCCAAAGAAGGAATTCGACAGTGCAATTGTTGTTGTTCCTCGGCAAATAAAATACGGCTATTTTAATTTTGTTCAATGAGGCTGTTCCGAACAGTTCAGAACAAAAATAACAGGTTTTCGTATTCAATGAGAAAAATGTCTGTCTGAAACCGTTCTACTTTGTGTTCAATGATTCTGATCTGGACCTACTCTTGAGGTAGAACAGATTTGTGAGAAACGTCAAAATCAGCCGTAATTGCAAATTTCATGCTTTCTACTCGGCGTTGCTGAAACTTGTATCACTTGAAAAACATTGTTCTTTTTAATTAATATTTCACGATTGCTCTTACACCTCAGTCAAAACTAAAATATACTATCCGTTAATAGAAAATGAAGTCATTTTTAACATATGGTTGTTATTTTCTGTTCTTACTAGATTTGACAAAATTCACAAATTTGTGCTGTTACGTTCTGCCTTTTTTCTCATTGAACAAAATTTTTGATAACTATCGAATAAATTAACACTTTGCAACTGTCGAGTAAGTCGATAGTTTTTATTCGATAGTTTCCAACGCTCATTGGAATTGCTAATTGCGGTTTCCGTCATCGGAGGCAATTGCTATATTGCTTTGAACAAATGCTATATTGCTTTCAACAAAAAAATAAAAATTACAACACAAACACATTGGATAGATCAGAAAAGTTTTAACGATAACCAAAAAAAATTTTTTGGTTAAGAAATATTTAACCAAATTTTTAGTTATAATTCCCACCACCAGAGTCGACTTTTAAAAATTATATATGGATAAGTTGGCAAACACATGAAAAAAAAATTGACCAATTGATTTTGTTAGTTTTTGCTTTTGCTTTGATCAGCCGATAACCACAAAAAATACCTAACTCATTTTTGCTATATTGCTTTCAACAAAATGAGTTCGGTATTTTTTGTTTTTAACGGCTGATCAAAGCAACAGCAAAAACTAACCAATTTTTTGTTTCATGTGTTTGCCAACTTATCCATATATAATTTTTAAAAGTCGACTCTGGTGGTGGGAATTATAAATAAAAATTTGGTTAAATATTTCTTAACCACAAATTTTTTTTGGTTAACGCTAAAACATTTTCTGGTCTATCCAATGTGTTGTTGTAATTTTTATTTTTTTGTTGAAACTTGAAAGCAATATAGCAAATGTTGAAAATCCAATAGTCTTTTCATTTATTTGTTGAAATAATTCTACATATAATGACAAGCTGTGCTTTAGATGGAGTTAAAGCAGTCTTATATAATAAAAACTGCTTATTTACAAAAGAACAAGAAGTGCACAAGGTATTATAATTTTATAATTAAAAAGTAAAACTTACTGCTGATATAATTTTTTCAGGTATTAAATGAAGTTTTTTCCAGGTTTAGGCCTAGTGAGGTATTTTTGTCATTTAATGGTGGAAAGGACTGTACAGTTCTATTGGATTTAGTCAGTAATTATTTCAAAAAACAAAATAAAACAAATCCTTGCGTTATTCCCCTTATTTACATACAACCTCTTAACCCATTTCAAGAAGTTGAATACTTTGTCAGCGAATGCGTTAAAGTCTACAATGTGGATATAACCAAAAAGCAAGGCAATTTGAAAAATATATTGCAAGAAATATGCAATGAGAGGCCACAATTAAAAGCAGTAATCATGGGCTGTCGCAGAACAGATCCACATTGCGCCGAATTACAAATAATGCAGGTAAAACTATTAGTACTTTTTAGATTTTCACTGTCCTCATTATATCTTTTAAAGAAAACAGATTCTGACTGGCCGCCTTTGCTACGAATAAACCCAATATTAGATTGGACTTGCAAAGACATATGGGAGTACATACGAGAAAAGCATATATTATATTGCAGTCTATACGACGATGGTTACTCTTCTCTGGGTGACAAAACAAATACGCGCAAAAACCCTCATTTACTGTATGTTAATTCAAAAACGGGTATTTCTTACTATGGGCAGGCTTCAGATTTAGTAGACGAGAAGCTCGAACGCGCTGGGCGCTTTTAATGGAAACTAATTTAAATTATATTTAGCTTATAAAACACCCTTTTATTTTTAATTTTATTATAATCAAGATCGTCAAGTTTGCGGCGGGGGTATGTCTGAAGCCCGATGTTGGTCGCAAAAAGCGTACCCGGCTGAAAATTGAGTTCCACTCCCGCAGAACCACAACTTTGTGGTGTAAGTAGGTGTTGTGTGTTATGCCTTATTTTTTAAGAAAAATTGGCGCAAATTGATTTTTTTGGCTGTCAAGTTGTTCGTCTTTCAAAAAAAAAAAAAACCAATCTACGGTAGATCGGATTTCCCCTCTAACAGATCTTGATATTTTGTGAGATTTACCACTATTCATTTCGTGTATTTACACGAGTTATTTTATTCCCGGATTTTTTTTTTTGGCGTTAATTTTGGTATTTTTTTACACCAAAATTTTTTGGTTTTTTCGGATTCTTTGCACTCACACAAACGAAAATGAATAAGAAAAATTCTCAAGTACATATTTTTTCATTTTGTTTTTCTTGTCAGTTTTAATTTGCCTTTTGTTGGTGTTGGTGGTCGTGTATATAGGCGCAAAAGTGTATAAAAAACAACCCATAAAAATTAATATTTTTCATCTAAATTCTCTAATCGCAGAAATTGATATGGGAGCCCCTCGATCCTGGGTAATTTTTTTTTATTGTAGGAGAAAATCATCGGAAGAGACATTTGACATCAGATGTCAAATTTGAAAATGTTCAGATCATTTTATTCTGAGAACTTAGAGCACGCTCATACTCTTAGCAAATAAGAAACACGAGCATTTTTCTTGAGAACTCTGACTGATCTGAACTAATTTATGAAAACGCCAAATGACAGAATATTGTGAAAACTTGTTGTTCTATCTGTAAGTTGATATCAATAAAAATACAATTCAGTAAATAAGTAAACTAATACAAGCCTCGGATACGTATCGAATTTATCAACATTGACCTTTAGCCCACGGAAAAGGACACGATTTGGAACTTGGGACATTCGCACGCTCGTCAAGACAACAACGCTTGCTTTCTTGATTTCTTGATTTCTACTCTCTATAGCCGCGAGAAGATCGTTACAGGACTGGCGAGCAATATCTGATAGAATTATTATTGCAAGATTTAAATCTGCTGTTCGACAGGTCGTGTTTGTTCAAGTTCAAGTTGGGGCAACGATTCTTGCGTTTGTCCCAAGAAAGGAATGATAATGCAATTGCAAAGGTTTCTTGTGCAATCTATGCTTGAAATTCCTGTATACTATCGTCCGTGTAATTTGTGACAATGACGGGTTTTCGTATTTTTCACAACAGAACAACACACTTAACACAGAATAAAACAAATCTTATGAGCGTATTAATGATTATGATTATTGAATTTTTAATATCTACTGTATTTCACCAAATATTTCAATGATTTTAATCGCTAGTGCGTTCTGCTCTTCTTTTTCGTGTCGCCCGTCTCGTGGTCAAAACAGAAGGGAGAGAAGTTTGTTGCAGTTTTAGGTGTACCTGAAGTTGTTGCTGCTGAGTGCTAAACTGCACTTCAATTTTCGTAATGAGGTTCGATCGATGAGTGAACCGAACATTCCGCCCCCCTTTAACTACTTTCAACATTATGACTGTTGCCTGGTTTGAGGTCGAGCGAAGTGGCATCCGAGGGCGGTTCCAATCGGTCTATATCCGATACGTGATCAGCTTCTGGTAGTATGCAGAGTTTGCTTATTGGTCGCTTCATCTCACCATTTTTTGTCTTCACTGTGACAACTCTGATGAGCCCGTCACCTCCAGGATGTGTTTTGATGATTTTGCCTAGCAACCATTGACTTGGTGGTGAGTTGTTGTCCTTGATGACGACTACGTCGTCAACTCTTGCTGGCGCTTCCTTCAAATGCCATTTGTGTCGCTCTTGGAGCGATGTTAGATACTCGATGTTCCATCTGCGCTAGAAATGTTGTTGGATTTGCTGCAACATTTGCCATCGCGTTAGATGTGACTGTTTTAGATGTGATGTCGGCTTCTGGTATCTTGGTGGCGGCATGACCGATCAGGAAGTGTGATGGAGTCAGAATGTCGATGTCATCTGACTGGAGCGAGCACAGCGGACGGGAATTTAAAAAGGCTTCAATTTCTGCTAAGAGTGTGTACATTTCTTCTAACGTCAATATTGATTTCCCGATCACCCGCTTCAGATGGAATTTTGTGGATTTGATGCCTGCTTCCCAAATACCGCCGAAATGTGGGGCGCTGGGCGGATTGAAGTGCCACGTTATGCGTTGTCTGAACGAATATTCAGATATGGAGTTTGAGCCCTTGATCATTTTGTTGAATTGTGATCGCAAATGATTGTCAGCTCCGATGAAGTTTGTGCCATTATCGCTGTAAATTTTTGCATACTCCTCGACGTGCAATGAATCTCTTGAGACTGCCAAAGAATGCGTCACTTGTCAAATCAGTGGCGAGTTCCAGGTGAATTGCCTTGGTGCTCAGCCAGATGAACAGGCATATATACGCCTTGTATGTCTTTTGCCCTCTTCCTTTGACCAAGTGAATCAGGAGTGGTCCAGCATAGTCTATGCCCGTGGCTAGGAATGGTCGGACAAGTTCGACTCGACAGCGTGGCAGATTGCCCAATAATTGGGTTTGTAATTGCGCTCTGAACCTTGAGCAAGTGACACACTTTCTAATGACCTGCTTGACCTTGCTTTTTCCTCCTGGTATCCATACCTTGCTTGGCTAATGACAGAGAGGCACCTGATTGCTTGTTATCCGCGTGAACTTCTTTGAGAAGCATTGAGGCTATTTTGGACCTCGGATGAAGAATGATTGGATGCTTGGTCGAGTACGCTGCATGGCTGTTTTCCAGCCTTCCCCCTACACGGATGATCCCAGCCTCGTCGATGAAGGGATGTAGTGTGTTGATGCTGCTGGCCTTGCCAATGTCCTGGTTGGATTTCAGTGACATTATTTCATTTTGGTAGTATTTGAGTTGTTCATGTTTGTGGATTGCATGAACTGCATTGAACATTTCTTCTCTGCGTAAGTAAATTCCATTCACTCTTGCCTGGCCCTTGATGTTGGAGATAAAGTGCATCAGGTATGCTAGGGATGAATACCTCTCAATCATGTCATCGAACCATGAGTTTTGGACTGTACTCGTAAATGAGAACAGCTGGTTGCTTTCCTCTTCAATGAGCCCATAATTGCTTTGTTGACAGGGCCAATTGTCTGCTGATTGGACTAACCAGTGAGGCCCCTTCCACCACAGCTTGTGAGATGCAAGGTTCGTTGGTGATAGACCACGCGAGGCACAGTCTGCTGAATTGTCAGATGATGACACGTGTTTCCAATGTTGACGAGGCCATGAATCTAGGATTTCAGCTGTGCGGTTGCCAACGAAGGTGCTCCAGCGTCTGGGATGACTTGAGAGCCAATCCAAGACAATTTTCGAATCTGTCCAACAGTGGACCTCTGAGATTTTGGTTTGTGTCTCCATTTTGACGAGGTTTAACAGGTTGGTTAACAGCACAGCTCCGCACAGCTCCAGACGTGGCAATGTAGCTTGTTTGATTGGTGCAACTTTTGTTTTTGCCGAGATTAATCTAGACAATATTTGTCCTGTTATCGACTCAATCCGAAAGAATACGACGGCTGCGTAAGCATGCTGGCTTGCATCACAAAATCCGTGCATTTGTATCCTGGATGCTTGAACGGTTGAAATGAATCGTGGAATTCGAATGGTGTCAACCGCATTCATTTCTTCATGCATTCGCCGCCATTATTTCGCACGATGTTCTGGCAGGCAATCGTCCCAGTCGAGATTGACTGCCCATAGTTGCTGAATGAATATCTTGGCCAAGATGACGACGGGAGCCAGCCAGCCAAGGGGATCAAACAAGCGACTTGCCATGGACAATATCACCCTTTTCGTCACTGATGGAGGGCAAATTGCTTGCGCAGAGAACGTGAACTCGGTTGATGGGTTCCAGGTCATGCATAGGACCTTCACAGACTTATGAGCATCATCGTTGTGATCGTCGATTTGCTTGGGATTGGTTGTTCTATCAATGTTGGCTATTGTGTTTAGCAGGACAGTTGAGTTTGACGACCATTTCCGGAGAATGAAACCATGCTTCTTCATTGCCTGAGTGATTTGATCTTTGAGTTTGATTGCTTCACGTTCGCTGCCGGCACCTGTCTTGAGATCGTCTACGTACACGATTCTATCTCCCAAAATCGTTTCAACCATCGATCAATATCTGTAATTGCCCAAGTGTCTACTGATGCCATCAGAGAGACTCGATCGTTTGCTGTGACGCCAGTAGCCCTTCCCGACGCAACCCAACCGAATACATTGTTTTGAAGCACTGGTCCTTCATTGTTTGAACATATTCTGCCATCCTCCAAGAATCCGAAAAAGTAGTCGGCGCCGATCAAGATGTCGATGTCGCCGGACACATGAAATTTCGGATCTGCTAGTTTGATTCCCTTAAGACAACTTGCTTTGATGTCGAGGTTCTGGGATGGTAGCCTGGTGGTGATTTTTGGCAATACCAACGCTTCGATAATAAATTCTGAGCCACTCTCAGTCGTGATATAGAGCTTGACAGCTCCCCTAGTGAATCCTGCATTGGATCTTCCCAGGCCAGAAACGGCCAAGCGAGCGTTTCTTCTGTAGAGACTTAGTCTTTGTAAACATACTTCTGCTATGGACGTTACCAAACGCGCCCAGTGCCTTTATGATTGCTGTTGGCATAATGGTTTGCGGTGACGACCCTTGCAGACCGGCAGCCAATACATTTACGCCGGTTGCAGAGCCTTCCTTGGTCGTGCATTGGTGTTTGTCACCCCCCTCTTCTATGTGTAGCAAATTATGGTGTTTGCGATTGCATCGTTGACAACGGTGTGGTGACTTGCATTTGAAGACTGGGTGTTTGAGACTCAAACAATTGTAGCATCGCTGAGTTGTCTTGGCCCAGTCTCTTCGGTCGTTGACTTTCATTCCGTTGAAATTTTTGCATTCAAAGAGCGAGTGCTCTGAACTGCAGAAACCACACTTGTGTGTGGCGCTGTTGGTTGCGACATGGCCCATCACGCTGGACCTTGGTTTGTGCCGCCTCAAAGAGATTGTGATTGATTCAAGCGTGTCGATTCGGCGAGCCAGGAATTTCAATAAGTCTGAAAAGGCAGGCATATCTTTATTCGCAGACGATTCCGCCCATAGTGCCTTCGTTTTGTCATCCAGTTTGCTCAACAGTAGGAATATCAACCAAGGGTCTCTGGTTTCAGCGTTTTCACCTAATGCCTTCAGGCCTCGGACTACTTCATCGGAAGTATCCATGACCTTCTTGATGTTGGCTGCGTTTGCTGCTTGAATCGCTGGTTGATTGATAAACGTCTGAATGAACGAGTATATAATTGGTCTCTTACGATTATATCGTTCCTTCAATTTGTTCAAGGCTCCCAAATAATTCGCCTCCGTGATGGCAATATGACGAAGCAATGCTGCAGGCTCTCCGCGCAATAGTCCCTTTAGGTACTGAAATTTCTGTACGGGGTTCAGTGAGGGTGACTCATGGATCGTGGTGCAGTACAGGTCAAAGAAGGATTTCCATTCCATATATTCTCCTAAAAATGTGGGAATGTTGATCTTTGGGAGTCTCACCTCAACGTGTCCTGCAGCTGAAAGGGTCATGTTACCTGAAGAGTTCGGGTTTTGGCTGTTGCTCGTGCTCGGTGCGTTTTCGCGAATCCAGTTGTTAAGTCCACTGATGGCCTGGTAGTAACTTTCTTCATATTCGAAGTAAGATTCTTCTTCAGGATCGACCGAGAATATCTTGGCCTCAATTGCTGTGAACTCGGACATCAACACCTCAACACGCATGAGGCGAGTTTTGATATCTTCGATTGACGTTTGGGCGTTGCTTCGATTCACGAAGTTAACTATTTGGTTTAATCTTCCCTTGTTTGAAGCGCGCTGCCTTTTGAGAGATGCTAAAGTTGCCATGATGAGTGTTGGTGAATGACTTTATGTTCTGGATGAGACTGCGATTTCTTGGATAATGCGCTAATTTTAGTTGCGGGTGATAGTCTTGTTGCCACTGGCTAACCGTAAGACCATTTACACTCGCAGATCTTCGGGTCAACCCCTCGGAAAGAATCTGCTTATGCAAGTGGAATTGTGGATGATATATCGATAGGTGTTATGTTTGTAAGCAAAAATAAAATTGCGATGCAGAAACAAATACACTGCACTCTTTCCTTATTTTGTAAGTGTCTTTAACAATTGGATTGTTGAGAAAAAATTAGATGATTCACAAAAGCACGAGAAAATCCAAAACTAGCACGATGGTGTAATACTGGTGTAAGATTTATGACGCCATTGCACTGAGTAAATGCATGAATGATCGAAAGTAATAACAACACGATGCTGCAAGCGTTGTTCCTTCCACACAATTTTTTAATTCATGTATTAATTGACTTTCAGGCACAAGAAAATGGCGAAAAGTTGCAAGGTATTTCAATTAATGTTATTTGTAAGCCAAAATAAAATGGCGATGCAGAAACAAATGCACTGCACCTTTTCCTCTGCAACTTTTCCTTACTTTTGTAAGTGTCTTTAACAATTGAATTGTTGAGAAAACAATTCGATGATTCACAAAGGCACGAGAAAATCCAAATACAGCACAATTTATTTTGGTGGTACAAGATTTATGCCGCTATTGCACTGAGTGAATGTATGAGGTCGAAAGCGAAGGAAACACGATGCTGCGAACGAAAATGGCGAAAGATTGCAAGGTATTTCATTAATGTTGTTTGTAAGACAACATAAAATGGCGATGCAGAAATAAATGCACTGCACCTTTTCCGCTGCAACTTTTCCTTTAACACAATTTTTTGATTCGTATATCAATTTACTTTTATGCACAAAAAAATGGCGAAAATTGCACACACATTCGAAATGAAAATGGCCCGGAGTTTCAGGTCCCTGCTCGGGCGCCAAATGTTGGGGCAACGATTGTTGCGTTTGTCCCAAGAAAGGAATGATAATGCAATTGCAAAGGTTTCTTGTGCAATATATATTCGATGCTTGAAATTCCTGTATACTATCGTCCGTGTAATTTGTGACAATGACGGGTTTTCGTATTTTTCACAACACAACAACACACACAACTCAGAATAAAACAAATCTTATGAGCGTATTAATTATGATTATTGAATTGTTAATATCTACTGTATTTCACCAAATATTTCAATGATTTTAATCGCTAGTGCGTTCTGCTCTTCTTTTTCGTGTCGCTCGTCTCGTGGTCAAAAACAGAAGGGAGAGAAGTCTGTTTCAGTTTTTGATGTACCTGAAGTTGTTGCTGCTGAGTGCTAAACTGCACTTCAATTTTCGTAATGAGGTTCGATCAATGAGTGAACTGAGGTTCGATCGATGAGTGAACCGAACACCTCCTCTGAAGAAAAAGACTAGTTTTACTTGCGTCTAAATAATTCATTAGATCAACTACGGAAGAGTGACATCGTTATTTTGTATATATATTTATATTTGGGAACATGTAATGGGAAAACACGGCCTTGGGTCTATGAATAACAACGGCGAAAGGTTTGCTGATCTATGCTCTAATCGCAACCTAATCATTGGAGGCACAATTTTTCCCCATAAAAACATCCACAAAGCCACCTGGACCTCTCCCGATCACATGTACAACAACCAGATTGATCACATCGCTATAAGCCGCAAGTGGCGATCATCTTTGCTGGACGTTAGAACCCGCAGAGCAGCCGACGTCTACAGCGACCACCACCTTGTGGGTGGCAGTGTGCGGTTGAAGCTCGCGGTCCACTCAGTCACACGAAGTCAAATAACGAGAAAGCCAGCTGTAGCAGCACTGAAAGACCCAGATGTGAAGCTGCAATATGTATCCCGTCTCTCTCTGAGATACAGCCCCAAACCCTAGAGTCTAAATGAGAGAAAACATTAAATGCGTATACGGAAGCAGCCTCATCCGTTTTAGGTTATCCCGTCAAAACTAGAAAAGAATGGATATCATATAGCACATGGAACACCATTCGTGAACGTCAATCCATCAAAACAGAGTTAAACGCGGCCTCGGGTGCCATGCGAAGCGCATTAGCGCGGAAGTATAGGAATCTGGACCGACAAGTTGGCCGTTCAGCTAGGAACGAAAAACGAGCATGGCTAAGCGACATCTCAACACAAGCACAGCTAGCCGCTGATAACAGACAATTAAGCACAGTCTACGAACTCGCTCGTAAGCTCGCCAACACGAAACACCACATCAACTACCCTGTTAAGGCAATAGATGGCTCTTTGATCCTTATGGAGGAACAACAATTAACCCGCTGGACAGAGCATTTTAAGAATGTTTTGAATTTTACTTCGCCAGGCACGTCCATCAGCCCACATATGAACCCTAATAGGCTACTTAACATCAGCGTCGCTACTCCTTCGTTGGATGAGATAAGGACAACAATTCGTTCACTGCAATCAGGTAAAGCAGCAGGCAACGACAATATCTACGCAGAACTCCTCCACGCCGACGTCGTTAAAAGAAGGCTTAATAGTCAAACTCCCCAAGAAAGGTGACTTGAGCAATTGCGAAAACTGGAGAGGAATAACCCTGCTAAACACCATAAACAAAGTGATCTCCTCTATAATAGCTAGGCGCTTACAGAATGCGTTAGAGCCAATCTTGAGAAATGAACAAGCGGGTGATGTGGCAGATTTTGTCTAGTTATGGTGTTCCGGAAAAAATCATCAACATCATTAAGGAGTTGTACCGCGACTCAACATGCCGCGTCATTCATAACGGTCATCTTGGCTCACCTTTCAACATCTATTCAGGAGTCAAGCAAGGCTGCACCCTCTCACCACTGCTTTTCACAATTGTTATCGAGTGGGTGATGAAAATAGTGACCCGTACTCCATCGGGTTTGCCATGGAATGTTTTTCACCGCCTGGAAGACCTAGAATATGCCGATGATATCTGTCTCCTATCACAATCGCTAGGTGACATGGAGCGAAAATTAAACTCACTAGAACTCCACGCTAACAAAGTGGGTTTTAAAATTAACGTCTCAAAAACAAAACTACTTCGCGTTAACGCTAGTAGAACATGTGATCTCTCGATTGACGGACATCGGATAGAGGAAGTCGATAAGTTTTGTTATTTGGGCAGCTGGATGTCAAAAAATTGTGGTACTGACTCGGATGTGTGCTCTCGTGTAAACAAGGCGCGACACTCCTATAGCATGCTAAATAATATCTGGAACTCCTCGCAAATCGCCCGGAATCTAAAGCTAATGATCTTCAGATCTAACGTTCTCTCAGTACTCTTGTATGGCTGCGAAACGTGGAAAGTCACAGAGTCAATTGCGACGCGCCTCCAAGTTTTCGTCAACAAGTGCTTAAGGAGGATACTGAGAATAAGATGGCCGGACATTATCACCAATCAAGACTTGTGGAGAGTAACACAGCAGGAAGCAATCGCGCTCACCATCAGACGACGAAAATGGAGCTGGATTGGCCACACTTTGAGAAAGCCAGCGGAAGATATTACGAAACTAGCGCTCGACTGGAATCCACAAGGAAGCCGTCGAGTTGGCCGTCCTAGCAAGACATGGAAAAGGACAATTGAAGAGGAAGCAAGATCCCAGGGGACCGAATGGCGTCTCTTGAAACCTCAGGCGTTAAATCGAGTTCGTTGGCAGGCGTTTGTAGAAGCCCTATGCTCCCCCGCGGAGTAAAGGAAAGAAAGAAGAAATATGTAAGTAAGTTGAATTAAGCATAAAACATTTATGTCTCGTTTCATTTGCTGGGTTCATTTGTGGGTGAGCTAAGATTTCTCTCTCGTCGTTTCAGTTTAACGTTGCATTTGCGAACTGTGCCCGGAGTACGGTTTGATTTTATGTACCTTTGTTTTGTAACCGATAATGTTACTTTGCTACCCGTCGGCAATCGGGTACATCGGGCACTCACCTCGTTAACCTCGAAAACTCTGTCACTTTGAAAGCTAACCTATGGGTAAGGTTTCGGATACGGTTTGTGCAATTTGAAAGAGACATTAGTAAACAAAGTACATACATATTACTAAAAAATGAAATGGAATGTTCATAATCGATTCGACTTGTATACTATGACGGACATTCATGGTAACTTTGTGAAATGGCATTAATAATGATTGTGTAAGTGATGTGAAACACAAATTTTCTGTTGTCGTTCATTATTAGAAATAATGAGATTATTAATAACCATGTAAGTGCCGAGTTAAAAATATGGTGACGCAAACTCGGGCGTTTCAACGGTATGACCGGCAACGGTATTTTTTGCCCCGCCCACCGACCCCGCCCCCCACCCACCACCCACGTCCCAGAAATGTGGGCGGGGCGTGAGGGCGGGGCCCCCTTTGGGTGGGAGGGGCATCCAAAGTTTTGAGTTTTTTTTTTAGAAAAATGCATTTTTCTAAGTATTTATAAGGCGGTATGGGGGTTAATTGGTATCATACGAAAGGTAATAAAAATACCTTTCATTTAAAAAATGGGGCGAATAGAGCCCCCCTTGACGGAGTTAGAGCAAAAAACAGACTTTTTCATAAAAATGTAAAAAGGGGCGTGTTTAAAAGTGGGTGGGGCTAAATATTGGTATCAAATGAAAGGTGATAATTAGGTCTACACAGCCATGCCTATTTTATGGGCGTGTCATTATTTTTTCGTGCAATTTCATATAATTGAGTGGTTTTCATACGATTGAGTTTTTCCCATACAAAACCGGGTGATATATAGCAAACTACGGTACATCCGGCATTCGATTTAGCCTTATTGACACCCCTCACCTTAAAGCCCTAATTGAGCAGATTGCGAAAATCGCCATCTTGTTTGGGGGAGACGCCCACTTTAGGCGTGAGGGGCGTCCAAAGTTTTGATTTTTTTTCAGAAAAATGCATTTTTCTAAGTTCTTAGAAGGAGGTATAAAAATATAAGTTAATTGAGCGCAAATAATTTTACAGTGCGTTCATAATTTTCGAACACGCTTTTTAAAAGGAAAAACTCCTATCTGAACATAAATGAATTGAGCGCAAAGCATTTTACAGTGCGTCCATAATTTTTAAATACGCTTTTTAAAAGGAAGAACTCATTTCTGAATATAAACCAACTGAGCAATGGAGTCACACTTTTTAAAAGGAAGAACTTCAATAAAAATATAAGTTAATTGAGCGCAAATAATTTTACAGTGCGTTCATAATTTTCGAACACGCTTTTTAAAAGGAAAAACTCCTATCTGAACATAAATGAATTGAGCGCAAAGCATTTTACAGTGCGTCCATAATTTTCGAACACGCTTTTTAAAGGAAAAACTCATTTCTGAATATAAAGCAACTAGCAAATGAAATCATATCATCATATCTTTTTTTATGAAAAAAACTCAATCATATGTAATGAGTATAAAATGATCTACCTTCCGTTAAAATAAGGCCACAGCCATAAAGATAGCATGGCTGTGTAGACCCAATTATCACCTTTCATTTGATACCAATATTTAGCCCGACCCACTTTTAAACACGCCCCTTTTTACATTTTTATGAAAAAGTCTGTTTTTTGCTCTAACTCCGTCAAGATGGGCTCTATTGGCCCCATTTATATATTTATATTTGGGAACATGTAATGGGAAAACACGGCCTTGGGTCTATGAATAACAACGGCGAAAGGTTTGCTGATCTATGCTCTAATCGCAACCTAATCATTGGAGGCACAATTTTTCCCCATAAAAACATCCACAAAGCCACCTGGACCTCTCCCGATCACATGTACAACAACCAGATTGATCACATCGCTATAAGCCGCAAGTGGCGATCATCTTTGCTGGACGTTAGAACCCGCAGAGCAGCCGACGTCTACAGCGACCACCACCTTGTGGGTGGCAGTGTGCGGTTGAAGCTCGCGGTCCACTCAGTCACACGAAGTCAAATAACGAGAAAGCCAGCTGTAGCAGCACTGAAAGGCCCAGATGTGAAGCTGCAATATGTATCCCGTCTCTCTCTGAGATACAGCCCCAAACCCTAGAGTCTAAATGAGAGAAAACATTAAATGCGTATACGGAAGCAGCCTCATCCGTTTTAGGTTATCCCGTCAAAACTAGAAAAGAATGGATATCATATAGCACATGGAACACCATTCGTGAACGTCAATCCATCAAAACAGAGTTAAACGCGGCCTCGGGTGCCATGCGAAGCGCATTAGCGCGGAAGTATAGGAATCTGGACCGACAAGTTGGCCGTTCAGCTAGGAACGAAAAACGAGCATGGCTAAGCGACATCTCAACACAAGCACAGCTAGCCGCTGATAACAGACAATTAAGCACAGTCTACGAACTCGCTCGTAAGCTCGCCAACACGAAACACCACATCAACTACCCTGTTAAGGCAATAGATGGCTCTTTGATCCTTATGGAGGAACAACAATTAACCCGCTGGACAGAGCATTTTAAGAATGTTTTGAATTGTACTTCGCCAGGCACGTCCATCAGCCCACATATGAACCCTAATAGGCTACTTAACATCAGCGTCGCTACTCCTTCGTTGGATGAGATAAGGACAACAATTCGTTCACTGCAATCAGGTAAAGCAGCAGGCAACAGGCAGCAGGAGTATAAAATGATCTACCTTCCGTTAAAATAAGGCCACAGCCATAAAGATAGCATGGCTGTGTAGACCCAATTATCACCTTTCATTTGATACCAATATTTAGCCCGACCCACTTTTAAACACGCCCCTTTTTACATTTTTATGAAAAAGTCTGTTTTTTGCTCTAACTCCGTCAAGATGGGCTCTATTGGCCCCATTTTTTTTTTAAATGAAAGGTATTTTTATTACCTTTCGTATGATACCAATTAACCCCCATACCTCCTTCTAAATACTTAGAAAAATGCATTTTTCTGAAAAAAACTCAAAACTTTGGACGCCCCACACACCTAAAGTGGGCGTCTCCCCCAAACAAGATGGCGATTTTCGCAATCTGCTCAATTAGGGCTTTAATGTGAGGGGTGTTAAGAAGGCCAAATCGAATGCCGGACGTTCCGTTGTTTAGCCTTTATTTCATTTAGGCACTTACACAATACATCACTGCAGTCCGTAAGCAATTGTATAAGAAAATTTGTTGTAGCATTGGCTTAGAAAATCGGAGATGTTATAAAGTTCCCGATGGATGCTGAGAGCCTTTTTTTCAAATCGCAATGTTTCAGCAATGTATTGGTGCCGTTGGCTGCACACATATAAAAATTAAAATCCCTGGCGGTGAATTTGGCGCGAGACATAGATGGTGAAAGCACTTTTATTCTATAAATGTGCAGGTAAGTTTTAACTTTTCTTCACGAAAGAGGGGGAGTTATTTTGGGCGACGGTGGGTATGCTTGCTCAAAAACACTTTTGACACCTTTTCTTATATCTGCACAACTAAGTCTAACAGAACAGCGATACAACCAAGCCCATATCCGAACGATTCATGTCGAGCAGCTTTTTGGACAGCTGAAAAACAAGTTCCGCTCCTGCTTTAATGTAATTAATGATAACTATGACACCGCAAAAGCTACCATTGTGATAATAGCAATATTGCACAATATATCGAAAGTGACAAGTGAGTTCAAATGGTACTCCCGCAAGACATCGTTGAAATCAAAACGTGCAAAATGAACACGAATCTTATTTTCAGGCTTTTTAAACGATGTTCCTTCTATTTTGAACGAACCGGGGTCCGATGAATTTGAGGAAGAGGAAACGATTCCAACGAGAAGCGTGCAAGGAACTGGGTATACAACACAGTTTATCAGGAAGCATTTCACCTAAAAAATAAAAAAATTAGACTTCAAAATAGTTTTTATAAAATTCATATTAAATTCATTTAAAAAAATAAATAAAAAATAATAAAAACACATTAAAAGTTTTAGGTAATAAAATAATTCCAAATTATTTATTTATCAATTTGCAGTTGTTTAATCTTCAATTCCTGGAGAATCAACTTCTTTTCTTGAACTTGCATTTTCATTTTTAAGTTCAAAACTTTTTTGCTTTTTCGCAGAACATTTTGTGGTGTAAAAGTTTTTGGAAAACCCATTCTTTTTCTCATTTGCGTTTTTCTCTGCGGCGCTGTAGGAATCGGACTGGTGATTTTTTGGGTTTTTCTCGGCGGCGTCGCCTTAGGTATCGGACTGATGATGTCAATATCTTCCGAACTTCTAGCCTCAAATATTCCAGATTTCCATTAAAATCATTCCAGCAATTTTCATATTTTTTCATATTCATAAAACTGTGCAATTAAATCAATTTAAATTAATAACTCAATTTCTCAAAAACTTGAAAAAGAATAAATATTTTCAATTAAAGTCATTTTAGACCTTTTTGATATCATAGAAATAGTATTATCATTCGACAATGTCATTTATTATCATTATCACAATTCTAGCCGATTTGCTGATGCCAGACAATTCTGCTGAAATTTTTTCTCCGTTCAAATTCCGTTCCGCTCGGAATTCCGGAAAAAGTTATACCGAAAATTTACCAACATTATTACATTACCAATTAAGTTTAGACGTTGTATTTATTCTTATTACAAATAAAAGTTGAGGAAATGAAAGGCATTTTGGTTTTTAGGTTAGGTCATAACTTCTAAAACTAGATATTTAGTTTGAGTATGGATAGGATTATTTTATAGCTTATTTTGTGGTGCTAATTCAAGTCAATTTCTCTTAGCTTGAGTTAGCATTTGCGACCACAGAAAAATAACTGGTTAATTAAAAATAAAGAAATATGAATGTAAAAATAATGAATTTTAATTTAATTTTATGATTAAACATCAGCCGCATTTCCGCATAAAATGTAAGTGAAAAGTTTTTATCTTTAATTATGTCATATATCTAGGAGTTGCACTGAACTTAGCTACAACTTAGATAGAATTATTTTATAGCTTATTTTGTGGTGCTAATAGCTCAATTTCTCCTAGCTTGAGTTAGCATTTGCGACCGTAGAAAAATAACTGTTTAATCAAAAATAAAGAAATATGAATGTAAAAATAATAAATTTGAATTTAATTTTATGATAAAAACATCAGCCGCATTTCCGCATAAAATGTAAGTGAAAAGTTTTTATCTTTAATTATAAGTCATATATCTAGGAGTTGCACTGAATTTAGCGTAACTTTTAATAACCTTGTTGACAGCTTCCAAGAAATCTTTTTCAGTAGCTACTTTGCGTCTTGCGCGAATTGCAAACATGCCAGCTTCTGTGCAAACAGATCTATTAATTTAAAGTTAGAATTATAATTTGAATAACGACAATCCAAATAATATTACCTGATTTCAGCCCCAGTGGAGTTGGGACACAGACGTGCCAATAGCTCAAAGCGTATATCTCGCTCAACCGACATTGACCTAGCGTGAATTTTAAAAATATGGCTTCGTCCATCTAAATCAGGTAAACCAAATTCGACCTTACGATCTAAACGGCCAGGGCGCATCAAAGCCGGATCCAAAGTGTCAGGCCTGTTAGTTGCCATTAATACCTAAAAATAGAAATAGTGAAAGAAACAGTAAATTAATTTATAAAATTTGGACCTTTATATTTCCCCTAGGATCAAATCCATCAAGTTGATTTATTAACTCCAGCATAGTTCTTTGGACTTCATTGTCGCCGCCAGCACCGTCGTCGAATCGCGCTCCCCCAATTGCATCAATTTCATCGAAAAAAATTAAGCAGGCTTTTTTCGACCTTGCCATTTCGAAGAGTTCACGAACCATACGTGCGCCTTCACCAACATACTTTTGTACCAACTCAGAACCTATAACACGAATAAAGCATGCATCCGTTCGATTAGCAACAGCACGAGCACAAAGCGTTTTGCCCGTTCCTGGAGGTCCGAACAGTAGAACTCCTTTAGGCGGTTCAATGCCTAAATTAACAAATTTTTCTGGCTGTAACAATAAAAAATATCAAAGAATTTGGATACAATACTTAGTACATAGGTTAAACGGTAAATGTATGTTAATAATATTAAGACTACATACGTGAAGAAGAGGGGTTTCTACTACTTCACGAAGTTTTTCAATTTGCTCCCTGCAGCCGCCAACATCACTATAGGTTACATCTGGTTTATCTTCTACTTGCATCATAGTAACAGTAGGATCAATTTTCGGAGGAAGGGGAATGTGGATTTGGTATTTATTACGATCGACTCTATAAACAAAAATTTATAGATAAGTAAATGAACAGTTTTTTATGCATACCCCACACGCATTCCCTCTTCAACATCAGTGGGAGCAACAGAATCGGCCAAATCTACCACAAACTTAGCAAACTGTTTTACATTAATGATGTACTTGGAATCATCAGAATCAGCATTAATAATTTTTGTGCACCTTGCTACTTGTAAAGGTTGCTCATTTTGTAATGTTTGCTTGTCAGCAGCTAAATCCCAGAGTGCAGGTGGCGCTAATCCAGTGTCACTTTCTTTTATTCCAGTCAACTCATTTACCTGTTTAATTGCCTTCTGAATGTCCTCTTCAGTTATATTAATGGATCTATGATATTGGCTTTGGCCCTAAAAAGCAATTGACATTTTAATAAGTATATTTTTGATTTTAATGTTTTCTATTCCATTCGACGCTGATCCACGAGTTTACTTGGCTTATAACTTACATAAGTTTTAAGTAGTTCAATATCACCTTCATCGAGAGCTATTGACAAAAATTAAAATAAATGTAATATTTTCAACAATATATTAGAATTTACCTTTTATATCCTTCTCTTCATTTTCTTCGCTTATAACTCGCCTTTGATCATTACCTAACACATCCGGCATATTTAACTCTAAACTCTCAATTAAATTAAGCCCCAAATTCAGTCGTATGTTTTCTAAATGTAATAGTAGAGAATTACTAGCAGATCGACATTTGAGTGAACTTTGGTGTAGTTCATAAAAAAAATTATACCACATTTCCATTTTATACAAAAAATTTAGCATGTCAATAACATGAAGACGCTAAGTGGGCACTTTCATTGGAAAACCAAAGAGGTTAAGCTTTAATAGATTGGTTTTGAAATGGTTTTCCAACATAACGAACCAATTTCTTTTTTGTAAAAACCAAAATTCATACAATCATGTAAGTTTTAATTAATGAGTTTTTCGATTTTGAGAGCGCTCTAACAAATAGCGTTTTAATGTCATAAACGGCGTATTTTATTTGCCGAGAAATAAGGAATTGGTATTTGAAAACAAGAAAACCAGCATGTTTTCTTATTCCAAAGAAGGAATAAGATAAGTGCAATTGTTGTTGGAATTCCTTATTCTTGGGCAATTAATATACGGCTAAGATAAATTTCACAAATGCGTTGAAGTTTCATAACGAGCTCTAATAATTAATATGTTTCCAATAATATGAAATTTGGTTTTGGTAGATACAAAATCCGACGACTACTTACAAAATAAAAAATCGCCTTTTTTTCGTAGTTTAACCTTCGACAACCGTAGAATGACATAATTATACATTTCTCATTATTATCTAGTCCAACTGACACATACATTATACATTTATATCTTGTTGAAATACCATTAGAAGTTATCTTTAATTTTTTTGTTAATGTTTTATTTTTTAGAGTTTAAACGTTTTTAAAAATGAAAAAATTAATTCTATCATCTTATTTTAAAGTTAGGTAAAATAGGTTCTAGAAAATAGTTCATATGGTAATTTATTTTGACTGGAATAAAATTCCAATTCCCTTATTCTAACTTTTAATCGAATTATCGAATCGTTCGTGATCATAGTTTCATTCGATTAAATTTTTTATATTCGGATATTTGGAATCTCTATTCAAACCTTAAGTGGGCGCCGTGGCTCAGTGGAAGTGCACATGGCTGCTGAGCAGGAGGTTCAGGTTCGAATCCCAGCAACACCAAAAGTATTTTTCACGGTGTCCCACCTCTCGCGAATGGGTGACAAACGTTCCGAGAGTAATACCTTGTCACGGAAAGCTTCTCAATTCGCCGTTCTGATCCGGTCTTAAATTGTATGTCCCTTCCATTTTGTGTCCAAAAATTAACATGCGCAGCACAAATGGTCGCGAGAAGTTAGGCCTTGGACCGCAATGGTCTGTCGCGCCGAATATTATTATTTATACAAACCTTAAAACTTTTGTTTTGTATTTCGATTGACAATTGATCTGGTTTTTGTTATTAAATCCTTCCTTGAGCTGTATTTTATTTGCCGAGGAATAAGGAATTACAACAACAATTGCACTATCTTATTAATTCTTTGGAACAAGAAAACCTGCTTTTTGCATATTCTTTTATATTTGATTTAAAGCACAGTACATAAACCTACAATCACACGCAACGCTTCCATTAATTTGCTTGGGTTGAAATGATTTTTCGACGCATTTCGAGTTTCAAAAGCTGCTTATGAAAAGCTTTTGGGAATGATTTTAACATTTTTAGGAGCTGGTTCAACAAAACATTATGTAAATTAGAAAAGGATCGGAGAAAGGTTTAATATGCCCAAATCAATATTTTCCATGTCTTTTCAAAGGACAATTTACGTACTGAATTCGCTTGCAAGGCATGTTATAAGATGGCCGGATGTTTGAGGATATGAGTGGAATACAAGATGCTGTTGGAGTAATTGATGGTACGTACATAAGGACAGATGCTCCCACTGATCACCCAGAAGAATATTTAAAAAGGAAAAGTTATCACTCTATTGGATATCCAAGTTTTGTACACGATTGTAGATTATTTAGAAATTCAAATTTGTATAACTAAGTCATGGAAAACAGAGCGCCATTTCCATCATCTAGTTACATCCTGGGCGATAAAGCTCTGATAAAGCCTCTGACAACATGGTGATTAGTCACATTCAAAGATTATGACAGATTAAGAAGGGAGCAAACGTTTTTTAATCGAAACCATTTAGCAGCTAGGCAAACAATATAAAGAACATTGTGTCAAACGACTAGAGCTCTAATTGATGGAGTCACTTTGCTCTTATGTCCAGAGTACGAATCAAATTGACTTGACTCGAGTAGAGTAAGAAACTGAATGAAAAACCTTTATACTTTTGATTCTGCTAAATTTACGCATACACATATTTATTCATATAGCTGCGCTGACTCTAGTTAACTCCGTAGAGATACTGAACTGGTTTTTGTTTTGTTTTTTTGACTCGAGTTAACTCGAATAAGATAATGAACACAATCCTTGGCTGGGATGTTGTACCATCACTTTCATTCAAATCTACTTTCGATAGTCGATTCGTAAATAGTTGGCATTTTGTAATTGAATTGATTGAATTACAAATGAGGCAACACTTTTTCGAAAATCAAACAAAAACATAAACAGAGTTTGAATGTGACGAAATTATAAATAAGTTTTGTACACGATTGTAGATTATTTAGAAATTCAAATTTGTATAACTAAGTCATGGAAAACAGAGCGCCATTTCCATCATCTAGTTACATCCTGGGCGATAAAGCTCTGATAAAGCCTCTGACAACATGGTGATTAGTCACATTCAAAGATTATGACAGATTAAGAAGGGAGCAAACGTTTTTTAATCGAAACCATTTAGCAGCTAGGCAAACAATATAAAGAACATTGTGTCAAACGACTAGAGCTCTAATTGATGGAGTCACTTTGCTCTTATGTCCAGAGTACGAATCAAATTGACTTGACTCGAGTAGAGTAAGAAACTGAATGAAAAACCTTTATACTTTTGACTCTGCTAAATTTACGCATACACATATTAATTCATATAGCTGCGCTGACTCTAGTTAACTCCGTAGAGATACTGAACTGGTTTTTGTTTTGTTTTTTTGACTCGAGTTAACTCGAATAAGATAATGAACACAATCCTTGGCTGGGATGTTGTACCATCACTTTCGTTCAAATCTACTTTCGATAGTCGATTCGTAAATAGTTGGCATTTTGTAATTGAATTGATTGTATTACAAATGAGGCAACACTTTTTCGAAAATCAAACAAAAACATAAACAGAGTTTGAATGTGACGAAATTATAAATAGTGAATCCTTTTTTTTATATAATTTGCGCACGCGAAACGTGGTTCGCACCCTTATTATGTTCGGCTATATGCTTGTCACAGCGTGGGCGTTAAGGAAAAGGAGAAGAAAAGAGGAGACGTCTGTGAGATTGTGTTTTAAATAACTGTGGATCATAGTGATGTGGAAAGACAGAGCTTGGCAGAGCATTCCAAATACGTGTTGTACGGCTGAAGAACGAATGCCTGAACTCAACTATACGTCCGAAGGTGGTGGCTGGTGAAGAAGCGATAAAAGAGTGACAAGCAGGAGAAGTCCTGCGGTGTTCAAGCGAATCTATTGATTTCGCAATGTTTTCGTCACCGATAAGATTTATTGCTCAGTTTTGTATTCTATCTAGTTGATGCAAGGTGGTTTTAGGCGCACCAGACCAAATATGACAATTGTACTCTAGTTTAGGGCGAATAAAAGCCAAAGTTTAGGGCGAATAAAAGCCTTGTAGATAGTAGCCATATCAGATGGATTGAAATATGGTTTTAGGCACACCAGACCAAATATGACAATTGTACTCAAGTTTAGGGCGAATAAAAGCCTAAGTTTAGGGCGAATAAAAGCCTTGTAGATAGGAGACAGAAGGAGTGAAATATTTCTTGCACCGGGTTGGAAAACCTAAACATTTCGCAGCATTTTTGGCGACGGTAAATATGTGGTCATTCCAACGAATCTGGCTTAACGCACATACCGAGAATTACGAGATTTTCAGTTTCCTCGATGCAAGTGCCATTCATGGATAATGGCATTGGATTTGGGATTCGCTTAGATGACAGGAGACTGCATTTGGTTTTTGAAGCGTTAAATTTTACTCGAATGTTTTCTCCCCATATTATTATGCTGTCTAGGTCAGAGTTTAACGTGCTTAACATAAAAAGTTGTTTGAGTTCCACATGAGAAGTGGAGGGACGTTCCTCAAACTTATATGAGAAGCTGAGAGTGCTGTCGTCAGCGAACGAGTGAATTGGATTAAAAGTCACAGATTTTATTGGATATTTCATGAGCTGAAAATTGATCAGCGTTTCCACGACCTTGGAAAGAATGGATGTAAGTGCTATGGGTCGGTACGAAGAAGGAGACGACGGCTTCCCTTTTTTGTGTATGGGCTGGACAAAGGCTGTTTTCCAACTTCTCTGGAAGAGTCCAAATGAATAGAATAGATGGAAAAGCTTACGCAATTGTAATGCCAGCTTGGAAGAACACCTCTTCAGAACTAATGGGGAAATACCATCTGACCCAGCGGATTTGTGAATGTTGAGATCGTTTAAAACTCTAGCAGCTGCACGAGTACGAAGATCTGTCCCATAGTGTATTCAATACTCGGAGGTGCAGGCGGTATCAATGCACAATCTGGAAGCGTGGAGCTAGCTGCAAAACCTTTAGACTTGACAACTGGAGTGTCATTATAAATGAGCGTTGGAATTGACGACGAGGCTGTATTTATAATTCTTTTCACGAATGACCGAACATTTTTACTACCTTTGGAAGATTGTAGTATTTTTTGCCTCAATTTTTGGTCGTAGGCCAATTTGACTCGCCGAAGATGAGCATTGCAATCATTTCTGGCTCGTTTAAAATGTGTTCAGTTTTCCTCAGCTAGCAGTGGAGCTAGCTGCAAAACTTTTAGACTTGACAACTGGAGTGTCATTATAAATGAGCGTTGGAATTGACGACGAGGCTATATTTTTATTTCTTTTCACGAATGACCGAACATTCTTACTACTTTTGGGACATTGTAGTATTTTTTGCCCACCTCTCGCGAATGGGTGACAAACGTTCCGAGACTAATACCTTGTCACGGAAAGCTTCTCAATTCGCCGTTCTGATCCGGCCTTAAATTGTATGTTCCTTCCATTTTGTGTCCAAAAATTAACATGCGCAGCACAAATGGTCGCGAGAAGTTAGGCCTTGGACCGCAATGGTCTGTCGCGCCGAATATTATTATTTATACAAACCTTAAAACTTTTGTTTTGTATTTCGATTGACAATTGATCTGGTTTTTGTTATTAAATCCTTCCTTGAGCTGTATTTTATTTGCCGAGGAATAAGGAATTACAACAACAATTGCACTATCTTATTAATTCTTTGGAACAAGAAAACCTGCTTTTTGCATATTCTTTTATATTTGATTTAAAGCACAGTACATAAACCTACAATCACACGCAACGCTTCCATTAATTTGCTTGGGTTGAAATGATTTTTCGACGCATTTCGAGTTTCAAAAGCTGCTTATGAAAAGCTTTTGGGAATGATTTTAACATTTTTAGGAGCTGGTTCAACAAAACATTATGTAAATTAGAAAAGGATCGGAGAAAGGTTTAATATGCCCAAATCAATATTATCCATGTCTTTTCAAAGGACAATTTACGTACTGAATTCGCTTGCAAGGCATGTTATAAGATGGCCGGATGTTTGAGGATATGAGTGGAATACAAGATGCTGTTGGAGTAATTGATGGTACGTACATAAGGACAGATGCTCCCACTGACCACCCAGAAGAATATTTAAAAAGGAAAAGTTATCACTCTATTGGATATCCAAGTTTTGTACACGATTGTAGATTATTTAGAAATTCAAATTTGTATAAATAAGTCATGGAAAACAGAGCGCCATTTCCATCATCTAGTTACATCCTGGGCGATAAAGCTCTGATAAAGCCTCTGACAACATGGTGATTAGTCACATTCAAAGATTATGACAGATTAAGAAGGGAGCAAACGTTTTTTAATCGAAACCATTTAGCAGCTAGGCAAACAATATAAAGAACATTGTGTCAAACGACTAGAGCTCTAATTGATGGAGTCACTTTGCTCTTATGTCCAGAGTACGAATCAAATTGACTTGACTCGAGTAGAGTAAGAAACTGAATGAAAAACCTTTATACTTTTGACTCTGCTAAATTTACGCATACACATATTTATTCATATAGCTGCGCTGACTCTAGTTAACTCCGTAGAGATACTGAACTGGTTTTTGTTTTGTTTTTTTGACTCGAGTTAACTCGAATAAGATAATGAACACAATCCTTGGCTGGGATGTTGTACCATCACTTTCATTCAAATCTACTTTCGATAGTCGATTCGTAAATAGTTGGCATTTTGTAATTGAATTGATTGAATTACAAATGAGGCAACACTTTTTCGAAAATCAAACAAAAACATAAACAGAGTTTGAATGTGACGAAATTATAAATAGCGAATCCTTTTTTTTATATAATTTGCGCACGCGAAACGTGGTTTGCACCCTTATTATGTTCGGCTATATGCTTGTCACAGCGTGGGCGTTAAGGAAAAGGAGAAGAAAAGAGGAGACGTCTGTGAGATTGTGTTTTAAATAACTGTGGATCATAGTGATGTGGAAAGACAGAGCTTGGCAGAGCATTCCATATACGTGTTGTACGGCTGAAGAACGAATGCCTGAACTCAACTATACGTCCGAAGGTGGTGGCTGGTGAAGAAGCGATAAAAGAGTGACAAGCAGGAGAAGTCCTGCGGTGTTCAAGCGAATCTATTGATTTCGCAATGTTTTCGTCACCGATAAGATTTATTGCTCAGTTTTGTATTCTATCTAGTTGATGCAAGGTGGTTTTAGGCGCACCAGACCAAATATGACAATTGTACTCTGGTTTAGGGCGAATAAAAGCCAAAGTTTAGGGCGAATAAAAGCCTTGTAGATAGTAGCCATATCAGATGGATTGAAATATGGTTTTAGGCGCACCAGACCAAATATGACAATTGTACTCAAGTTTAGGGCGAATAAAAGCCTAAGTTTAGGGCGAATAAAAGCCTTGTAGATAGGAGACAGAAGGAGTGAAATATTTCTTGCACCGGGTTGGAAAACCTAAACATTTCGCAGCATTTTTGGCGACGGTAAATATGTGGTCATTCCAACGAATCTGGCTTAACGCACATACCGAGAATTGCGAGATTTTCAGTTTCCTCGATGCAAGTGCCATTCATGGATAATGGCATTGGATTTGGGATTCGCTTAGATGACAGGAGACTGCATTTGGTTTTTGAAGCGTTAAATTTTACTCGAATGTTTTCTCCCCATATTATTATGCTGTCTAGGTCAGAGTTTAACGTGCTTAACATAAAAAGTTGTTTGAGTTCCACATGAGAAGTGGAGGGACGTTCCTCAAACTTATATGAGAAGCTGAGAGTGCTGTCGTCAGCGAACGAGTGAATTGGATTAAAAGTCACAGATTTTATTGGTTTCAAGATATTTCATGAGCTGAAAATTGATCAGCGTTTCCACGACCTTGGAAAGAATGGATGTAAGTGCTATGGGTCGGTACGAAGAAGGAGACGACGGCTTCCCGTTTTTGTGTATGGGCTGGACAAAGGCTGTTTTCCAACTTCTCTGGAAGAGTCCAAATGAATAGAATAGATGGAAAAGCTTACGCAATTGTAATGCCAGCTTGGAAGAACACCTCTTCAGAACTAATGGGGAAATACCATCTGACCCAGCGGATTTGTGAATGTTGAGATCGTTTAAAACTCTAGCAGCTGCACGAGTACGAAGATCTGTCCCATAGTGTATTCAATACTCGGAGGTGCAGGCGGTATCAATGCACAATCTGGAAGCGTGGAGCTAGCTGCAAAACCTTTAGACTTGACAACTGGAGTGTCATTATAAATGAGCGTTGGAATTGACGACGAGGCTGTATTTATAATTCTTTTCACGAATGACCGAACATTTTTACTACCTTTGGAAGATTGTAGTATTTTTTGCCTCAATTTTTGGTCGTAGGCCAATTTGACTCGCCGAAGATGAGCATTGCAATCATTTCTGGCTCGTTTAAAATGTGTTCAGTTTTCCTCAGCTAGCAGTGGAGCTAGCTGCAAAACCTTTAGACTTGACAACTGGAGTGTCATTATAAATGAGCGTTGGAATTGACGACGAGGCTATATTTTTATTTCTTTTCACGAATGACCGAACATTCTTACTACTTTTGGGACATTGTAGTATTTTTTGCCCACCTCTCGCGAATGGGTGACAAACGTTCCGAGACTAATACCTTGTCACGGAAAGCTTCTCAATTCGCCGTTCTGATCCGGCCTTAAATTGTATGTTCCTTCCATTTTGTGTCCAAAAATTAACATGCGCAGCACAAATGGTCGCGAGAAGTTAGGCCTTGGACCGCAATGGTCTGTCGCGCCGAATATTATTATTTATACAAACCTTAAAACTTTTGTTTTGTATTTCGATTGACAATTGATCTGGTTTTTGTTATTAAATCCTTCCTTGAGCTGTATTTTATTTGCCGAGGAATAAGGAATTACAACAACAATTGCACTATCTTATTAATTCTTTGGAACAAGAAAACCTGCTTTTTGCATATTCTTTTATATTTGATTTAAAGCACAGTACATAAACCTACAATCACACGCAACGCTTCCATTAATTTGCTTGGGTTGAAATGATTTTTCGACGCATTTCGAGTTTCAAAAGCTGCTTATGAAAAGCTTTTGGGAATGATTTTAACATTTTTAGGAGCTGGTTCAACAAAACATTATGTAAATTAGAAAAGGATCGGAGAAAGGTTTAATATGCCCAAATCAATATTATCCATGTCTTTTCAAAGGACAATTTACGTACTGAATTCGCTTGCAAGGCATGTTATAAGATGGCCGGATGTTTGAGGATATGAGTGGAATACAAGATGCTGTTGGAGTAATTGATGGTACGTACATAAGGACAGATGCTCCCACTGACCACCCAGAAGAATATTTAAAAAGGAAAAGTTATCACTCTATTGGATATCCAAGTTTTGTACACGATTGTAGATTATTTAGAAATTCAAATTTGTATAAATAAGTCATGGACAACAGAGCGCCATTTCCATCATCTAGTTACATCCTGGGCGATAAAGCTCTGATAAAGCCTCTGACAACATGGTGATTAGTCACATTCAAAGATTATGACAGATTAAGAAGGGAGCCAACGTTTTTTAATCGAAACCATTTAGCAGCTAGGCAAACAATATAAAGAACATTGTGTCAAACGACTAGAGCTCTAATTGATGGAGTCACTTTGCTCTTATGTCCAGAGTACGAATCAAATTGACTTGACTCGAGTAGAGTAAGAAACTGAATGAAAAACCTTTATACTTTTGACTCTGCTAAATTTACGCATACACATATTTATTCATATAGCTGCGCTGACTCTAGTTAACTCCGTAGAGATACTGAACTGGTTTTTGTTTTGTTTTTTTGACTCGAGTTAACTCGAATAAGATAATGAACACAATCCTTGGCTGGGATGTTGTACCATCACTTTCGTTCAAATCTACTTTCGATAGTCGATTCGTAAATAGTTGGCATTTTGTAATTGAATTGATTGAATTACAAATGAGGCAACACTTTTTCGAAAATCAAACAAAAACATAAACAGAGTTTGAATGTGACGAAATTATAAATAGCGAATCCTTTTTTTTATATAATTTGCGCACGCGAAACGTGGTTTGCACCCTTATTATGTTCGGCTATATGCTTGTCACAGCGTGGGCGTTAAGGAAAAGGAGAAGAAAAGAGGAGACGTCTGTGAGATTGTGTTTTAAATAACTGTGGATCATAGTGATGTGGAAAGACAGAGCTTGGCAGAGCATTCCATATACGTGTTGTACGGCTGAAGAACGAATGCCTGAACTCAACTATACGTCCGAAGGTGGTGGCTGGTGAAGAAGCGATAAAAGAGTGACAAGCAGGAGAAGTCCTGCGGTGTTCAAGCGAATCTATTGATTTCGCAATGTTTTCGTCACCGATAAGATTTATTTCTCAGTTTTGTATTCTATCTAGTTGATGCAAGGTGGTTTTAGGCGCACCAGACCAAATATGACAATTGTATTCTGGTTTAGGGCGAATAAAAGCCAAAGTTTAGGGCGAATAAAAGCCTTGTAGATAGTAGCCATATCAGATGGATTGAAATATGGTTTTAGGCGCACCAGACCAAATATGACAATTGTACTCAAGTTTAGGGCGAATAAAAGCCTAAGTTTAGGGCGAATAAAAGCCTTGTAGATAGGAGACAGAAGGAGTGAAATATTTCTTGCACCGGGTTGGAAAACCTAAACATTTCGCAGCATTTTTGGCGACGGTAAATATGTGGTCATTCCAACGAATCTGGCTTAACGCACATACCGAGAATTGCGAGATTTTCAGTTTCCTCGATGCAAGTGCCATTCATGGATAATGGCATTGGATTTGGGATTCGCTTAGATGACAGGAGACTGCATTTGGTTTTTGAAGCGTTAAATTTTACTCGAATGTTTTCTCCCCATATTATTATGCTGTCTAGGTCAGAGTTTAACGTGCTTAACATAAAAAGTTGTTTGAGTTCCACATGAGAAGTGGAGGGACGTTCCTCAAACTTATATGAGAAGCTGAGAGTGCTGTCGTCAGCGAACGAGTGAATTGGATTAAAAGTCACAGATTTTATTGGTTTCAAGATATTTCATGAGCTGAAAATTGATCAGCGTTTCCACGACCTTGGAAAGAATGGATGTAAGTGCTATGGGTCGGTACGAAGAAGGAGACGACGGCTTCCCGTTTTTGTGTATGGGCTGGACAAAGGCTGTTTTCCAACTTCTCTGGAAGAGTCCAAATGAATAGAATAGATGGAAAAGCTTACGCAATTGTAATGCCAGCTTGGAAGAACACCTCTTCAGAACTAATGGGGAAATACCATCTGACCCAGCGGATTTGTGAATGTTCAGATCGTTTAAAACTCTAGCAGCTGCACGAGTACGAAGATCTGTCCCATAGTGTATTCAATACTCGGAGGTGCAGGCGGTATCAATGCACAATCTGGAAGCGTGGAGCTAGCTGCAAAACCTTTAGACTTGACAACTGGAGTGTCATTATAAATGAGCGTTGGAATTGACGACGAGGCTGTATTTATAATTCTTTTCACGAATGACCGAACATTTTTACTACCTTTGGAAGATTGTAGTATTTTTTGCCTCAATTTTTGGTCGTAGGCCAATTTGACTCGCCGAAGATGAGCATTGCAATCATTTCTGGCTCGTTTAAAATGTGTTCAGTTTTCCTCAGCTAGCAGTGGAGCTAGCTGCAAAACCTTTAGACTTGACAACTGGAGTGTCATTATAAATGAGCGTTGGAATTGACGACGAGGCTATATTTTTATTTCTTTTCACGAATGACCGAACATTCTTACTACTTTTGGGACATTGTAGTATTTTTTGCCCACCTCTCGCGAATGGGTGACAAACGTTCCGAGAGTAATACCTTGTCACGGAAAGCTTCTCAATTCGCCGTTCTGATCCGGCCTTAAATTGTATGTCCCTTCCATTTTGTGTCCAAAAATTAACATGCGCAGCACAAATGGTCGCGAGAAGTTAGGCCTTGGACCGCAATGGTCTGTCGCGCCGAATATTATTATTTATACAAACCTTAAAACTTTTGTTTTGTATTTCGATTGACAATTGATCTGGTTTTTGTTATTAAATCCTTCCTTGAGCTGTATTTTATTTGCCGAGGAATAAGGAATTACAACAACAATTGCACTATCTTATTAATTCTTTGGAACAAGAAAACCTGCTTTTTGCATATTCTTTTATATTTGATTTAAAGCACAGTACATAAACCTACAATCACACGCAACGCTTCCATTAATTTGCTTGGGTTGAAATGATTTTTCGACGCATTTCGAGTTTCAAAAGCTGCTTATGAAAAGCTTTTGGGAATGATTTTAACATTTTTAGGAGCTGGTTCAACAAAACATTATGTAAATTAGAAAAGGATCGGAGAAAGGTTTAATATGCCCAAATCAATATTATCCATGTCTTTTCAAATGACAATTTACGTACTGAATTCGCTTGCAAGGCATGTTATAAGATGGCCGGATGTTTGAGGATATGAGTGGAATACAAGATGCTGTTGGAGTAATTGATGGTACGTACATAAGGACAGATGCTCCCACTGACCACCCAGAAGAATATTTAAAAAGGAAAAGTTATCACTCTATTGGATATCCAAGTTTTGTACACGATTGTAGATTATTTAGAAATTCAAATTTGTATAAATAAGTCATGGAAAACAGAGCGCCATTTCTATCATCTAGTTACATCCTGGGCGATAAAGCTCTGATAAAGCCTCTGACAACATGGTGATTAGTCACATTCAAAGATTATGACAGATTAAGAAGGGAGCAAACGTTTTTTAATCGAAACCATTTAGCAGCTAGGCAAACAATATAAAGAACATTGTGTCAAACGACTAGAGCTCTAATTGATGGAGTCACTTTGCTGTTATGTCCAGAGTACGAATCAAATTGACTTGACTCGAGTAGAGTAAGAAACTGAATGAAAAACCTTTATACTTTTGACTCTGCTAAATTTACGCATACACATATTTATTCATATAGCTGCGCTGACTCTAGTTAACTCCGTAGAGATACTGAACTGGTTTTTGTTTTGTTTTTTTGACTCGAGTTAACTCGAATAAGATAATGAACACAATCCTTGGCTGGGATGTTGTACCATCACTTTCATTCAAATCTACTTTCGATAGTCGATTCGTAAATAGTTGGCATTTTGTAATTGAATTGATTGAATTACAAATGAGGCAACACTTTTTCGAAAATCAAACAAAAACATAAACAGAGTTTGAATGTGACGAAATTATAAATAGTGAATCCTTTTTTTTATATAATTTGCGCACGCGAAACGTGGTTCGCACCCTTATTATGTTCGGCTATATGCTTGTCACAGCGTGGGCGTTAAGGAAAAGGAGAAGAAAAGAGGAGACGTCTGTGAGATTGTGTTTTAAATAACTGTGGATCATAGTGATGTGGAAAGACAGAGCTTGGCAGAGCATTCCAAATACGTGTTGTACGGCTGAAGAACGAATGCCTGAACTCAACTATACGTCCGAAGGTGGTGGCTGGTGAAGAAGCGATAAAAGAGTGACAAGCAGGAGAAGTCCTGCGGTGTTCAAGCGAATCTTTTGATTTCGCAATGTTTTCGTCACCGATAAGATTTATTGCTCAGTTTTGTATTCTATCTAGTTGATGCAAGGTGGTTTTAGGCGCACCAGACCAAATATGACAATTGTTCTCTAGTTTAGGGCGAATAAAAGCCAAAGTTTAGGGCGAATAAAAGCCTTGTAGATAGTAGCCATATCAGATGGATTGAAATATGGTTTTAGGCGCACCAGACCAAATATGACAATTGTACTCAAGTTTAGGGCGAATAAAAGCCTAAGTTTAGGGCGAATAAAAGCCTTGTAGATAGGAGACAGAAGGAGTGAAATATTTCTTGCACCGGGTTGGAAAACCTAAACATTTCGCAGTATTTTTGGCGACGGTAAATATGTGGTCATTCCAACGAATCTGGCTTAACGCACATACCGAGAATTGCGAGATTTTCAGTTTCCTCGATGCAAGTGCCATTCATGGATAATGGCATTGGATTTGGGATTCGCTTAGATGACAGGAGACTGCATTTGGTTTCTGAAGCGTTAAATTTTACTCGAATGTTTTCTCCCCATATTATTATGCTGTCTAGGTCAGAGTTTAACGTGCTTAACATAAAAAGTTGTTTGAGTTCCACATGAGAAGTGGAGGGACGTTCCTCAAACTTATATGAGAAGCTGAGAGTGCTGTCGTCAGCGAACGAGTGAATTGGATTAAAAGTCACAGATTTTATTGGTTTCAAGATATTTCATGAGCTGAAAATTGATCAGCGTTACCACGACCTTGGAAAGAATGGATGTAAGTGCTATGGGTCGGTACGAAGAAGGAGACGACGGCTTCCCGTTTTTGTGTATGGGCTGGACAAAGGCTGTTTTCCAACTTCTCTGGAAGAGTCCAAATGAATAGAATAGATGGAAAAGCTTACGCAATTGTAATGCCAGCTTGGAAGAACACCTCTTCAGAACTAATGGGGAAATACCATCTGACCCAGCGGATTTGTGAATGTTGAGATCGTTTAAAACTCTAGCAGCTGCACGAGTACGAAGATCTGTCCCATAGTGTATTCAATACTCGGAGGTGCAGGCGGTATCAATGCACAATCTGGAAGCGTGGAGCTAGCTGCAAAACCTTTAGACTTGACAACTGGAGTGTCATTATAAATGAGCGTTGGAATTGACGACGAGGCTGTATTTATAATTCTTTTCACGAATGACCGAACATTTTTACTACCTTTGGAAGATTGTAGTATTTTTTGCCTCAATTTTTGGTCGTAGGCCAATTTGACTCGCCGAAGATGAGCATTGCAATCATTTCTGGCTCGTTTAAAATGTGTTCAGTTTTCCTCAGCTAGCAGTGGAGCTAGCTGCAAAACCTTTAGACTTGACAACTGGAGTGTCATTATAAATGAGCGTTGGAATTGACGACGAGGCTATATTTTTATTTCTTTTCACGAATGACCGAACATTCTTACTACTTTTGGGACATTGTAGTATTTTTTGCCCACCTCTCGCGAATGGGTGACAAACGTTCCGAGACTAATACCTTGTCACGGAAAGCTTCTCAATTCGCCGTTCTGATCCGGCCTTAAATTGTATGTTCCTTCCATTTTGTGTCCAAAAATTAACATGCGCAGCACAAATGGTCGCGAGAAGTTAGGCCTTGGACCGCAATGGTCTGTCGCGCCGAATATTATTATTTATACAAACCTTAAAACTTTTGTTTTGTATTTCGATTGACAATTGATCTGGTTTTTGTTATTAAATCCTTCCTTGAGCTGTATTTTATTTGCCGAGGAATAAGGAATTACAACAACAATTGCACTATCTTATTAATTCTTTGGAACAAGAAAACCTGCTTTTTGCATATTCTTTTATATTTGATTTAAAGCACAGTACATAAACCTACAATCACACGCAACGCTTCCATTAATTTGCTTGGGTTGAAATGATTTTTCGACGCATTTCGAGTTTCAAAAGCTGCTTATGAAAAGCTTTTGGGAATGATTTTAACATTTTTAGGAGCTGGTTCAACAAAACATTATGTAAATTAGAAAAGGATCGGAGAAAGGTTTAATATGCCCAAATCAATATTATCCATGTCTTTTCAAAGGACAATTTACGTACTGAATTCGCTTGCAAGGCATGTTATAAGATGGCCGGATGTTTGAGGATATGAGTGGAATACAAGATGCTGTTGGAGTAATTGATGGTACGTACATAAGGACAGATGCTCCCACTGACCACCCAGAAGAATATTTAAAAAGGAAAAGTTATCACTCTATTGGATATCCAAGTTTTGTACACGATTGTAGATTATTTAGAAATTCAAATTTGTATAAATAAGTCATGGAAAACAGAGCGCCATTTCCATCATCTAGTTACATCCTGGGCGATAAAGCTCTGATAAAGCCTCTGACAACATGGTGATTAGTTACATTCAAAGATTATGACAGATTAAGAAGGGAGCAAACGTTTTTTAATCGAAACCATTTAGCAGCTAGGCAAACAATATAAAGAACATTGTGTCAAACGACTAGAGCTCTAATTGATGGAGTCACTTTGCTCTTATGTCCAGAGTACGAATCAAATTGACTTGACTCGAGTAGAGTAAGAAACTGAATGAAAAACCTTTATACTTTTGACTATGCTAAATTTACGCATACACATATTTATTCATATAGCTGCGCTGACTCTAGTTAACTCCGTAGAGATACTGAACTGGTTTTTGTTTTGTTTTTTTGACTCGAGTTAACTCGAATAAGATAATGAACACAATCCTTGGCTGGGATGTTGTACCATCACTTTCATTCAAATCTACTTTCGATAGTCGATTCGTAAATAGTTGGCATTTTGTAATTGAATTGATTGAATTACAAATGAGGCAACACTTTTTCGAAAATCAAACAAAAACATAAACAGAGTTTGAATGTGACGAAATTATAAATAGCGAATCCTTTTTTTTATATAATTTGCGCACGCGAAACGTGGTTTGCACCCTTATTATGTTCGGCTATATGCTTGTCACAGCGTGGGCGTTAAGGAAAAGGAGAAAAAAAGAGGAGACGTCTGTGAGATTGTGTTTTAAATAACTGTGGATCATAGTGATGTGGAAAGACAGAGCTTGGCAGAGCATTCCATATACGTGTTGTACGGCTGAAGAACGAATGCCTGAACTCAACTATACGTCCGAAGGTGGTGGCTGGTGAAGAAGCGATAAAAGAGTGACAAGCAGGAGAAGTCCTGCGGTGTTCAAGCGAATCTATTGATTTCGCAATGTTTTCGTCACCGATAAGATTTATTGCTCAGTTTTGTATTCTATCTAGTTGATGCAAGGTGGTTTTAGGCGCACCGGACCAAATATGACAATTGTACTCTGGTTTAGGGCGAATAAAAGCCAAAGTTTAGGGCGAATAAAAGCCTTGTAGATAGTAGCCATATCAGATGGATTGAAATATGGTTTTAGGCGCACCAGACCAAATATGACAATTGTACTCAAGTTTAGGGCGAATAAAAGCCTAAGTTTAGGGCGAATAAAAGCCTTGTAGATAGGAGACAGAAGGAGTGAAATATTTCTTGCAGCGGGTTGGAAAACCTAAACATTTCGCAGCATTTTTGGCGACGGTAAATATGTGGTCATTCCAACGAATCTGGCTTAACGCACATACCGAGAATTGCGAGATTTTCAGTTTCCTCGATGCAAGTGCCATTCATGGATAATGGCATTGGATTTGGGATTCGCTTAGATGACAGGAGACTGCATTTGGTTTTTGAAGCGTTAAATTTTACTCGAATGTTTTCTCCCCATATTATTATGCTGTCTAGGTCAGAGTTTAACGTGCTTAACATAAAAAGTTGTTTGAGTTCCACATGAGAAGTGGAGGGACGTTCCTCAAACTTATATGAGAAGCTGAGAGTGCTGTCGTCAGCGAACGAGTGAATTGGATTAAAAGTCACAGATTTTATTGGTTTCAAGATATTTCATGAGCTGAAAATTGATCAGCGTTTCCACGACCTTGGAAAGAATGGATGTAAGTGCTATGGGTCGGTACGAAGAAGGAGACGACGGCTTCCCGTTTTTGTGTATGGGCTGGACAAAGGCTGTTTTCCAACTTCTCTGGAAGAGTCCAAATGAATAGAATAGATGGAAAAGCTTACGCAATTGTAATGCCAGCTTGGAAGAACACCTCTTCAGAACTAATGGGGAAATACCATCTGACCCAGCGGATTTGTGAATGTTGAGATCGTTTAAAACTCTAGCAGCTGCACGAGTACGAAGATCTGTCCCATAGTGTATTCAATACTCGGAGGTGCAGGCGGTATCAATGCACAATCTGGAAGCGTGGAGCTAGCTGCAAAACCTTTAGACTTGACAACTGGAGTGTCATTATAAATGAGCGTTGGAATTGACGACGAGGCTGTATTTATAATTCTTTTCACGAATGACCGAACATTTTTACTACCTTTGGAAGATTGTAGTATTTTTTGCCTCAATTTTTGGTCGTAGGCCAATTTGACTCGCCGAAGATGAGCATTGCAATCATTTCTGGCTCGTTTAAAATGTGTTCAGTTTTCCTCAGCTAGCAGTGGAGCTAGCTGCAAAACCTTTAGACTTGACAACTGGAGTGTCATTATAAATGAGCGTTGGAATTGACGACGAGGCTATATTTTTATTTCTTTTCACGAATGACCGAACATTCTTACTACTTTTGGGACATTGTAGTATTTTTTGCCCACCTCTCGCGAATGGGTGACAAACGTTCCGAGAGTAATACCTTGTCACGGAAAGCTTCTCAATTCGCCGTTCTGATCCGGCCTTAAATTGTATGTCCCTTCCATTTTGTGTCCAAAAATTAACATGCGCAGCACAAATGGTCGCGAGAAGTTAGGCCTTGGACCGCAATGGTCTGTCGCGCCGAATATTATTATTTATACAAACCTTAAAACTTTTGTTTTGTATTTCGATTGACAATTGATCTGGTTTTTGTTATTAAATCCTTCCTTGAGCTGTATTTTATTTGCCGAGGAATAAGGAATTACAACAACAATTGCACTATCTTATTAATTCTTTGGAACAAGAAAACCTGCTTTTTGCATATTCTTTTATATTTGATTTAAAGCACAGTACATAAACCTACAATCACACGCAACGCTTCCATTAATTTGCTTGGGTTGAAATGATTTTTCGACGCATTTCGAGTTTCAAAAGCTGCTTATGAAAAGCTTTTGGGAATGATTTTAACATTTTTAGGAGCTGGTTCAACAAAACATTATGTAAATTAGAAAAGGATCGGAGAAAGGTTTAATATGCCCAAATCAATATTATCCATGTCTTTTCAAATGACAATTTACGTACTGAATTCGCTTGCAAGGCATGTTATAAGATGGCCGGATGTTTGAGGATATGAGTGGAATACAAGATGCTGTTGGAGTAATTGATGGTACGTACATAAGGACAGATGCTCCCACTGACCACCCAGAAGAATATTTAAAAAGGAAAAGTTATCACTCTATTGGATATCCAAGTTTTGTACACGATTGTAGATTATTTAGAAATTCAAATTTGTATAAATAAGTCATGGAAAACAGAGCGCCATTTCTATCATCTAGTTACATCCTGGGCGATAAAGCTCTGATAAAGCCTCTGACAACATGGTGATTAGTCACATTCAAAGATTATGACAGATTAAGAAGGGAGCAAACGTTTTTTAATCGAAACCATTTAGCAGCTAGGCAAACAATATAAAGAACATTGTGTCAAACGACTAGAGCTCTAATTGATGGAGTCACTTTGCTCTTATGTCCAGAGTACGAATCAAATTGACTTGACTCGAGTAGAGTAAGAAACTGAATGAAAAACCTTTATACTTTTGACTCTGCTAAATTTACGCATACACATATTTATTCATATAGCTGCGCTGACTCTAGTTAACTCCGTAGAGATACTGAACTGGTTTTTGTTTTGTTTTTTTGACTCGAGTTAACTCGAATAAGATAATGAACACAATCCTTGGCTGGGATGTTGTACCATCACTTTCATTCAAATCTACTTTCGATAGTCGATTCGTAAATAGTTGGCATTTTGTAATTGAATTGATTGAATTACAAATGAGGCAACACTTTTTCGAAAATCAAACAAAAACATAAACAGAGTTTGAATGTGACGAAATTATAAATAGTGAATCCTTTTTTTTATATAATTTGCGCACGCGAAACGTGGTTCGCACCCTTATTATGTTCGGCTATATGCTTGTCACAGCGTGGGCGTTAAGGAAAAGGAGAAGAAAAGAGGAGACGTCTGTGAGATTGTGTTTTAAATAACTGTGGATCATAGTGATGTGGAAAGACAGAGCTTGGCAGAGCATTCCAAATACGTGTTGTACGGCTGAAGAACGAATGCCTGAACTCAACTATACGTCCGAAGGTGGTGGCTGGTGAAGAAGCGATAAAAGAGTGACAAGCAGGAGAAGTCCTGCGGTGTTCAAGCGAATCTATTGATTTCGCAATGTTTTCGTCACCGATAAGATTTATTGCTCAGTTTTGTATTCTATCTAGTTGATGCAAGGTGGTTTTAGGCGCACCAGACCAAATATGACAATTGTTCTCTAGTTTAGGGCGAATAAAAGCCAAAGTTTAGGGCGAATAAAAGCCTTGTAGATAGTAGCCATATCAGATGGATTGAAATATGGTTTTAGGCGCACCAGACCAAATATGACAATTGTACTCAAGTTTAGGGCGAATAAAAGCCTAAGTTTAGGGCGAATAAAAGCCTTGTAGATAGGAGACAGAAGGAGTGAAATATTTCTTGCACCGGGTTGGAAAACCTAAACATTTCGCAGCATTTTTGGCGACGGTAAATATGTGGTCAACCCTACGAATCTGGCTTAACGCACATACCGAGAATTGCGAGATTTTCAGTTTCCTCGATGCAAGTGCCATTCATGGATAATGGCATTGGATTTGGGATTCGCTTAGATGACAGGAGACTGCATTTGGTTTTTGAAGCGTTAAATTTTACTCGAATGTTTTCTCCCCATATTATTATGCTGTCTAGGTCAGAGTTTAACGTGCTTAACATAAAAAGTTGTTTGAGTTCCACATGAGAAGTGGAGGGACGTTCCTCAAACTTATATGAGAAGCTGAGAGTGCTGTCGTCAGCGAACGAGTGAATTGGATTAAAAGTCACAGATTTTATTGGTTTCAAGATATTTCATGAGCTGAAAATTAATCAGCGTTTCCACGACCTTGGAAAGAATTGATGTAAGTGCTATGGGTCGGTACGAAGAAGGAGACGACGGCTTCCCTTTTTTGTATATGGGCTGGACAAAGGCTGTTTTCCAACTTCTCTGGAAGAGTCCAAATGAATAGAATAGATGGAAAAGCTTACGCAATTGTAATGCCAGCTCGGAAGAACACCTCTTCAGAACTAATGGGGAAATACCATCTGACCCAGCGGATTTGTGAATGTTGAGATCGTTTAAAACTCTAGCAGCTGCACGAGTACGAAGATCTGTCCCATAGAGTATTCAATACTCGGAGGTGCAGGCGGTATCAATGCACAATCTGGAAGCGTGGAGCTAGCTGCAAAACCTTTAGACTTGACAACTGGAGTGTCATTATAAATGAGCGTTGGAATTGACGACGAGGCTGTATTTATAATTCTTTTCACGAATGACCGAACATTTTTACTACCTTTGGAAGATTGTAGTATTTTTTGCCTCAATTTTTGGTCGTAGGCCAATTTGACTCGCCGAAGATGAGCATTGCAATCATTTCTGGCTCGTTTAAAATGTGTTCAGTTTTCCTCAGCTAGCAGTGGAGCTAGCTGCAAAACCTTTAGACTTGACAACTGGAGTGTCATTATAAATGAGCGTTGGAATTGACGACGAGGCTATATTTTTATTTCTTTTCACGAATGACCGAACATTCTTACTACTTTTGGGACATTGTAGTATTTTTTGCCCACCTCTCGCGAATGGGTGACAAACGTTCCGAGAGTAATACCTTGTCACGGAAAGCTTCTCAATTCGCCGTTCTGATCCGGCCTTAAATTGTATGTCCCTTCCATTTTGTGTCCAAAAATTAACATGCGCAGCACAAATGGTCGCGAGAAGTTAGGCCTTGGACCGCAATGGTCTGTCGCGCCGAATATTATTATTTATACAAACCTTAAAACTTTTGTTTTGTGTTTCGATTGACAATTGATCTGGTTTTTGTTATTAAATCCTTCCTTGAGCTGTATTTTATTTGCCGAGGAATAAGGAATTACAACAACAATTGCACTATCTTATTAATTCTTTGGAACAAGAAAACCTGCTTTTTGCATATTCTTTTATATTTGATTTAAAGCACAGTACATAAACCTACAATCACACGCAACGCTTCCATTAATTTGCTTGGGTTGAAATGATTTTACGACGCATTTCGAGTTTCAAAAGCTGCTTATGAAAAGCTTTTGGGAATGATTTTAACATTTTTAGGAGCTGGTTCAACAAAACATTATGTAAATTAGAAAAGGATCGGAGAAAGGTTTAATATGCCCAAATCAATATTATCCATGTCTTTTCAAATGACAATTTACGTACTGAATTCGCTTGCAAGGCATGTTATAAGATGGCCGGATGTTTGAGGATATGAGTGGAATACAAGATGCTGTTGGAGTAATTGATGGTACGTACATAAGGACAGATGCTCCCACTGACCACCCAGAAGAATATTTAAAAAGGAAAAGTTATCACTCTATTGGATATCCAAGTTTTGTACACGATTGTAGATTATTTAGAAATTCAAATTTGTATAAATAAGTCATGGAAAACAGAGCGCCATTTCCATCATCTAGTTACATCCTGGGCGATAAAGCTCTGATAAAGCCTCTGACAACATGGTGATTAGTCACATTCAAAGATTATGACAGATTAAGAAGGGGGCAAACGTTTTTTAATCGAAACCATTTAGCAGCTAGGCAAACAATATAAAGAACATTGTGTCAAACGACTAGAGCTCTAATTGATGGAGTCACTTTGCTCTTATGTCCAGAGTACGAATCAAATTGACTTGACTCGAGTAGAGTAAGAAACTGAATGAAAAACCTTTATACTTTTGACTCTGCTAAATTTACGCATACACATATTTATTCATATAGCTGCGCTGACTCTAGTTAACTCCGTAGAGATACTGAACTGGTTTTTGTTTTGTTTTTTTGACTCGAGTTAACTCGAATAAGATAATGAACACAATCCTTGGCTGGGATGTTGTACCATCACTTTCATTCAAATCTACTTTCGATAGTCGATTCGTAAATAGTTGGCATTTTGTAATTGAATTGATTGAATTACAAATGAGGCAACACTTTTTCGAAAATCAAACAAAAACATAAACAGAGTTTGAATGTGACGAAATTATAAATAGTGAATCCTTTTTTTTATATAATTTGCGCACGCGAAACGTGGTTCGCACCCTTTTATGTTCGGCTATATGCTTGTCACAGCGTGGGCGTTAAGGAAAAGGAGAAGAAAAGAGGAGATGTCTATGAGATTGTGTTTTAAATAACTGTGGATCATAGTGATGTGGAAAGACAGAGCTTGGCAGAGCATTCCATATACGTGTTGTACGGCTGAAGAACGAATGCCTGAACTCAACTATACGTCCGAAGGTGGTGGCTGGTGAAGAAGCGATAAAAGAGTGACAGGCAGGAGAAGTCCTGCGGTGTTCAAGCGAATCTATTGATTTCGCAATGTTTTCGTCACCGATAAGATTTATTGCTCAGTTTTGTATTCTATCTAGTTGATGCAAGGTGGTTTTAGGCGCACCAGACCAAATATGACAATTGTACTCTAGTTTAGGGCGAATAAAAGCCTTGTAGATAGTTGCCATATCAGATGGATTGAAATATGGTTTTAGGCGCACCAGACCAAATATGACAATTGTACTCAAGTTTAGGGCGAATAAAAGCCTAAGTTTAGGGCGAATAAAAGCCTTGTAGATAGGAGACAGAAGGAGTGAAATATTTCTTGCACCGGGTTGGAAAACCTAAACATTTCGCAGCATTTTTGGCGACGGTAAATATGTAGTCATTCCAACGAATCTGGCTTAACGCACATACCGAGAATTGCGAGATTTTCAGTTTCCTCGATGCAAGTGCCATTCATGGATAATGGCATTGGATTTGGGATTCGCTTAGATGACAGGAGACTGCATTTGGTTTTTGAAGCGTTAAATTTTACTCGAATGTTTTCTCCCCATATTATTATGCTGTCTAGGTCAGAGTTTAACGTGCTTAACATAAAAAGTTGTTTGAGTTCCACATGAGAAGTGGAGGGACGTTCCTCAAACTTATATGAGAAGCTGAGAGTGCTGTCGTCAGCGAACGAGTGAATTGGATTAAAAGTCACAGATTTTATTGGTTTCAAGATATTTCATGAGCTGAAAATTGATCAGCGTTTCCACGACCTTGGAAAGAATGGATTTAAGTTATATGGGTCGGTACTAAGAAGGAGACGACGGCTTCCCTTTTTTGTGTATGAGCTGGACAAAGGCTGTTTTCCAACTTCTCTGGAAGAGTCCAAATGAATAGAATAGATTGAAAAGCTTACGCAACGGTAATGCCAGCTTGGAAGAACACCTCTTCAGAACTAATGGGGAAATACCATCTGACCCAGCGGATTTGTGAATGTTGAGATCGTTTAAAACTCTAGCAGCTGCACGAGTACGAAGATCTGTCCCATAGAGTATTCAATACTCGGAGGTGCAGGCGGTATCAATGCACAATCTGGAAGCGTGGAGCTAGCTGCAAAACCTTTAGACTTGACAACTGGAGTGTCATTATAAATGAGCGTTGGAATTGACGACGAGGCTATATTTTTATTTCTTTTCACGAATGACCGAACATTCTTACTACTTTTGGGACATTGTAGTATTTTTTGCCTCAATTTTTGGTCGTAGGCCATTTTGACTCGGCGAAGATGAGCATTGCAATCATTTCTGGCCCGTTTAAATTGTGTTCAGTTTTCCTCAGTAAGGGTTTGCTTTGTAAAACCGAAAGCATACCTCCTTTATCCTAGAAGCCTCTTTACAGCTTGAGTCATACCATCCATTGGTATTTGTTTTGACTATTCTATCACGAAACAATAGCGACCAGTTAATTCTCCCAAAGTAGTTGTTAAAATCAGCAACCAAGAATCAATTACATACTTTGCAAACATAGAAAAAAGAATTTGTCAAAATAAATCTCTCGTGCGCATGTACAATAATCAGTACAATATAACTTGTTATGTCAGTTCAGTATACTTTTAGCACAATGTAAATCGTGGTAAACTGTCATTTTTTGGTATTATCAAGAAAAGATTTTTCTCTCCCTTTCTCTTTTTAGTTTTTTCATGAGTTGAACACAACTTGCACTTTATTTTATTTAACCACGGAAATTTGCATTATCACAGCATAGGACCAGGCCGTAACAAGCTGATACAACACAATGGTCAGATGAGCTTAGAGTCGATAATATATTGACGGAGTAGTTATAAGGACGAGAGGTAAGGAAGAAGTCAAGAATGTATTCTTGTAGGCTCATTTACAAGCAAAGTAAGGTGATTAAACTCAGCGAACAACTCAACATCCCTTCCTACGGGGCCAGAATGGCGAAGCCACCCAGAATTGTGTATATTGAAATCGCCCACAGTAATGATTTCAGTGTTATCATCATTTGTGACAATTCTTGCAATTGAATCAAACAGTGCATCAATCTCGTGAAGAGTTGAAACTCTGACTAAGTTGGGGTTTCTATAAAGAAATCAGTAGTGAGTGTTGCGCCCTGTACCATTACTCTCAGCCATATGAAATAAAATTTCGCATTGGAACATTGGCTTGATTGAGGCAAAAGTTTGAACGCAACATCACTATGGACATAAATTGCGAGCCCGCGTCGTGGGAAAAATAATGGCACTAAGCTATACCCAGACAGATTTCAATCCGAAGTATCGGCATTCTCAAATACTTGAGTCTCAATCAGTACCAGAATTGATGGACTGTGTACATTTACATATGTAAACAAAGCGAAAAAATTCGTTCTCAGCCCACGTATGTTGCTGAGATCCACTCTGAAACCACACATAACTACAAAAAACAAACACAAAACACAACTTACCGCTTCTTTTTCCCGAATTTATGTAATGGATGTCTCACAATGGATTTTTGACACAAATTGTCGCCAGTGTTTTACCACGACAAAATGAGTCAAATGACCAAAAGAAACAAACACTCACAATCCGTTATTCGATTGCCAAAGAGTTAGATGATCAACAAACTGCCACATGCAAAACGTACGACAGTTATGTCTCACTAAGTTCTTTAGCTGCGCTCTTGAGGATGGGGAAGACGGACACACACACTGCACTTTGCACTTGACGATCAGCCGATCAACGCGAACCGTTTGCTTGCACTTATTGTATTTTTTTTTTTTTATTGAAAAACATTTGGTAATGTTAGTAAAATATTACATCTAGTCCCTAGACTAGTAAGCAATTTTGTTTTGACTTAAATTAATAAAAATACAAAAGTTTAAAGCTTTGAAGCTACTTATACTATACATGATTATATTATATGCAGCACTAGTTCAAAAGGTTTGATTCTTTTTAGTGTTTTTGAATGTTGCTTTTTTTGGTGCAACCCCAAAGTAAGTTGAATACCATAAGTCCATATGGGTTTTATGACTTGCTTCTAAATCAAAATTTTATTGTTTGTTGATAGACAAGATTGTCTTCCTATCATCCAGTACAGTTTTCTGTAGCGAATACCAATCTCCTCTCTTTTTTTCTTGACATGGGCTTTCCATCGAAGTTTCGCATCCAAAGTCATATCAAGATACTTTGCACAATTTGCGTATGGCATGGCTTGGTTATTAATATACATTGGTATATGCTCTATTTTTTTATTTGTGAAATTAACATGCACTGGTTTTGATTCGTTTAATCGTATTCACCACTTTCTTGTCCAATTTTGAATATGCGAGATCGCCTCTTGTAGTTTACTAGTTAAGTGGGTATACAGGAGATACAATATTGGCCCAAGAACACTCCCTTGGGGTACACCCGCTTTGGTTTCCTTAAGTTCCGAATATGTGTCTTTCTCTTTTATGCGAAAGTATCTGCCCGAAATGTAGGATCTCAGAATTTCAGCCTGTTCGTTGGGTAGTATCTTTTTTAGTTTGTAGACTTTATCAAATGCTTGTGCTACATCGAGGAAGACTGTAGAGCAAACTTTTTTCTCTTCAAGCGCTTTTTCAACAATGTTTGTTATTCGGTGTACCTGATCAATGGTTGAATGTTTCACTCAAAAGCCAAATTGGTCGTCTGGAATAATATGTTTCCGTTCTATAGTTGGTAGCAACCTTTTTAAAAGCAGTCTTTCAAAAAGTTTGGACATTATAGGCAGCAAAGAAATTGGCCTATATGATGAAACTTCGTGAGGTGGTTTTCCCGGTTTGGCTATCATGATAACTTCAGCTACTTTCCATAACTGTGGGACGTATTTTAATTTCAATGCAGCGTTGATGATGCATGTAAGCTTCGCGATTCCTTTTTCTGGGAGTTGCTTGAGAATTTCACCAGTTATCAATTCAAATCCTGGCGATTTTTTCGCATTTAAAGTTTTTATTACTTTTCTTACTTCAGATGACGATGTGGTGCGTATTTCTTCATTTTCTTTAGCTAGTTCTTCGCTAGGCAAATCGTCATGCTCTCCTGGGTTTGGTTGAACATTTTCTTACAAATACTCTGCAAATCTTTCAGCTTTTTGCTTGTTACTTTTTGCCCACTTTCCATCCAGTTGTTTGATTTGAGGAATGTGAATGATTGGTCTCTCTAATTTCTTAGTGGCTTTCCAGAGCGAGTACTCCGTGTTTTTATTGTTGCTAAGATTTTATAAAAATTAATTAATTTCAGAATCTTTTAGTTTCTTAATTGTTCGTCTAACTTGCTGTACCAGCTTATTAAACTTATTTTTATCCTTCGGGGCTCTGCTTTGGTGCCTCTCGCTTTCTCGCTCTCCGCTTTTCGGCAATTAACTCTCTAATTTCGAGGGGATAGTAGTTAAGCTTCAATTGTTTTTTGATGTTAGGAATGTTTTCCCAAGCCGAAATTTGGATAACTCTGATAAATTGATCGAGCTCTGAATCTAGTTGCTCTTTAGATCGTATTGGTGTACGTGGTTCTATCCTCTCTTGAAGACTTGATTTGAAGCTTACCCAGTCCGTGCATTTACTAGTAAGAGCTGGATTACTTATATTTTGGATAATGCTCTCACTCATAGTCAGTAGAATAGGTGAGTGATCCGAGCTTAAATCATGACTTTCTTCAATTTGCAAAGAGTTTCTTGAGATATTTTTAACTATGAAGAAGTCAATGAAATCGGGGATTTTTTGCGAGTCAGTCAACCAGTTTGTAGGCTTTCCTGTAGATAACGCTTCGCACCCTTTCTCGTTTATTGCGTTAAGGAGTTCTCTTCCCTTGGTTGTCGTTAACCTTGAACCCCAATATGTGTTTTTCGCGTTAAAGTCTCCACCGATGATGAATTTTTTTCCCAGTTGATCAAGGAGTTCTGAATATTCGTTTAGGAGGGCAGTAAAAACTAGCAACAAGTATTGGGTAATTTGTTGTCTCTATAACTACTGCTGTTGATTGTATTTTATTTGTTTGAATTTTTGATTCCTCGTAGTGATTTTTAGTTTCCTTTACAATGACAGCGCTCCCCGCTCTAGCAGAATTGTCCGGGTGGATGGTATGATATACTTTATATCCTCTGAATTTAATAAACGAATCTTTGGTGAAGTGAGTTTCGGAAACGAGAGAAACGTCTATTTTATTTATATCCAGGACTGCCTCTAACTCTTTTTGATGTTGCAACAGTCCATTTGCATTCAATGCCATTATTCTTAGTGTGATGTATGCAGTTGGCAACACCATACTCCTTCCATACTTGCATTCCACAAATTGACGTTTGGAATTATTATTATACAGAATTAATAATTTTTTGCACTTCTCTTCCAGACGTCAAAAGAACGGCTTGTAATAGAATACCACTAAATATATTTAATTAGTTATTAGTTTAAATTTGAAATAAATATATATATTAAAATCAAGAAAGTGTAACTTTTGTTTGGCAAGTGACGTAACATTGGCGACGAGGATGGGATTACGAAAATTGGTACAGATTAGAATATAACCTATATTCTCACACTCTGTGCAACTCCCACACGTGCGAAAATGCAGGCGGGCCAATCCAGCTTTGCGCTGAACCAACCATCAGCAGTACTAAGCATTCAAACTTTTGAATACGACGTGCAAAATTGGTCGGTTTTTAACGGACGCCTGGAGCAATATCGCAAAAAACATTTCAACTAGTAAAAATAACGAAACTTTTACTGATTCCATTGACATCGAGTTAAAATTATTTGGTAAAAAGTTAATATTTCAAGTTGATACGGGTGCAGCCGTTTCAGCTTTTCATTGGGAAACGTACGTTCGTTTTTTTAAGAATATTAAGCTGCAAAGTAATAACACCAATTGTTGAATTATGAATGTTAACGAATGTTGATAATCTTTATTTATTAATCGAAGAAATGCGCTCTTTATATCGATGCTTCAATAAAACAACATTTGTAAACCTTTATAATGTGGACTGTATTTTTATTTCCTTTAAAAATGGTTTTCACAATATGGATTCGAGGCTTTTTTGATTTTATAATTAATTGATGTGTCTTCAAGAACATCCGGAAACGAAGAGAAGAAAAAAACAAAAAATACAAAGAATAACTTTATAACTTAACTATTCTTGCGCCATCTGCATGTGAGCCCCAAAACTATATGTTCACAATATGGATTCGAGGCTTTTTTAATTTTATAGTTAATTGATGTGTCTTCAAGAACATCCGGAAACGAAGAGAAGAAAAAAAACAAAAAAAAACAAAAAATACAAAGAATAATTTTATAACTTAACTATTCTTGCGCCATCTGCATGTGAGCCCCAAAACTATATGTTATATTGGGATGTCACCTTGGCAAAACAAGTCACCCAACTTAACAAACAAAATTGTTATACTTTGTTATTTTACATACTCCACGCCTTGAAATTACCAATTTTCGAAATATTGTTTACATCCATTTGTAAAAATATTAACTTAATAATCTACTTAAATACTATGAGTCGATACAACACAAACATTTTATTTATATATTTCATCTTGATTTTAAGTAAATAGTTACATGTATTGAGTTTTAATGAATTAGGTATTCAACTATTCAAATTAAATTAAAGTTTGCTTATGCTTATTTGACATTATAAAATATTACGTTAATGCACATTATTTTTTAGAACATTCATCCATCGGTAAAATACAAATCTTAGAAATTGCCCTTTTAAATTCTGAACTGGCGGTCTTTATCGTTACGACACGAACGTATCCGTCATTTCCGACATGTAGTTCTGTTATTCGACCAAGCGGCCACCTTAATGGAGGGACGTTATCCTCTTTCAACAACACTAGCGATCCAACCGAAACATTCTCCGAAGGCGTCAACAATTTTCGACGCTGTTGTAGCTCATTTAAATATTCAAACTGCCAGCGCCTCCAAAACTGCTGGAACATGAACTGCAACCGTTGCCACCTCGAAAGTCTATTAAAGTCTAAATGGTTAAGACATGGGTCAGGTAGAGTTGTGAGAGGGGAACCGATAATAAAATGTCCTGGAATTAATACTTGCAAATCGTGGTCGTCACTAGACATAGGAGTGAGAGGTCGTGAATTCAAGCACGCCTCAATTTGCGTTATCAGTGTATGAAATTCTTCAAATCGAAGTGATGAATTTCCTACCACACGTTTCATGTGATATTTGGCGCTCTTAACCGCTGCCTCCCACAATCCTCCGAAGTGTGGTGATCTAGGCGGTATATAATGCCATTGTATCTGCTCTTCAGCACAATACCGAATAATCGCGTTTTTATAGGTTGCCGAGTTAAACAAATCATGCAGTACCTTCAGCTCTGCCTTTGCACCAACAAAATTGGTGCCCTTATCGGAATATACATTTGCACACTTGCCTCTACGTGCCACGTTTCCAAATGAATGGCTTTTGTGGAAAAACAAATATAAACGGCTACATAAATCTTGGTCGTTACCTTCTTCCTAAGGTTGTGAGTAATGCTAAACGGACCGCAAAAATCTATGCCGACGTTTAAAAATGCTCTGCAGGGAGTGACACGATGTGCCGGAAATTGCCCCATAATTTGATTGATGATTTGAGGGCGTGTACGAAAACATCTGATACAATCATGCACTACTTTGCGACATAGATTGCGACCTCCTATGATCCAAAATTGATTCCTTAAATAATATAATAATGCTTGCGGTCCGGCGTGGAGCTGACGTTGATGTTCGTTTCGAACTAAATTTTTTGTGAACGTGTTTGAAGAAGGTAAGATAATCTGATGTTTGTTATCGAAACCAATATTTGCATTTTTCAATCTCCCGCCGACGAGCAATAAGTCATTTTCATCGAGGAACGGATTAAGCGACTTTAACTTACTGTTACGCTGAACAATTTTAAGTTTACGAATGTCGATAATATCTGCGGAGAATGCCTCCGATTGAATTAATCGTATGATACGATTCCGAGCAGTTTCGATTTCAGATGCAGTCACCTCTCCGCTTATACGAAGATTCTTCTTGGGCTGCAGGTTATAGTAAAACCGAAAGCAAATTGCAACAACTCGCAATAATTTATTATTATCAGAATATCTATCAATCAAATCAAAATCGGTGTTACAAGTAAGTAAACCAACCTCACCCTTTCTTAATTCGAGCAGTTCGGAACTGACTTTGGCATTTGATGATTTTGGCCAATCGCACGAATCCAATTCTAAAAAGGAAGGGCCGTTCCACCATAATTTTGAAGCAATAATATCTGACGGCATTAAGCCTCTAGATACTAAATCAGCAGGATTAACTGAAGTTGGAACGTACATCCAATTGTCTATTGAAGACAAATCTTGTATTAACGAAATTCTGTTTTCTACAAAGTAGCAAATCTAGATGGACACGATTTGATTCTTAACAAAGTAGTCTCCGAATCCGACCAAAGGCAAATTTTATTGAATTTAATTTCCATGGCCTTAATTACTTTGTCGGAGAGTTGCGATAATAAAACAGCAGCGCACAACTCCAATCGAGGGATGCTTTGTTTTTTTAACGGAGCTATCCTTGATTTAGCACATAAAAAAGAAGTACGACTGACATTCGACAAATCAGTAACACGAATATAAATAACACAACCGTATGCTGTTTCTGCTGCATCTCCAAAGCCATGCAACTCAACAGATTTTATATTATTGCCGAAGATACAACGAGGAATGTTATGTTCACGAATCGAAGGTAACTGACATCTGAAGTTAGGCCAAGTGTCTGATATTGACGACGGAACTTCATCATCCCATAACAAGTTGGGAGTGGTCCACATTGATTGCATTATTAGTTTTGCTGTCACAATCACTGGTGCACATAACCCTAAAGGATCAAATAGCTGTGCGATTTCAGACAACACTGATCGTTTTGTAAATTTGTTTTTATTAACAAAATTTCGAAGAATTATTTGAAAACTGTCAGTTTCAGGGTTCCAATGAAGACCTAATAGTGATATAGAATTATCTGAATTTGGATCGTTGTCGAATATATCCGATAAGTTTTTACAATTAGAATTCCATTTAAGCAGTTCGAAGCCGCCTTTCGCAAGTAATTGTGTTAATTCTAGTTTAAGACGTAGTGCATCCTCAAAGGAATTTGCACCAGACAATATGTCACGACATAAAAATATCTTTCCAGCACGTTCGAGGCGTTTGGAAATTTAATTCGTTCATCAGAAGATAATTGTTTAAGCGTGCATATAGCGTGAAATGGCGCACTCGACGTTCCGTACGTGACGGTACATAGTCGATAGCATTTAATTTCGTCATGTAATGAATCTCGCCAATATAGACGCAATAGATCTTGGTCATTTTCATGTAAACGTATTTGCCTATACATCTTTGTGATATCGGCCGTTAATGCGAAAATATGTTTACGAAAACCAACCATAATGGAAAATAAATCCTGTTGAATTGTCGGGCCAGTCATAAGACAATCGTTTAATGAAATGTTAGTGCGTGATTTTGACGAGGCATTGAACACGACCCGCAACTTGGTCGTTGTGCTACTTTCTTTAATGACGGCATGATGAGGAACAAAATATGTTTTATCATATTGGCAATCAGACGTTTCAGGATTTTTAATTAACTGCAAATGATTCAAGTCATTAGATTAAGATTAAGATATTTTTATTAAACATTAAAGTAATATACAATTTTGATTTAAAACTAAACTTATAACTAATATTAATATGTGTCGGCTCAACAATAGGGGCCCGACGTATTTACATTGTCTTTTTTTTTGGTATTGTTTATTTTTAATCAATATTTTTTACTACTTAATCTACTACATGTTTATTTTTAAGGGAATTAAATTTTAAACAATAATTTTAAAATAAAATAAGAATGAAAAATATTAAGCGGCGTATAAACAGGGCGAACTTCAGCCTCTGTAATATTGGTTGCCCGCCTTCTCGTAGAAGGAGACGTCTTGATTGTTAAAGATGTCATCGAATCTAGCATCAGTGAATCCTCTTATGTGTATGTACCGGTGACTTGGCTCGATTTCCTCGATTCGCAGTCCTTGCATCTCAGGACTTGGATGTGTTTCCAATGCGTCGACGAACTTCCTCGCCATTCGGAACAAGTGGTCAGTTATTGGCAGCAGACCTGCTGCTTCGTATAGTTTTGTAGTCGACACAAACTTATAGCTGTTTGTCACCCTCCAGAGTCCTGTACAGATCCTTAGTACCTTCCTTTCAAATAGGGAGATCTTATTCATCATTGTTGGTGAGATGGTGAACCATATGGGGTAGCCATAGGTTATCACTGGCCTGATGAGTTGCTTGTAGATAAGCAGCCTGGTGTTGTTGGACAGACCGTTTCGTCTTTTAAGTAGCGGGTGCACCAAATGAAGAGCGTAGTTCGCTTTTTTCATTGTTTTGTCGATGTGAGAGTTAAACTCTCAGTAAAGTTGATTCCCAGGTACTTAGTCTCTGACTTGGTGTTTATTGTTGTGTTATCCGGAAAGGTGATTTTTAAGGCTCTGCACCGGCTTGCGATTTTTCTTATCCTTGTTTCGGTTGCTGGTACTCGGATGCAGATGAGTTCCGTTTTATTGGCGTTGATCTTTAGTCGCCACTTCAGGTAGTAGTCCCAAAGATTTCTGAGGTGTTCCTCCACTCTTCTGGCAGCTATCTCGGGAGAGCGGGAAACTGCATACGTTATGGAGTCATCCGCGAAGAGCATAGTCCTTGTTCCCGCTGTATTTGTGGGTTGATCCGCCGTGAAGATGCTATGATTCAAGTCAATGTATTCTTGAATGAATTCGTTATATTTTTTGTGTAACTCTGGATTTTTGGACAATCTATTTTCCAGATACTGGTATTGTTTGAAGGCACTAATTTCATTATCGTTAAGATCCATAATGTTTGCCTTTACTGGTAACGCAACACTGTATCTTCCACAAGGAAGACGTATAACATTTCGACTATAATGTTCTTCGCACATTTTCTCTTCAATTGATAGATCATTAGGCGAGTGAATTTGTTCCAATTCCCAAAATTTGGAGATATTGATATTCAAATCTTCATGAATAGATGTAAGTGACGTCGATATGTTACTATTTGTGTCTGAATATGGTTCTAACATGCATGCATGCACCTGGTTTTGCCCAGAACAATATAACCTACTTGTGTATTTTGAAAAGCTGGAAGTTCTGGAACTAATTTGATGGGAATTCCATTAACTATCTCATTGTACTTTTCAGCACCAATAAGCATGTCAATTTTATGATTTAGGAAAAACTTGGGATCCGCTAACATTATATTGCTGGGTATCGATAACGGATCAAAGGGAAACGAGCACGATGGAAGCTCACCTGTTATTTTAGAAAGAACTAAAAAATCTAAATTCGTTTTGTAGTCAGAATTTCTTGACAATATTTTTAAGTTGACGATATGCTTAACCTCTGTAAATTTTTCATTTATGCCCGATACTCTAATTGAAGTTGGTTTTTTAATGGGTTTAATAATTTGGCTTAGATTTTCCGTTATGTATTTTGATTGGGATCCACTATCTAATAGTGCCCTACACTGCGGTTGCTAATAATACTTGAGTAATCTTGACCGGTTTTGTGGTACTTTGAAAAGTTTGGATAGGATCGGCAGAAATTGTACTTGTGGTTGAAGCTTCGTTTGAGTTGGGAGAATTTTTATTTAACAAATTCTTATCAAAATTCCTATCAACTAACGAGGATGACTGATTGTCTTCCGTAAACCTTGATTGCGTTTTCTCGAAGTGTAATAAAGTGTGATGTCTTAATGAACATCGCTTACAAGGCTCACCTTTACAATCAAAGACACGATGTATCGAAGATAAACAATTGGTACACAATTTCAATTGTTTAACTAGGTCATACCGTTTGAGTGGCGACCAAGTTGAACTACAAAACTTGGGGCATAAATTGAGTGTGTGATTCTCTTTGCAAACCGGACAAATACCCTGATTTGACACGAATACCCTATTAATATTGGGTTTGTACGCAATATTCTTAGTCGATGTAGGTGCTCCTTTGGCCTGAACTATAACTTCGAGAATTTTAACCCGTTTTTTGAGGATATTTATAAATTCAATAAAAGTTAGTACCCTGTCTGTAGGAGAATTTTTAACTATTTCGATTCGCGATGGGGAATCTAGTTTTTCCATTAAATGATGATTTAAAATCAAATTCCATGTGTCGACATTGACGTTTAAAGACTTAAGGGCACTGTAATGTTTCTCAATAGACTTTATAAAGAACTGTAAGGAACTCGGAGAGTTTTATTGAGGCTTTTTAATATCGTATAAATTTTTAACGTGAAGTTTTTGAATCGTTATTTCATTATTATAATGATTGAAAACCGTTTTCCATGCTGTACTATAATTTTCATTTGTAATTGGTAAGTTTTCGATTAAGTGATAAGCTTTACCATTCCTCAATGACGTAAATAAATAATGGAATTTTGTGACCGAACTAATAGAATTATTGGAATGAGCCATGTCAATTCAGTTCCATCAAATCTTGGAAGGTTTATCTGAGGCAGTCTAATTCCTATTAAGCTTTCTGAATTATTTTTATCAATATTTTTTAAATTTAAATTTGCGTCATTAAATTCTAATTTAGTTTTATTTTCGATACTATTACTTCTATCTAACACCGCAGCATCCAATGCACCATACTCATCTTCGAAACTGAATTTATCATTGGAATCTATTTCCGATGGATCGATGCCCTCCAGAGCGCTCTGCACTTCATCAAATTTCTCATATGTGGCACGAATGCGATGCAAAACCGATTGTAGTTCACCGATAGAATTAAGTTCATTTTGTGCGAATTTGTTTTTATAATAAGTAATTCTGCCTTTATGGCCACTTCTACATCTTTTAAGTTGAATAATTTTCGTATTTAATTCTACCGAATCTAATTCGATCTGATCTACAGACATTTTACAAAAATTTTAATAATTCACTATGCGAGCATACACGTGATGAAACATTAACCTAACTATAAATTTTTCGAACAAATTTTTTTTACACAGGTAATACATTACATAATTACTGATGTCTTACTGCATACAAGTAGATTCTGCGAAGATGTCTGCTCTCATGTTGAATAAATGGCGTCCAAAATACAATTTTCTAATATTTATAATTTCGATTTTGTTGTGACCCAATTTTAAAATAATCCGGGTTGATGGACCAAATGTTGAATTATGAATGTTAACGAATGTTGATAATCTTTATTTATTAATCGAAGAAATGCGCTCTTTATATCGATGCTTCAATAAAACAATATTTGTAAACCTTTATAATGTGGACTTTATTTTTATTTCCTTTAAAAATGGTTTTCAGAATATGGATTCGAGGCTTTTTTAATTTTATAATTAATTGATGTGTCTTCAAGAACATCCGGAAACAAAGAGAAGAAAAAAACAAAAAAAACCAAAAAAATACAAAGAATAACTTTATAACTTAACTATTCTTGCGCCATCTGCATGTGAGCCCCAAAACTATATTTTATGTTGGTATGTCACCTTGGCAACACAAGTCACCCAACCTAACAAACAAAATTGTTATACTTTGTTATTTTACACCAATATTTTTGGTTACGGTAGAAATATGTTAACAGTAAAAGGGTCGTTATTTTGTAATATCACATACAACAATATTGTAAGATATTTTTAATTTTTAGTAATAGATAGGGGTGAAAACCCAATAGTCGGAAGGGATTTTTTTAACGTTTTCCAAGTAAAACAAATTCATCTAAATGCTCAAATGACAATAATTCAAAGACAATTTTTAAGAAATATGATTTTCTTTTTTCGGACGTCTACGGCAAATTGAAAAATTGTAAGGTTAATCTGGAAGTGGACAGTAATATCAAACCGATTTTCGTGAAAGCACGCCCGATTCCATTTGGCTTCAGGGAAGAAGTGGAAAATCAAATACACGAGTAAGTAAAACGCGGAGTTATTTCGAAAATCGAAAGCACACAATTCAGTGCCAATTCGGAAAGAAAACGGAAAAATAAGAATTTGCGCGGACTATAAAATTACAGTTAACAAGTTTTTGAAAGACACGCATCATCCTTTACTACGAATAGCTGATATTATTACCAATATCAAAGATAGACGAGTTTTTTCAAAAATAGACTTAGCTAATGCTTACAATCAAATAGAATTAGACGAACCGTCAAGAAGGTTGGTCACGTGGAGCACTCACGTTGGTAATTTCTTGATACATAGATTGTCTTTTGGCATAAAGCCAGCCACGGGTATCTTTCAACGAGAAATAGAAAAGGTCTTACGTGGTATCGAGGGGGTAGTCAACTTTTTAGATGATATAATCATTTCGGCACCTAATCTTAGGAAACATAACGAAAGGCTTAACGCGACTTTTGATTATATAATGCGGGACTTAAACTAAATGAAGCTAAATGCGTTTTCGCAAAAGACGAAATCAAGTATTTAGAGATGAAACTAAAACGAACTGTCCTATTCCGAAAAGCATCTCGGATGTTAGGTCCTTTTGTGTTTTCGTGAATTATTTTGGACGATTTATTCCTATTTACAGCGTTTTGAAAAGCAAAGCTTTTGTTTGGACTAAGCAGGCTATGGATTCTTTTGAGAGCATGAAAGAAGAAATAATGTCAGATACGGTATTAGTACACTACGATCCGAAACTACCAGTAGTGCTTACGTGCGATGCATCTAACGTGGGCATAGGCGCGGTATTAGCGCACGCTTTTCCAGACGGGTCTGAACGACCAATCGAATTTGCCTCGCGTACCCTATCTGAATCCGAGCAAAACTACGCGGTTATAGAGAAAGACGCTCTAGCCATCGTATATGCTACACGAAAATGTTATCAATATTTAATCGGAAGGTCATTTGATTTGGTAACGGATCACAAGCCTCTGGTCGTAATTTTTGGTGAAAAGAAAGGTATCCCACAAATGTCCACAAGTAGGTTGCAAAGATGGGCTTTTCATCTGTCAGCCTTCCAGTATCAAATACGATATATTAAATCAGCAGAAATGTGGCCGACGAAATATCTCGTTTCCCTCAACGTACGAGTAACGACGACGATTTAAAAGACGACGAAAAAGAAACTGTAACGTATTTAAACCGCTAAAGGCGCTAAAGACTTGAAATCATTCAAAAATTCAGGGTAAAGAAGGATTTTCTTCTTTTTTAAAACGAATCGACGAACTGGTAGTTGAAAACGACGTATTGATGTGGGGCCATAGAGTGGTAATTCCACAATCCTTACAAAAATTAATTTTGAAACAATCTCATGTAACTCACATGGGTATTGTAAAAACGAAATCTCTCATGAGATCCTACGTGTGGTGGCCAAATCTTGTTCGTTAGGTGGAGGAAATGATTAATGGTTGCGAAGTTTGTTTGTCGCTTTTACCAATCCCACCTAAGGCAAGAGTCATTGACTGGGAAAAGCCAGGAAAACCGTGGGAGCGAATTCACGTAGATTTCGCGGGACCGTTGAGAGGCCTTAATTTTCTAGTGATAGTTGACGCGTTTTCTAAATGGATTGAGGTGTTTTTCACGAAATCGCCTATCTCTACATTTTATATCAAATGCCTTCAAAATGTGTTTTCAAGATTTGGTGTTCCGGAGGTAATTGTCTCCGATAACGGAACACAATTTGTTTCTGAACAGAGTAAACATTTCTTGAAGTCGTATGGTATATCTCAGTGCACAGCACTAGGGTATCCAGCAACTAATGGGGCAGCAGAAAACGCTGTGCGAACCGTAAAAAATGCAATCAAGGCTAGAAAAAATTACGATATAGACGAAGTTTTGACGCAATTTTTATTTGATTATAGAAACAATAAGCATTGTTCTACGAAAGTCACTCCTGCATCTCGGATATTTACGTATTTGCCAAGAAATAAACTCGATCTTTAAACACCAACTAATTTAAATCAAAAGCAGTTTAAAGAAGAACTAATGAATAACACGGGCAATAGAAAATTTTAAATCGGTGAAGTAGTCATGATTCGTGATTTCAATTCTGTAAAAAATATTCAGCAATCGGCAAAAGCCTGTATAATCGAAGTCTTCGGTCCACGAATGAACCTATGTAAAATGGAATCAGGCCGGCATATTAAAAGACATTTAGACCAGATAAGAAAATGTAATTGTAAAATTTCATTTGATTTCAGATGATGAGATGAACAGAAAAAACGAAAATTGTTAAAAGATCCATGTATTTAAACTGTTATAAACCACAAAATAAGACTAAAAATATAACCGAATCTGTAATGGTATACAATGCAGTTCAAGCGCATAAAACGTTAAGAAATAGATTAGAATTAAAAAGGCCTGAAAGATTCGGAATCTAAAATGACATTGTATATCGTACTATTTTTGTAAGAGGGGCGTATGTGATGTATGTAGTTGGCAGCGTCATACTCCTTCCATACTTGCATTCCACAAATTGAGGTTTGGAATTATTATTAAACTGAATTAATCATTTTTTGCACTTCTCTTTTAGACGTCAAAAGAACGACTTGTAATAGAATACCACTAAATATATTTGATTAGTTATTAGTTTAAATTTGAAATAAATATATTATAATCAAGAAAGTGTAACTTTTATTTGGCAAGCGACGTAACACTTAGTGATTTAGTCATTAAGTTACTTTGATTTTGGAGCAACTCTTTTAGCGTTGCTCTCTATTTGTTTTACTCTTGTGTCGAGATTGGAAACAGATTTCTCTATACTAGTAATTTTCACTAGGATGGCCTGTAGGGTTTGTTTCAGATCATCTTCTTGTTGCTCTGGGGAACTGGTAGTGATAATCGAAGAGCGAGCAGCCTCGGCATATGTTGTGCTAATTTGTAGTTTTTCAATCATTTGGTCATTTGTTTTTCTTCTGTGTTAACATGAAATTTGTTTTTGTGATGCTCTTTTTCGTTCGGAAGGGTTTGTCTTTCAACTAACTTTTTAGTGTTGTTAGCCCTTATCTTCTGTATCTTCTTAGCTACTGTACATCCTCTATAGTTGGCTGGGTGTGCCTGTTCCCAGTGTATGCACTTTGGTTGCTCATTAGTTGGTTTTTTACAATCTTTGGTGTGGTGATTACCTGTACATTTAACATATCTCGGATCTTTACCGCAATATCTTTGAGTATGTCCATAGGATTGACAATTTTTACATTGTGGAATGAGTTTATTTTTTTTAATGGCTTTATTTGTACCTTACAGTACATAATACTTTCGATTTCATAAATTCTATCTATATTTTCTTCTGGGCTGAATGACAGCATGAACATGTCTAGCGGCTCCTTACTCTTCCATTTTAGTTTATTAACTGCACCGGCTACATGGAATCCCTGATTTTTAAGGTCATCCTTTATACTATCCGGTTTGCAAGAATGGTGTAAATTTTTAGCAATAACTCTTATAGGTCTTAGTTGTTTTTTTCTTAAGAGTACTAACTGTATTTCCTTTCATTTAGTGCTCTGGTTAGGGCTTTATAAGCATCGACATCCGTTACCTTGATTTTTAATGTAGCTTTATTCAATAGTTTCGTATTTAAGTGTTTTTCTGCTATAATTGCTTTAACTTCTTTGCAAAATTCATCGTAATCCGGAATGTTATCTACCATTATTGGTGGTGGTGGCGGTAGTTTGTTGGTTTTCTTATGTAATGTTTTAGATCCTATGTTCTTAGGCTTATAAGCAGGCAGGTAGAAACAGGTGCTTCTTTCTGTGTTCGAGAAGTGATTGGAAAGATAGTTTCTGGAGAGTTTCTAGCTTTTCTCTTCTTGCTAGCTCTTTTTCATTTTTTCCTTGTCCAATCAGTTTCTTGGATTAGCTCATATTCGTCTGTTGAGTAAGTATGAGGCTGTTTAAGTCCACTACCACTTTTATGGGTATTTTCAGCTAACTTTATTTCAGTCTCTTTTAGCTTATTATTTTAAGTTTTTAGATTTAATACTTCTGTTTGAAGCTGGTTGCAGAGTAACTCTAGTTTCTGGATTTTTGTAAATCAAAATTTTCCTTTTCTAATATCAGAATTTTCTGATCTGTTGCGTTTGGGTTGGTTTTAGATTTCGTACTTTCTCCTCCTCCTGGCGGAGGTGTTCCATCCATTCCCATTTTATATTAAATTTATTTTATATAATTTTTTATTATTTATTTATTTAGATTTTATTATTTTAGTTGGCAATGCTGGTGAGAGCTTTTAAGACATTGGAGGAAAAGCTTTTGATCGACATAAAAGCTTAGCGGTCTAGGTTCCACAATTTAGGTTCCACAGTCGAAAGCTGAATCATAGCGCTAATTTCACTATCAGCTGGTACCATACAAAGCCAAGAAATTGCCAAAGAAATATAAATTTTTATATTTTTCCATTTATTTCACTTTAACAATCTTATCGTGAGAATTTTATAATCTGTCCACGATGATTTGTACGGGATGCAATTGTTTGCAACTAATTTTGCGTTTATTACTTACAAAATATATGTTTTTGTTTTTTTTAAGGTAACACTAGATTAAACTCACTGTTCAGTGTTCACTAACTTATTGTATTTGTTTTGATTTTTTTTGTGCGCAAACACAAAACACGAAACATTTTTGTTTTTTTTTCCGCGGGTGCTGCAGCACGACCGTCCACAGCGGCGATTGGGAGACAACAATCTGTGGAAGAGATGCGAAACAATTTGCTTAATTGTTTTCAAACTGTATTGAACTATGATACTACTAAATTTATCTAAAATATTATCTTTTTTAAAATAAAATAATTGTTATGAGTGTAATAAAAATCATTTGTTTTTATTTAAATTTTTATCTTCATTTTCTCCTCTTCCAAAGCTAATCGTCGTTTTGCTACTGCTAACTGCTTTTCTTCAATTAACAATCATTTATTATTTATTACATTTTAACAACTTCAGCTTGGAATTCAACTTGTTTTTTTTGCCTGTACCTCTTGTTGCTTGCCCTGATTCTGCAATTCCTCGAACAATCGATTGGTAGCGGTGATACGTCGCCGTTGTGTTCGTGGAGCTGTGATTGTTGGTGTATTTGTGTGTTTAGTTTTGTGGTTCAACTATTTGTTCTGTCGTTTCGAACTCAAACACAACTGGCTCCTCTGGCTCGTGACCCACATCGATACCCTCCACACCAATAACAGTTTCTGTCATGCCTGTGAGCTGCACGACACTTTCTTCCAATGTAGAGAGGATTATAGTGCGTGTGCCACCTCCTGTTCGATTTATATCTGCAAGGGTTTTCCTCATTTTCTTTTTCTTTTATTTCTATAATCTGTCCAAACCTTACATGTACTAAATGTAATTGCTTATACTTTTGACTTTTCTCCAGGAATCCGCGTCTCGTGTTAGAGGACCTTCACAATTTATTCTCCTTGATAGTTCCAGCCCATTGCCATTTAAGCTGGCTTTGGACGTTGAGCCGCTAAAACATCCAGTAACCATATCTGTGTGATTTTCTAGATAATCAATCATTATTTCGAATTGTTTGACCGTCGTAAATTTGTTTACACTTAAATATGTGTTATGTATTTTATTGCCGTGAACCCTAATTAAAAAGCACGCGTAATTTTCAAGGCTTATTATAATAATCTTTTTTCTGCGAATGTTAATACGAGACTAAATAAGAAGAATCAAAAACTAGCAATAATGACATTTGTATAGTGTTGCCAATTTTACATTATATGTACAATGGGTTATAACAATCTCCCACGCTTAATTGAGAACTGAAGAATTATTCATGGAACATAATCACGAAGATGAGTTGGCATGTTGCGTGGTCTTGTAGACCTACGAATAGCTTGACCCTGAATTGGTTGAGTTGGTTGAGATATGTGCAGCTCCTGGATCCCTGGAGGGTTTAAGGGTGCAGCTTGATCCTGACTAGGTTGCGTTTGTTGGTTTGAAGTTTCAAGAATATACTGGCGGTAAAATTGATTTTGTTGATTTAAAGGTGTATTTGAATTACTTGACGAGGAACTTGAATCAATGTTGCCATCAGCAATGTCTGGTGCAAAACGTACTTTACGTTGTTGAACTTTCGTAGCTTTAAGTTGGTCTATGTGACGTTTAAGTGTATATCCATCATCTAACTTTACAACATAATGGAGTTGTCCAAGTTTCCGTAGTACCGTACCTATTTTCCATACAGTTTTGTTGTTTCGAAGATGTATGACTTGAACTCTTTCTCCCATGCTTATCCGACGAACACCCGGTATTGGTTTTGTAGTATTACATTTCATTGTTGGCTTTAACGCATCTAGTTTAATTCGTATTCGTCTATTGAAGTAAAGTTCAGCTGGACTCTTCCCACAGCTGAGAGGTGTTGCTCTATATCTTTGAAGAATTTCGTTAACTTTACTTTGCAACGACCCTGGTTCCGATGACATAGCTTTTAATTTGCGTTTTAATGTTTGCACGTTGCGTTCAGCTAATCCATTTGTACTAGGATGTCCCGGGGCGATTAATTTTTGGAAAATACCATTTTTACTGCAAAAAGATGTGAATTGCTCACTGGTGAAAATTGAAGCATTGTCTGATACCATAACTGATGGGAATCCATGCGTGGAATAAATTTCGGTTAGACGGCTTATAGTACTTTGTGTCGTAGGTGAGTCGCGTATGACTTTAAATTCTGACCATTTTGACTTGGCATCGACGACAATTAAAAAATTATGGTCTTGGAAAGGCCCTGCGTAATCGATGTGAATTCTTTCCCAGTTTTCATCTGGTTCTTGCCACTGGTGCAGTGGGGCTTTTGGAGGTTTATTTTGGACTTCAACACAGGCTTCACATGAACGTACCATTCTCTCGATGTCCCGGTCGATTCCTTTCCAAACACAGTATCTTCTCGCCAGTTGCTTCATTTTCGTAATCCCCGGATGGGTGTGATGTAATTCTTGAAGTATTTGAGACTGGAGGCTACTTGGAATGAGAACTCTTTGGCCCTTGAATATAACACCATTGTTGAGCGTGTATCTTCCCTCATTATCCGCACCATTTTGTAGATTTGCCACGATTGTTGAAAGTTCTGGATCTTTTGCTGTCTCTGCTGCTAACGTTGCCGCATTTATGTGTTCACTGGAGATTTCGAAAATTGATTGACTGCATAATTCATTTACCTCTTCACTGATAATTTTGTCTGTAGATGGTTTTTCATTCAATTGTGTTGCACAAGATAAACAATCAATATTTGTGTGTTCCGATCCCTTCTTGTAGACTATTTCGTAATCGAAGCTTGACAGAAATTCGGCGTAGCGCAGTAACCTTGCTGCTGTCATGGCGGGCATCTTGTTGTGTTGATGGAAAATGCGAGTTAATGGACGATTATCGGTGACTAGTTGAAATTTCCTGCCGTAGAGATACATAAAAAAGTGATTTATTGTAAAGATGATTGCTAATGCTTCGCGATCTAACTGGCTATAATTTGTTTCAGCTGTTGTCAATGACCTTGATGCGTAAGCAACTGGACGTTCTATGCCGTTGACTAGGTGTGAGAGTACGCCTGCTATACCTGTAGGACTGGCATCACAACTGGGTCCTCTGGCTCGTGACCCACATCGATACCCTCCACACCAATAACAGTTTCTGTCATGCCTGTGAGCTGCACGACACTTTCTTCCAATGTAGAGAGGATTATAGTGCGTGTGCCACCTCCTGTTCGATTTATATCTGCAAGGGTTTTCCTCATTTTCTTTTTCTTTTATTTCTATAATCTGTCCAAACCTTACATGTACTAAATGTAATTGCTTATACTTTTGACTTTTCTCCAGGAATCCGCGTCTCGTGTTAGAGGACCTTCACAATTTATTCTCCTTGATAGTTCCAGCCCATTGCCATTTAAACTGGCTTTGGACGTTGAGCCGCTAAAACATCCAGTAACCATATCTGTGTGATTTTCTAGATAATCAAGCATTATTTCGAATTGTTTGACCGTCGTAAATTTGTTTACACTTAAATATGTGTTATGTATTTTATTGCCGTGAACCCTAATTAAAAAGCACGCGTAATTTTCAAGGCTTATTATAATAATCTTTTTTCTGCGAATGTTAATACGAGACTAAATAAGAAGAATCAAAAACTAGCAATAATGACATTTGTATAGTGTTGCCAATTTTACATTATATGTACAATGGGTTATAACAATCTCCCACGCTTAATTGAGAACTGAAGAATTATTCATGGAACATAATCACGAAGATGAGTTGGCATGTTGCGTGGTCTTGTAGACCTACGAATAGCTTGACCCTGAATTGGTTGAGTTGGTTGAGATATGTGCAGCTCCTGGATCCCTGGAGGGTTTAAGGGTGCAGCTTGATCCTGACTAGGTTGCGTTTGTTGGTTTGAAGTTTCAAGAATATACTGGCGGTAAAATTGATTTTGTTGATTTAAAGGTGTATTTGAATTACTTGACGAGGAACTTGAATCAATGTTGCCATCAGCAATGTCTGGTGCAAAACGTACTTTACGTTGTTGAACTTTCGTAGCTTTAAGTTGGTCTATGTGACGTTTAAGTGTATATCCATCATCTAACTTTACAACATAATGGAGTTGTCCAAGTTTCCGTAGTACCGTACCTATTTTCCATACAGTTTTGTTGTTTCGAAGATGTATGACTTGAACTCTTTCTCCCATGCTTATCCGACGAACACCCGGTATTGGTTTTGTAGTATTACATTTCATTGTTGGCTTTAACGCATCTAGTTTAATTCGTATTCGTCTATTGAAGTAAAGTTCAGCTGGACTCTTCCCACAGCTGAGAGGTGTTGCTCTATATCTTTGAAGAATTTCGTTAACTTTACTTTGCAACGACCCTGGTTCCGATGACATAGCTTTTAATTTGCGTTTTAATGTTTGCACGTTGCGTTCAGCTAATCCATTTGTACTAGGATGTCCCGGGGCGATTAATTTTTGGAAAATACCATTTTTACTGCAAAAAGATGTGAATTGCTCACTGGTGAAAATTGAAGCATTGTCTGATACCATAACTGATGGGAATCCATGCGTGGAATAAATTTCGGTTAGACGGCTTATAGTACTTTGTGTCGTAGGTGAGTCGCGTATGACTTTAAATTCTGACCATTTTGACTTGGCATCGACGACAATTAAAAAATTATGGTCTTGGAAAGGCCCTGCGTAATCGATGTGAATTCTTTCCCAGTTTTCATCTGGTTCTTGCCACTGGTGCAGTGGGGCTTTTGGAGGTTTATTTTGGACTTCAACACAGGCTTCACATGAACGTACCATTCTCTCGATGTCCCGGTCGATTCCTTTCCAAACACAGTATCTTCTCGCCAGTTGCTTCATTTTCGTAATCCCCGGATGGGTGTGATGTAATTCTTGAAGTATTTGAGACTGGAGGCTACTTGGAATGAGAACTCTTTGGCCCTTGAATATAACACCATTGTTGAGCGTGTATCTTCCCTCGTTATCCGCACCATTTTGTAGATTTGCCACGATTGTTGAAAGTTCTGGATCTTTTGCTGTCTCTGCTGCTAACGTTGCCGCATTTATGTGTTCACTGGAGATTTCGAAAATTGATTGACTGCATAATTCATTTACCTCTTCACTGATAATTTTGTCTGTAGATGGTTTTTCATTCAATTGTGTTGCACGAGATAAACAATCAATATTTGTGTGTTCCGATCCCTTCTTGTAGACTATTTCGTAATCGAAGCTTGACAGAAATTCGGCGTAGCGCAGTAACCTTGCTGCTGTCATGGCGGGCATCTTGTTGTGTTGATGGAAAATGCGAGTTAATGGACGATTATCGGTGACTAGTTGAAATTTCCTGCCGTAGAGATACATAAAAAAGTGATTTATTGTAAAGATGATTGCTACTGCTTCGCGATCTAACTGGCTATAATTTGTTTCAGCTGTTGTCAATGACCTTGATGCGTAAGCAACTGGACGTTCTATGCCGTTGACTAGGTGTGAGAGTACGCCTGCTATACCTGTAGGACTGGCATCACAAGCGACTATAGCTGGCAGTTCCGGATCGAAAGGCATCAGGACTTGATCACTAGCAACAATATTTTTAAGTTTGATAAACGCAGCTTCACATTTTGCGGACCAATTAAATTTGTTATCTTTCTGGAGCAGTTGACGTAATGGATATGTTATCGAAGATATTTCGGGTATAAATCTGGTGTAATAGGTTATCATGCCCAAAAATCTTCGGACATCATCTGCTGTAGTCGGTCGAGGTATATTTCCGATTGCTTGAATTTTTGAAGGCGATTTTGAAATTTTATTATAGCGTTCGACGTGTCCCAGATATTCCACCTGAGTTTGCAAAAATGAGCATTTGGTTTTATTTAGATGTAGATCATGTTGTTTTAGACGTTTCAGACACTCTATCAAGTTGTTTTTACATTCAGCCTCGGTTGCGCCATGTATTATAATGTCATCGAAATATGACATAGTTTTGTTTAATCCGGATAGAATTTGCTCAATGATGCGATTAAATTCCGCTGGCGCAGTTTTAATGCCAAACGATAGACGATTTACGTTGTATGTTCCCTTATGGGTTGATATTGTTTGGATTTCCCTGGATTCTGCATTTACTCGAAGATGCAGGTAGGCTTTATAGAGGTCAAGTCGACAGAAATATTTTGACCCTTTGAGATTATTTAATATTTCATCGACACGCCGTATTGGGTAATTTGCAGAAACTAGTTGAGGATTAACGCCTGGCTTATAATCGACGCATAGTCGAATACCACCGTCTGGTTTTGTAATGATCACTAGGGGAGATCCCCAATCACTCCTTTCACATTTTGTAATAATCCCAGCTGCTTCTAAATCATCGAGTTCCTTTTCAACCCGTTCTCGAAGTGCATGTGGAACTTCTCGTTCTTTGAAGAATATTGGTTTCGAACCTTGACGAAGCTGGAGTGTGACCTCAAAATTTGGAACACAACCTACTTTTTCTGTAAAAACGTCCTCAAACTTGTCAACAATATCTGAAATTGAATCAAAATTATTTTCCTCTAATGCATTGATATTGTTGACATGATGTCTGTCCACTTCATGAAGGTTGATTCCTAAATGGCGAATCCATACCCGGCCTAAGAGCGCATCGTATTCGCGAGGAACTACATACAACTCCTCATTTGCTGTGCAGTTGTTGTATTTGATTTGAACTTCGATTTTACCATCAGGAAATATAATATTTTTAGTATTTGATCGGAAAGCAATTGTTGAAGGTTGCAGTGGTGCTTTTATTTTCAGCTGATTGTATTGATTCCTTGGTATTAATGTATAACCAACACCAGTGTCGACCTCAAATTTTTGACGGTGTCCATTTATTTCCACCGTAGCATAGTACTTATCAGCATCGTTATTTTTATTGTGCTGATTGTAAAATATATCGACGATTTGGTTAATACCATACATTTGGTGAACTGGTTCGTCATGATCATCATTTCTATGAGTTGAACTATGGTTTGAAGTTTTGACTAATGTTTTGATGCACACTTGTTGTACGTGACCACTTTTTCCACACGATTTACACTTGAGATTACGTGGGTTAGTACGGCAGTCCCGTGTTTTGTGGTTGTCTCTACCACAGCGTATGCACAAGTTGTCGATTCCCAACTGGGCGTAGTTTATTCTAGATTTGAAACGACCTTGTGCTCTTGAAGACTGAGCCCTGGAACGACTTTTTCGACGGTTTAAATTTCTGGCTTGAATTTTGTTTACGGCGTTATTGATGGGTTGCTTTGTAGTCAGCTCACGACAATCGATTTTTGATGCTTCTAATGATAAAGCTTTTTGTACTATTTTTTTGAAATCGTCTTCTTCCGATTGAAGTAATTGCTCCCGGATTGTGTTGTCGTTAATGCCACGTATAAATTGGGCTCGAAGTAAAATGTTTGATATGTCAGCCTTGCAGGCACACTTTGACACAAACTCGCACTCATTTGTATCCCGCCGGAGTAATGCCACATAATCAGCTATTGTATGTTCTTCGCCTTGATATGTGGAAAAAAATCGGTGTTGACTTACTAGTAAGTTTTTTTTCGGGCACAAATGAGTTTCCAACATTTTCATTAAGTCGTCGTACTCGACTTCGTTGACTGTCTTAGGGGCAATTAATGAAACCAACAACTTAAAATGTGTAGGTCCAATTGAGTTTATAAGCATTTGACGGCAAAGTGATTTATTAGTAATAACACCCTTCATGGTCAAATAATTTCCGAAGCGTTGATGGTATAACTTAAAGTTTTCTTTTTTATCATCAAAGTTCTCAAATGGAGCACACATATACACATATAGCACACAATAAGGTGGGCTAAGCCCTTTATTAAAATTAAGAAGTAAATTGGAGAAATGTGATTTACAATATATAACATTTCTCACGTTTGTAGCCGGTTTCAATTATATTTTCTCGGAATTCTCCCTGATTCATTGAAAAAAGCAATACGAAAAAAACGTTCATGAAACTAAAACGACGCGAGTCCAAATGCTTTAATGAATGGATCATGGTCAAGGAAAACTACAAAAACCTTGACCAAGAAAATATTACAAAAAAAAAATTACATACGTGAGCCTTCAAAATTCTTGGAGCCTCTATTGAAAAATTCGGTCTTTCAGGAACTAGCTGACTTCTTTCTTGAATGCCCACAACTCGACAGTTAATTGTACCGGATTCGTTTGGAGTACCAGGCCTAACAAACGAAAATGACATGCACAACTATCGAGCCGATAAGCTCCAACGCCAAACACCACATCAAGGATGAGCGAAAAATCTTGACTCAAATTGAGCTCTTGATGATTCTCTGCGGTTCCTGGCAACCTCCTCCAATTCAGGCCTTTCATGATGATTTGAAATTTGATTCCTTTCTTTTAAATTTATATGATCTAAAAAGAAATAATTAAAAAATTAAAAATTTAATTCCGAAAACGACCGACTACTACGACAATTAAATTATTATTATTAGTAAAACAAAATAAGAAAAATTGAGCGAGAAAAGCACAAAATGCGACATTGGGTGACTTGTGCGATGGTTCATGAGGGTCGGTAGTCAGGCTGGAGGCGATTAAGTTGGTTGTTGATCAGTTTGGATTTGATACTCTACGGCGTCGGTCAACTTCGTGTTAAGCAGTTCAGGCAGACCACTGGAAAAAATGGCTGTCGCAGTGCGTATTTATTTTCAAGCGAATTTTTAATTCAAACCAAATAAAAGTTCTTTATTTCTTTGTTAAAAACGACGAGGACTAGTAAAAATTATCCCCGTCGTGTGTTTTATTGATAAAAAAATAAAATTTCATTCGAGAAAAAAATTAACTATACCTACGTGTGAAAGCCACAAATTGCCGTCGTTAAGCCCACGCCGCGATAAATCCGGAAAGACCTGAAATCAAAAATGGGAAATTTAGGCAGTCATTTTTAATAAAGATTAACAAAAAATATATATATAAAATTTTTCCAATGGCAGCTAAATAAAATTTTGGGAAAATTTAAAATTTTTTACCGTGTATCAGTTTGGATTTGATGCTCTACGTCGTCGGTCAACTTCGTGTTAAGCAGTTCAGGCAGGCCACTGAAAAAAATGGCTGTCGCAGTGCGCCGTTTTCTTTCAAGCGAATTCATATTCCAAATCAATAAAACGAAATTTATTTCTTTGTTCCTGTTACGATGAATTTCTTCTTATATAGTTTTTTTGAATCCAGAAAAGTTTTTTTATATATAGTTCATTTATTCAGAATTTATTGTAGCTAACGTGAATTTGAATTTTTTTTATTGGCATCAATGAAAGAAAGCCCCTGTTCATCTTGTTAAAAAAAAAAATTTATTAAACCTAACAATTGCCCCCACAGCTTCCTACCTCGGCCTCGACAGCAAAATAAAGGGAGATCGAATTTCAATTTTTTTTCCGTATAAAGTCGTATATTAGTCAAAAAAATTATTAGTAACTTCAAAACAAAAAAAAAAAAAAAAATTTTTTTTGGAAATGATAAAAATATACTAACGAACTAAGTAAATAGACTTAAATAAAAATACAATATTTTTTGTTAGCTAAAAGCATACATTGAAAAAAAAAGACATGTTTTATTATTAAAAGGGACGGGTTGTCTCTTCTCTCAGTCGAGTGTTCTCCTCCTCCTATTTTCAGGTTTGGCGATTGGCTGTTTTGGGCCAGACCACAATAGAAAACCACCGGTCAGACAGTGGACTAATCTTCGAATTGGTTCTTCCTCTTCCCCATGACGTGCACGTAAATTTTTTTTATGAAGAAGTGGGCAACGAATAGTGGTGCAAGAATCCACCCATTTCGGCGAGCTAGACCCGAGCAAGGTGGCAAGACGTGCACCCCACACCTTCCCATTCGATGCAGAATTGTGATACTTACCTGTTGTCAAACCAAAACACTTGCTGCCACTTCGTTACTTAAAATGGCGCTCAACGTGGGGCCCGAAGGATATCTGAAGTTAGTCGAAACTCCTTTTGGGTTCCACAAAACCCTTGTTTTCTTCTACTTTAATCGGTCGGATAGGAGACGCGTCCTTCCACGCGGATATCAAGGTAGTTTTATTTTGTTTCAAATGATCGCCACTGGAATAGACAGGAGGAATAGGAGGTGGTTTGGTCAGTTTTCTTCTATTCGTCTTAGTTCTAGCATCGAGCTCCATTTGTTTCCAAGATTTTAATTTCGTTATATTCAATACATAGGAAGCAGTTCCACCTAGACACTGCACAAAGATTTAGTTTTATTTGACGAGCGTGTGGAAGTGCCCCGTTGCCATATGGAATTGCGGAAGAGTTGGCGTACGACGGCCGAATTTCCTACCTATGAGCTTGAGGTTACCCAAGTTCGTCAGGAATTGTGGGTGCACCGTCGATTGACGGATAGGCACTTGACAGACGATTCATCATAAATTACACCCAACGCTGTATCATTAAAAATTTGGTTAATTCTATCCCTTAGGGCTTGGATCTGAGTGGGGTTGGCGCGGAGTTGTAGGATAGGCTGAGGTTAAGGCAGCTTACCTGACCGACCATCTATCAGACAGATCCAAGACCCGAACGATGATTAGCTACCCATTTAAATTACCTTTCGATTTATGGACATTCGGAATTATAAGCACTCTAGTGTACGACGGCCGGAGACTTGACCGATGTCTTGCGTATCTAATTTTTTTGTTGTTTCAATGAAGACTAAGCGGAAACTTGATGTTAGTCTAAGCAGACTAGACGATTGATAATCGTCATAGCATTGCAGGCTTAAACGGCTGTGCAATTTATTAAGACTTGTACCAGGACTTATCTTTGAGCCTAGGTGCCTACACATATCTGGCCTAAATATTAATAGTATGACAGCCTTAGTTGCTTGGGGAGGAGAGCTGCGAGAGTGAGAGAGAGAGAGAGAGAAATGAACCATTAAGATTTTACGCTAAATTCTTCAGTTCTTTTTTACAATATATTTTTTTTGAAGGCATAGTACCTAGCAGATAAGAAAGTACGGGGTATCCGTACGTTCGATTTGAATTATACTAAATTCAGCACACTCTTAAAGTTAAGCTCGACCGAGAACCCCGTAATCATTACACTCCTTAGTAAGAAACGAATACGGATTTGTAATTACCTTTTTGAAATGGTGTTCATATAGACTCCAGGTTTTGAAAGTTTTTGTGTTTTTTTTTTTATCCGAAGTAACTATTCCGTAGAGACGGAAACACCTTAACCCCCTGTTGGCTACGTGGATTTTTTTTTACTTATTTTTTTTTTTTTTTGATTTTTGAGTGTTAATTCATTTTGCGAACGTCTGCGACGCACGTTCGACGCTGATTCGACCGGAAAAAGGGTGTATTCTGAGGATTACAAGAATAGTCCTTTTGTTTTTTTTAATTTTAGTACAAACCATTCGACTCGGGTTTCTAAAATCTTTCCCTGATGGCGGTACGACGCAGTTTCGATGGTCCAAAAGGGCCTAACATTCTCCCGAGGGTGGTAGATCCCGAACTCCATGAGTGTCCACTCTGTAAAATCATCATCGATGGGACCGCGGAAAGTGTGCTAACCACTTGTCACCACGTCTTCCATCGATATTGTCTAGCCAAAAACTTGAAAGCTGTAGAGACCTGTCCCCGTTGCAATCAGCCATGCTCTTTAAGTTCGTTTCAACCTTACGTCGTGCGATTAAACCCGGGAACTGTAAGCGATAATGTTGGGGTCGAGGATCCAAACGGTCACAATACTCGTAACAGATCGAAACGGAAACCTCCGCTTCGGCCTCCAGTAAATGCCGACAAGGATCGTCTTCACGAGTCCCAAGCCTTGGTTGGAGAGATAAGGCCGACAGGCTTGGCTGGCGCTGAGGCACACACGCGCCTTTCCTTGCCCGGTGCTGCGGTTGGCCAAAGTAGGAGGGATTCGAACCTAGTTTCAACGAAACAACGAGTCGTGAATGAATCCGTGAGTCAGATCCAAGGATCAGTGCTGCAACACCTCTCACAAGACCTTTCTCTTCTTATCGAATCAATTTTTGAACGATGTTTTAGCAGATTAATTTTACAAGAAGCCGAACGTAGAGGACGGGAGGTACCACCAAATACCCCAGATGTCAAGAACTTCTCATGGCCGCATGACATGCCTTTTGAACGCAGAGTGCCTAATGCGTATCCGGTAAATCCAACAAGTTCTGCTCATATTGACGTTAACACGGCCGTTAAAGTATCGAATATAATCTCGAGTTGGCACCTCCAATTTGAGGGATCATCCGAGGGTTTGACGATCGATAACTTCATTTATCAAGTGCAGGCGTTGACTCAGCAGAGTCTGGATGGAAATTTTGTCGTGTTATGCAAGAACGCGCATCTGTTGTTCAAGGGTAGAGCCAAGGAGTGGTTTTGGAGGTTTCACAGGTCGCATCCATTCTTTCTATGGGAAGAACGATACGGTTGTGGCGTAGTAGATGTCTATAAGCCAAACTTCCAACGATGTAATAGGCCGGGAAACTGGATGAGGGGTGTGAACCGGAACGCCAGCTCACACCCACGTTAAAACCAAACTTGCCCTGTGCAGACGTCTCGGATAGAATGAAAATAGAACCGCCAAAGGCGATGGAGACGGTTAATGACCGTCCAGCTTTCGGTCCTAAGCCGTCTCACGAAAATATTGACGTTAAACTGTTTCCTATTAGACCGCTCCATATCCGAATGAACGAGTACCATCTAGCTCGTGCAAAAATCTTCAATTCGGTCGCCAGGTCAGCAATGACCACGCCCAGCAGATCATCTGCGAGGATGCAACAATTCTGGAAAAAGGTTAAGGAAAGCCGACGCCTTGTATTGAGTACCATTTTGGTTAAGGATAACGATGTGCGCCCGTACGCCTCTGTTACCTTGTTGGGAAAAGAAACTCTAGGATTGTTAGATAGCGGGGCGTCAATAAGCTGCATTGGTGGTCCGTTGGCAACAACCATATTGAACGACGACTTCAAGTTAAAACATTTTGTCTCGCCAATTAGGACAGCGGATGGGAACGTCCACAAGGTCTGCGGAGTTTTCACGACGGATCTCGAATTTCGAGGTTCAACCAGGAGACTCCAATTGTATGTGATTCCTTCGGTAGCCCAAAATCTTTACCTGGGTATTGACTTCTGGAAGCTTTTCGGATTGGCTCCAGATATTGTGTCCGAATTGGTGGTAGCACCAGAGACAACTGACATAACGGATACCCACGAATTGACGAGATCACAACTAGCTCGCAAAGAGACAATAAAACAACTATTTCCATCATACGACACAGAGGGATTAGTGCTCCTGGAGCACATTATAAACACCAGTGACAACAAGGCCATAAAACAACGTCATTGGCCGGTATGGCCGGCAATTGAAAAACTAATCTTTGATGAATTATATAGAATGTTAAACCTAGGTGTGATTGAAGAGTCGCAGAGCTCGTGGAGTTCGCCAGTGATATTGGTGCGGAAGCCTGGTATGGTCAGGTTGTGCCTTGACTCACAACAGCTAAACGCAGTAACGATTACTGATGCCTATCCCCTTCCGCATATCCAGGGAATATTAAGCCGAATTCCACGGGCTGAATTCATCTCTAATTTGGACTTGAAGGACGCCTTTTAGCAAACCCCACTAGAAGCTAATTCTAGAGCGAAGACTGCATTCGCAGTTCCAAAACGTCCTTTGTATCAGTTCAAGGTTATGCCGTTTGGTTTGTGTAATGCGCCACAAACTATGTGTCACCTGATGGACAAAGTCATCCCAGCTGAGCTCCACGAAAGGGTATTCGTTTATTTGGACGACCTGCTTGTCATAACTGAAGACTTCGAGAGTCACCTGGCCACGCTCCAGGTAGTCGCTAAACATCTTAGACGTGCTGGCTTGACGTTGAACGTGAAAAAAAGTAAATTATGTCTCAAAGTGGTCCGATACCTCGGGCATATTATTGGAAAAGGAGGTCTTAGAACAGATCCCGAGAAGGTACAGGCTATAGTAGAGTATCCCATCCCCAACACCGTGCGGCAATTGCGACGTTTTTTAGGTATGGCCGGGTGGTATCGGAAGTTTATATCGAAATTCACGTCAATTTGTACACCCTTGACAGATTTGTTAAAGAAATCCAAGGGTTTAAAACGGAAAAATGAAGCTCAAGAGGCTTTCGACACACTTAAAGCTAAACTTACGTCATCACCCGTGCTGTATACGCCCGACTTTTCGAAACCTTTCTTGATCCAATGTGATGCCTGCCAGTCTGGAATAGGTAGCGTCCTTGTTCAGACTCTGGATGATGGGTCGGAAGTGCCAATAGCTTATTGGTCCCAAAAGCTGAACAAAGCCCAATGCAACTATAGTGTCACTGAACAAGAATGCCTGGCCACGATATTGAGCATTAAAAATTTTCGCCTTTTCATCGAAGGACTCGACTTCACCGTATTAACGGACAATGCATCCTTACAGTGGCTCATGCGCCAAACTGACCATAGCGGGAGGTTAGGAAGGTGGCCGTTGAAACTCCAGGGTTTTAAATTCTCAATCCGACACCGAGAGGGTTCTGAACACAAGGTACCGGACGCCCTGTCTCGAGTCCACGAAAATGAAATTGCGGCCTTAGAAATATTGACCTCCGAATTTTACGTCACCGGAATTCTCCTCTGCAGAGTATGAGAGACTAAAAGCCCATGTTCGAGAAAATAGTGAACGACTGCCAGATCTGTCAGTGATAGACCGCTACCTCTTTAAGCGAACTGATTTCTATCGCGGCGATGAGCTGCAAGAACAGTCGGCCTGGAAATTGTGGGCTCACAAAGGCCTCACGAATCACGTAATAGAGCGTGCACACGATTCCCTAATGTCAGCGCACGGTGGCATTATTAAAACCTATCAAAGAGTAAAAGCAAACTTCTTTTGGCCACAAATGTTCGCGGAAATATGTTTTAAAGTGTCCTGTTTGTAAAACTACTAAACACCCTAATGTGTCACTAAGACCGTTCATGGGCCGGCAGAATGTCTCGTCAAGACTATTCCAACGTCTTTATATGGACTTGATCGGACCATTTCCACGATCCAAGGCTGGACACATAGAGCTGTTGATCATTCTGGATCACTTCATAAAGTTTCACTTCTTGCTACCACTAAAAAAATTGGTTGCGCGGCCGATCATCGACTATCTAAAGAATAATATTTTCTCGACGTTCGGGGTCCCTGAAACCATCGTCACAGATAATGGGGTGCAGTTTAAAAGTAAAGACTTCAACCAACTGTTGGCAAACTACGGGGTGGCTCATACATACACCGCACTCTATTCACCTCAGGCGAATGCATCAGAGCGAGTTATCAGGTCCCTGTTCGCGGCTATTCTTGCCTTCTTGAAGGAGGACCATTCAGATTGGGATGGTAATCTTGGACATATCAGCTGTTCGCTACGTAGTTCTAGGCACACTTCCACGGGATTTTCACCATTTTTTTTAGCTTTTGGTCAAAATATGATCACGCACGGGAAGAATTACGAGCTCTTGCAAAAGTTGAGCATGTTGGAGCCACCCGATACTTTCATTCCCCATGATAACGGGTTAGCCCAAGTACGTAATAAAGCCGAAGAGAACATGAGACGAGCCTACGAGGTAAATGAAAGAAAATACAACACCCGGTCCAGGCATGTAGATTTTCATGTGGGTCAAGAAGTATTTCGCCGAAACTTTGCTCTAAGCAAGTGGCTAAAAGGTTTTAACGCCAAACTAGCGCCAACCTTTCTGAAGGCACGTATCAAGGAAAAGCTGGGAAACTGCTACTATTCACTAGGGGACCACCAAGGTAAAAGTTTAGGTATCTTTCACGCTAAAGATATAAGACAGTAACTCCCAGTATCGTGGATAGTCGCCTTGTCTCAGCCTTTTCGGTGTGTCCAGTTGAACCCCCCCGGAAAGCCTGTTTTGCGGAGGGGACCACTGGGAAAAGGCCCATTAGTCACCACCATGATGACTCTGTATAGCAATTGCTGCTGGTTGCATTGAGCATGAAGTTTTTTTTGCAATTTGGCGACGACCAAAGGCAAACCAATTGGGAAACATCCCGTTGGTCAACAAAAATTCCCATATTGGAATACTTGTTGCATGCTAATACGCAGGCTTCAGGGTCAGCCAAAGAACGATAGCTGCTCTCTCGATACGCATGCGTATTAGTGTCGGTACCTTTTTTATTTTTGCTCGTTCCATCTGTTTCCCAATGCATGTTAGCCTCACCCGATAGCGATGCGATGCATCGTGAAGACGACCAGTGGTCAATCATGCACACACACACTAAAGACAAGGGTAGAGAGTAAAACAAAATAAGAAAAATTGAGCGAGAAAAACACAAAATGCGACATTGGGTGACTTGTGCGATGGTTCATGAGGGTCGGTAGTCAGGTTGGATACTCTACGGCGTCGGTTAATTTCGTGTTAAGCAGTTTAGACAGGCCACTGAAACAAAATGGCTGTCGCAGTTTCTTTTCAAGCGAATTTTTAATTCAAACCAAATAAAAGTTCTTTATTTCTTTGTTAAAAACGACGAGGACTAGAAAAAATTATCCCCGTCGTGTGTTTTATTGATTATAAAAATAAAATTTCATTCGAGAAAAAAGTTAAATATACCTACCTGTGAAAGCCACAAAATGGCCGTCGTTAAGCCCACGCCGCGATAAATCCGGAAAGACCTGAAATCAAGAATTGGAAATTTAAGCAGTCATTTTTAATAAACATTAACAAAAAAATATATATAAAAATTTTGCAATGGCAGCTAAATAAATATTTGGGAAAATTTAAAAAAATTTTACCGTTTTTGGATTTCATACTCTACGGCGTCGGTCAACTTCGTGTTAAGCAGTTCAGGCAGACCACTGGAAAAAACAATGGCTGTCGTAGTGCGTATTTTTTTTCAAGCGAATTTTAAATTCAAACCAAATAAAAGTTCTTTATTTCTTTGTTAAAAACGACGAGGACTAGTAAAAATTATCCCCGTCGTGTGTTTTATTGATAAAAAAATAAAATTTCATTCGAGAAAAAAATTAACTATACCCACGTGTGAAATCCACAAAATGGCCGTCGTTATGCCCACGCCGCGATACATCCGGAAAGACCTGAACTCAAAAATGGGAAATTTAGGCAGTCATTTTTAATAAAGATTAATAAAAATTAAATATATAAAAATTTTGCAATGGCAGCTAAATAAAATTTTGGGAAAATTTAAAATTTTTTACCATGTATCAGTTTGGATTTGATGCTCTACGGCGTCGGTCAACTTCGTGTTAAGCAGTTCAGGCAGGCCACTGAAAAAAATGGCTGTCGCAGTGCGCCGTTTTCTTTCAAGCGAATTCATATTCCAAATCAATAAAACGAAATTTATTTCTTTGTTCCTGTTACGATGAATTTCTTCTTATATAGTTTTTTTGAATCCAGAAAAGTTTTTTTTTGACATAAGTTTTTTTTATATATTGTTCATTTATTCAGAATTTAATGTAGCTAACGTGAATTTGAATTTTTTTTATTGGCATTGGTGAACGAAAGCCCCTGTACATTTTATTAAAAAAAAAAAAAAAATTTAGTAAACCTAACCATTGCCCACAGCTTCGTACCTCGGCCTCGACAGCGCTGGCGACGACGACGTCAAACTACGTGGAATAACAAGGTAATTTTTTTTGATAATACATTAATATATTAAAAGAAATTTTTATGCTCCCCCTATAACCCCCCTTCCGGCTCCTCTAGAGTATGCTGGGATATACCCGGTCAGGCCCATTTCCTTCACCGATCGTTATTTAAAAAAAAAAACCAACGTTATGTATTATTCTGAAAATTTGGTATTAAAGTCAAAAAAATAAAACCGGAGAGAATTCCAATTTGGTTTGTATAAATTAAGAATCACATTTACTAGTCTTAAAAGAGGTTATTAAAGTAAAAACATAAAGGGAGATCGAATTCCAATTTTTTTTCCGTATAAATTAAGAATATCAATTATTAGTCAAAACAATTATTAGTAACTTCAAAACAAACAAAAAAAATTTTTTGGAAATGATAAAAATACACTAACGAACTAAGTAAATAGACTTAAATAAAAATACAATTTTTTTGTTAGCTAAAAGCACAAATTGAAAAAAAAGACATGTTTTATTATTAAAAGGGACGGACCTCAATAGAAAACCACCGGTCAGACGGTGGACTAATCTTCGAATTGGTTCTTCCTCTTCCCCATGACGTGCACGTTAATTTTTTTTATGCAGAAGTGGGCAACGAATGGTGGTGCAAGAATCCATCCATTTCGGCGAGCTAGACCCGAGCAAGGAGGCAAGACGTGCACCCCGCACCTTCCCATTCGATGCAGAATTGTGATACTTACCTGTTGTCAAACCAAAACACTTGCTGCCACTTCGTTACAAGTATCATAATCGCGAGTCGATAATCTTACAACATACCAATGTTAGACTATATGTTCGATTTTCGAAAATTCGAAAGTACAACATCCCGACCCTGATGTCGAATGCCCATGCCCATGCATTGAAGAAAGTAGACTTGAATGCTAAAGGAGAAAACTGAGCAACTTTTTTTGCTCAATTTTCTCGCCTTTTGTTTTGTCGATTTGTGCATAATCGCTTTTGAAGCGTCGGACAAAACTAAAATGTGAGAAATAGAAATTCTCAAACTACTCGCTCTTTAGTTTTGTCCGAAGATTCAAACTTTTTCTCTGTAAGAGAACAAAATAAAAGGCGAGAAAACTGAGCGAAAAAAAATATAATTAAATAATTGCATAATTATATTATGGCGGTCAGCCATCAGCAGAAATAGGGGGAATAACACAGAATGATCTAGAATTGCATGTGGCCGTAACTATCTCTGACTGGTGGAAGTGCGATCAAACCTCCACGTGGTGGCCGCTGTTAATAATGCAGGAAAAGCTGAATGATCGGGCTAGTCCCTTCAAAGTAAGGTGGGCGCGAGGCCAATAACCTCGCCTGTAAAAAATTATTATTACGGAACCCAAAATCAGCCTCGGGTACACTGATAAACGACGACGACCACGGCAACGAAAACGGCTAAACGATTTAAGAATTTTCTTATGGAACGTACACTCACTGTATAGAGCTCGAGCTGCACAGCTGCTAGCCGATACCCTGTCCAAATATAATGCTGACTTAACAGCAATTCAGGAGATGCGGTGGACAGGGAATGGTGTCTTACAAAAATCAGAATATGACATTTATTACAGCTGTCATGCAAGACATCATGTGCTCGGGGTGGGGTTTCTAGTCAGCAAAAGAATGAAACCCACCGTTATCGGCTTTAATGCAGTAAATGAACGGCTATGCACCCTTCGCGTGCGGGCCAAATTTTAAAACATAAGCCTCATAAACGTTCACGCACCTATAGAGGATTCCCCACTTGATGAAAAAGAAGAATTCTTTGAATCAGTCGAACGGGAACTCCATGCCTGCCCTCAGTGTGATGTAAAAACCATTCTGGGGGATATGAATGCTAAAATAGGTAGGGAGCCAGTATTCAGGCAGTATATTGGCACCAATAGCTTACACGAGAACACTAATGACAATGGACAACGAGTCATAGAGATGGCAGCAAGCAATAATTTGGTCGTTGCGAGTACAAGGTTTGCGCGTAAAAATATCCACAAAGCCACCTGGGTATCTCCCGATGGAGCCACTCGCAACCAGATAGACCACGTGTTGATAGACCGCTGCCACAACCCGAACCTGATGACGGTACGAACGCACCGAGGTGCCAACGTCGAGTCGGACCACTATCTTGTTGGTATGGTGCTCCGAGCGCGGATTGCATCATCACGGAAGACTGCATCCGCGAATCAGTTTCGAGTCAACACGGCTGCCCTTCGCAATGAAGAGACCAGAAACAACTACGGTCAAGCGATAGGACTCGCCCTAAATGCAGGGAGAGTAAGTCCTGGTAAGTAAGAAAGTTTCGTACCGAGCAATCCAACAATCTCATAGAACGCGGGCACGCGAAGATGAATATAAAGAGCTCAGAAGATATGAAAAAACAGTTCACCGGCGAAAGAAAGCAGCCTGGGAGAAGAATCTCGTCCGTGAACTGGAACAATTATTATTATTATTATTATTATTATATTAGGTGGGGCCGAACAGCCCTGAGCACTGCGACCTTTAGGTCTATTGTGCGTCCCTGACGTTTTACCACATTATGTGGTTGTTCAGTTCCTTCGTAAATGCCACCACGTCTGACAATGCGATTGGTCTGGCATTCGGCCATGGAACCGTATAGGCCTTGAGATGTTTCATTCTTTTCTGGGTGAGGGCTACGCATACGAAGAGTATATGCTCTGACGTTTCCTTTGCCTCGTTACAGAATCGGCAGCGGTCCGATTGGGATTTGCCTATTTTCAAGAGGTGGTCTCGGAATGGGCCATGTCCTGTCATATACCAGATTAGTGTTCTTAGTGTATGGCGGTCCAGTTTGATGGCCCTGTCCATATGACTAATGTTGTAGTTTAGAAGCTTCTTGGCTTGTCTCATCCCAGGCGAAGAATTCCATTCTGCTTCGATAGTAGCGTTTTCCCACTCTTTAATTTTTCTGTTGATATGACATTTGGAATAGGCAATGCTGGGTTCTGGGCCAGTGAAAATTCCTTCTGCGCCTTCTCTTGCACATAGGTCTGCTGCCTCGTTTCCTGATATGCCTGAGTGTCCGGGAGACCACATAAGTGTGATTTTGTTGTTTTTGGCCAGTTCTTCTAAGTGGCGGAAACAGCTCCACGTTGTTTTAGAGTAAAAGACTGGACCTTTTAATGCTAGCAATGCTGCTTGACTGTCTGAGATCACATAGATCTCGGTTCTTCTGTACTTTCTTTTAGTACATTCCAGTACGCAGGCTTCTATTGCTATAGTTTCTGCCTGGAATACTGTTGGAGATCTTCCTAGGGGTATTCGTAGGGTTATTCTGGGTCCGAATACTCCTGCTCCGGTTCCTGTGTTTGTTTTTGATCCGTCTGTGTACCAGATGGATGCATGGTTTGGAATGGTACTTATGATATTTTCAACTTGATTCCGATCGGGTATTTTAATTGAAAAATTCCTGTTGAAATTAGTAGTTTTTATCATTAGGTCTGATGGTTGGACAGTTACATATTCCAAGTCTATTTTGGTTATGATGCTGGTGTGTCCTAGTTTGTTTGTCTTTATTTGTTTAAGTATTTCTAGTTTTGTGGCTCTTGCTACAGCCTCGCTTTTGATGTGTATGTGCAGGGGAGGAAGTCCTAGAAGTTTTTCCAGCGCTGCCGTTGGGCAGCTCTTAGCTGCACCCGTTGCACTTAGACATATTAGTCTTTGAATTTTGTTCAGTTTTGAGCGTGTCGTTGATTGCTCTGTTTTTGGCCACCAAACCAGGGCCGCGTATGTGATCCTGGGTCTGATTATGCTTTGGTATAGCCAGAGAGTAATTTGCGGGTTTATTCCCCACGTTTTGCCAAACATACGCTGACAGGCAAAGTAAGCTTTATTAGCTTTGTTTGTGATATATGATATGTGGGGGTTCCATGTTAGTTTTTTGTCAAACAGTAACCCTAAATATTTAGCTTCTGGCATTAATTGAATGGTTTTGCCTTGGAATTGTATTGCTGGTAGCGTTATTTTTTGTCTTTTGGTGAATAGGGTGCAAACTATCTTGTCAGGATTGACGCTTAGTCCAACCTCTTTACACCAGTCTTTGACTTGTTTGAGAGCAACCTGCATGCGATCTGTTATCGTGCTCTCGAATTTGCCGCGAACTACTAGGACTAGGTCATCTGCATAGCTAATATTAGTTAGGCCGTTGTTTTCTAGCCTAGCGAGCAGCTGATCCATCACTAATAGCCACAGAAGGGGCGATAGGACACCACCTTGTGGGCAGCCTCTGGTTGCCGCTATTGTGATGCTTTCCTCGCCGAATGAGGCTTGAATCTTCCTGCTTCTTAGCATGCTCATGACCCATCCTATGGTAGAGGAGTCGATGCCCCTTGATCTGGATTGTGTTTGAATTACTTCGAAGCTTGTGTTGTCAAAAGCGCCTTGTATGTCGATGAAGGCGCATAATACCATTTCTTTGCTTCGAAGTGTGTCTTCGATTTCCGTTGTCAGCTCATGTAGTGCTGTTTCCGTCGATTTACCAGTCTGGTAAGCGTGTTGGCTGGTATTCAAGGGAGTTCGTTGGAGAGCATTCGATCTTACGTAATGGCCTATTATAACTGGAACAATACAGAGAGCAAGGTCCGCACCAGGCGCGGAAGTTCTACCAAAGGGTCGGCGGTATGACGCAATATACACCGCGTTGCACATACTGCAAGGACAAAGGGGGTAATCTGATCGCCGATCTTAAAGGCAACTTAGAGCGATGGGAAGAGCACTTTCATGAGTTGCTAAATGGCCAGCTAACTGAGGAATTGGAGGCTCCACCAATGACCAAAGATCATACTATGCTGCCGCCACCAAGCATAGACGAAGTTAGCAGAGCGATAAATCGGCTCAAAAATAATAAGGCCGCGGGATCTGATGAGATCCCAGTGGAACTGATAAAAATAGGAGGCCCCACATTACACCAAGCTATTCATGAAATAATAGTGCAAGTATGGGAAGAAGAAGTTATGCCAGAAGACTGGCGAAGAGGCATCCTGTGCCCCATACATAAGAAGGGAGATATCACAAAATGCAGCAATTATCGTGTTATAACGTTGTTGAGTACCGCGTATAAGATTTTCTCCTCTATCCTTCAAGACAGGATAGCCCCATACGGTAAAGTCATCATTGGTCCATACCAGTGTGGCTTCATCACAGGCAAATCAACAACTGATCAGATTTACACCATAAGGCATGTGATGGAAAAATGTCTAGAGTTTCAAAACTCACTACACCATCTTTTTATAGACTTTAAAGCCGCCTATGATAGCATAGCCAGAGTAGAACTTTATAAAGGCATGAGAGAATTCGGCATCGCAAATAAACTGACACGACTATGTAGGTTGACCATGACCAACGTTATAAGCCAAGTAAAAATATCCGGATCACTATCAAGCCCATTCAACATCTATAACGGGCTCCGACAAGGGGATGGATTGGCCTGCGTCCTCTTCAACCTGGCGTTGGAGAAAGTGATCCGAGACTCTGACGTAACGGCGAGAGGAACTGCTATAAGTCCATCCAGATACTGGCTTACGCAGACGATATTGACATCGTTGGTAGAAACCAAAGAGCTGTACAGGAAGCTTTCATCCAGATAGAGCAGGCGGCACGAAATCTGGGGCTGCACATAAATGAGAGCAAAACAAAGTACATGGTGGCCACTTCTGCGAGTAGAAGATCCAACATTGGTCCCTCAATTCAGATAGTGGAGCGCGAATTTGAGGTAGTGCAATCCTTTAACTATCTTGGGTCAACTACAACTACAAAGCCAACAAAGCCTACTATAGCCTGTCAAGACTCTTCAAATCCAGTAACTTAACCATAGCATCCAAGCTGCTGATATATAAGACAATGGTCATACCAGTACTTACATATGGATCCGAGACTTGGGTGCTTAGCAAAAAGCATTCTGACCTCTTAGCCGCGTTCGAGAGAAAAGTCTTACGGGGAATTGTTGGCCCCGTATGTGAGGAAGGACGATTCCGGAGACTCTATAATGATGAGATCTACGAGCGTTACCGCGATGTCGACATCGTGAAGAAAATTAAGCTCGGTAGGCTCCGGTCGGCAGGACACCTAGCTCGCATGAGCGAAGAGGATCCTGCTCAGAAAGTCCTTTGCGGTAGGATTTATGGAACACGACAGCGAGGCTGGCCAAGCCTACGCTGGAAGGATGGCGTAGACCAGGACGCCCAGAGTTTAGGGATGCCAAACTGGATGACATCGGCTCGAAATCGGGACCGGTGGAGAGACTTTTTGCGGGAGACCAGGACCGGACCCCGGTTGTTGAGCCAAATATGATGATGATATTAATTATATTGTGTTGGCGCCGTGGCTCAGTGGAAATGCGCATGGTTTCTGAACAGGAGGTTTGTGGTTCGAATCCCAGTAACACCAAGAGTATTTCTCAAGGTGTCCCAGCTCTAGCGAATGTCTGACAAACGTTCCGAGAGTAATAACATGTCACGGAAAGCTGCTCAATTCGCCGTTCGGATCCGCCCTTAAATTTTTGGTATCTTCGTTTTTCGTCCAAAAATATACATGCACAACACAAATTGTCGCGAGAAGCTAGGCATTTGACCGCAACGGTCTTTCGCGCCGCATGTTATTCTTATTATTATAATTATATTATAAAATGATCAAAGAAATCATATTTGGGTTTAAAGAAGGCGATTACGGGATTATTTAATTCCTTTAGATATCTTTAAAAGATCCTTAAAAATATATATATATTTAATTCATTAACTCTTGAATTTTCATATTTTATTTTCTTAATTAATTTAAGCACCAACACATAAAATTTAAAAATTTTCTTGTAAATTCTCTAATCGGATATACACATGTGTGCAAAGTTTGAATAAAATCAGGTTAATGTTGAAGAAATTTATAGGCAGGCCCTCGAGTGTTGTCATTGGAGACAAAGATGTGTGCAAAGATTAAATAAAATCGGGATTAAGAAGTGGATTAAAATTCGAATGTCCGATTTGTTTAGCCAGTGCAAGGATTGGCACTTAAGAAGTGGATTAAGAAGTGGATAAACATTCGAAAGTCAGATGTGGCTAGCAGCCAAGATCTGAGTACTTATTGTCTACCAAATTAGCATATTATACGGTCATTAATAATGCCATTATTAATAATGATGATAATGAAATCATAAAATCCGGTTTCACGTTATTTGTTACTCGTTGTTTCCATATCAAATAACTATAATACTACAATAAAATAATTTGCTTGTATGCGTGTTCACGTATACGGGCTGCAAGTAATCCTATAAATTTTCCTTTCAATTCGGCTCTGAGTTATTGTAGCATTATTTAAAGTTCGTATACGTGTACACGCACCCAAGCAAACTATTTTATTATAGCATTATTGTTATTTGAAATGGAAACAACGAGTTAGACATTCACAACTCCGACTTATACAATCATTATTAATGTAATTTTCAAGAAAAGATTTAAATATTAATGACCGTGTATTTGTCTTAAGGCAAAGAATAAAAAGATATCATGGGGGAACGAAGTAGATCAAACTTTTTATACAAAAATGAATGGGTTTAGAAATACAAAAGGGTTGTTCAGTTGTGTGAGTGCATAATACCAGAAATGGCTGTTGAGTCTCGAAAATATGCGCATGAACTACAAATTTTATCGGATCCGAATTTTACTGACGTTAGTTACAATACTAATTATCATAGGTTTCAACCATTTAACACAACAGCGAGTTACGTTTCAGACCAGGCTCATTCTAATGTTAACCCTGTGGTCCCATGATCACTCGGGTTTCTGTCCCAACTCACAAAATGGAATAAATTACCATATGGTTTAGGAAAGGTATGCCGCTGCATCAGAGTCAGGTAGCTCGGACAGCATCACCATTTTCGAGTACTCCCCAGTCGAAGGTGAACCATTGTTGGAATTGCCTGCAAACAGGTCACTACTTTAAAGACTGTAACCATCGTATATTACATACGTTTTGTTTCAGTTGTGGTGCTCCTGAAGTTCTAAGGAAATCGTGTTCCCATTTTTGTCTAGTTCAGGGAAACTTGAAGGAGGGGGTAAGCGCAAGCAATTCAACGCGGAAGTTTACCCCCAACCATCAAGCACAATGAACAGACAACAGACATCGATCGAACCAAAACAGGAAGGTATCCTGCAAACCCGAAATAAATATTACTAAAAGTAATAGCTCCTTAAAATATACGAAACCCAAAACTATCAATCCAAAAGTTACTAACAGGGGATAACGTAATTTACGTTCCATTCGTTATTTCCAACGCAGGAAAGAGCTTAAATCTCAAATTTCTGAATCATTGTTTACTGATTCATCCGATGATCGTCCGTATGCCGAAGTGGAAATTTTAGGCGAAAGAGTTTTTGGGTTATTAGACAGTGGTGCCAACGTTTCTATTTTGGGTAAAAACTGCAAAGAGTTTTTAAGGAATCTGACCGTTAATTTCCGGAATTTCCCGACACTATTAGAACGGCAAACGGCAACTCTGAACAAATCATAGGCCACAAAAAGGTACCTGTGATGTTCGCGGGTCAAACTACTTTTGTTGCCTTGCATTTAGCGCCAAATCCTTAACAGTCATTGTATCTCGGTATTGACTTTTAGAAATTATTTCACTTAAAAATTGTTCGTGATTCGGCTAATTTCACCATGTCTAATCGTTCCCGAATTTGTTTTTCTCTGACCATATCAAATACCACTAATATCGACGTTGATTTTCATTTACATAAGCTAACTCCGTCTAAGCAGGAACAGTTAGAGATAGTTAAGCAACGTTTTCCATCGTCAGCTGTTCTTGCATTAGGGCGAACGCAATTTTTAAAACACGTTATTGACGTGGGCGATGCCAAACCCATCAAACAACGGTTTTATGCTGTGTCCCCGGATGTTGAAGCTGAGATTGGGAAGGAGCTTGATCGAATGCTCTCACTAAGGGTCATTGAGGAAAGTGCAAGTTCATGGAGTTCACCGATCACAAAGCCGGAGCATTTGGCCGCACGAACCTCTGCACATCGCAATCTGCTAACGCCACCACTTAAATGGTAGTCGTTAAAATATTGTTGAACGGTGCACAATGTACAATTCGGTAATGCTTTACCGTCGGTGAGAAAGGTTTTCGCTGATGCGCTGTTGCTGTATTTGTTGTGAACCTTGTCGGTTTGAAGCTTTCGAGTATGTTCATCCTTTTGTTGAGAAATGCTAGGAATCTTTCGATTGATGGGAAGTCTTCCTCTGATGATTCTTGGCGCCATAACTGGAGCGTCACATCGTCTAGCTTCTTTTCAGCTAAATAAACGAGCCAACAGTCACGGATGACTTCATCACAAGTGTCGTATAATTTACCTACTGTTTCAGTTGATGGTTTGGTAATTTGAGGTTGCTTGATGTACGCTTCTATGAACTTATCGTTCATAGATGAGATGCGATCGTATCGTTTAACTAGCCTCTGCAACTCATCAATATAACTAGCGTCGTCTACTCGGAAGAGTCTCACCAATGCTTCTGCTGGTCCACGTAGTTGGCCTTTCAAATATTAGAATTTCTGTGCCGGTGGGCCTATCGTGGACCGTGCTCTTGAACAAATCATAAAATTTTTGCCAATCTCCGGCCATGCCGCTGAATGTAGGTAGTGTTAGCCGTGGTAGTTTAAAATCTCCGGAAGGGCCTACGGATGTGTTCAAAACACTGTCGTTTGACCCAACAACTGGAGTTTGGATTTTTGATCGCATTAGCCTTTGCAGAGTGGCTACACAAAAACAATAGCTGTCGTTGATAATATCTATATCTGATTGTGCATTATGATCGATTGAAAATATCTCATCTTCAACATTAACAAAATATTTGTAGAGATTCTTTAATTTTTCTAAACATGTCTGCATTTCGTCGTATTGCGTGGTATCCTTGCACGATTTTGCATAGGTTGTTATTTTAGTTATTTGGCTTTTTTATTACTGACCTTCGTTTAAGCAAGGCTTCCATGATATTCGGTTCGTTTAGTTTGTAATGATCCAATGTTGAGGTTAGGTTCGATGCACCAAAATGTGTGAATACATGTGGCTCGAAGGAGCAATGTTACGGCCTGGTCCTATGCTGTGATAATGCAAATTGCCGTGGTTAAATTATTTCCTGTAATGGACTGTATTAATTAATTATTTGAAATAAAAATATATAGTGGCTTTCCGTTTTTATTTTTTCACAATTTTTATTTCTTCTATGTAAAGTGCAAGTTGTATTCAACTCATGAAAAAACAAAAAAGAGACAGGGGGAGAAAAATCTTTTCTGTATAATACCAAAAAATGACAGTTTACCACGATTTACATTGTGCTAAAAGTATACTGAACTGACATCACAAGTTATATTGGATTGGAGAGATTTGGTTTGACAAATTCTTTTGTCTATGTTTGCAAAGTATGTAATTGATTCTTGGTTGCTGATTTCCAACATGTCGGCCCCGTTGACGAGTCAGTAGAGTCAAATATAGGAAGCATTCAAATTTTTGTTATGGAACAGTCCCCTTGATGTTTTTATTGTGACTACGCGGACCATGTCATCGCGGCCGGGGTGAATATCATTGTTGCGTCCCAATGCCCATTGCCTTGGAGGAACATCTTCGTCTTTTAGTATTACCAGTTCGTTCAACTTGATATTGTTGTTTTTTAGCCGCCACTTTGACAAGCTGTTTAGAGTGGTTAGATACTCCGTTTGCCATCGTCTCGCAAAGTTCTGAAACATCTGTTGCGTCATTTGCCATCTGGATAGGTGATTTACCTTGAAGTGTGTGATATTAGGTTCAGGTACTGTGATGATTGGCAGTCCGATCATGAAATAAGCTGGCTTTAATGCTTCCTCCAGTGACTCGCATAGATGTCGCGAGTTTAGCAGAGCTTCGATTTGAGTGAGTAACGTATTTAACTCTTCGTATCGTAAAATGGTTTGGCCAATCACGCGTCGCAAATGAAATTTAACTGACTTCACAGAGTCCGTTGAAATGTGGTGATGCTGGACGTAAGAAGTGCCATTTAGTGTTGTTTATCGCAGCCCAATTGGAAATTAATTCATTATCCCTTGATATTAATTGATGAAAGTGTTTCAATTCGTTGGCAGCTCCTACAAAATTCGTCCCATTATCACTGTATACTATATCAGTGCAAATGCCACGACGATTCTGGAACCGTTTAAATGCTGCGAAGAATGTGTCCACAGTCAAATCAGACGCCAACTCTAGATGTACGGTAATAGAGCTTCGTATTTTGCTTGTCTTGAGGCTGTATGGGCCAGCGTAGTCCCCAGGGCCGTGGGGCCTCATACATTAACCCACTTTTTTTTTTTGACCCGTGGTGGTGGTAATTGTCCTATTAGCTGTTCTTGAGTTTTCATTTTTTTTCGGAAAAATTTAATGCAGCTGTGTATAAAACGTTGAACCAAATCCTTGCATAGCAATATGGTGTATTGTTGTCTGATAATTGCCATAAAGTAAGTAACACAATGTCGCTTCGGCTTCAACGTTTCGTTTGGCAGTTGTAAAGAAAAACGTAATGTACGTAACGAAGCTACAAACGGAATCTCTAGTTCAAAAGTGCTGAACATTTGCTTTGTCTAATAGCTCAAAGCAGAGAACTGTGGCAGAACTCTCATTTGAGAAATGCCATATAGAGAAAAGTCATTTAAAGCAAATTCAAAGCGGTTGCATCGTAACGCTGCGAAACCGAAGCTGAAGCGTGTATGTGTTTCAGACATTAATGCTTCGTCTTCGCCTGACGTTTACGAGTTCAGCCATACGATTTCAATGCTTCATAACACAATATAGCTTCGGCTTGAACGTTTCGTTTGGCAATCGTAAAGGAAAAACGTAATGTTTCGTTACGAGACACCAAACGGAAGCATATTAGAAGCATTTCTATCCTGGCCCCAGGTCCATGGGGCCTCATATATTTTTTTAAAAAAATTAACCCACTTTTCTTTAAATTTTATACAAATGTGTATCTCCGATAGACCGAACTTTTTGTAAAAATTTTTGAGTTTTTGATTGGAATTTTTTTCCCATACAAATTTTTTTTACACCGGTGTATCTCCGGTTAGAATAGTTTTTGAAAAAATTTTGAAATTAAGGGGGCTCCAATATTAATTTTTTCCAAATTAACCCGGTTCAAACTTTGCACACATATGTTTACCCTATTAGAGAATTTAAATGAACAATTTTAATTTTTATCGGTTGTTGTTTAAATTCTCTATATTAACTTCGCGTGCCCGTGGCTGGCTGATGGGCAGAATCTTGTGATCAGTTTTTAATACACTTCCTAAAGCCCGATTTCATTCAAACTTTGCACACATGTGTATTTCCCATGACAATACTTTCTATTAAAATTTGGGGCACCTGGGCCTTGGCCTTGGGGTCGCGGGGGCTCGCATATAATTTTTTTTTAAAAATTTACCTGATTTTCAAATTTTATACGCATGTGTATCTTCGATGGACAACACTTTCTGTAAAAATTTGAAAGTGATCGGACCCCTGGGTTGGGGGGCACCCATACAAATTTTATGAAAAAAGTACCCGATTTTCTTCAAATTTTATATGCATGTGTATCTCCGATGGACAACACTTTTTGTAAAAATTTGGAAGTGATATGGCCCCGGGGTCGGGGGGCTAACTAAAATTTTAAAAAATTTACCCGATTTTATTCAAACTGCACATTGTGTATTCCCGATTAGAGAATTTACAAGAAAAATTTAAATTTTTATGGGTTGTTTTATTTATTAGATACTAATATACATATTAGATACTAATATACATATTTACCCTTTTTAAATATTTGACTTTATTTTATTTGAAGGGATTTAATTGTTATATTCTCGTCAATTATAAACCACGCGTCGAATAACATATCATTGAATTAATAAACTTTAAGATTTCATTTTTATATTCTTATTCATTTATCTTATTCTTTTGGCATTAAGCATTAGATCTTACACTTATTTATCACCATTATCTCAAATTTTACCCGGATAGTTAAGAAAAGTTTCAGTATTTTAATAACATTTAAATTCATTTAATTGATATATTTTTTATTTGATTGAATTGGTTTAATCAATATTGGTATCGATAAATATAAACCACTTGTGGGATACAATACATACTGTTAAATTAATAAACAATTAATTTTGATGTTCTTATTCGTATTCTCCTATCTGATTCTTATGGCATTAAAACTGTATAGATTACACACAAGAAACAAATATTCGTACATGTATAACACAATGTATGAATATCAATCATTATTATTATGGTAGTTATTCTTATTACACCATTACAGTTAACCTTATTATTAACATCATTAGCAGGCTTAGCCGTTGGAAGTGCTTCCACCGACTGGACTACACCCGCAGGTAATTTCCTAAGCTACTATAAATATCTGAACAATGTTGTTTATTTATTTTATTTTTATAATTAGCGCAAGCGAAAAGGGGTTCGCACCCTTGTTATGTAGGCTTGGCACTGCGTGGGCGTTAAGGAAAAGGAGAAGAGGAGAGGAGATGTCTATGAGCTTGTGTCTTGAATGCCTGTGGATCATAGTGACGTGGAAAGACAGAGCTTGGCAGAGCATTCTACAAACGTTTTTTACGGCTGACGAACGAATCCCTGAACTAAACTGTACGCCCGAAGATGGGCTTTAGGGTAAACTGATGTGCATTTAGAGCGCCACAAGTATTGCGGTTGAATTCAAGGAGAGGTGACATGCAACTGGCTATTTCTCTTGAGTATCGCTTGTGGAAGAAGCGATAAAACAGTGACAAGCAAAAAAAAATTTCCAAAAAAATTATAAATTTTTGATATAATTGAAAATATTCGTTTTTTCTTTTATCATTTTAATTAAAAATTTGTTCTTTTTTTCCATTCTTTGTGTATGGGTTGTGTAGTGTATCATTCAATATTTATTGTTGTGTTTATTTGTTATTGCTGGAGTTTAAAGTTATTTGGTCTTGGCAAGTCGTCTCTTCAGCTGAAAAAAATCATCCCTTGGCTAGCAAAGGAGGACATTTTGTCAGTCGGTCAACAGAAACAACTTTCAACTTTCTTAACAAGATCAAATTGGACTTTTATACAAGTATTTATTTAAGTTGAATTTTTGGAAAGCCTATCGGCTCACTGATTTTTCGTGACTCTTTCGTTTGTAAGGCCTGGTACTACAAGCGAATTCGTTGCGATTTTCTGTTGGGCTGTTGTCTTTAAAAAAAATCTTCTTATTGTTGTAATTTTTAATTGTTTTTATTTTAATTTATTTAACATATTTTTTCGCGTATTTCGTTGTTTTTACATTGTGAAATGAATTCTTATTTTGAAATTCATTTCACTAATATTCGCGGCTTTAATGGTAATTTTAACTCCATCGTAGCGCATCTTTACGCGAATAAACCTGCGGTTCTTAGTTTATGTGAACACAGGTTTCTTTTATGGGTACCCCTAATGATTTTCAATGTCCGGGGTATTCTCGTGTCGACTGTTTGGTTCCGCATCGATGGGTTGTTCTCTTTATTAGAGATGATATCTGTTTTAGTGTTCCTAATTTTAATGTCCCGAAATGTAATCCCTTGTTCAATACGATATGGATTGAAATTATAATTGCAAACCATTCAATGTTTATTTGTTCCCTTTATCGTAGTCCTAATTTGTCATCTGATGACACTATTATTGAATTTGATAATTTATCGGATACTATTGACAAGATTTACGAATCCTCACCAACTTCAGAATTAGTAGTCTTGGGAGATTTTAATGTCCATAATGATTCTTGGTTGACATATTCGAATTGTAAAGATCGATCAGGTGAATCCGCAGAACTATTTTCAGATACCAATCTTCTAACACAACTCGTCGATAAGCCAACTAGATATCCTGATACAACTGGTCAATCACCTCACCTATTAGATTTATTTCTAACTTCTATGCCAGATAAATATTCAATTGATTTATCTGCTCCATTAAGTCTTTCCGACCACGCTCTGGTATTAGCCAAATTTTCAATAACCCTAACCCTTGTAGAGTCAACAAGTAAAAGGCTACTCTGGCACTTCAAAAATGCTAACTGGGAGCTCCTGAATCAATTTTTTAGCTCATTTGATTGGTTAACCTGCTTTTCCAAAATGATCACGTCAACCATTGCGATAGAAATGAAAAATTTCATTCCTTCCTCCTTTAAGAAAAGCAATATTCGTAAGAATAAGTGGTTTAATGATAACTGCAGGTCAGCAGTCGCGAGTAAAAAATCAGCCCATTTGGACTACGTTAATTGCCCATCCGTAGAAAACCTTGTTAAGTTTAGAATAGCCAGAAATAGAGCTAACGCTATAATTAACAGGTCCAAAATAATAAATGACCAAAATCGAGATAGCATGCGGGAAATTTTAGATTCTGATTCAAACATTAAAAGCTTTTGGTCATTTGCAGCAATGGTTAAAAGAAACTTTGCAGAAAAGACTTTTTCTGTTCCTACTTTATTCCATAATGGCATTCTTTATAAAACTGATATTCAGAAAGCCAATCTCTTAGCTTCCGCGTATTTCCGTCGTCGGGTTGTTTCCAAAATTCTTAAAGAACTTGACCCCAATAAAGCAACTGGACCCGACGGTATTCCACCATTATTATTGAAAAGATGTCATCATACTTTGGCAAAACCGCTTTGCAAATTGTTTTATATCTCAATGAAGACAGGTAGGTGTTTTTCCGTCAATTTGGAAAATAGCTAATAATCAACCCGTCCTGAAAAAAGGTGATAAATCTGCACCTACTAACTACCGCCCTATTGCTCTGTTGTCAGTTTTATCAAAAGTAATGGAATCTATCATTAATTTCAAACTAATGAGCTATCTGGATTCGAATGCTCTTTTATCCGATGTTCAGTACGGATTTCGAAATCGAAATCGATCTTCAGGTGAACTAATGATGTGCATGACTCATTGTTTGGAGCGAAGCATTGAAAATTTAGGCGAATCAAGCGTTGTGTCCTTGGATATTTCTAAGGCTTTTGATAGAGTTTGGCATATTTGTCTTATTAATAAGATTCGTGCGCTCAACTTACACCCCTCTCTCATTACATGGGTTGAGGATTATTTATGGAACCGCAAAATAAAAGTGGTATTGAATGGTTTTTCTCATCTTCATCCTTCATCATCAAGGGTCATCCTTATCGCCTACATTATTCTTAATATATATCAATGACTTGTTGTCTTCTACAACATGTGATATCCACTCATTTGCTGATGATACGATGTTATCGGCTTCCATGGAGTTTGTTAGTCAAAAAGAATGCGATTCTCGCTTGATTGTTTCGCGTGAATTAATGAATTCGACAATTCTGTCGAACATTCAAGTCATTCTTGATTGGGGCAGATCTAATAGGGTGGAATTTAACCCAAATAAATTCCAGGCTAGTCTTTTTTCTCAAAAGGCAATTCAACATTACGTAGCACCAGTAATTAATGGTGCCAATATTGCGAGATCAGTTTCACTTAAGATGTTAGGTTTGAAAGCTACTAGTGAATTTCCTGGAAGGAACATATTTATGAAATCTCAAAAAGAGCGAGCCAATGCTTGGGCTTTATAAGACGTTGTAACTTTTACTTCAGCCCCTCTGAAGTATTAAGATTATATAAATCTTATGTTAGACCAATTTTAGAATTTAATTCATTTAACACTCGTTTGAGGTCTAATCAACATAGATTTGCCTTAAAACCGTTCTCATGTAGAACCCAACACTTCAAATCGTCCTTTAATTAGAGAGTGACTTCGATGTGGAATCAATTGGTCGACTCCGTATTTCCCGAATCTTATAATTTACAGGCCTTCAAAATAGCTGTCAACAACTTCCTGAAGGACGACCGTAGTGTTCATTAGAGGATACGATTATTTTATATAAAAAAATTATTATTGATTGTATTTTTTGTATTATTTATAATATTTATTTTTTATTTTGTAATATTTTCTTGGTCAAGGTTTTTTTGTAGTTTTCCCTGACCATGATTCACTGATAAAAGTATTTGGACTAGCGTCATTTTAGTTTCGTGTTCGTTTTTTCGTATTGCTTTTTTCAATGAATCAGAGATAATTCTGAGAAAATAAATTGAAACCGGCTACAAACGTGAGGAATGTGTTATATTGTAAATCACATTCCTTCGAATTTTTAATTTTTAATTTTAATAAAGGTCATAGCCCAACTTATTGCCGTGACGAAAGTCATTCAGGGACTTATCCCTTGGCAATGAGTCTTTTAAAAAAAAAAGCAGGATACAGGAGATTGCGAGATTTTCAATTTCCTCGATGCAAGTGCCATTCATTGATAATGGCATGGGATTTGGGATTCGCTTAGACGACAGGAGACAGCATTGGGTTTTGGAAGCGTTAAATTTTACTCGCTTGTTTTCTCCCCATTTTATTATTCTGTCTAGGTCAGAATTTAACGTGCTTAACATACGAAGTTGTCTGAGTTCCAAATGAGAGGTGGAGGGACGTTCCTCAAACTTATATGAGAAGCTGAGAGTGATGTCGTCAGCGAAAGAGTGAATTTGATTATAAGTCACAGATAAAAGATCATTAATAAAAAAACAACCCATAAAAATTAAAATTTTTCATCTAAATTCTCTAATCGCAGAAATTGATATGAGCCCCTCGGTCCTGGGTCATTTTTTATTTTTTTTTATTGTAGGAGTAAATCATCGAAAGAGACATTTGACATCAGATGTTAAAATTGAAAATGCTCAGATCATTTTTTCTGAGCACTTAGAGCACGCTCATACTCTGAGCAAATAAGAAACACGATCTTGAGAACTCTTTGACTTCTCTGAACTAATTTATGAAAACGCGAAATGACAGAATATTGTGAAAACTTGTTGTTCTATCTGTAAGTTGATATCGACAACAACAAACAAAAACGACATCAATAAAAATACAATTCAGTAAATAAGTAAGTAAGTAATTAAGCATAAAACATATATGTCTCGTTTCATTTGCTGGGTTCATTTGTGCGTGAGATAAGATTTCTCTCTTTCTCTCTCCACCACCAAAACCATGCAGCGCAGCCGACTGCGCAGCACACACCGCACACAGTCATTAAAGTACGACGGTATCTGATGCCACTATAAGAAATTAAAAAAATGTATAAGGGCCTTGCGGCCGAACCCGGGGCCCGATCACTACCAAATTTTAGAAAAAGTATTTTTTATTGGGTACACACATGTGTGTAAAATTTGAAAAAATCGGGTAATTTTTATTTTAAATTTGTATGGGAGCCCCACGAACCCGGTCCGATCACTTCCAAATTTTAAAAGAAAGTATTGTGACTGGAAATACACATGTGTACAAAATTTCACGAAAATCGGGTTTTAGGAAGTGCGTTAAAAATTGATACTTAAAAAAAAATTTTATGGGAGCCCGACCCCGGGGCCCGATCGCTTCAAAAATTTTACAAAAAGTTAGGTCCATCGGAGATACACATGCGTATAAAATTTAAAGAAAATCGGGAACTTTTTTCATAAAATTTGTATGGGTGCCCCCCCCCGACCCAGGGTCCTACCAAATTTTTACAGAAAGTGTTGTCCATCAAAGATACGAAGATCGATATTAGTGTCGATTCTATGGTTATCGTGGTGAATGGTGATGGTAAGACAGCTCTAGGGGGATGGGGTCGATAACTGAGGGGGGGGGGGGAGACCGATAGTAGTGTCGATTCTATGGTTTTCGTGGTCGCTGAGTTGAATGGTGATGGTAAGGCAGCTCTAGGGGAATGGGGTCGATAACTGAGGGGGGGGGGAGACCGATATTAGTGTCGATTCTATGGTTCTCGTGGTTGCTGAGTTGAATGGTGATGGTAAGACAGCTCTAGGGGAATGGGGTCGATAACTGAGGGGGGGGGGAGACCGATAGTAGTAGCGATTCTATGGTTTTCGTGGTCGCTGAGTTGAATGGTGATGGTAAGAAAGCTCTAGGGGAATTGGGTCGATAACTTAGGGGGGGGGGGAGACCGATAGTAGTGTCGATTCTATGGTTTTCGTGGTCGCTGAGTTGAATGGTGATGGTAAGAAAGCTCTAGGGGAATGGGGTCGATAACTGAAGGAGGGGGAGACCGATATTAGTGTCAATTCTATGGTTTTCGTGGTCGCTGAGTTGAATGGTGATGGTAAGACAGATCTATGGGGATGGGGTCGATAACTGAGGAGGGGGGAGACCGATATTAGTGTCGATTCTATGGTGTTCGTGATCGCTGAGTTGAATGGTGATGGTAAAACAGCTCGGGGTCGATAACTGAGGTAGTGAAGGGGGGGGTGACCGATATTAGTGTCGATCCCATAGTTTTCGAGGTCGCTGAGATGAGAATGATGAATTCGGCGACCATTTGGCGACGAATTTGGGGGTGAGGACATTTTCGCCCCAACTTCAAATTGGAAAAGATAGATAAGTAGCCCTGTTTTATGGTTATATTAAATTGATATCTATTTTTGAAATCTACGCAGAACTTATATATTCTACTTATCCGGCTGTTTTTCAAAACTATCTCATTTTTACTGGTTGTGAGAAGGGGCCATTCTTGCTACTAAAAATGGACACACACCCGAAGTAAACAATCAAATAGTTGCCATGTTAATAGGCATAGCCACTGAATATAAGTTTATCGATACCGTTATAGATACTGATCTGGAATTAAATTATCTAACTGAGTTCCTAAAATCACTTAATTCGTCTGGATAGCCACCACATCGCCATGTTTTTTCCACGGAAACCTTTATTTTGCTTGCTCTGGGGTAGGTTGACCTAAGAATTTATTTATTCTTGCTCTTGAAGGGGAAATTTAAAACCTTGTATACAACCAAATTTGTTTTAAATTAATTTTATGTATGTTTATTTAATTTTATTTTATAATTTGAATACTATAGCTTTATTTTAAAAAATATATTTTAAAATAAATTTTGTGAATAAAAACTGCAATTTTACCTTATAAATAGATATCATTCTTTTTTTTACCCCTGCCTAATAGAAGATTGGGACGAATAAATACCTGGGCAACGCCGGGTAATCAGCTAGTAAAATTATAAAGAATGAGATGATGATGCGCTGACGTTTTGTGCGTGTTGAACGGAAAAACGAATAGAACGAAAAATTACTGTCACTCTTACTTCTTTCCTTTTTGACATCTTGGCTAAGCGTCAAGCAATCGTTGGTTGCCGTTTACACGATGATCTTTAAAGAGAGATTTTATGAGTGTTAAAAATTCGATAACTTATATTAAATTATTCTGGACTATATTGAATTATTGAATTTGATCGTAACAAATACTTATACATATATGTTTACTCTAAATAATTGGGATGATACGTACGGGAGGGGAAGAGGGTTAAAAGGGCGAAGTGAATAATCAATCAAGGTCCTGTTGATCCACTCACGACACTACTGAGTGAGTAAAGTGAATAAAGCAGTCAATGCTCACTCGGTATGGCGGTGTTATGTCCGAAATGGATAAAGCGATTGGGTTTATCAAGGCAGAGTGAATAAATCAGTCAGAGCTCTGCTAACTACTTAAATTATGGTAAAGCGAGTGTGTAAGGTAAATAGAGCAATCAATGCTCACTCGGTATGATGGTCTTCGGGCGGGACGGGCTGTAGGAACTAGCTGAGTAGAGTGAATAAATAGGCCAGTAATGCACCCAAAAGAAAGAATTTTTAAAAATTGTTCGTGAAGAACGCGGAGCTGGCAGTTGTTGTCACAACGGTGGCACGAACCACAGTGACTTCTTAGTGGTTCTGCGTCCTAGTCATTGGATTTGTGGCAAAACCTGGCGGGAATTTTGTAATCATTTCTACACGTTTGGTCATAGCTGCATGAGCTACTACACTCGCTTTCTATGGTTGTCGGACGGACAGACGGACATATGCATGAGTGATACGTGCTAACTTATTCTCTCAGTTCGATCATACGATATTTGTCGTACATCTGCATGAGTTGCTTGTGCGATCATGGTGACAGGCTATATTTGTTGTCGGACGGGGACCGGTTTATGCGCTCGGTAACACCATATTTATCATATGGCTGCATGAGTCCCTTGTGCGCTTACGGTGGTTGACTATTTGTTGTCAGACGGAAACCTGTTTATACGCTCAGTCACACCATATTTATTATATGGCTGCATTAGTTGCTGGTGCGCTCACGGTGGTAGGTTATATTGGTTGAATATTATAGTCGGACGGACACTAGCTTATGGGTACATATTCTTTTATATATGGTGTGTGACGTAGTCGATGTTGGTATTTACATCAACTTCGTTACATTCTCCTCCTAATTTGGAGCGGGAATCTATAAAGAAATATCTAAACTATGTACATTGCTTCTTACATGTATATTGCTTAATACTAATAATCGGTTAATGTTAAAGTGCATCTATTATTGTTATTAAAATGTTTTTTTTTTGGTAATGATATACATAGATGTAGGAGGATATTATACACGGCTCGGTCGGTGTAGTTTTATTGGTTTTATGGGATGACCTCTTTTTTTATTTGTGCCAGTCGCCGTCCCGAGTTTACAATGAATGAAAAGTTTAGCATTACCTTGATTCATATAAAACATTTGGTATTTATATTACATATTCATATTCGGTATATATTTCATTACATATATACAAATATTGGTCGTTGCCCCTTACACAATCCCACACTGCGTTTCCAATTAATTCCTTTTACCGATGACACTGCATAATATTCTTAGAATAAGAATTATTAAAACGAAATTAGTAGAATAAGAATAATTTGTAACTTTATAATTCCTAGAATAAGTATTATTAAAACCAGTAGAATTAGAAATTTTGTAAAATTATAAATAGATGAAATAAATAAATTATTTGTTGTTCTGATTCGACCTCGAAGTTGACGAGTTGTTATTTTTTTGGAGCTGCTCGACTTGAACACCTTAACTGGCGCCCGAGTAAACCAAAAGTCTATTAACCCGAAAAATTAAAAAGTAAGTATTGCTAAGTGAATATCCTACTTTTAAAATTAATAAAAAATCGTAAAAAAGTGTGAAGTGGTAAACACCCGGAGCCAAGTGGATAAAGATCTTAACAGATCATCAGCCTTTAACCTTTAGTAACCTCAATAAAAACTCAAAAGGTGGAAGGCAAACATTGAAGAGTTTCATTATTCCCTTGTATATAAACCAGGTAAAACGAATGTTGTAGCGGATGCCCTCTCAAGACTTCCAACGAAATTAAACGTTCTAACTTCTTCGGGAACTCAACAGAGTGCTGAAGAAGATAGCACTGACCTCATACCACACTTGCGAAGCACCGATTAACGTCTTTAAAAACCAGTTAATGATCTGCTATGAACAACCACATCTTAAATTCCACAGGCATTATATTAGATTACAATCTTTCGATAAAGATAACCTAGCTCAAATTTTAAAAGAAAAACTAAATCCAAATATACTGAATGGAATTAAAATACCAGAACACATTATTCCATTGTTAGGAGAAGTATATAAAGAGGTTTTTTTCTCACTTCAAAATTAGAATCACGCAAAGAGTAGTTACGGATATCGCAAATGAAAAAAAAAACTAAAAATAATTCAAGACGAGCACAAACGTGCACACAGGAACCATATGGAAAACAGGGAACAAATTTTAGAAAATTAGTATTTCCCTCAAATGAACAAACCAATAAAAAAATATACCGACTCTTGTGATGTTTTTTGTTCCAACAAATATGACAGACATCCACCAAAACCTGAATTGCAATCAACTTCAATTCTGTCATACCCAACCGAGATATTACATATGGACATTGTTACAGACTCGTTTGCCTGCAATTGTTCTATAAGGATGTTACGTTATTATCAAGCACATAAACTTGATAAAGATTGGTTGTATAACAAGCACTTGAACTTGTTACACTCGAAGTGGATATTTCTTACAATGAAAAGAACTGTCTTCTTCCGTGGTGTAATTAAGAATCACAATTTTATTGAATTTGTAGCTTATTATATACAATACAAAAAATACATAACGTAGGCTACTTACAGTAATGAATAATAAACTAAACGTAAACAATAATAAAGAATATAATAATAAATATGCTGCGTCGTGAATGCAGTTCGTTGTCCTAAGTAGAAATTAAAATGTGCAAAAGTGCTGAATCTTCAATAAGTTCATTACCCCAAATAGAAAATAAAATGTGCGAATATGCTGAATCGTCAATACAGTTCGTTACCCCAAACCAACGAACTGATTCCAGGTCAACTGCTAGATCAGCAACAAGTTCGTTGGCTTGAATGAACGAACCGCTGTGTGCCAGCATACTTGCATATTTCTTGCCTACAGACATCATCGAAATTAAAAGAGAAAAATTCATAACATGTGTGGGCAAATTTTCAAAATTCACAAAATTTTTTCACATTAAAAATAAATTAGTTTTATACGTTAGAAAAAGGATAACAAAATTATTGCATTTCTTTACTGTCCCAAAGATCCTGGTAACAGACAATGAAAGTAGTTTTATAATCATCCTTAATTATATAGAAGGTCTCGGAGTAACTCTCTACCTAGCCCCCCCCCCCCCCCCTCCACCGACAAAACACTGACGTCAATGGACCTGTGGAAAGAGTACACTCTTATAATTGAAATAATAAGATGTCTTCAAAGAGAATTCCCTGACTATTCGATAAAAGAAATAATTAATATAGCAGTAGACAGATATAACAATACAATTTACTCGGTAACAAAAAAGAAACTTGCCGATATCTTCTTTGGAAGAAGTCAGAGAATAAATTATCAGAATTTAACAGCTTTTAAAAACATAATTAGTACTGATTTAAAATACGAAATTTTACGTAACCAAAGGAATCAGATTAATAGACACAATCCACCCAAAAACTACAATCCTGGTGAAACAGTATATAAAAGAAATAAAAAAATAAAGGGAAAAAAACACTCATAAAATTTTTCATGTAAATTCTGTAATAGGAGATACATATGTTTGCAAATTTTGAATCGGGCTAATTTGGAAAAAATTAATATAAGAGCCCCTTCACTTCAAAATTTTTACAAAAAGTGTTGTCCATCTGAGATACACATAAAATAAAATTTGAAGAAAATCGTGTAAATTTTGTAAAATATTTGTATGGGAGCCCTTCCGACCCCGAGGTATTTTCACCGGAAATATATATGTGTGCAAAATTTCAATATAATTGGGCTTTGTGAAGTGGGTTAAAAATTGATCAGAAAATCTCACCAGCCAGCCAGCCACGGGCACGCGAAGCTAAAAATTTAAACATAACAGCCACAGTGCACGGTTGGTGCAACGTACGCACAACGACGTACGAATTACCACTAAAATTATTTCTTTTGAGTTGAGTTAAGCTGTAAACCAGTTGAGTGCGAAACCAGTTCTTCATATACTCGTAATATTGTATAAAACACAAATTCTCTATACTCTCTGCTCTCTTCTTGCTGATGCAACGCAACAACAAAACAATCCCGATCGTAAATTCGCAGCGCTGCATACATTTTATCACTACTCCCCATTTCAGATTAATACCCTTATGAGCAGAAGCCGTTGTGAACGTTTACGAGTACAATAGCCCTCTCATTGCAGTGAAATAAGGAACGGGAAGAATAATAAACGGAAACTATAAAATAATACATACCATAAACCTTACCGATTACGAAGAAATAATAGATGGCCTTAGAGCAGATGTGCACCACAATATCCTTAAAACAAATCCTTATTTACCGCAATTAAATCACCAACTTTCTAAAATAGACAACCTGATTGAGCAACTGCAAGGAAAAAATCTGAGGAAGACTAAAAGATCAATAAACTGGATAGGATCCGCCTGGAAATGGCTGGCAGGTAATTCAGATGCAACAGACTGGGAAAACATTTTGGCAAAAAGCGATGAACTAATTAATAATAACAATAAGCAACACCAAGTAAATCAACGCTTCAGCAAATTAAGCAATAACCTAATAGACAAATATAATAGAATAGCCGAAATTTTAGACACAAATAATACAGGAAAATATAAACAAATACTTTTTTACAAGTTTGGTCTACTTAAAGACGAAATCGGAGAAATAGTTTTAGCAGGACCACTTGCCAAAAAAAGTATAGTTGACTCAAATTTACTAAACAAGGCTGATATTGCTGACTTACTTTCCAAAAACAGGAAAACTTCCTTTTAAAAACGAACTTCAGGCCATCGAATATTCTGAACCCATTATGGTAATAAAAGATAAACTCCTATTACACGTTATTTGCTTGCCCCAAACAGAAGAGGTAGTGTTCAACAACATCATAATACGATCAACAGTAAAAAACAACAAAAGGATAGATCTAGACTAGAGAAAAATGTACCCTAATTTAAGATACGACTATCTGTAGAAAAAATCAACTTCAAAAACAAGCTCCAAATCATTGCATTATTAAGCTCTTAAATAGCGAAGATGCAATATGTAATTACCAATTCCAAAACAAACCAATTGCCGAACTCATAAATGAGGGTACCTTATTCTTAACTAACTACTACGGCTATCTTTCATACAGTCGAACCAATAGAATCCTTAACGGCACTTTCCTCATTAATTTTCCAAATGAATCAATTGAAATAGATAACGTTAAATACACAAATTGGGAAAGTCGATCATACCATATTTTACCTCCATTGCTATATAACAACCTGAACGAAAGTGGTATGAAATTAGATCTCCGGTATCTTCACAAACTTCATATGGACAACGTTAAAAAATTATCCCATTTTTCATCATATACGGCTCTCTCAATAGGCTCAGATATAACCATCCTATTAATTAGTATATTGCTAAATCTTATTCTAATCTTTTGATTGAAATATAAAAAGCCAAATAAGATAAAACGATTCATTGGAAGGCAAGGTAATTGCCGTCACTTGTATTGTGACAATGCAACCAATTTTGTCGGCGCTAAGAATCAATTACAAGAATTGATCGAAATGATTCACACTGATAAAGCAAGAACAAAGATACACCACGCATTAATAGCAAGTGGAAGGAGTTTCATTTCATTCCTCCTAGGGCACCTAATTTCGGAGGCTTTTGGGAAGCAGCGGTAAAATCGGCAAAACATTTCTTACAACGCTGCATGGAACCTGCATCATTAACATATAAAGTTATAGAGACACTGGTGATTGAAATTAAAGCCGTCATGAATTCGAGACCACTCACCCCGATGCCAGCTGATGCGAAAGATTTGATGGCCCTAACACCAGGACATTTCATTATAGGAGAACCATCAACCAACTCCATTGATCCAGCAGCTGAACCTTTCAGAGCTAATCTCCCAACAAGTTGGAAGATTATTTCAGACATTAAAGAAGGCTTTTGGAAAAGATGGCAAAATGAATACTTACATGAGCTTCAACAACGACACAAGTGGCAGCACAAATGCAACAATATACTTCCAGGAACTTTGGTCATTATTTAAGAAGACAACTGTCCAGTCATGAAATGGCACTTGGGAGAGTACTTCGGACCTTTCCCGTAGAAGACGGAGTAGTGCGCGTTGCTAAAATTCAAACAGCAAAGATCAAGAATAATTCACAGGTTGTCACCTCTACCTGTTGATATTCAAGATTTGGGATCTCAAGACGATTTGAAACCTCTAGTTCCTCCATAGTTAATATCATGTGAAGAACCAAGTTCAAGCTCTCCTCATTTACCTCAAGCAGAAGCACCTCCGAAGAAGAAACTTCGACACAATCCTCTCGTTACGTTACCGAATCTCTTACTCATCTCGTTTCTACTACCAATAGTCATGGGGTCTGGAGTAAAAATACTTCAATTCAACTCTACTCTCGGAATCCATTTCGAAAATTTAGGAAACGCGCACACCACTTCGGATAAATAAAGCTTAGTGGTTTACTACGAACTGAAGCCCTACCGCAACAACTTGAACCTAGTAAGAGTAGGCTGCATCAATCTCAAAACACTATGCCGAGCCATAACAGATAAAGATTTCTGCAACAATTCAATACAACACTTTGTTCATCTCTATCAGAAACTGGAAGCCAATGACGAACTACTGCGACAAGGTTTTTTCCGATTAAAAAGGGTGCTATCAATATTGTGGGAAATTTAGCCAATGCCCTATTTAGAGTCTTAGATTCAAATTATTCCGAACTCATGTTACGCGTCATTATAGACATGCGAGCTGGAGAAGATTATCTCTTACGTCTTCTGGAAAATCAAACATCGATTATCAATTCTACAGCGAATCTAATCCGAATCAACCAAGGAATAATCAGAAAACAGTTTTAAAATCTCGAAATCGAAATAATGGATCAAGTCAACAATTCAACGACCCAAATATATCGACAATAATTAGCTCAGCTAGTAATGTCGCAGACTTTTCAAATCTAATCTAATCTTCATCTTCAAAAAATTCAATCGTCAATCTTGGACCTAATGACAGAGATACATCATGGAAGGCTAAGCACCGCAATTATTTCGGTGCATCAGCTACGACAGGAATTGACAACGATAAAGGCCCATTCACCAGCATCTCTTCATATTCCAACGACATTTGATGGTAGAGGGAAGAATCATCTCAAACACTATTATATTTAAACTTAAGCTACCATTTTTGTCATCTGAAGAATATGAACTTTATCGAGTCATTCCCGTACCTGTTCTTCTCAACACTTTTTTCGTAGCAATAAAACCTTCCACCAACTACATAATGATAAGCTTACATCGAGACCACTACTATCCACTAACGGAAAATGTGTTGCATTCATGACTTTCGATTATGGAAGGCGAGACCATGTGCGAGCCAAAACATCCAATTCATCAAAAGGTGTCAAACGTCAGCAAGTGTGAAGTCGAACTTATGAAGCAAATTCTCGACAATTCATCACGTCAGTTTATCAATTTCGCAAACAACCAGTACTAGGGCCAAATCCGAAATTCAAATCAGTGGATATTTTCCTTACGAAACAAAATTCTGTTAAACGTTGTTTGTCAAAGAAGCGTTTCTCAATTAATTCTGCAATGGTCTGGCATTATAACCATTCCGTCGGACTGCACCGTAAATCACGATTTAGTTGCCATCCATGGGCACAAGGTCTATTCCAGTTCATTAAGAAAATGGTTCACGCCAGTGGGAAATCTGTCCAACTTCAAGAATATCCGCAATCCAGAATACCTAATTCACCGCACGATAGAGTATTCAGGACAGTCAGATGAAAAGAACCAAGAGTTCATAACACAAAAACAACTAAATGAGTCGCTGCAGCGAACACAGGCCCATGATGTCCATCAATTTGCTATTAGATACATCGCTGTCTTCTGCTGCCTGGTCATTTTGAGCTACAAAGCCATGAACACCATACAACGTCGTCAAAAACAAGCAACGACCAACACACCACTGCTAGCTCCCAGGACTATTTCAAGAGATGTAGACAACTTTACCGTTCATATTTGAACAATAGTTCAAGGCGCGGAGAATGTGGATACTTAGATTAATAAAACTTAATATGCACATATTGCACATATTTTCTTACCTAGATTAATAAATTTATAAAACTCAAAATAGACACATGCACATGTAACAGTATTTTTATTTGCCAAATTGTCTTTATAATTATTCACATGACCAGCGCAATGTGCTGACGGCGTATTTTGCAGTATTCTTGTTCCCACGATCATTGCAATGTGCTATTCCGTAGCATAATTTCTTATCACACTTTTTGTCATTCATTCCCACGTTCGGTGCACACCGCCGACGTGTGCATTCATATGATAATTTATTACAAATCCTAATTTAGCACTTTATCGTTGGAAACATTCACTCGAACTGTCTGGGCTATGCTATCACTGCACTCGACAATGCGATTATCATGCATGTTTTGTAAGATTTTTTGACTATATAAGTTTGGGAAAAAATAAAACAGATTGTCATTCAATCAAGAAACACAGAAAAACGGAGTCTTATTTGAAATCGCCGGAGTAGTAGTCATCAGCACTGGGACTCGACTGCCGTTTAAGCACCGTTTCACACATTAACACTTGTTGTACGTCACAAACACCTGTATTTCCAGTAGGCGTAGATTTTCGCATTATTTGTGTTTTCTTATATCGCTGGACAACCGTTTACGTAGATTGTCCACGTTGCCCACACTTTCGATGCCTCGTCGGTCTAGTTGACTACTAGCCCTTCTTTCCAAATTATATTTCCGACGAGCTGAGGTCTGCTTCGTCGTTGGCCATCACAATGATGTTTCTCTCAGACGATTAAAAACAGTTTGTCCACTCCCCGTTTGGTGGGACGGCTTTGGGTGACACACTCACCACTCTCTTGTATAACAATGTAAGTTCTGTATGCCAGAACAGTTAGTAGGCAACGTAGTTTTTATATATTTATTTCCTGGTCGGACGGTCTGTATAGCTGGTTTTTAAATTATATTAAATTTTTAATAGTATTTGCTCGGGTGACGCTCGCCGTATACCCAGGGTTTGTTTTTTTCGTTGCGTTTCAAATTAAGTTAGAGTAGTGTTGTTATTATGTTTTTCAGGTTTTCAATCAGGGCCCTGTTGAATCACTCACGACACTACTGAGTGAGTAAAGTGAACAAATCAGTCAATGCTCACTCCTCCATACCGAGTAAGCATTCACTGAAATATCCGAGATGGATAATGCGACGGAGTTTATCAAGGCAAAGTGAATAAATTAGTCAGAGCACTGCTAACTACGTAAACCCTTGTAAAGGTAAGGTGAATAGATCATTCAATGCTTACTCGGTATGATGGTCTTCGGGCGGGGCGGGCTGAAGGAACTAGCAGAGTAAAGTGAATAAATTAGTCAGTACTCCGTACTAATGCACCGAAAAGAAAGAATTTTTAAAAATTGTTCGTGAAGAACGCGGAGCTGGTAGTTTTTGTCCAACGGTGGCTCGATCCAGAGTGATTTCTTGTAGTTCTACGTCCTATGTCATTGGATTGGTTGCAAAACCTAGTGGAAATTTTGTAATCATTTCTACACGTTTGGTCATAGCTGCATGAGCTACTACACTCGCTTCCTATGGTTGTCAGACGGACGGACCGACATATGCCTGACTGATACGTGCTAACTTATTCACTTAGTTCGATGATATGATGTTTGACGTACATCTGCATGAGCTGCTTGTGCACTCATGGTGGCAGGCTGTATTTGTTGTCGGACGGAGACCGGCTTATGCGCTCGGTCACACCATATTTATTATATAGCTACATGCGTCGCTTGTGCGCTCTCCTTGAATTCAACCGCGATACGTGTGGCACTAAATCTCATCAGTTTACCCTTATGCCCATCTTCGGTCGTACTGTTAAGTTAAGAGACTCTTTCTTAAGTCGTACAACACGAATATGGAATGCTCTGTATACCCGATCAATAGGATCCCATGGGATTCAAAATGCATGCACATCGACATCTCCTCTCTCTTTTCTTAATAACTTAGTGCCCACGCTGTGTCCAGCTTCATAAGGGTTTTAACCCTTTGAGCGTGTGCCGATAAAAAAATTTCCTTTGATAGAGCCTTTTGGATCCTTGCGCTCTTTGGTACATCTTTAAGGCATTCACAGAAGGAGAACCAAGCTTTTCTCTTAGATCTTCTTAGTTGTTTGTTATAGCTTGTGAGTGCTTGATTGTAGCTCTCCCAAGCATTTGTTTTTTTGGCTTTGCTGAACTCAGTTCTAGCCACTATTCGTAGCTTTTATAATTTGCTGTTCCACCAAGGAACTTTTTTGTTTGTAACCTTTGTTTTTGTTGGACAGCTTTCATGATACGCCGACAGGACTGCTGCTGTTAATTCATGTACAGTTCATTCGAGCTCTATTGTGTTAGTCACCCATAGTGCCTTTTTATTTAATTCTGTGTTTAGGCACAATTGTACCTTTTCCAGTTTGTTGGGCGACCTATAGACTTTTTGTATCTTTTGTTTGGTGGCTATCTCAAATAGAATATGTATGTGATCTGAAAATGTGACTTTCTCTGGGATTTATTATTAGTTATTAGTATCAGGTCTAAAACCTCTTTTCTTATGGGGCTTACGAAAGTATGGCTACCCTCTTTATTTGCTATTGTTAGTTGGCTAGCTACTAAGAATTCTAGTAAAGACTCACCTCTTTTGTTTGTATCACTGCTTCACCATACTGTATTGTGGGCATTTGCATCGCAACCGATGATAAGGATCTTACTGGTTTTTCAGCAATAATCCTCATATTTTGCATCATCATAGGTGGAGCTTATTGGTCTTCCCATTGGAAGTGTGTGTTAAGACAACTCAACATATATTTGGATAAGTTCTTATTTTTAACGTAACTTAAGTTTTTCATTTAACGTAAATTCAAAAATAATATTTCAATCAATTTACTTGACTTGTGAATCACCCGTTTATATTTTTTCATTTTACCGTATATATCTATTTGCTTTATATACCAATTATAATTTTTGTTACGTACATAGCACATGCAAATCTTCTCTTACTCAATTAGTCATTTGTTGTTGCTTTTTTATACTAATGCAATTTAATCAAAAATAACGTAACTTCGACCGTAATTTGAGTAAACCAGCTTGCATATGATATAATAATATCTTCTTTGGAGAACATCGTATTTTTTGGAATTACATTCTAAGTCGATCTTTTCTGCGATCAACATATTAAAAATAAAATAAAATTTATATTGGAATCGCGGAGTGTTATGTTTTATTGTACATAATTTGGTGACCCCGACCTGATAGTGCTGATAATATCGCGTATAATATTTTGTGTAACAATAATAGTTTTGTGAATCGTAAACCTGGAATACAAGTGTCAAAAAATAATTCATCTGGAAATTTGGAGTTGGTTTGTTGGATCAACACCGACATTCGCCATCACAGCAACAAGCAGTTTTTCTTGTTTTGGAAAAATAACGAGAGTCGTGTCCAACGTAAATTCTTGAGGCATAGAAGGAGGATTATTTAAAGTTCACAACATTCTTCATTATTATCGAAACGGTTTTCGTTAATTTTTAGCCGCTTCCACTACAATGACGGATGCTAAAATTACAAAATATAAATCAAAATTAGAGGTTATTGCAGCCCAAATAGATCGATTAGCTGATTTTGTTGAAAATGGCTTAGAAACAGCATCAGATTTTGAAGTAGACTTGCGTTTGACTTCATTAGGAAAATATTTCCAGAATTTTGAGATACATCAAGCGGTGCTAGAAGAATTGGACGCGAATGAATCAAGATGTGATTCTCGGGCAAAGTTAGAGGAGAAATATCACAAATTAAAACCCGCGTTATTAGTTGAGATTTATCGAAATCCGAATCTTCAGCTACTTAAAAATCCGAATTAACCGATGAAAACCTCACTAGTTTAGATCTACCAAAAATCAAGTTGATTATGAATTGGATACCATTTTTTGAAAATTTCAATGCACTCGTACACAAGAATAAATGGTTAGATGACATTCAAAAATTTCACCACTTAAGAAGTAGTTTAACGGGCGCAGCCTTCAATAGAATTAAAACATTAGAGATCACCGCTGCAATGTATCCCGTTGCTTTTAAATTGTTAACGGATAGATACGACAATAAAAAGTTGGTAGCACAAGATCATATCAGAGCACTTTTTAATTTACCATCCATGGACAAGGGATCTCCAATCAAACTTAGGGAATTAATTGACAGTCTCAACAATCACCTCAATTCATTGAAGGGACTTGGCCGTCCAACATCTCATTGGGATGACCTCATGGTCTATATGGTATTACAAAAGCTAGATACATTTACGAGAACAAAATGGGAAGATGAGTGCCCGCATGATAGATTAGCTAGCTTAGATGAACTCTTGGCCTTTTTAGACAAACGGTCCCATACCTTAGAGGGCATTACTTTATTAAAGGAGCAAACTCAACAATCAGCCGCAGCTCAACCTAGCAGGCCTCATCATAATCAAAAACTTGTTCGTCAAAAAACCTCGTCGTCATCGCTCGTTTGCGAATTTAACCTCGTCACTGTCTTCAACAAGCGACGTTGCTAAACTGATCTCATCGCGCGTCTCGTCAACCACTGCAAGAAAATGTTGTTCATATTGCAATTTGCCAAAACACAACATATACAGATGCAGTAGATTTATCCACCTTTCAATAGCAGATCGCCAACTTGCAGTTTCTCGTCTCAACTTATGTACAAACTGTTTGCTTGGTTTTCATTCATCGGACTCGTGTGAGCGGTCGGGATGTCGCGAATGTTCGGCAAAACATCACACATACCTACATCAATATTCAACGTCGAGTTCTATTCGAAATGTAAATGGTAGCATCGCTCAGTCTGATCCTTCAAATCAAGATCAAATTAGTCAGCCACATACATCTGCTATCTGTAAAGCAGCGGATGGCCTTTCTCATTCAGAAGAATCGAATACTCAGTTCAAATCGCAAAGGAATGTGAAACATTTTTCCAAGATACTGTATCGCGCGATCACTCAGGACGATATATAGTACGATTGCCGTTCCGAGCAGATACCGGAATATTAGGAAATTCGCAAAACACAGCCATAAAAGGTTTCCATCATCTAGAGCGGAAGTACGATCTGGATCAGGTTCTTCGAAGAGCTTATAACGAATTCATGTCGGAATATAAGAGACTCGGTCACATGCAACCCATCGAATTACATGACCTACAGCATCCACATTATTTTCTGCCGCACCATTGTGTACATAAACTCGATAGTTCATCTACGAAACTGAGGGTTGTATTCGATGGCTCTTCGAAAACCACTACAAAAATATCTCTCAATGACATACTGATGGTTGGTCCCACCACACAACCTGACTTGTTTTCAATCATTACACGATTTCGTACATACAAATACGTCTTCACTGCGGATATTTCCAAGATGTATCGCCAAATTAAAATTCATGAATCAGATCATAAGTTTCAATGTATATTTTGGCGCGATAATCCTGCGGAAGAATAATGGCGTACTCGTTGAATACAGTCACATATGGTACGTCGTCGGCACCATAATTAGCAACCCGATGTCTTGTACAATTGGCCGAACCGAAGGAGCTTCGTACCAAGCAGCCGCCAAGTCCATCAAGGAGAATTTCTACGTGGATGATGTCATGACCGGCTCCAACACCATAGCAGGGTGCGCAACATTGCGGGATGAACATTATGGATAACGATGTCATAAAATCCCTCGGACTAATTTGACAGCCATAACAGGATTATTTTCACTTCAATATCACCCCTGTTGAGCAAGAGGATCTAACTAGGCGAATTATCCTATCAGACCTAGCCAAGATATTTGATCCTTTAGGACTGGTAGGACCAGTGGTTCTTTTAGGAACCAACAGTTGTGGAAACTAAAATCTCACTGGGATGAAATTCTTCCGGTAGAATATCAATCACGATGGTTCAATTTTCGGCAACAGCTGTGTGATTTAAACAGTTTAAAAATTTCACGAAATATTGTGCCATTTGGATCAATCGAGACCGTACAGCTTCATGCGTTCTCCGATAGTAGTGAAGCTGCATATGGAACATCAATCTACTTACGATCTATAGATAACAACGTCCAATAAACGTCAGTTTAGTTTGTGCGAAGTCAAGAGTGGCACCACTAACGGTCACTTCGTTACCTCGTTTAGAACTATGCGGTGCTCTGCTGATGGCTGAATTAGTCCAACGCTTGTCCGACATCATCCCTTGCAAGCCAAAGAATGTATTCTATTGGACAGACTCAGTCTGATCCTTCAAATCAAGATCAAATTAGTCAGCCACATACATCTGCTATCTGTAAAGCAGCGGATGGCCTTTCTCATTCAGAAGAATCGAATACTCAGTTCAAATCGCAAAGGAATGTGAAACATTTTTCCAAGATACTGTATCGCGCGATCACTCAGGACGATATATAGTACGATATTGATAGATACCGGAATATTAGGAAAATTTGACAGCCATCACAGGATTATTTTCACTTCAACATCACCCCTGTTGAGCAAGAGGATCTAACTAGGCGAATTATCCTATCAGACCTAGCCAAGATATTTGATCCTTTAGGACTGGTAGGACCAGTGGTTCTTTTAGGAACCAACAGTTGTGGAAACTAAAATCTCACTGGGATGAAATTCTTCCGGTAGAATATCAATCACGATGGTTCAATTTTCGGCAACAGCTGTGTGATTTAAACAATTTAAAAATTTCACGAAATATTGTGCCATTGGGATCAATCGAGACCGTACAGCTTCATGCGTTCTCCGATAGTAGTGAAGCTGCATATGGAACATCAATCTACTTACGATCTATAGATAACAACGTCTAATAAACGTCAGTTTAGTTTGTGCGAAGTCAAGAGTGGCACCACTAAAGGTCACTTCGTTACCTCGTTTAGAACTATGCGGTGCTCTGCTGATGGCTGAATTAGTCCAACGCTTGTCCGACATCATCCCTTGAAAGCCAAAGAATGTATTCTATTGGACAGACTCAGTCTGATCCTTCAAATCAAGATCAAATTAGTCAGCCACATACATCTGCTATCTGTAAAGCAGCGGATGGCCTTTCTCATTCAGAAGAATCGAATACTCAGTTCAAATCGCAAAGGAATGTGAAACATTTTTCCAAGATACTGTATCGCGCGATCACTCAGGACGATATATAGTACGATATTGATAGATACCGGAATATTAGGAAAATTTGACAGCCATCACAGGATTATTTTCACTTCAACATCACCCCTGTTGAGCAAGAGGATCTAACTAGGCGAATTATCTTATCAGACCTAGCCAAGATATTTGATCTTTTAGGACTGGTAGGACCAGTGGTTCTTTTAGGAACTAACAGTTGTGGAAACTAAAATCTCACTGGGATGAAATTCTTCCGGTAGAATATCAATCACGATGGTTCAATTTTCGGCAAAAGCTGTGTGATTTAAACAGTTTAAAAATTTCACGAAATATTGTGCCATTTGGATCAATCGAGACCGTACAGCTTCATGCTTTCTCCGATAGTAGTGAAGCTGCATATGGAACATCAATCTACTTACGATCTATAGATAACAACGTCCAATAAACGTCAGTTTAGTTTGTGCGAAGTCAAGAGTGGCACCACTAACGGTCACTTCGTTACCTCGTTTAGAACTATGCGGTGCTCTGCTGATGGCTGAATTAGTCAAACGCTTGTCCGACATCATCCCTTGAAAGCCAAAGAATGTATTCTATTGGACAGACTCAGTCTGATCCTTCAAATCAAGATCAAATTAGTCAGCCACATACATCTGCTATCTGTAAAGCAGCGGATGGCCTTTCTCATTCAGAAGAATCGAATACTCAGTTCAAATCGCAAAGGAATGTGAAACATTTTTCCAAGATACTGTATCGCGCGATCACTCAGGACGATATATAGTACGATATTGATAGATACCGGAATATTAGGAAAATTTGACAGCAATCACAGGATTATTTTCACTTCAACATCACCCCTGTTGAGCAAGAGGATCTAACTAGGCGAATTATCTTATCAGACCTAGCCAAGATATTTGATCTTTTAGGACTGGTAGGACCAGTGGTTCTTTTAGGAACTAACAGTTGTGGAAACTAAAATCTCACTGGGATGAAATTCTTCCGGTAGAATATCAATCACGATGGTTCAATTTTCGGCAACAGCTGTGTGATTTAAACAGTTTAAAAATTTCACGAAATATTGTGCCATTTGGATCAATCGAGACCGTACAGCTTCATGCGTTCTCCGATAGTAGTGAAGCTGCATATGGAACATCAATCTACTTACGATCTATAGATAACAACGTCCAATAAACGTCAGTTTAGTTTGTGCGAAGTCAAGAGTGGCACCACTAACGGTCACTTCGTTACCTCGTTTAGAACTATGCGGTGCTCTGCTGATGGCTGAATTAGTCCAACGCTTGTCCGACATCATCCCTTGCAAGCCAAAGAATGTATTCTATTGGACAGACTCAGTCTGATACTTCAAATCAAGATCAAATTAGTCAGCCACATACATCTGCTATCTGTAAAGCAGCGGATGGCCTTTCTCATTCAGAAGAATCGAATACTCAGTTCAAATCGCAAAGGAATGTGAAACATTTTTCCAAGATACTGTATCGCGCGATCACTCAGGACGATATATAGTACGATATTGATAGATACCGGAATATTAGGAAAATTTGACAGCCATCACAGGATTATTTTCACTTCAACATCACCCCTGTTGAGCAAGAGGATCTAACTAGGCGAATTATCCTATCAGACCTAGCCAAGATATTTGATCCTTTAGGACTGGTAGGACCAGTGGTTCTTTTAGGAACCAACAGTTGTGGAAACTAAAATCTCACTGGGATGAAATTCTTCCGGTAGAATATCAATCACGATGGTTCAATTTTCGGCAACAGCTGTGTGATTTAAACAATTTAAAAATTTCACGAAATATTGTGCCATTGGGATCAATCGAGACCGTACAGCTTCATGCGTTCTCCGATAGTAGTGAAGCTGCATATGGAACATCAATCTACTTACGATCTATAGATAACAACGTCTAATAAACGTCAGTTTAGTTTGTGCGAAGTCAAGAGTGGCACCACTAAAGGTCACTTCGTTACCTCGTTTAGAACTATGCGGTGCTCTGCTGATGGCTGAATTAGTCCAACGCTTGTCCGACATCATCCCTTGAAAGCCAAAGAATGTATTCTATTGGACAGACTCAGTCTGATCCTTCAAATCAAGATCAAATTAGTCAGCCACATACATCTGCTATATGTAAAGCAGCGGATGGCCTTTCTCATTCAGAAGAATCGAATACTCAGTTCAAATCGCAAAGGAATGTGAAACATTTTTCCAAGATACTGTATCGCGCGATCACTCAGGACGATATATAGTACGATATTGATAGATACCGGAATATTAGGAAAATTTGACAGCCATCACAGGATTATTTTCACTTCAACATCACCCCTGTTGAGCAAGAGGATCTAACTAGGCGAATTATCTTATCAGACCTAGCCAAGATATTTGATCTTTTAGGACTGGTAGGACCAGTGGTTCTTTTAGGAACTAACAGTTGTGGAAACTAAAATCTCACTGGGATGAAATTCTTCCGGTAGAATATCAATCACGATGGTTCAATTTTCGGCAACAGCTGTGTGATTTAACAGTTTAAAAATTTCACGAAATATTGTGCCATTGGGATCAATCGAGACCGTACAGCTTCATGCGTTCTCCGATAGTAGTGAAGCTGCATATGGAACAACAATCTACTTACGATCTGTAGATAACAACGGTCTAATAAACGTCAGTTTAGTTTGTGCGAAGTCAAGAGTGGCACCACTAACGGTCACTTCGTTACCTCGTTTAGAACTATGCGGTGCTCTGCTGATGGCTGAATTAGTCCAACGCTTGTCCGACATCATCCCCTGCAAACCAAAGAATGTATTCTATTGGACAGACTCAACAATTGTGTTGTCCTGGATGTCATCTCCGTCATACACTTGGAACACATTCGTCGCAAACCGGGTTGCCAGAATAAAAGAGCTCACAACAGGGAGTCAATGGAATCATGTTTCAACAACAGAAAATCCGGCGGATATTATCAGTAGAAGCTTGCTTCCCAGTCAACTAGTAAACGCAACGGAATGGTTCCATGGTCCTTCATTTTTATATAAACCAGAACAAAATTGGCTATATAACTCAATTCAACCTATCATTAGTTCCAATGTACCAGAGCGTCGTACCTAAAAAATGTTTCTACTAGTAGCCGAAACATGTCCATCATTTGTAGATGAAATCAACCACCGACAGTCATTTACCAAGTTACAAAGAATATTTGCATATTGCCTTCGTTTCATCGCTAATTGTTCGAAATGTAAATCATCCAAAAACAAGGGACCACTAACTACGGATGAATTAGATAGCTCGTTGCGGGCTCTCGTAAAGAATGTCCAATCCATTTATTTTAACGATGATCTTATGGAACTGCAGAGAAATGAGAAAGTTCACCGAACGAGTCGCCTACGCTCTCTAAGTCCATTCCTGGACATCCACGGCCTACTACCTGTTGGAGGTCGAATCCATAATTCCCTTCTTCATTTCGATTCAAAACATCAACTCCTTTTACCAAAATCTAGTCCTTTTACTAAAATATTAATGTTTTATTTGCATGGCAAACACCTACACGCTGCACCACAAGCACTTCTAGCCATTAGTAGACAACGCTTCTGGCCACTTGATGGGAAGATTGGTGTTTCAAAACCAAGCCACGAAGCATTGAACATATCATGGGGAACCTTCCTGCAGAGCGCGTTGTACCAGCACGACCATTTTATACCACCGGAATCGATTTCTGTGGCCCTATTCGCATACACTATCGAATAAGAGGGAAGACACCTACAGACGCCATATTTATATGCTTCACGACAAGGGCGGTCCATTTAGAGGCAGTGACCGATCTTACCATCAAGCTTTTATCGCTGCACTGAAGCAGTTTGTAGGACGACGCGGGTTATGCAAAACTATATTCTGCGACAACGCCACAAACTTTGTCGGTGCAAGATCTGAACTTCGAGAATTATTTGACATGTTTCAGTCTCAAGCACATCATGATAATATCCAACAGTGGTGTCAAGAAGATCAAGTTCTATGGAAACCAATACCACCCAAAAGCCCGAATTTCGGTGGCTTGTGGGAGACTGCTGTCAAGGCAGCTAAATATCATTTAATTCGAGTAGATTTGCTCATCTACGAAAGCTTCACCCACAATTTTGGCATAGGTGGAGTACAGAATATTTAAATCTGCTTCACCAACGATACAAATGGTCAGCAAAAAAACCTGACCTATCAATTTTTTTTTTTTTTAAGGATGAGAATTTACCTCCCCTGAAATGGTCTCTCGGTCGAATCATTCAATTGTATCCAGGCAGGGACGGCGTCGTTCGAGTTGCTGATGTAAAAACCCAATCTGGAGTGTACAAAAGAGCAGTGGTGAAACTTTGCCCTTTACCCGATGACATATCAAATTTTTGAATACCGAAGTAGGCGGGCGGTTTATGTTAAGACAACTCAACATATATATATTTGGACAAGTTCTTATTTTTAACGTAACTCAAGTTTTTAATTTAACGTAAATTCAAAAATAATATTTCAATCAATTTACTTGACTTGCGAATCACCCGTTTATATTTTTTCATTTTACCGTATATATCTATTTGCTTTATATACCAATTATAATTTTTGTTATGTACATAGCATATGCAAATCTTCTCTTACTCAATTAGTCATTTGTTGTTGCTTTTTTATACTAATGTAATTTAATCAAAAATAACGTAACTTCCGACCGTAATTTGAGTAAGCCAGCTTGCATATGATATGATAATTTCTTCTTTGGAGAACACCGTATTTTTTGGAATTACATTCTAAGTCCATCTTTTCTGCGATCAACATATTAAAAATAAAATAAAATTTATATTGGAATCGAGTGTAATGTTTTATTGTACAGTGTGCTTAGGCAATGATGACCTCTGTACTTTCCTCCTGGATGATGACCCCTGTTAGGATGGTGGCTGTGTACATGTCCGTGAATTCTGGAATATGCATTATATTAATGGTGTTGTCTACAATAATGGCAGTCCTAGGTCTGCCTGCTTCTTTGTGATTTATGACCTTACAGTTTTTTAAGGCCCATTATTTTACCTTTTATTAACCAGGGTTCATAAAGGAGTCCAATGTTGGAGATGCCTCCGACAAATATTTTTCTTATTTCAGCTGATGCTGCTTGATGCAGATTTGCTTGGATTCATCTCATTTAATGGGTTCTTTGAGCAGGAGGAAGCCTTGTCTGTTTTTTTGTTCTGGCACTTCTATGTCGGGGTTCTTTGGAAGGGCTTCTTCGAGGTCCGCTTCTTCTTGAACTTCCTTCTTCATTGGTCTAAGCGGAATTCGACCGCAACGGAAGACGACCATTAGGGTTTCTTTTAATTTTTCTGCCGTTTTCTGTTCTACCGACATTGGTATCATGGCACTGGTACCCCGATTTTCCTCGATTTAGGACCCTCCATGACTTTGTGTTTTGGCCTCCATTTTGCCACAGTGTAGTATGCTGAGCACTTTTTCGTACCAAGAAATTGTGGCTTCATTCCTTTTGCTCATTAATTTTTTCGAGTATGACCTCTTGAATCTTGAATCCATTTGAGCAGTAGTTAGCGTTGTATTCGGGAAGTCCCTGGGCAACACTGCAGTTTTTACTCCCAGGAGAGCCTCTTTATGAGATTCTTTTGCTTTCTTTGCTTTGCTTTGTGGCTCTTCCGTATGTTTTTGGCGTATTTTTTTAAGTTTGTTCGATCGGGGACGTAGTGTCCTCCGATCTTACCCTCTTTGGTGCCTGTTTTTTGTCAGCTCTTTTCATATGTGCTTTTCGGCTTCGATTCTAGCCACTTTCCTTAACTCTTTTTTTTAAAAAATTAGGCGAGTTTTTCCGGCCTTCACCATATAGCTGTTTTGGTTTGTTTGGGGTTTTTGTTGGGGGCTTGTCTCCTACCTTCAGATTTTATATGCCCTTTTTGACCCCTTAAAATTTTTCTTTGAGAACCTTTGAACGTGGAGTCACGTTCTTTCTCTGCTTATCCTGGCTTCTTACAAAGAGAATCTAAATCTTCTGTTGTTTTTGAAGCTCTTTGGGCAGCTTCCACCCTTAAATAATTTTTTTAAATTTCATTTCAGTTCATTTTGAACTCCACGAATTCCACGGGTAGGTCCGCCACGCCAGAGCCGGATTAGCACAGTAAGGCATTTATTTGTGAGGGTCACAGTCAAACCTCCTGCAGTCTTCACGGTTACGGCCGTAACATCCCTTGTTGTTTGCGGTTGTGGTATCTCCCTGTAAGGCTTGCAGTCATGCTGATCTAAGCTTAGTATTTTACTGAGGATAGGAAAAACTTTCGTTGCCTCATACCCTCCTCCTTTATACGGGCTTGGAACAGGCTGACAGTTGTAGTTCCAGGCGGAGTTATTTATCGGATATCTCGGAACTCGGATTTCCCTGATCTCTACGATATCTTCGACACAAAAAAACACGCCCTTGGTGTCGTTGTTTTTGTGATTCGCTCGAACAATGGTAGTACTATAGTGTTGTACTACCATCTATCATGCTTATAATTTAATGATATGATATGGTTGGTGGTAGGCAGTTTTTTCCTTACTCGTATTTTTAATATTAGGTAAATTTTTCTTGGACCTTGTGAGAAAACCTAAACATTTAGCAGCTATTTTGGCGATGGCGAATATGTTGCCATTCCAACGAAGCTTTGTCTGGGAATTGGAAGTTTTACAGTTTCCTCGATGCAATTGCCGTTCATGGATAATTGCTGAAGGTTTAGGTTCGCTTGGTTGACAAGAGACAGCATTGCGTTTTGGAAGCTCTAAACTCTACTCTATTATCTGCAGAATCAGATTTTAATGAGCTTAACACATGCAATTGCTTGAGTTCAATATGAGAGGAGGAAGGACGTTACTCAAACCTATATGAAAAGCTGTCGACACCATTAGTCATCTCGGAGCAATCCGGTTGTTCCTCGGTTGGGATTGCATTAGGGGGAATGCAGATCCAACAACAGGCTTATGTCAAGCTAAATTTGAGGGAAAAAAGGCGTTTTAAGCATGCATTACGCATAGGTAAAGATAGAGGCAGTGCTCTTGTTTTTGCTAAAGCAGCGCCTCCCAATAAAAGCGTTGTTAAACGCGTCAGGTCGGAAGACCAGACACCACCCACATCGGCCGCTAAAAAGGTTAGAGCAGACATTCGTACCCGAAATCGGGATGGATGGTATTCCTCTGTTCAGATAGTTCTACTGCTGGGTTGATGCGCTCGAACTTCGAGAAAATAAAAGCCAAGAGTGGACTGGATGTGACGTTAGTAGAAGAGGGATCTTTCCCGAAAACATATATCGTCCGTGGGTTCTTTCCACAAAGTCTTGAGCTCCCTTCAGAGAAGGTTCTGGCCACCATCGAGGCCCAAAATGAATGGTTAATTGCCATATAATGGAAGGTGGTACAGACAAAGAAGTAAGGTGCGCTCCTTCATCTCATACTGGCGGTTGATGACGCCTCCATGACTAGGCTTAGCGCCTACAAGGGCGTGATATGGTACCACTTTGGTCAGATTAAGCAGTTTTTTAAGAGCACCGACAAGAATCCAGCATCTGACAAAAGTACCTCGAACATAGACAGCTCCACTCGAAATGCCACGGAGCTAGCTAGTGGTTCCGAACCAGCGACCGCGGTTCAGAAGGCTGCCTCTTGGGTCACCAGCTCTACCGGGCGGGTTGACCACAGCGGGTCCGGAACCAACAAAACTAGCTGGTATTACGACGAGTTCCTTCGACCACCAACGCTACCAAGCCTTCTGGTCCAAACCCTTCCAGAAAAGGAAAAGCTAGAGCTGCACTTACTCAAAAGAGCAAGACGGGCAATGGAAGACCAACGGGTCAACAGCGCCAGGCTACCTGCCGCAGGGGTAAGGGCCCCAAGAAAGCGGTTCCAATCCGGCAGGCCTTTTCTCAAAAGGAGGAAGGATGAGCACCATCAAGGTGTTACAGACGAATCTGCACCATGCTAAGGGGGCGTTCGCTACACTTAACAACAGATTCGTCGAGGATAATATAATTCTTTTTAAGTAGTAAGCAAAAATTAATGTATAAATATATTTAGAATGAATATGAGAAAGTCACAGTTTACAAAACCAAATAAACGGTCTTATCACTAAAAATGACAACTATCCCCCCACGAGTGGTAAGGTGGTTGTTCAGTAAAGAAATCCTAAAGGGAAAGGATTGACATGGTCCTTCGAGCCGGATTATCCGGAAAGGTTTAAACAACAGTTTTAATTCAGTAAAGGCAAAGGTCCTTTTAGTAAGTCAAATTACAACCAAACAAAAATGGGTGATTTAGAGGACATCGCGTTGGAACAAACGAGAATCACGGAGGAGGTGCATCGGTTATGGACCAACTTCAAGAAGGATGGGGAGTCCCGATACACCCCAGAGTACCTAAGGAAGAGGCTGGAGGACCTGGAAAAATTCTGGGTTGACTTCCAGATCAATAATGGGTTCTTAGAAGAGCAAAGGAAGGCAAATCCGCAACATGAGTACTTCATGAAAAAATACTTCAGCCAGTTCGAGGTAAGATACTTAGATATCAAGGACACCATCAAGACAAAACTGGAAACCAGAAGGAAGTTGCAGCCTTTCTCCGCAACAACAGCTGTAGGCAGTCAGGCGTCTACCTCAGGAGCAGCCAAGCCAATTCTGACTCAGAGTGCAGCAATTTCGCAAAAAAAAGAAGAACTGCGGCTAGAATATTCTAAGTTCATGCAAGAATATCTCGATCGTGGTCACATGGAGGAAGTACCAGAAGATACAACACAAAAAATATACTAATAAATATAAACTGAGAGTAGTATTCGACGCCTCGGCGAAGACAACATCTGGAGAATCGCTGAATACCATCATGATGATCGGACCAACAATTCAAAGGGATCTGTTTCATCTGCTACTTCGATGGAGAAAATTTTTCGTCGTGTTCACAGCTGACATCGAGAAGATGTATAGGCAAATTTTAGTCGATACACATGATCAAAATTTGCAACGCATCTTGTGGAGAGATAATCACAAAAGTCAAATCAAGGAGTACGCTCTCAAAACCGTTACCTACGGAACAGCATCAGCGCCCTATCTGGCAATCAAGACTCTGTGTCAGCTAGCTGAAGATGAAAAACAACGATATCCACGGGCAAGCCAAACCGTACTTGAAGGATTCTACGTAGATGATTGTCTCGGCGGTGCAAATTCAGTAAGGGATTGTCTAAGTATTCAGCAAGAACTGACGCAGCTACTTCACAAGGGTGGATTCAGCCGACGCAAATGGATATCAAACAGTCCAGAGTTCCTAGAGGCACTGCCAAGAGAAGTCATTGAAATGGAACCAGAACATGACTTTAATAATGAAACCACATTCAGCATTTTGGGATAAAATGGTGTCCGAAGACAGACGAATCTTTCAATCTTTCGTCTTTCAGCACTAAGGGCACCAAACGAGCAATACTAAGTGATGCTGGAAAAATTTTCGACCCCTTTGGCTGGTTATCACCAATAACAATCAAGGCGAAGATTATCATCCAGCGCCTTTGGCTATTGGGCATCGAGTGGGACGAAAAGGTGCCATTGAGAATTCATAACGAGTGGAACGAATTCAAATCGAGGCTGGTGACGCTTGAAAAAGTAAGAATTCCAAGATGGACGTGACAGTTAGAAGACTCTCGAATAGAGCTACATGGGTTTGCAGACGCATCAGAGTCAGCCTATGCAGCAGTGGTATATTATGGTATGGTATATTAGTAGTTAATCACCAACTACGGTTCCACGACAATATGCATCATCGCGGCAAAAACCAAGGTGGCCCCTGTGAAACAAGTGTCACAATGTTGGAGCTATGTGCAGCTACATTGCTCACGAAACTAATGATGTACATTACACAAGGAACAGAGACGAGATACAGCAGAGTCGTGGCCTGGTCGGATTCTATCATAGTACTGAGCTGGTTAAAACAACACCCAGTGAAATGGAACACGTTTGTTGCCAATCGGGTATCTTTCGTGCAGCAAAAAGGTTTGTGCCAGGAAGTGAGAATCCTGCTGACATTCCGTCTAGAGGGTTGTTTGGAGATGTTCTGGCTGAAAACTCAACTTGGTGGCACGAACCAACTTGGTTAAAAGGAGACGAACAACAGTGGCCAGCTGACAAGATCATGATGGAGTTGTTAGGTATTCCTGAGGTTCGAAAATCCCATGAATGTATGGTGATACAAAACAACAGGGCTCCATGCAAGAACGATATTTATCTTGTCTGTTCATCACTGTCAAAACTGCAACGCATAAGCGCGTACTGTCTTCGATTCAAGAATAATTGCCGAAAGAAAAAAAAGAATGAGCCACTACATCTGGAAAAACTAACCATAAAAGAGGTCCTGGAAGCAGAGAAAGCTCTAGTAAGGGGTGCACAACAAGAATTTGAAGATGACATGCTGAAACTAAGTCAAAATAAGGAACTTAAACCAATCAGCACGATATCATCCCTACACTCATTCATAGATGCCAATGGAATATTGCGAGTGGGAGGCCGTTTAAAACAAGCAAATTTGTCAGAAGACCAGAAACATCCAATCATTTTGGCATCATCGCATCCACTGACAAAGTTAATAATTAGCAAATCTCACATTGATACACTTCACGGCGGAGTAAAACTAACTCTGAATCACATCCGGAGGAAATTTTTGATCATCCGAGGAACCAACACCGTCAAGGCCGTCGTAAATCAATGCGTAAAATGTTTTCGATTTAAGGCCAAGGAATCCAGTCAACTTATGGGACAACTTCCGGAAGCAAGGGTTAAGTTCTCGCGACCATTTACACATTGTGGAGTAGACTACGCAGGCCCAATCAACATAAGATGCTCACAGCTTCGAGGTGTAAGGTCGCATAAGGCTTACATAGCACTCTTTATTTGCATGTCAACCAAGGCGGTGCACATTGAACTCACTTCTGATCTAAAAACGGATGGATTTATGGCAGCATTACAACGAATGATCAGCAGGAGAGGTGCCGTACATCATCTTTACAGTGATAATGGAACAAATTTTGTTGGAACAAAAAACCTTATTGATGCACTACAAATGAAGGTTGTCAGTAAGGGAATCCGGTGGCATTTCATTAAACCTAGAGCTCCTCAATTTGGTGGACTCTGGGAAGCCGGAGTGAAATCAGTAAAGTATCACTTAAATGGGATCATAGGAGAAAAGAAGCTAACGTACGAAGAAATGAATACTATTCTGGTGCAAATTGAAGGATGTTTGAACTCAAGACCACTGTGTCCATTAACAAACAACATCGAAGATCTTGATGCACTTACACCAGGTCACTTCATCATTGGATCTCCACTGATAGAACCACAGCATGATCTCATATTGGATCTTACTGGAACTAGTGTAAAAAGATGGAGACTAATTCAAAAACTCAAACAAGATGTCTGCAAACGTTGGTACGAGGAGTATATAAACAAAACTCAACAACGATACAAGTGGAATCGATCAGAGAAAAACATAGAGATTGGCCAACTGGTATTGCTGAAGAATGAACTACTGACACCATCGAAATGGCCCCTGGGGAAAATAAGTGAAGTACACAAAGGAGCTGACGATCTCACCAAGGTGGTAACGGTCAAGACAGAAAAGGGAGAATTCAAGCGACCCATAGCCAAAGTCTGTTTACTACCAATAGAGGACAACTTCATAAGGCCTCAGGACGACGCTGTTCAACCACGGACACAATCGTCAAAATTGTTAGCATCAAACAACCCAGGAAGAATCTCAAGAGATAAAAAGCATAAGACAATCATCCCGTCATCACCACTGTCTACCGCGCTTGTGGTACTGTCGTTGATTGCAGTCGCCATGCCGATATCAGCAAGGTACACAATCACCAATCCTGACGTTGGAGTGTTTGTGGAGCAAATTGGAACAGCCAAAATTCAACGAGGAATACTACGAACAAGCGTTCGATTCCCAATGACAGATATCATACGTGATCAAAACAACATAAATAAGACTAGAGATCAAATTACTCAACTGTGTAATAAGGCCAAATCGGTGACAAAAGAAAGTCAATGCGACGAATTGCGTCATCACATGGATGAAGAGTGGCAAAATGTGTTCTCAATTTTCAACAGAATCCAATTAACACATCTGAGGAGGCAAAAACGAGGACTACTAGGAACGGTTCTTAATTCATTGTTTGGAGTCAATGATGAGGTGTTCCATGACATCGAAGATCTGGACAGCAATCAAAAGGAACTAATTAAAGGTGCGAAGACAAACACAAAAATTATGCTGTCTACAATTTCCAATATCAATGAGACCGAGACTAGAATATCCAAGAAAATCAACAGCTTCACACAAAAACTGAATGCCGGCCTAAGTGAAATCAACAAAATGGAGTCTTGGTACAGAGTCACTGACGAAAATAAGATCAATATCCATGTAACGAACGCCTATCTAATCGCTCTCAGCTACATGCAAGAAATCGAAGCAAAATACTACAAGCTATTGAACGCATATCTTCAGCGTAGTCATCTGTTTGAATTTTTACCTCACAGAACATTAGAGGAAATAATAGACAAGTGTGAGAATAAGTTGGGCCCAGAAATGAAGGTACTCCCCGAGCCAATGGAAAAACTGGACATGGCTATTACATCAACGGAAGTTGTAGTAACAGGATATCTAATGATAAGCGATGCTGATGAATATGATCTGATCAAGCCTAATGCGATTCCTGAAAAGATAGGGGAGCAGACATTTCGCGAGGTATATATACAGCAAACAATACTAGGAATCAACTACAACGTAGAAAGATACTTCGAATTACCACTGGATGATATAAAAAGAGCACCAACACTCTACAAAACAATATTCATCCTCAGCCCATGAAAGGGAAAGGATTTACAGTGAGGATACACTGAGAACGCTTCCGCATGTTCATTTCCCCGGTTCGTATAACAGTGTAACACACACAAATTCGAACACGCTTGACCGAAGGGTTAGTATCGCTAGTAGAACTAATAGTTTATCTGGTAAGATTTTCACCCCAGATAAGGTTAGATGGGCAGTAGGCTCCTTCAAACCATTCAAAGCCCCTGGTGGGGATGGCATCTTTCCTTCTCTTCTACAGAAGGCGATCGATGCAATCCTGCCAAGCTTGATTTTATTATTTAGAGCAAGCTACAATTGGGGATACATCCCTTTTGTCTGGAGACAGGTATATGTGATTTTTATCCCCAAATCTGGCAATAGGCCTAGTGAGCTACCTAAATCATACAGACCAATCAGTCTAACATCTTTTGTCCTGAAAATCATGGAGAGACTCATTGATGTTCATATTAGAGGCCGGCTAGAGGTGTCTGCTCCTCTGCACTAAAGTCAGTTTGCATACAGAAAAGGCAAAAGCACAGAAGGTGCACTCCACTATCTTGTTAAAAATATAGAAGGAACGTTTCGATCCAAGGAGGTTGCTTTGTGTGCTTTCCTAGACATTAAAGGCGCCTTCGATAACACTGGCTATGACTCAATAGAGAGAGCAATTAGTAACAAGGGTATCGAAGCCTCGACCAATCTATGGATTAGGGCTATGCTCGAGAGTCAAGATATTACTTCCTCATCAGGAGGAGTGTCAGTTTCTGTGACTGCAGTAAAGGGTTGTCCCCAAGGAGGAGTCCTCTTCTGTTGTCACTGGTCATAGACGATCTTTTGGCTGATCTACACAGATCAGGCTACATCGCCATTGGCTATGCTGATGACTTAGCGATTATCATTAGGGGTAAACACTGCACGACCATTTCTGCTGTCATGCAATGTGCGCTTTTACAAGTTTTGAACTGGTTAGCGGGGAAGGGTTATCCATCAATCCTTGCAAAACGGTTCTAGTGCCTTTCACCAAAAGAAGGTTGATTGACTTAAGTCCAATCACCATTAAAGGTACCACTCTAATGTACTCCAGCAAGGTCAAATACCTCGGTTTCATCCTTGATAAAAGACTTAACTGGAATGCTCATATCAAGTGTGCTACTAAACGCGCTACAAGGGCCTTATAGGCCTGCAGACGACTTTACGGCAGAACTTGGGGCCTCAATCCTAAGATGATACACTGGATGTATACAATGATGGTGAGACCCATAATCACGTACGCGGCCATAGTTTGGTGGCCCAAGGTACTCGAACGGACAACGGCAAACGAGCTTCAGAAGCTTCAAAGAATTGCGTGTCTAGGTATTACAGGTGCTATGCGTACCTGTCCTAAGACAGCATTAGAAGCTATCGTAGGTCTTTCGCCCCTACAAATCTTCATTAGGAAGACGGCTGCTAGATGCGCTATAAAGCTGCAACTAGAATATAAGTATAAACCAGGCGACCTTGTGGGACACCTGGGAGTTCTCAACTCAATTACCGAAAGAGACATGTTCTGCACAATACCGGACGTGATGGTCAGGGAGTACTGTTTCGGAAGGTTATTTGAGATAGAGATCTCATACTGTGCAAGCTGGTCTAATGGTGCTCCGACACTAGACGCTAATGGTCTGGTTTGGTTCACTGATGGATCAAAGATGGAAGCTGGAGTTGCTGCTGGTGTCTTCGGACCTAACACAAAGGTCGCGATACCAATGGGAGTAAGTCCCACGGTCTTCCAGGCTGAACTCCTTGCCATAGAGATCTGCGCTAGGTTATATATATCTATTATATATATCTATTCAGATAGCCAGGCAGCACTCAAAGCTCTGTCGTCCAAGTCAATGGACTCATTAACAGTTAAAATCTGCTACGATGCATTGCAATCTCTGGCCAGGCACAACATGGTTAAGCTCGGTTGGGTGCCAGCTCATCGAGGTATTGCATGCAACGAAGCCGCAGATGAACTGGCTAGGGCTGGTTCGGAAACTGCATTCATAGGACCTGAACCCATTTGTAGCATCAACTGTTGTGCCGCCACAAAGCTGATAAACGGTTGGGAGGGCAAATTCGCCTGGCTCAATGGGAAAATACCCCGGGGCTAAGGCAATCCAAACAACTCAGACCCTATTCATATAAAGAAACCCTGCATTTAGATAAAGGTAGCATTAGGAAGCTAGTGGGTTTTCTAACTGGCCACTGTGGCCTGATATATCATCTTAGCAAAATTGGTGTGGGCTCTGTGACATAATATAGGTTCTGTGCGGAGGATGAGGAGTCATCCGAACATGTTCTCTGCGATTGCGCAGCACTTATTTGGTTAAGGAAACGCATATTCCATAAGGAAATATGCTCAGCAGCGGAGATGAAAAACTTTGCTACTAAGGACATTCTATCTTTTATCAGGAAAGCTGTATGTCTATTAGATAATTAATGCCCTATTGATACGATAGATATATATGGTCGCGGTGTCAGTCACTTGGACTAGAGTTTTCAAAAGAAAAAAAACTAATTTAGTTAATTGAATTCAACGCGGTTAAGATAGCATTTTAGCATAATTGTACCATTTGCGTATCTTTACCAAAATAGAATAACTTTAATTTTGAATTCTAAATGAAAAAATGAAGGAAATGCTTACCCTATCACAAGAATTTTTGCTGCAATCATTTTTATTGCAAATGGTTCGTATTTCTTTAAAAAAAAATTGGGAGAAACCACGGTGTCTAGGTGTATTTTTGAAGTAACCTCAATCATTACTAGCCATTTTGGGGACAAACTCATCAAATTTCCTCTCAATGAGGAGGAAAGAAATCAAACGAAACAAAAGTAACAATTTCTTAATTAGTTTCAATATTGTTAATTTATTAAGGTTTTTCCTGAGATACGGATTGCCGGGTGTGATTGGGACAATTGATGGTATGCACGTTTGTATTAGGGAGTTATAATAGCGACAACCCGGCTCTCCAATTCCGACAGCTCCGTTATAACATTCACTCCGGTTTGATTTAATTTGTTGTTTACTAATGTTATTTGTTTTAGCTCTTTCTCTAAAATCAGCAAGCATTGTTTTCAATTTAATTCATTTTGTGACTGCATGAACTTCCTTTTTAGTAGCCCCCTAAGCCGATTGACTTCTGACGCCAACTTTTCCCAGTTCTTTTTTAATTTTTTTTCCATCAATGGAAATTAATCTGTAAAATATACATAACAACAAAAATTTAAATATAAATGTTTTGTAGCGGTAATATTCTAAAATAATTACTGCTTTTTGTAAGTTTCTAGACGATCCTCTAAAAACCCACCAACAAATTCTTTTTGGGCAGTTGTCGCCCCGATGCACACTCAATTTCAAAAGCTTACACATATGAAAAACAGACAAAATATTGTTTTAATGAAATTAAAATATAAACAACTAATTATAATTGGTATTTATATCATAACTAGCGGAAGTACCCGGCGTGGCTGACCCATCCCACGGACCTCCACCCAAATTAACACCAGCACTCTGACGCCCCGCCCACTGACCTCCCACCCACTGACCCCCTCACCAACCCAGAAAACTATAGAATCGACACTTATATCGGCAAAAAATGAAAACGTGTTCGACGACGACGTGTGAAAATCATATACAGGGAAAATTACATTTTCCACCCCAGCGCCACGGGTCCAAATTTTGCCAACGGCTTTAATTTTGTTAAAATATTGTATGGTGTGAATTTGAGCCAAATCGGTCCATAAATAAGAATTTTCGGAAAAAGCGATCCGAGTTGTAATGTAATGTAATGCTGGAGGCGATCTGGGGTGGAGTGGAGTTATTTAATTTACACATATATATATATATATTTTCCCCTCTTTTTTAACCCCTCTACCCACCCATACACTTCAGAAGCCTACTGAAGAGGCCCCGTGGTGGGGGCCGAAAGCGCGCTATAGGCAACCAATCTAACCCTACACGGGTTCCAGCCTGTCAAACTAACGCGTAGCATGGCTCCGTCCCCTTAAAATTGAGGACACCTCACCCCTGTCCCCCTTTTTTATATATATTTTTATTCTTTTATATTTTTTATATATATTTCTTAAGTTTTTGTATATACGTGTACACGTATATACATAAGTTGTAGCGTAAGTACACGGTGTAAACTACTCTGGCCGTCTTTAGCTACCCGTTACTCCGTAGCTTTCGGAATACTCCGTTTTCTGAGCCGCTTTTGATTCGGAAGCTTATCGATAAGCCTAGTCCGTTTTCCACCGTCGAAGCATTTTCTGGCTGATGGGCTAGTGTGAGACTCTTTTTCAAAAGTCCATTGCACGGTCATGTTCTCCAAAATGTTTCAAGTATTTGGTGGTTATGTGGTTTCCCCACCCTACTTTATCTTCCCTCCTCCGTCTGCTTAGCTTAGTCTTAGGCATTCTTGGGGTCACCACATAAATTCACCGTATTTAGCTTTATCATGTAGGTTAAAAAAGCTACGACAAATCTAATGAATGACTTACAGTTATTAAAATAATAGCTTCTTGCCAGGGAGGTAGTACGTAAGCAGATAAATTAATTATAATAATAATAATAATAAGTAAAAATAATTATGTATACTAAACTACTCTCCTCTGCCCACAAAAAAGATCACCCCACTCCAACCATCCACCCCATCACGTGTTTCCCCACAAGACTTACGGGTCACTTGGTAACTTGTGCGGTCACTGGCCAAAGTACCGGTGACCACGCGCATAATCTTGTAACGAAGTTGGTTTCCGTAAACCAACAAACGTTACAAACCATACGAGTAAAATATATATATATCACATATCACGAATAAAATATATGTATACCACATAAGTAGATTTTCCCGAAATACTGACGGCAAATCACACTATGCTGCACGCACAAATTACTCGAGTACACAAACAATATATTAATTTCTGGCTACAGCACAGTTGCCCATACGCAAATATCCAAATTGATAGGCACAGTGACTACATATAGACACATAATATTGTTCTTAACTTTAAACGGTCCCATGTCAATACACTCATTCATTCAATTCACAAAATTCCCAACCTGGTGAACGAAAAAGTTATAGACATGGGACGCAAAAATTCAAAAACGACAGGAGAAGACAAAATACCGAATTAAGTGCAATATACTAAATTCAGTACTTTTCTGGGTGGTAGTACTTGACTACTCACATCACTGCGTTAAAGGCAAGCGAAGCAGTAAGTCTGAATCTTGTCCGACTTATTCGCCAACCAAACCTTTCACTGCATACCAGTGAAACAATCAGCAATGCCGAGGCTCTGCCTGACTTGCTGATTGTCACACTTCACTCCACAACCACACACGGCAGCTGTAAGCGACGAAGGTGGTAGTGTCAAGGTTTTACCTGACTGCTTCCTTCCGAGCATCCCCCCCCTCCAAACAACCGAACAAACCGACCTCCCTACCCAAAATTATAATGAGTATCGTATAATAAGTATATTAAGACATTTCGTTCATGTAAATAAAAGAACCTTTATGAAGTAAAGGAAAAATACCAAAAACAAAACCATCTATTAATTTGTTACTCAACGACGAACCTGAACCCTGGGTATACGGCGAGCGTCACCCGAGCCGTCAAGGAAAGAACGTTACAAATTTGGCGCCCGAGCAGGGACTCTTATTCTTAATAAACCAGAAAAGAGTAACGATAAAAAAAATAAAAAAATAAGAATTTTACATACACCAGAAAAATAGTAGTAAAATAAAATAGAAGAATTTTCACATACACCAGAAAAATAGTAGTAAAATAAAATATAAGAAATCTTACATACACCAGTAAAGAAAAACATAGCAACGCTTGTGAAAAACCCAAACATACCAACCAGAATTCGTGTTTTGATCCATACACAACTTCGATTATAAGAAAAGAAAAAAAAACAACAACACAAAAAAAAAGAAAAACACAGGGGGCATACATACACTGAATTTCCAGTAGCCAGCAACAATCCTATGTCAAACTGAATAAACATACACATATAACTATATACCCACCAGACTCACCGAGTAAGAAGAACTTGTGCCAGTCGATCGAACACACAAGAAAAAAAAATATATATTTAGTATACAGCAAACGCCGATACCAGTAACTCCCGCTCGCACTACCAGAAAACCCTCGCCGACAGAACAACCATTGTGATATTTACGTAAGTGGGGAGTGCGTCACCACTATAAAACTTATAGGCACCAAACGGGAAGTGTCTAAACTACGAAATATCAACAATTCTTGTTTCTTACAATGGCTACGAGTGAAACCAGCTTGAGTGCGTCCGATGTATATACACTTCGGAAAGAGGAGTTGATCACCGAATTAAGCAATCGTGGTATCAATGCAAAATATGGAACAGTGGAGCAGCTCCGCAAGCTGCTATCGAGCGATCTGAAGAGACACAGATCATGCGAAGAGCTACGAGTACCAGCACACCAGACAGCAACCAAAACTGTAATAGTACCGACCCTTTCCTACTCACCAGTAGACACCATGGCGCCGCAACCAACAACCACATATTTTCCATCCGACGCGGACGTCATGGATAAAGTACGAAAGTGGAACAAACGGTATGATGGTAGTAGCAATACTACATTAGAATTCTTAGAACGAGTCGAGGAACTGGCCGAGTGTTATCAATTCCCACTCGACAGAATAGTCTGCACCTTGCCCGAATTATTAAAAGGAAATGCGATAGTGTGGTATCGCAATAATAAGGAATTCATAGCCAATTGGAGGGACTTTAGTGAAGAACTAAGGCTATTCTTTTTGCCACCACGATTTGCGTCACAACTGGCAGACCGAATCCGTAGCCGGGTACAGACAACCAGAGAAAAAGGGAAGGAATATCTCATGGCTATACAGGCGCTCATGCGATGGCATACCGGTCTGACAAGCGAGGACAAACTCAACCGCATTTACGAGAATTTGAGAACTGAATATCGCCATTATATTAAGCGGAGAGAGTTCACAACATTAGCAGAGCTCACACTGCTAATCGAAGACTTCGAATGCCTTATGGGAGAACAACACCCCACTCGACCCATTACAGCTGCCAGCCGACCGCACCACCATTCCGACCTAACGTACCGCACGAACGGCCAAACGCTCCACAGTTCCTACCAAGCACAACGACCGCTTACCACACCACGACGGCCAACCAACCAGTAATAACTCCGTATCAGTTACCAATACAATCAGCCCGACCTGTTGCCAACGAAGTAACACAGCCCCATCATATACCGCAGACGCAACATGTACCGCATCCGCATCATGTACCGCCCGCCCGTACAACATTTGCCAACGAAGTAACACAGCCACATTATGTACCGCAGCCGCAAAATATACCGCATCCACATCATGTACCGCCCGCCCGTGCACCATTTACCAGCGAAGTAACACAACCGCATCAACCACCGCCGCCTATGCCAATGGCCAACGATGTAAAAAATCTGCTTCAGTCATCACCCGTCCGTCCGCCGGCGACAAACTTAAACAACCGACAGACCTGCTGCTGGACTTGCGGACAGCCAGGCCACGTACGTAGAGGTTGCCGCCAGAACCGTCAACTGTTCTGTTCACACTGCGGCACACATGGCATGCAAAGCCGTCACTGCCAATGTGCGCAGGGAAACGCCAACGGGCGTCCAATTACATGAGGCATTAGACGTCCCCGACACTACTAGCCAGAGCCACGCCTCATACAAAATACCAATTAAGTTTTATAATCGCGAGTATAACGCAATCATCGACACCGGCGCAGGAAGATCCTGTATTGGAAAAAGCATACAGAATCTCTGCAGAAAAATCAAAATACCAGCTCGACCCATCTCTATGATAAATCTATGGCTGATAAATCTACCGTTACCGCTCACCAAGCATATGCATTAGACTTGAGTTAGGGAGAATGGAAATTTACACAGGAGTTTATATATATTCCACAGCTAATGGACGAAATCCTCATTGGCACAGATTTTCTCTCGGAATACGGATTTAACATTTCGCGTGGAAACCAGATTATAGAGGCTCGGACAATACCAGACCATCCGATCATCCGAAGTCTCACTACCGAAAACCAGCAAATGGAAAAATTCTTGGCAAGAGAAATACGAACGTTCGAAAATCTGACCGGACCAACAAGTTTAATAGAACATGAAATCCGACTGAAGCATTACCGACCATTTAAACAGAGGTACATGCCGAGGAATCCCGCCATGCAAACTATTATTAATCTAGAAACAGACCAACTCCTTGCCGAAGGAAAAATTGAAGCTTCCAATAGCACTTACAGTTCACCGATTGTGCTAGTCAAAAAGAAACAAGGCACTTGGAGATTATGTATTGATTACCGACAATTGAATGAGCTATCCATCAAGGATGCATACCCGCTACCGCAGATCAACCATATTTTGGACAAACTAAAAGGAGCTAACTACATTTCGACGATCGACCTGAAGCATGGATATTGGCAAATACCGCTAAAACCAACCAGTAGACCAAATACCGCATTCACAGTACCAGGCCGAGGACTTTTCCAATGGAAACTAATGCCTTTTGGACTGCATTCCACCCCGCCACGTTTCAACCACTAGTCGACCAAATCATTAGGACCTAAAGGGAAGATCTATGGGAAAAGAAACCACGACGGAACCCTAACCTTAAAAACGGAGAAGGCTGAAATCACCGTCAAATATCAATGAGAAATTTATAATTATAAAAAAAAAAAAAAAAAAAAATAACAAAAAAAAAACAAATACACATATTGAATATAATTAAAACATTTCAAAAAAAAAATATATATATAAAAATAACAAACAAACAAGAAAACACAAATACACATATTGAATATAAATGAAACCTTTCAAACAAAAAATAAAATGCGTAATGGAAATAATTTTTTTAAAATGTAAACTTTGAATATACTATATATATATATATATATACCTAAACTTAGAACAAAAAAAAAATAATAATATTAATATGATGTAATAATACTTTAGAAAACTTAATAAATAAATAAGAGACATAAAAATTATATAAGGAAATCTTTTAAATACATAAAAAGAATTTTTAAGGAAAATTTTTGTAATGTAAATTACGTGGTTGGTGAATGACCCCGCTAAAATAAAGGTAATCCCATAAATAAAGGATAAAAAAAGGGAGTGATCACACCAACCAACCGAAAAAATATAATATCAAAACCGACTTTATTACCAGTAGAAAATAAGATATTGTATATATTATGTAAATAGAGATGTAAACCAGAAATAGAGATGTAGACCAGAAAACTCTACCCGACCCAAACCTACACTCCCATTTCCCACCCCCAAGTAAGAGGGGAATGTAACGAAGTTTGGTTTCCGTAAACCAACAAACGTTACAAACCATACGAGTAAAATATATATATATCACATATCACGAATAAAATATATGTATACCACATAAGTAGATTTTCCCGAAATACCGACGGCAAATCACGCTGCACGCACAAATTACTCGAGTACACAAACAATATATTCATTTCTGTCTACAGCACTGTTGCCCATACGCAAATATCCAAATTGATAGGCACAGTGACTACATATAGACACATAATATTGTTCTTAACTGTTAAGTAACACAAAACAAAATAACGACAATTTCAAGTGCAATAACATCAAGGCCAGAATGAACGTGCTTATGAAGATAAATAAACTATTCGTCATATCAAACAACGTGCATATGCAGCGACATCAATTGTTCGTCGTATTACAACGTGGGTATGCAGCAAAGAACATCAAGCAACGTGCATATGCAGTGACATCTCAGCGACCATTCATATTACAACATGGATGTGCAGGAATGTTTTGGATTCCTACGTTATCTATCATTTAAGCATTAGATTTCTCAAACTCATAAGTTTGTATTAGATTATTAAGCATTCTTTAATTTTGTAAACTTTGCAAATCATTTGTATAAAAGACGGCTTCGGCCACTACACTAAATAAATATCATTCTACTCAGAAACATTTTGTGTACATGATCACTCCACACTACTAAGATTAGGTTCAAGTACCTATGTCTTAATTTCTTCGCTCCTACTGTTTGTACAGTCAGGAATATAATTATACACTCAACATTTTGGTGACCCCGACGTCGGAGACCACTCATCATTTGGTAATACCGACAGTTAATTTGTTTTAACGTGGTCCGGTCCACCAGTGATCACAGTAAAGTTGTGCGTGAGCTAGGCCTAAACATAGCTCTTATACTCATCCCTGATCCTCAAGTGATAATTTCGTGCGTGAGCTAGGCCTTAACATAGCTCTGTAATTCATTCCAGTGATCAACTACTGATCATTGAAAATAATCCAATCCAACAAACAACTTTACATACCAATATGGAGCAATTGACAGCAAGTCAAAAAGAAATAGGAAATGAAATCCAAAGAATAATCAACAATTTTAAAAAAGATTCTGCAGACCGCAAAACCACTACAGAATACTTCACCGTTAGACCAGAGCAGCTTGATGCTGCATGGGAGCAGTTTGAAGGTATCGATGGTAGGATTCGTGTTCTACCCGACGTACAAGCAGAGCATGAATACTTCACGTCGGACTTCTTTATCACCATCAAGCTACTATATCTCAAGTACAGGCAAATCCTAAAAGAAGCGCTGGCGAAACTAGAAAGCAGAAAGTTCATACCAATTCCAAAAGAGCAACAATCCGTATCGACAAACAAAGAAGAAAATCAACAGTCTTCGTCAAGACAACAACAGGCCAATAGTCAACTTGAATCATTATTCAGAAGGCAAAAGGCAATGAAGAATTCCATAGAACGAATCATCAATGGCAAGACCAAAGACGAAGCACCAGCTCAATGTCTACTGGCAATGGAAAAACTGTGGAACCAAATCGAAGAGGTTCATTACTCGGTTTGGGAAACTTGTGCAGATCCTATAGCTGAAGGATATGACATGGAGTCATACATTGATCTGGATGCAAGAGTTCTACAGAATCGTGCCTCTCTAGAGAAGGCAACAGTACACGATCTACATAGCGAAACTTCAAAACGGGTAATGGATCAACCAGCAATCCAACTTCCAAAAATGTCAATACCAAAATTTGACGGTGATTATTTGAAATGGCAAACTTTTTCAGATATTTTCACAAAAATGATCCATGAGCAGCAAATACCACCAATTCAAAAAATGTGGTATTTGAAAACCAACGTATCGGGCGATGCAGAACGGTTACTGCGACACCTCGAGCTAACCGAAGAAAACTACAATATAGCTTGGAACATTCTACAAGTTCGCTTCAGCAATAAAAGAGCATTAACTTCAGCACTGCTTCAACGGATTCTCAGCCAACCAATCCTAACGTCCGAGATGAAAGCAATTAGAGATTTTCATGACGCTATTCATGAATGTCTAGCAGCGCTTAAATCTCTTGGTATAGAGACTAAAAACTGGGATCCTCTATTGATACTTATTCTAATTAAAAAATTGGATCGACAAAGCCACCTGCTTTATGAACAGTCACTTCAAAATACACGAGAACGACAATCAATAAATGAATTCTTAGGATTTTTGAAGAATCGATTTGAGGCATTAGAAGCAGTCGGAGGAAACGACAAAACCAAAGTAGTATCCTCCGTGGCGACATCCAAAACCAGTGAAGGCTGTAAGGTATGTGGGATAAAGGGTCATCCACTTTACTACTGCGAAAAATTCCTTAAAATGTAAGCAGCTGAAAGGCTCAAATGGATCCAAAAACGAAACCTATGCGTCAATTGTTTTAAGGCAGACCACACTGCAAAATCATGCCCAGGACGATGTTGTACTAAATGTTCAGGAAAACATAACTCCTTATTGCATCTAGCAAAACCAATTACATCGTCGCAGGATAGGAAGTCTCCAGATGACCAACGAAAGTCAAAACAATTAAATGAGAGTTCTCTACATGAGAGCACTCCACCGACAACTATTGCTACCGTAAATCAACTAAGTATTCGGATACGTACTTCTGGCCACAGCAAAGGTTTTAATCAAAGCAAAGAACGGGAAAACCTGTGAAGCTCGGGCCATTTTAGATTCCGGCTCTCAGATCAATCTAATAACGGAGAGGCTTCTTCGACGATTAGCCGTCTCACCAACACCATCATCACTTCGTATTGAAGGCATTGGTAGAAGCGCAAGAAACACAACACAACGAATCAACGTTGAGCTTTAATCAAGAGTGGGAAAGTTCACATGCAGGCTGGAAGCCTTTATTCTCCCTAACATTGTATCACCTCAGCCGACACAAAACCTGAATACTGAAGCCTGGTCTATACCTGACAATATCAATCTAGCAGATCCCAACTTCCACCGTTCCGAAAAGGTTGACGTATTACTCGGAGCAGAATTCTACCATCATTTCATTCGACCCGAACAAATACAAATTGGTGACAAAATGCCTGAATATTTTGTGCATGGAATAATGAAATATGACCTCTGTTCTACTTTCATTGGTTTTTAGAACAAGAGGTAATGATTAATAGAAGCAGTTTGGGGGCATTAGTATTACGACGCGAGAGGTGAAATTCTTGGACCGTCGTAAGACTAACTTAAGCGAAAGCATTTGCCAAAGATGTTTTCATTAATCAAGAACGAAAGTTAGAGGTTCGAAGGCGATCAGATACCGCCCTAGTTCTAACCATAAACGATTCTTGTTCGATTAAAGGAATTTTGATGACGAACATAAGGTGATTGTCAGTAGCTCCTCCCTTCGCTGTTAAGATTTTGTAGAAGTGAAGCAAAACCTCATGTTCGAATGGTAATGCTTGTGACTGGGGAAGATGGTTTTTGATGTTGATGAAATCTGCCTTTAATTGAGTTGGGGATAGCAAGAGTGGACTGATGGTACCATAGTGAGCGTCTGTTAAGGTAATCAATATTGCATTTTCAATTCGTTGCAAGTTTGAAGCTACGATTGATAGTTGCATTGTCAATGATGTAAAAGTTTGGAAAATCCTAGATTGCTCGGAAACCTCTCCAATTCGAGAGACAATATGGTTGGATTGATTTTGCAGAGTATTAATGCGTTCTTTTATTTCGAGATGATCTTGCTTCATTATGTTAATAGTTGAGTCTATGATGGATGTCTGTTTTTTCAAAATAGTCAATAAGTGTGATTCATTGTTGTTTACTTGATCGATGGTTCTAGACATCTCTTCTGCGTAGTCGGAATCAAGGAGCCCAAATAACGAATGCGCTATATTACCGACAATGTTAATTGCTGCCCGAGAAACTCGGTGTTTTGTGATTAAAGTTGTATCTGCTTGTAAACTGTTTCTAGTGTTGATGAAGTACATAACTAGGGGATTACAAGATGTTTTTTGTTTTAGTTGATTACATAGATGTTGGAGCGCCATTGTTCCACTGTTAAATGCGTCTAATTCTGATCGGATTGGTGCCAAGTCATAGTAAACGACAATTTTCCACTCATTCGCAATTAAATTTGTGGATCCAAGATGTTCGAAGTAGATTCCTGGATTATTGATGAACTTTGTTATATTGATTGGCGATGCGCAGATTACTGGCAACAGTAGCAATGATAACACAACCGTTGTAAATAAGGTATTAGATGACAACCTTCGTCGTTTTGGTTGTGCTTCTGTCGTATGTGCCTAGGGCTGGGAGTGCGAAGCTGGCGTCTCTGATTCAACTGTTATTAGATCAGTATTATCAGGTTCCTTAAATAATGGAGCTAAACGATGAATTGGTTGCTTCCATATTCCTGATCTGGTTTTGACGTTGACAACACGAACGATGTTATCGTCACCCTTGAATAATTCAACGACTCTTCCCAAAGGCCAATGTAGCGGTGGCGTGTTATCCTCTTTTATAATAACCATGTCGCCAACCTTTATGTTATTATTTTCGTGTTTCCATTTATGTCGATGCTGCAACTCGTTTAGGTAGTCGCTTGACCATCGTTTCCAGAATTCGTATTTTAAATGATAGATCGCCTTCCATCGCGACGTCAGATTTAATTTTGCTGGAGTGGTATCGCTATCGACTTGCGCTACCAATGGTTCACCAATTAGGAAGTGTCCTGGTGTTAATGCTGATAGGTCATTTGGATCGGACGAGAGAGGTGTAATTGGCCTCAAATTCAAAATAGCTTCAATTTCGATGATTACGGTTTCCAATTCTTCGTGTGTAAGTGACGCAGTTGAAATGGTTTTTATCAAGAGGTGCTTGGCTGATTTCACTGCTGCCTCCCATAAGCCGCCAAAGTGAGGAGCTCTAGGTGGGATGAGTTTGAATGATATGCCCTTATCGCTGCTTGCCTTAATGATGGTCTCCTTGGCTTCTCTTGCGCCGACGAAGTTGGTTGCATTGTCGCAATAAAGAGTTTGAATTCGTCCGCGTCGGCTGATGAATCTTCTTAATGCTTCAATAAACGCCTCTGTTGTCAAATCAGTCACTATCTCCAAATGAATGGCCTTGGTTGCGAAGCAACAGAAGACTGCTAGGTATACCTTGTGAGGTCTCTTTCCTCTGATTTTGTAATGCACCCATAGAGGTCCACAAAAGTCTACACCGGAAATTATGAATGGCCTATTTGGTGTGAGGCGATCTGCTGGAAGGTTCCCCATGACTTGAGTCATGAGCTGTGGTCTGACTCTGGTGCATCGTATGCAGTTGTGTACTGTGTGCCGCGCAGTTACCTTTCCTTTGATGGGCCAAAATTGTTGTCTCAAAATGGATAACAGTGTCTGTGGTCCACAATGAGCATTTTCATCATACTTCATTTTAAATAGCAATTTCGTTATAGATTCATTGTATGGAATCAACATCGGGTGTTTTGCATCGAAAGAAATCGATGCGGCTTCTAAGCGGCCTCCAACTCGTAAAATCCCTTTTTCGTCTAGAAATGGCGCTAAGCTGGTCAGTGAGCTAGATCTGCACAAGCCCTTGTGATTCTTAAGATCCTGTATTTCCTTGCCGAATTCTGATTGTTGTATTTCTTGTACAATTACCATGAGGGCTTCGTTGAGTTCCTGAGGTGATAATGCTGTTTGCCTTACTGGTGTTTTATCGATTTTCCTGGTTGTTCGAATGAATCGAAGAACGTAACCAATCGTACGTTGTAGAAACGAGATTGAGTTGCGATGTTTTATTTGATCAATTATTTGTGTGGAACTTTGTGTTAGGGCTACAGAGACGATATGTTTCCCTTTTCTTTCTAAGTCGGATGGTGTTTTTTTAGCTCCTTTGCGAATGGTCGGGGCCATGATGACTCATTTCCATGCAGAAAGAATGGTCCATAAAGCCACATACTACATGACATAAAGCTAGCCGATGATATTCCTCGTGATAGTAGGTCAGCTGGATTCTCCTTGGATGAGACGTGACGCCATTGGGTTGCCAAGGAAAATTCTTGAATTTTTGCAATTCGATTTGCAACAAAAGTATGGAAAGATGACGATGCTGAGTTGATCCACGAAAATACGACTTGTGAATCCGTCCAGAAATATGTTGGAATATCTTGGAATCTTAAGTCACTTTTGACTCTGGTTGTGAGTTCAGCTCCTAAGACTGCAGCGCACAGTTCAAGTCGTGGAACAGTCTGCTTTTTTACTGGAGCTATGCGTGATTTAGCGCAGAGTAGTCTTACGACTATCGTTCGATCCTTATATGTTGACCGTAGATACACCGCTGCCCCATAAGCCTGTTACGATGCGTCTACAAAGGTGTGAATTTGTACGGATGTTGTGTTATTTTGTTTGAAGACATGTCTAGAGACACTTGCATGATTCAGTGTTGATATGCTGTTCCTAAATGTTTTTCATTCTTCACTTAGGTGTTTGGGTAATTCGTCGTCCCAATCAAGTTTTAGGTGCCAGAGCTGCTGCATAAATATTTTTGCCTTAACGACCACTGGGCCAAAGATTCCTAGCGGGTCAAAGATACGTGCAAGATCTGAACTGACTCATCGTTTCGTAATTAAGGCAACGTTGCCTATATGGGCTCTTCCCCACAATTGGTCGGATTTTGGTTGCCAAATTAGACCTAAAGTTTTGATTGTGCAGTTGATGGATTCGCTAAAGTCAAGACTGATCTCTTGGTCCGCAGCAGGAATATCTTTAAGCAATGATGGATGGTTTGCACACCATTTTCGAAGTTTGAATCCGGCACTGTTTAGCAGTAAAGTCACTTGTTTTTTAAGCTTCAATTGCCAGAGGAAGGCTATCCGCTCCGCTAATGCAGTCATCCACATAGAAATCATTTTGAAGAATGAGAGCACCATCTGGCTGTGTGATCTTGTTTTGGGTTGCTAAGTATTGTAAGCATTTGGTTGCTAAATAGGGGGCTGACGATGTTCCAAAGGTAACGGTTTTTAATTTGAAGTATTTTATCTCCTCTGTTGACTGCGTTCTCCACATGATTAGTTGATACCCTTGGTCTTCTTGATGGATAATGATCTGCCTGTACATCTTCTCTATATCAGCTGTAAATACGTACTTGTGTAGACGGAATCGAGGTAGTATTGAGAATAATTCGCTTTGTATCGTAGATCCCACGTGCAGGATGTCATTAAGCGATAAACCGGATGATGTCTTTGCAGAAGCATCGAAGACCACACGTAGTTTTGTCGTACTACTGTCTGGCTTGAATACGCAATGGTGCGGAATGAAGAAGTGTGGGCCATCAATGGTGTCGAGTTTTATCTGCTCCATGTGCTTGAGAGATTCATATTCGGCCATAAACTTTACATAATCATCTCGCAGTTTCGGGTTCTTGTAAAGACGTCTTTCCAATGCTAGAAAACGATTCATAGCTAATTGCCTGGAATCTTCTAATGCTGAGCCATTTTCGCGAAATGGTAGTCTGACGATATAACGGCCGGTATCAGTTTTTGACACGTTTTGAGCGAAGTGGGTCTCGCAGAATTTTTCTGCTGAGGACATTTGTCTTGGTGCATTATCGAAATTGTCGATCCTCCAAAATCTTTCGATAAGTTCGTTTGTATGTTCTTCGCAAAATATGCCACATGTTGCCGAGTTGTATGATGCATTTCCAATTTTTTCAGCCACTATCCAGCCAAACACCGTGTTTTGAAGAGTTGTTTAAACGGTCCCATGTCAATACACTCATTCATTCAACTCACAAAATTCCCAACCTGGTGAACGAAAAAGTTATAGACATGGGACGCAAAAATTCAAAAACGACAGGAGAAGACAAAATACCGAATTTAGTGCAATATACTAAATTCAGTACTTGTCTGGGTGGTAGTACTTGACTACTCACATCACTGTGTGAAAGGCAAGCGAAGCAGTAAGTCTGGATCTTGTCCGACTTATTCGCCAACCAAACCTCTCACTGCATACAAGTGAAACAATCAGCAATGCCGAGGCTCTGCCTGACTTGCTGATTGTCACACTTCATCTGCATATAGGGTGCGGAGCTTCACTCCACAACCACACACGGCAGCTATAAGCGACGAAGGTGGTAGTGTCTAGGTTTTACCTGACCGCTTCCTTCCGAGCATCCCCCCTCCTACCTGACACCCGAACAAACCGACCTCCCTACCCAAAATTATAATAAGTATCGTATAATAAGTATATTAAGACATTTCGTTCATGAAAATAAAAGAACCTTTATGAAGTAAAGGAAAATTTAAAATTAAAAAACACCCGTCCCACCATTTAAAAGGAAAAACTCCCATCCCAGCATTAATATAATAAATATAGGTTTGCCCCCGCCTTTTAAAAGGAAAACTCCTTTCGAGACGAAGTTGCTTCGTGCCAAAACGGCGTCCCCCTTTTTTTGATTACAAAAAATAAAACCACGAGACCAATTCAATATCACAAAATAATTATATAGGTATTACCCCGCACTGCAAACATTAGGAAAAATAAGTATATACAAAAAAAAAACAATCTGATCATAAATCAAAAAAAAAACTGAGTGTTTCAATTATGCTTATTGAGGAGTTACCATGTTCCAGGATCCTATAGGATAATACGTCCGTTGCCGGGCCCAAAGTCGGTGATGTCGTCCGGTATGCTTAATTGCCAAAAAAAAGAAATCTGACGGCAGTTGGCCTTGTTTTTTTCTTTAAAATTTCGAGGCGCGCACGTTGCATCGAACCATGGATGGCAACTCGCAAAAAGCAACGGATGTGAAGTTTTTAACAAATAACAAAATTTTTGTAGGTATGGGTAATGCTATTTAACAGAATGCAAACATTTTGTATTTGTTAAATATATGTTCCCTGTAATAAAATTTAACCAGCTCACAGTTAGAGATTTTCATGACGCTATTCATGAATGTCTAGCAGCGCTTAAATCTCTTGGTATAGAGACTAAAAACTGGGATCCTCTATTGATACTTATTCTAATTAAAAAATTGGATCGACAAAGCCACCTGCTTTATGAACAGTCACTTCAAAATACACGAGAACTACAATCAATAAATGAATTCTTAGGATTTTTGAAGAATCGATTTGAGGCATTAGAAGCAGTCGGAGGAAACGACAAAACCAAAGTAGTATCCTCCGTGGCGACATCCAAAACCAGTGAAGGCTGTAAGGTATGTGGGATAAAGGGTCATCCACTTTACTACTGCGAAAAATTCCTTAAAATGTAAGCAGCTGAAAGGCTCAAATGGATCCAAAAACGAAACCTATGCGTCAATTGTTTTAAGGCAGACCACACTGCAAAATCATGCCCAGGACGATGTTGTACTAAATGTTCAGGAAAACATAACTCCTTATTGCATCTAGGAAAACCAATTACATCGTCGCAGGATAGGAAGTCTCCAGATGACCAACGAAAGTCAAAACAATTAAATGAGAGTTCTCTACATGAGAGCACTCCACCGACAACTATTGCTACCGTAAATCAACTAAGTATTCGGATACGTACTTCTGGCCACAGCAAAGGTTTTAATCAAAGCAAAGAACGGGAAAACCTGTGAAGCTCGGGCCATTTTAGATTCCGGCTCTCAGATCAATCTAATAACGGAGAGGCTTCTTCGACGATTAGCCGTCTCACCAACACCATCATCACTTCGTATTGAAGGCATTGGTAGAAGCGCAAGAAACACAACACAACGAATCAACGTTGAGCTTTAATCAAGAGTGGGAAAGTTCACATGCAGGCTGGAAGCCTTTATTCTCCCTAACATTGTATCACCTCAGCCGACACAAAACCTGAATACTGAAGCCTGGTCTATACCTGACAATATCAATCTAGCAGATCCCAACTTCCACCGTTCCGAAAAGGTTGACGTATTACTCGGAGCAGAATTCTACCATCATTTCATTCGACCCGAACAAATACAAATTGGTGACAAAATGCCTGAATATTTTGTGCATGGAATAATGAAATATGACCTCTGTTCTACTTTCATTGGTTTTTAGAACAAGAGGTAATGATTAATAGAAGCAGTTTGGGGGCATTAGTATTACGACGCGAGAGGTGAAATTCTTGGACCGTCGTAAGACTAACTTAAGCGAAAGCATTTGCCAAAGATGTTTTCATTAATCAAGAACGAAAGTTAGAGGTTCGAAGGCGATCAGATACCGCCCTAGTTCTAACCATAAACGATTCTTGTTCGATTAGAGGAATTTTGATGACGAACATAAGGTGATTGTCAGTAGCTCCTCCCTTCGCTGTTAAGATTTTGTAGAAGTGAAGCAAATCCTCATGTTCGAATGGTAATGCTTGTGACTGGGGAAGATGGTTTTTGATGTTGATGATCTCTGCCTTTAATTGAGTTGGGGATAGCAAGAGTGGACTGATGGTACCATAGTGAGCGTCTGTTAAGGTAGTCAATATTGCATTTTCAATTCGTTGCAAGTTTGAAGCTACGATTGATAGTTGCATTGTCAATGATGTAAAAGTTTGGAAAATCCTAGATTGCTCGGAAACCTCTCCAATTCGAGAGACAATATGGTTGGATTGATTTTGCAGAGTATTAATGCGTTCTTTTATTTCGAGATGATCTTGCTTCATTATGTTAATAGTTGAGTCTATGATGGATGTCTGTTTTTTCAAAATAGTCAATAAGTGTGATTCATTGTTGTTTACTTGATCGATGGTTCTAGACATCTCTTCTGCGTAGTCGGAATCAAGGAGCCCAAATAACGAATGCGCTATATTACCGACAATGTTAATTGCTGCCCGAGAAACTCGGTGTTTTGTGATTAAAGTTGTATCTGCTTGTAAACTGTTTCTAGTGTTGATGAAGTACATAACTAGGGGATTACAAGATGTTTTTTGTTTTAGTTGATTACATAGATGTTGGAGCGCCATTGTTCCACTGTTAAATGCGTCTAATTCTGATCGGATTGGTGCCAAGTCATAGTAAACGACAATTTTCCACTCATTCGCAATTAAATTTGTGGATCCAAGATGTTCGAAGTAGATTCCTGGATTATTGATGAACTTTGTTATATTGATTGGCGATGCGCAGATTACTGGCAACAGTAGCAATGATAACACAACCGTTGTAAATAAGGTATTAGATGACAACCTTCGTCGTTTTGGTTGTGCTTCTGTCGTATGTGCCTAGGGCTGGGAGTGCGAAGCTGGCGTCTCTGATTCAACTGTTATTAGATCAGTATTATCAGGTTCCTTAAATAATGGAGCTAAACGATGAATTGGTTGCTTCCATATTCCTGATCTGGTTTTGACGTTGACAACACGAACGATGTTATCGTCACCCTTGAATAATTCAACGACTCTTCCCAAAGGCCAATGTAGCGGTGGCGTGTTATCCTCTTTTATAATAACCATGTCGCCAACCTTTATGTTATTATTTTCGTGTTTCCATTTATGTCGATGCTGCAACTCGTTTAGGTAGTCGCTTGACCATCGTTTCCAGAATTCGTATTTTAAATGATAGATCGCCTTCCATCGCGACGTCAGATTTAATTTTGCTGGAGTGGTATCGCTATCGACTTGCGCTACCAATGGTTCACCAATTAGGAAGTGTCCTGGTGTTAATGCTGATAGGTCATTTGGATCGGACGAGAGAGGTGTAATTGGCCTCAAATTCAAAATAGCTTCAATTTCGATGATTACGGTTTCCAATTCTTCGTGTGTAAGTGACGCAGTTGAAATGGTTTTTATCAAGAGGTGCTTGGCTGATTTCACTGCTGCCTCCCATAAGCCGCCAAAGTGAGGAGCTCTAGGTGGGATGAGTTTGAATGATATGCCCTTATCGCTGCTTGCCTTAATGATGGTCTCCTTGGCTTCTCTTGCGCCGACGAAGTTGGTTGCATTGTCGCAATAAAGAGTTTGAATTCGTCCGCGTCGGCTGATGAATCTTCTTAATGCTTCAATAAACGCCTCTGTTGTCAAATCAGTCACTATCTCCAAATGAATGGCCTTGGTTGCGAAGCAACAGAAGACTGCTAGGTATACCTTGTGAGGTCTCTTTCCTCTGATTTTGTAATGCACCCATAGAGGTCCACAAAAGTCTACACCGGAAATTATGAATGGCCTATTTGGTGTGAGGCGATCTGCTGGAAGGTTCCCCATGACTTGAGTCATGAGCTGTGGTCTGACTCTGGTGCATCGAATGCAGTTGTGTACTGTGTGCCGCGCAGTTACCTTTCCTTTGATGGGCCAAAATTGTTGTCTCAAAATGGATAACAGTGTCTGTGGTCCACAATGAGCATTTTCATCATACTTCATTTTAAATAGCAATTTCGTTATAGATTCATTGTATGGAATCAACATCGGGTGTTTTGCATCGAAAGAAATCGATGCGGCTTCTAAGCGGCCTCCAACTCGTAAAATCCCTTTTTCGTCTAGAAATGGCGCTAAGCTGGTCAGTGAGCTAGATCTGCACAAGCCCTTGTGATTCTTAAGATCCTGTATTTCCTTGCCGAATTCTGATTGTTGTATTTCTTGTACAATTACCATGAGGGCTTCGTTGAGTTCCTGAGGTGATAATGCTGTTTGCCTTACTGGTGTTTTATCGATTTTCCTGGTTGTTCGAATGAATCGAAGAACGTAACCAATCGTACGTTGTAGAAACGAGATTGAGTTGCGATGTTTTATTTGATCAATTATTTGTGTGGAACTTTGTGTTAGGGTTACAGAGACGATATGTTTCCCTTTTCTTTCTAAGTCGGATGGTGTTTTTTTAGCTCCTTTGCGAATGGTCGGGGCCATGATGACTCATTTCCATGCAGAAAGAATGGTCCATAAAGCCACATACTACATGACATAAAGCTAGCCGATGATATTCCTCGTGATAGTAGGTCAGCTGGATTCTCCTTGGATGAGACGTGACGCCATTGGGTTGCCAAGGAAAATTCTTGAATTTTTGCAATTCGATTTGCAACAAAAGTATGGAAAGATGACGATGCTGAGTTGATCCACGAAAATACGACTTGTGAATTCGTCCAGAAATATGTTGGAATATCTTGGAATCTTAAGTCACTTTTGACTCTGGTTGTGAGTTCAGCTCCTAAGACTGCAGCGCACAGTTCAAGTCGTGGAACAGTCTGCTTTTTTACTGGAGCTATGCGTGATTTAGCGCAGAGTAGTCTTACGACTATCGTTCGATCCTTATATGTTGACCGTAGATACACCGCTGCCCCATAAGCCTGTTACGATGCGTCTACAAAGGTGTGAATTTGTACGGATGTTGTGTTATTTTGTTTGAAGACATGTCTAGAGACACTTGCATGATTCAGTGTTGATATGCTGTTCCTAAATGTTTTCCATTCTTCACTTAGGTGTTTGGGTAATTCGTCGTCCCAATCAAGTTTTAGGTGCCAGAGCTGCTGCATAAATATTTTTGCCTTAACGACCACTGGGCCAAAGATTCCTAGCGGGTCAAAGATACGTGCAAGATCTGAACTGACTCATCGTTTCGTAATTAAGGCAACGTTGCCTATATGGGCTCTTCCCCACAATTGGTCGGATTTTGGTTGCCAAATTAGACCTAAAGTTTTGATTGTGCAGTTGATGGATTCGCTAAAGTCAAGACTGATCTCTTGGTCCGCAGCAGGAATATCTTTAAGCAATGATGGATGGTTTGCACACCATTTTCGAAGTTTGAATCCGGCACTGTTTAGCAGTAAAGTCACTTGTTTTTTAAGCTTCAATTGCCAGAGGAAGGCTATCCGCTCCGCTAATGCAGTCATCCACATAGAAATCATTTTGAAGAATGAGAGCACCATCTGGCTGTGTGATCTTGTTTTGGGTTGCTAAGTATTGTAAGCATTTGGTTGCTAAATAGGGGGCTGACGATGTTCCAAAGGTAACGGTTTTTAATTTGAAGTATTTTATCTCCTCTGTTGACTGCGTTCTCCACATGATTAGTTGATACCCTTGGTCTTCTTGATGGATAATGATCTGCCTGTACATCTTCTCTATATCAGCTGTAAATACGTACTTGTGTAGACGGAATCGAGGTAGTATTGAGAATAATTCGCTTTGTATCGTAGATCCCACGTGCAGGATGTCATTAAGCGATAAACCGGATGATGTCTTTGCAGAAGCATCGAAGACCACACGTAGTTTTGTCGTACTACTGTCTGGCTTGAATACGCAATGGTGCGGAATGAAGAAGTGTGGGCCATCAATGGTGTCGAGTTTTATCTGCTCCATGTGCTTGAGAGATTCATATTCGGCCATAAACTTTACATAATCATCTCGCAGTTTCGGGTTCTTGTAAAGACGTCTTTCCAATGCTAGAAAACGATTCATAGCTAATTGCCTGGAATCTTCTAATGCTGAGCCATTTTCGCGAAATGGTAGTCTGACGATATAACGGCCGGTATCAGTTTTTGACACGTTTTGAGCGAAGTGGGTCTCGCAGAATTTTTCTGCTGAGGACATTTGTCTTGGTGCATTATCGAAATTGTCGATCCTCCAAAATCTTTCGATAAGTTCGTTTGTATGTTCTTCGCAAAATATGCCACATGTTGCCGAGTTGTATGATGCATTTCCAATTTTTTCAGCCACTATCCAGCCAAACACCGTGTTTTGAAGAGTTGTTTAAACGGTCCCATGTCAATACACTCATTCATTCAACTCACAAAATTCCCAACCTGGTGAACGAAAAAGTTATAGACATGGGACGCAAAAATTCAAAAACGACAGGAGAAGACAAAATACCGAATTTAGTGCAATATACTAAATTCAGTACTTGTCTGGGTGGTAGTACTTGACTACTCACATCACTGTGTGAAAGGCAAGCGAAGCAGTAAGTCTGGATCTTGTCCGACTTATTCGCCAACCAAACCTCTCACTGCATACAAGTGAAACAATCAGCAATGCCGAGGCTCTGCCTGACTTGCTGATTGTCACACTTCATCTGCATATAGGGTGCGGAGCTTCACTCCACAACCACACACGGCAGCTATAAGCGACGAAGGTGGTAGTGTCTAGGTTTTACCTGACCGCTTCCTTCCGAGCATCCCCCCTCCTACCTGACACCCGAACAAACCGACCTCCCTACCCAAAATTATAATAAGTATCGTATAATAAGTATATTAAGACATTTCGTTCATGAAAATAAAAGAACCTTTATGAAGTAAAGGAAAATTTAAAATTAAAAAACACCCGTCCCACCATTTAAAAGGAAAAACTCCCATCCCAGCATTAATATAATAAATATAGGTTTGCCCCCGCCTTTTAAAAGGAAAACTCCTTTCGAGACGAAGTTGCTTCGTGCCAAAACGGCGTCCCCCTTTTTTTTGATTACAAAAAATAAAACCACGAGACCAATTCAATATCACAAAATACTGCAAACTTTAGGAAAAATAAGTATATACAAAAAAAAAACAATCTGATCATAAATCAAAAAAAAAACTGAGTGTTTCAATTATGCTTATTGAGGAGTTACCATGTTCCAGGATCCTATAGGTTAATACGTCCGTTGCCGGGCCCAAAGTCGGTGATGTCGTCCGGTATGCTTGATTGCCAAAAAAAAGAAATCTGACGGCAGTTGGCCTTGTTTTTTTCTTTAAAATTTCGAGGCGCGCACGTTGCATCGAACCATGGATGGCAACTCGCAAAAAGCAACGGATGTGAAGTTTTTAACAAATAACCAAATTTTTGTAGGTATGGGTAATGCTATTTAACAGAATGCAAACATTTTGTATTTGTTAAATATATGTTCCCTGTAATAAAATTTAACCAGCTCACAGCTTTGTTCCATAGATGCCACTAATAGCCAAGTTTTCCTTAAGGAATGCTCTATAAAAAAAAAATTTGTTGTATAACCGTACGGGCAGAATTAAGCTTTTGTATGGAATGTGAACATTTGCAATTTTAATGAAATTTTTTTTATTTTGGAGGTACATACAAATATTTTGTTATTTGTTAAAAACTTCACATCCGTATAAATATAAATAAAAGCTTCGATTCAATCAAGATCCATGCGAATATTTATGTCTATGAATATAAATAAAAATTATGTCTATGAAAATTTTACAACCAACGGAGCGTTTTAATTGCCAGGATGATAATGATGACATTTTAGTGAATCCTAACAACTTTTTTTGAGCTTCTGATGGATTTCAATTACAAACTAACGATGCAGCAATCAATTCATATACTGGAACTGGAAATCTGGAATAATATATTTAAACGATTTTAAAGATAAAAAAACAACCCTTAAAATAAAATTTTTCATGTAAATTCTTTAATAGGAGATACATATGTGTGCAAAGTTTAAACCGGTTTAATTTGGAAAATATTAATATTAGAGCCCCATTCACTTCAAAATTTTTTCAAAAACTGTTCTCACCGGAGATACACATGTGTTAAAAAAATTTGTATGGGGAAAAAATTCAAATCAAAAACTCAAACATTTTTACAAAAAGTTCGGTCTATCAAAGATACACATATGTTTAAAATTTAAAGTAAATCGGGCTAATTTAAAAAAAATGTATGGCCCGCCCCCGGACCACAGTGCCCATTCGCTCCAAAAAATTTGCAAAAACTTTTGTCGATCGGGATAAAACTATGTTTAAAATTTGAAAAAATCGGGCACCCCTCGGGTCTCAGGGCCCATTCGGTCAAAAAATTTCCAAAAAGTTTTGTTCATCGGAGATACACATGTGTATAAAATTTTACCAAAATCGGGTTAATTTTTATTTTAAATTTGTATGAGGCCCCACGATCCCAGGGCCCAGTGACTGCAAAATTTTTACAATAAGTGTTGTCCATCGGAGATACACACGTGTATAAAATTTGAAGAAAGTCGGGTTAATTTTTTTTAAAAATTTGTATGGTGCCACTCGACCTCGGCGACCGGGGTTTACAAAATATTTACGAAAATTGTTGTCCATTGAAGGTACACCCGTGTGTAAAATTTGAACAAATTGGCCTTGAGGCCCGAGGCGCCCCGAATTTTAATAGAAAGTTTTGTCTCCGAAAATACACATGTGTGCAAAATTTTAATAAAATCGGATGTAAAAATGAATCTTCAAAATGAGTCATTAATATTTAATAAAAATTTTAAGAAAGATTCGGATTTTGGCCCACTTTATTCCCTTTCAGAAACTTTTACTGAAATAAGTAAAAATCATATAAAGATTTTTTGAAGCGTTTTCGACGAATTTCCTCACTATAAAAATATAAAACAAACTATAGTTGACCAATGTGTGGAATGGACCAGCCAACACAAGGAATTTAATTGGTGGTTTGACGATTTGTTATTTTGAAAACACTGCAAATGGATTGTGAAATGTAAATCATTAAAAACGAATCCAACGAACACGGAACGATTTACGAACGTTGCAAATTCGAGCTCTAGAATTAAAAGGAACCACCCTCGTTTAAAAATCCTCCAATAATTCTACTGCCACAACTATTGAGGTTGAATTCAAGGATAGGTGGCATGCAACTGGACATTTTTCTTGAACACCGCTGGTGAAAGAAGACAAGCAGGAAACGTTCCTTCGCTGTTCAAGCGAATCTAATGATTTCGCTATGTTAACGTCACAGATAAGTTTTATCGCACGGTTTTATATTTTATCTAGCTAATGTAAGGTACTTTTGGGCGCTCCAGATATGACAATTATACACAAGTTTAGGACGAATTAAAGCCTAGTAGATAGTATAGAGAGAGTGAAATATTTCTTGCACCAGGTTAAAAAACTTAAACATTTCGCACTATTTTTGGCGACGGTGAATTGGTCATTCCAGCGAAGCTTGTCGTTAACGCACATACCGAAAATTGTGAGTTTTTAAAAACTTTTATTTAACTTGACTTGACCCTTTTTGTCTGTATTTTCGTCTACATTGAGGTTCTTTTTAACCACATTCCACACGACCTAGAGAGCTGAAATTTTGTAAGCTGCTTAATGTCAAGGTTCAATTTTGGTTGGTTGCACCGCCGCCCAAAAAAAACCGAAATGGGAAATCCTTATCAGAAGCATGAATTGGACTTGGCCAAACTATGAAAAACCACAGAATATCATCAAAGAAAAAGAAATTTACTCCTTTCTTTCAAACTGCATTTAAATTAAACTCTTCCGCTAAGCTTTGTGCAATGTTTGGCGTCAAGAAACACATTGATTTTGTGGAAATTGCAAGATTTTTGAGTGTTTTCAGTTTTAGAAGCTGAATTTTGTTAAGCCCAATAGAGGATCCCAGAATTTTGAAGGCTTACCTTTGTCATTTTTGGTAATATTTTCTTTGTCAAGGTTTTTTGTAGTTTTCCCTGACCATGATCCATTGATTAAAGCATTTGGACTCGCGTTGTTTTCGTTTTCCTAATGGCTTTTTCAATGAAACAGGAATGATTTCTGCGAAAATAAATTGAAACCGGCTACAAACGTGAGGAGGATATATTGTAAATTAGTAGCCTGATTAGGGATTTCACTTTGATTCACTCACAGTTGCACCTGCTTTGGAAAAAGGCCATTCTAATGGATCGGAAGTTCCAATTAAGAAACAATATTTTTGGGAGAGAGGTACACGGATTTCATCTCTTCCTAAGCGTCAACCACATTACGTTTCAACTCGAGCACCGGAGCATTGGCAAAGAAGCTAAGTTCGTGTTGAGGATGTGTTAAGTCATTGTCCTTTCTTCTTCGTTTGTGGGCCAAAGTCTTATGGTGAGCTCATAAATCAAATTCGTTATCACCAGTGGAAGACGCTTTAATCCCACTCCCAATGCTGTCGTCTGCATGTACAATTTCAGCCATTTCGCTTCTTGTGTGTCTCATAATTGTGGATAAAGCTATGGGATCCTGAAAATGGATTTTCTTGAATCATGGGTCTAGTAAAGTTGATGCTACCAGTAGAAATGAATGTTCCATTTCTCCAAAGCGACGGTCAAACTGGGTTAAATTTTTTTTAAATTTCTTTCCTACCAGAGATGTACAACAAATTTTTGTTATTTGTTGGCTTATATTTACGTATTCTTTTCCACTTATTTGAGTAATCATGGCTTCCATAGTCTCAACAAAGTAATTATTTTCAAATTTCCTCTCTATTACTTTCTTTTACTAGTAGTAAAAGTAAATATAGTAATCATGAAAATTTTCGAACTCGGGATTTTTGCAGATTTACCCATTACCGTATCTCCTGAGACGGCTGAATTGATTGAGACGAAAATTCATATTTAAGCTTTTTACATAAATTGGGAGGGCCCAGTTGATTTTGGCGGAAATCGGCCAAAGGGAAGTGGTAGTCGTAGTAGTAAACTACTATGAGAAAATGCAAAAAAATCATTTTTTTTTTGTTATCATTGTTGGTTCATCGGAATAGTTTATAAAAATTTGGCTGATGATATTAATTTTATGAAACGTTCAAGCATATAAAATGTGGAATTTCGTCTAAAATAAGTTTTATCATGTTGCCTTCAGATATACCATTAAAAGATTGTAAGTGATGCAAATAATCATTTGCTTTAACATGCCGCTTAAACCATGTAACTGTTTCTCTGCATTTTGTAGTATCGTCGCTAACATCAGGCGTATTTAACGAGTTGTCATAAACTAAGTTCAGTGTGTGCGCAAAGCATGGAATATGAATATATGGAATATGGAATATATTCCATAAGTATATATATAGTATATATCGACACTTCAGTAAACGAACGCGAATTGGGAAAAAGCGAACTGAACATTTTGTATTGCTATCATATAAAGCGACACCTCATCATTTTACACAATTTTCTTTCGATTGTTTTAGAGTCAGTTGGGAGTAATGCAAATACTGTTCTTAATTCGACGTACAGCAACGGAAAAGAGAACACTTGGTTGTTTGGTAAAAAGTATTAAAATTTCAATGTATTGCTTAATACAATAATATTTTCGAATTTTAGGCGACTCTGAATACCTTTTGTTGCCCTATCTGTGTGTCTTTTTTTTTTTTTTGAAAACCATCAAATGGAAGTATTTTGAGAAAGCCTTTAACTATCGGCATACAAAGGCTAGGAATATTGTCGAAAGTATAACCGGACTTTTGAAAAACAGATTTCGATGCATTCTTGGGGAAAGAGGATTGCATTACCACCCGTCTAGAGTAACCCAAATAGTCAACGTTTTCTGCACATTGCATAACATATAGAGACGATATAAAATTTATGAAGATGCTGTTACGTTGTCATATCTCACACCGCAGAGGGCAGTGTAAGCGTCGCAATTCGATAACCCTTTTTGTTCTATGGCATGATGAGACGGTGACAAATATTTCTTCGGATATGGGACGTGGCTGTACCATGACTCGTACACCAACAGCTCTAACTTCACTCGGATCTTTTACTATGAGCCTTCTGTTTCGTTCGCGCGGCGACACTGTTACCTCCTCTTATGCCTTAGCAGCACTCTTTAACTTGTTCGAACATGGTTATTACTTAAACAATTAGGTCTAAACATACGTTCGCACCTGTATAAAATCTTGGACGAATGGGCTACCCCTGACGAAAAGTGAAGTAACGAGAATAGTGAATTTTACTCCCAAAAAAATTATTCATATTGTTTAGTGACTCATGAAATATGTGGATTGCATTACCACCCGTCTAGAGTAACCCAAATAGTCAACGTTTGCTGCACATTGCATAACATATAGAGACGATATAAAATTTATGAAGATGCTGTTACGTTGTCATATCTCACACCGCAGAGGGCAGTGTAAGCGTCGCAATTCGATAACCCTTTTTGTTCTATGGCATGATGAGACGGTGACAAATATTTCTTCGGATATGGGACGTGGCTGTACCATGACTCGTACACCAACAGCTCTAACTTCACTCGGATCTTTTACTATGAGCCTTCTGTTTCGTTCGCGCGGCGACACTGTTACCTCCTCTTATGCCTTAGCAGCACTCTTTAACTTGTTCGAACATGGTTATTACTTAAACAATTAGGTCTGAACATACGTTCGCACCTGTATAAAATCTTGGACGAATGGGCTACCCCTGACGAAAAGTGAAGTAACGAGAATAGTGAATTTTACTCCCAAAAAAAATTATTCATATTGTTTAGTGACTCATGAAATATGCAAGTATGCTGACACACAGCGGTTCGTTCATTCAAGCCAACGAACTTGTTGCTGATCTAGCAGTTGACCTGGAATCAGTTCGTTGGCTTGGGGTAACGAACTGTATTGACGATTCAGCATATTCGCACATTTTTATTTCTATTTGGGGTAATGAACTATATTGAAGATTCAGCACTTTTGCACATTTTAATTTCTACTTAGGGCAACGCACTACATTCACGACGCAGCACATTTATTATTATATTGTTACATAATTCAGGCTTTCGAGTTCGTAAAGGATTTCGCAATTAAAACACAACACAAGTTTAATAATTTACAAATAATAACTTTAATGAACAACAATGAAATTAACACAAGTTCACAATTTATATTGGTGATTACTTTGCACAGTATACAAAAACACTTATGATACTAGTACTAAACAATAATTCTCTTAGGTTATAGCTTTATCACTTTACAAGAACATTTACAACTTGACTGGTTAAATTCCAAACAACTAATAATCTTACTTTGGCTTAACGCCTCTATTTATACTCAATCATAAGCTTCCGGAAACTTCTAATATTGTAGACAGAAATATCCAGAAAATTGTACCCTTATTCACTTATTTACAACTAACGATACTTATATGTAATGAGTCATCTTCTAAAAATAGATTTCATGTTCAATCATGTTCTTTACTAAAACCGGGCAAACCGCAAAAACCGGTTTGACTACTTGTTTGACCAGTACATAATGATTCAAACTTGCAGGCGGTTACATTTCAAATTTCAAATAATCTAATAGTGCCTAAAAGTATGCTTCATATTTTTAGTGTGCAGTATTTTCTTAATTCTAATTTTAATGCTTATTCTTGGTACATTACGATTTATATAATTCTATTATATGCGCTACTAACTACTTTTCGTAACAAGTTTCTTTATTATTGTTTACGTTTAGTTTATTATTCATTAATTGTAAGTTGTCTACGTTATGTATTTTTTGTATTGTATATAATAAGCTACCAATTCAATAAAATTGTGATTGCTAATTACACCGTGGAAGAAGACATTTCTTTTCATTTAAAGAATTATTCACTTCGAGTGTAACAAGTGTAACAAGTTCTTTATCAAGTTTATGTGCTTGATAATAACTTTTCACACGCCCATAGACGAAAGTGACTGTTTCGTACGCTATAAACTAGCCTCGAAAGTAGCCCATAACAACAGTAGTTATGTTATGATATAAACGTCTTTTGTTATTTACTACAATCTCAGCGAACACATTGCGCATGAACAAGAATTCTCTTTTGTTTGTCCTTTGTGATTTCTGCTTCTCTCTCGATTTAGCAGAAAAACCGGTTTGGACGCGTGAAAAATTCATTTCTTTGTTATTTACTGCAGTCACAGCGAACACACATTCTTACATTTCTGCTTCTCTCTCTCGATTTAGCAGAAAAACCGGTTTGGACGCGTGAAAAATAGCGTACATGACTTGCAGAAAAGTGCTCATCGTGCTCGTAAGATTGCCGATTGTCAAGCTTCGACCTCGCACCATAAACTCCACTTTCCTTGCTCGTTCTGTAATATACTATAACATCTTCGTAGAACAATTGCAGGCAAACGAGTCTGTAACATTTTGGTGACTCCGACGTGATCGTCACATTCAGTCACATTTCGGTGACTTATATTTTCTTAAAGCGTGGACCAGGGCTATACACTGGTGCCAATTTTAAATTCGTAATATTTGAAAATACTTTGGCGTGTACCGGAGCCATATACTGGTACCATCATAATTACGCGAAAATTTTGATCCCGACAACGGCAAAATTTTTACAATCTATCATCTGTAAATCTTCACTATCGGAAGATTAAACGCAATTCATCATGGCTACATTTGAAGAACTCGTCGTGGAACAATTGGCAATTGGCCAAGAAATCCAGAGAGTTATAACCAATTTTAAAAAGGACTCCCCAGATAGAAAAACAAAAAGGTTTAAAGGCGCAACCAGCGCTATCACAAATAGATCCAATAATGACATCGGCGGAGGATCCATCAAGAATTATTAATACGATCAGAAGACAAAGGGCGTTATTAGAATCCTTGCGGAGAATGATCCAGGGATTATCTCTGAGCGAAGATCAACCCCCACAGTATCATGAGATAAAATTTAAAACGATTGATCAACTGTGGCAGCATGGTTGAGTCCCTTAACTATTCCATTTATAAATTAGAGGAAGAACCAATGAAGTTCGGCTACAACTACACAGAATATTTCGAAATGGAAAATTTGGTTCAAGAGAAGTTGGTGACAACCAAGATGCAATCACATGCTAGAGGAGGAGTTTCGGAAGAGAATAGTACAGCTAACTCACTGAACCTACCAAAGGTCATCATTCCGAAGTTCGATGGTGACTACCTAAAGTGGAGACAATTTTTCGATCTATTCTCTCAAATGATCGACAAGCAACAGATACCCAAGGTTCAAAAAATGTGGTATCTAAAAACACATCTCAGCGGAGAAGCAGAAAATTTGATCCGGCACCTATCGTTATAAGAAGAGAACTACACAACCGCTTGGTTCCCCTACAGGATCGATATAACAACGTTCGAATTCTGACATCAACACTAATACAAAGAATACTTGGGCAACCCAACCAAACATAAGCTCAACCATCAGCGGCTGCTATCAAGGATCTACACGATACCACTCATGAGTGCCTGCTAGCATTAGGTAATCTCAACCTCAACGTGGGAGTTCCAGAGGCCTCTATGAACAATCGCTTAAAAGACCTAAAGAACTCAAGACAGTGAAGGAATTTTTGACTTTTCTGGAAAACCAATTTCAATCGCTAGAGGCTATCGGACACAAGAAAAAAGAAGGATATCCACGAACTTGTGCAACAGGAGCATTGGAGCAACGGCTCAAAAATATCTGTAAATCTTGTGGAAAAGGAACTCATCCCTTGTATGCCTGCAATTTAAACCTGCTGCTCGGATACAATTGGTACAAAAGGGCAAGTTATGTCTGAATTGCTTAAGAGCTGGTCATGTTGCTAAGAACTGCGTCTCGCGGAGCTGTATGAAGTGCGACAAAAAACACAACACACTACTTCATCTCGAAAGCAATAAAGATTCATGTACCGATAGCAATCTCATGAACAAAGAGCCGAAGACAAATTCATCGGTACCGTTAGCAGCATCCAAGGAGCGAGAAAGACAACAATACGTACTGCTCAGTACAGCCATGATACGCATAGTGGCTAACAATGGACAGGTGATGGAATGTAGAGGTATATTGGATTCTGGCTCTCAGGTAAATTTGAGTACCGAACGATTGGTGAAGAGGTTATGACTTCGCGCAAGGACAGCATCAATCAGTATTCAAGGCATTGGCAACAAAAAAAAGAGAATCCCATCACCGCATTAATGCTAGCATTCAGTCAAGAATTAATGGCTTTAGTGCTCGATTGGAAGCATTTGTTTTTCCGCACATCATTACACCACTGCCTTTTCAATTTTTAAACGAGGATTACAACAAGCAAAATTACGACCATACACGCTGTGGTTTTACGGACCCATGTTTCTACATGGAAAGGAGGACTTATGGCCAGGAAAATACGTTAAGGGGCTGCCCATCCTTGAAGACACAGAGAGAAAACGAAATTTACCAATTGTAGCAACAGCAACCCATGCTGAGGATCAAGAATTAATACACAAAATCAACCACCGGAATTCATTTACAGTACTTCAGAGATTTGTGGGATATATACTACGCTTCATCAAACACGTGAATTCTCCGAAACTTTAACGACAAGAAGAGATTACCTTGACTCCACAGGAACTAAATGATTCATTAGTTGTCATAACCCGAGCAATACAAGCATGCGACTTTAAGCAAGATATTCATGATCTAAAAACTTATAAAGAACTAAAAGGAACAAGTCACCTTTCAAGTCTTGCACCATTTTTAGACGATAAGGGAGTTATCAGAGTATGAGGACTATTGGAGTCATCAGCACTATCATATGACGCAAAATATCCAATGCTTCTCCCATAAAACGATCCATTGGCAACACTTTTATTGAAGGAGATTCATGAAAGGAAAATGCACTGCGGATCTCAGACACTTTTGGCTCATGCTAGGCAACGATGGTGGCCTATCAAGGGACAATTAATGGCCCGCTCAATAGTACAACATTGCATAAGGTGCAGTAGAGCAAAACCCCAGGTGCTCAAACAAGTAATGGGCAATCTTCCTTCGCCTAGAATTACACCAGCAAGACCTTTCATCAAGTCAGGAGTCGATTATTGTGGTCCATTTTGGATCCATTGTAAAATTCGCGGGAGAAGGCCTCATAAGGCATACGTAGCACTATTCTGCTGTTTCACCACAAAGGCTGTACACTTGGAACTTGTCAGCGACCTAACCACTGAAGCGTTTCTTGGAGCATTGAGGAGATTAATTGGCTGCTGGGGACACTGTCAAACCCTATACTGCGACAACGCAACAAACTTCGTGGGAGAAAACCATCAGCTGGCAGATTTAAAAACAAAACTTTATTCGGAAACCGCACGGAAAACAATCATCAAGGAATGCAGTGACAGGGCGATTCAATTCAGCTTTATTCCACCGAGGGCACCCCATTTTGGTTGTCTTTGGAAGGCAGCCGTAAAATCCGCAAAACACCTGCTCATAAGAAGCGTATCGACAGCATCGCTGACTTACGACGAACTTGAGACATTGCTAGTTGGAATAGAGGCCATCTTAAATTCAAGACCTCTCACACCGATGTCCAGTGACCCGAACGACATCACCGCTCTAACTCCGGGACACTTTCTGATTAGAGAGTCACTTACGGCTCAAATTGATCCCAACGAAGCATCCACAAAACAAACTCTATTGACAAGATGGAACCTAGTCTCTCATCTCAAATATGAGTTCTGGTAGCGATGGTCACAGGAATATCTGAGTGAACTGCAATATCGTCATAAGTGGAAGGAGTGTTCCAAGAACATCAAAGTGGAAGAAATGGTCATCATTAAAGAAGACAATGTTCCACCCTTGCAATGGCCACTTGGACGAATTGTCAACACTTATTACTTATTACGAAATTCAATTCAAGCCTTGGAACTCACTTCGAAGGAGTTGGGTAAGTAAATAGAGCAACAAGTGAATGGGACTTTATTATCTATTACCAACTGGACCCAATAAGATCAGAATTTAGTGCCCTCTCGAATGGAACAAAGCGATTGGAGCAGTTAGGTCAAAAATTGCGGGAACAAGAACTATGCCACGATACACTCCACCAGTTTCACCACATCATAGACAAACTACAATCCGAAGAAATCTTGCTATCAGCCAGACGAACCAAGAGGGGGGCGGTGAATCTGATAGGAAACATTGCCAATTCGCTGTTTGGAGTTTTGGATTCAGAGTATGCAGAACAGATGTCGACCACGATAGACCAAGTAAAGGATAACGAAAATCATTTGCTTGGCCTACTGCGCAACCAAACATCCATAATTGACTCAACCATAAATTTACTAAAGAAAGGCGAGACAGCAACAAGTAAAAAATCGAGGCAATTGATAATGAAATTGAAATTGAATTTAGAAATTCCTACTGATGAAGATAATTTGCTGCAGTTGTACAAACTAACGACGGTTAAGGGTGGAATCGCCAAAAATCAGGAGCAGTACGATCTATTCCGAATGATAGCCATTCCAAGTCTCATCAACAACACCATGATTACTATTCGAACTTGCGCACCAGTATTGACCATAAGTTCCCATCGCGACGAATACTTTTTAATAGATTCAACAACTCTAAGATCCTGCGTTAGCCTGAAGGACGAGCAATATCTGTTTTTTAATATTCAATCAAAATACAGGAAGGGCGCAGAAGCCTGCTCAAGTAAGCTAGGACTTTTCAACAACGAAACTCAATCAACCTGTAAGTTCGAACGGACTGAGAGTAAGTCGACGTGGATTCAAATGGATCACAAAAACCAATGGATATACGCCACGATGGCTCCAACTCGGCTGTCAGCAGTTTGCGATAGAGATCTTCACAGTTTGTATTAGAGGGTTCGGGAATGTTAACACTTCAACCCGAATGTATTCTAAGACACAATTTCATCACCAATCATGGGCATCAAACGTTCTACAGCACCATAAGAACAGCACACACAAGTTTTACAACGCTGTCAGAAGTCGCAGTAATTACGCAACTCAAGCCACTACTCAAGGATTTCAACGCCAGAAGCTACGAAAATCAACTCAAAAAACTTACGGACCTTCATGATATGATTGCACAGCAGAAGGTGTTTGAGCTGCCTCATAAGCTTCAAGCACACACTTATCACCATCTGACCATTGGATACCTGGCGCTAACATTTTCCATCTCACTAATCATATACGTCACCTGAAAACACCTAGCACTCAAACCTACACCGAAACCTCAGCCGAAGCCTCGACACCAGGTGGAAGAATCAGACTTCACGATTACGATTATTAAATAGTTAAAATATTATTTAACGGGGGGAGAATGTTTAGTGACGTCAAGAAATATGCAAGTATGCTGACACATAGCGGTTCGTTCATTCAAGCCAACGAACTTGATCTAGCAGTTGACCTGGAATCAGTTCGTTGGTTTGAGGTAACGAACTGCATTGACGGTTCAGCATATTCGCACAATTTTTATTTATATTTGGGGTAATGAACTATATTGAAGATTCAGCACTTTTGTACATTTTAATTTCTACTTAGGGCAACGCACTACATTCACGACGCAGCATATTTATTATTATATTCTTTATTATTGTTTACGTTTAGTTTATTATTCATTAATTGTAAGTTGCCTACGTTATGTATTTTTTGTATTGTATATAACAAGCTACCAATTCAATAAAATTGTGATTGTTAATTACACCGTGGAAGAAGACATTTCTTTCCATTTTAAGAATTATTCACTTCGAGTGTAGCAAGTTCAAGTGCTTGCTTATACAACTAATCTTTATCAAGTTTATGTGCTTGATAATAACTTAACATCTTCGTAGAACAATGGCAGGCAAACGAGTTTAAGAAAATTTAGGTCAGGGAAGTGGGAACACTTAGGTTTGCATAATATTACAAAAATTATTTTTAATCATCGCTTTATGATACTAACTCTGAGTCAACAGCTATATTACTAAATTAGCAAACAAGAACTGCTACAAAACATTATTGAAAGGGAAATCTAAAAGCCGTATTTTCAATAGTATAAATTGTGATATCGTCTGTATGTGCTTAGGACGTTACAAGATAGTAACCCTGATATTTGGCATCTTAGTTGATCCTCTTGTACTTTACCGTGCACTCTCTTGATCTTCGATGTCTTCTTTGTTTATCTTTTGTTTGTAGTTTTTCTGCATCGTTTGTAAATAGCAAGTGGTTGAAAGCATCATGAATTCAAAAGCGGCAACAACAAGAATGCATGGGGTGAAATCCTTTGACAGTGACGTTTCGCTATGGACGAGATCGAGTGCATGTTTTGTGACTATTCTATGCCAACCGGTACGACGACAACGCACGTTCGATTTCTTTAACCACTGAACCTCACTAACTTTGACCATAAGATAAATTTCCAATATCATTTTTAGCGAGAGGGGTCAACAAAGCAACGAGGGCAGCTGTAACTAGTTTATTTTACATTAATTATATTCTTAAACGTTTATGCAAATGTAAGAGATTCTATTTTAGGGACAACTAAGTGTATAAATTGTGGTTTCAGCTTTTGCGGCACAGATACCAAAGTGGACACATTTTTTTTACTTCGCGGTACGCGAGTAGTGCAAACACTGGTCTGGACGATACGAGGTTATGTCACGCTTACTACTGCGTAATCGTAAAATTCATCGCGCATCCGCGTGGGACCGAGTTTCTAATTTATTGAACACTGTTGATGCCTTTAATTATCATTTATTGCACCCGTATTTGGACTAATGCCCAAAAAGGGGCACATCACCGCTAGACCGCGTGTCGTCACACCGATGTATATTTATAAAACGGAATAGCGAATTTCCCTTTTTTTCAAGATATCACGATTTCCTTTTTCCTGACAAAATATCGACTCACGTTTTTTTTCTTTATTGACGTTTCAAATATTTCTAATTCGAGTTTTCCGACACGGCTTGCCATAAGCATCTCTTCCTCGTGAAAGGAAAAACCAGAAGAAACTTTTTGTAAAACCGGAACTCGTCCTCGCAACCAAAAAATGTCGACAATTCATCCATTTTAGAGCTTAAGCTTTCTTACGGACAGGAATAAAGCCGTCACAGCGCTTATAGTGGCTGAGGTTAGACGATTTCCTGCTAAGCCACCTTAAAGGTTTCTTAGAACTTTTTCTACTACTAGATTCCCCGCTAGGCCGATGTCACAAATTGATTAATCTTGCACTCGTTCTTAGCATAGATGACTCATAAAACGGAGTGCCTATTAAAACGTGGGGCTCAGCCACGACCCTCAGATTAAGAATCCCATGGTCTATCGACTGAGCTAGCCGGGCGACAGACGCTATCAATCTACTTGCTCTAACCCCATATTCCGCCTGGTCATTGTTTTAGGTCCTTAGTGTGAAAGACACCGATGATTTTAACATCTTGATTTTCAATCTCGTACAGGGAATTACCTACCCTTTTAGAGATCCTACACCTTATATATTTCGGGGCTAACTTCGCATTTCTTTGATCTTTGAAGGAACTTGACTCTTGACCTGTCGAGTAGTTAACATTTGCAAACCTAGTATTATATGCCGTTCTAGACTTCCTATTAGCGATACCTAGGTTCCTTTTAATTTCTAGTCGCAACCTTTGTAGTTTTAAGTTTGGTGGAAACACTTCGGATTTCACCACAATGCAAATTCTGTAGTTTCCAAAACACTTCATACGTCGAGGCGTGGACCACCATGTGTGACCCAAACATAGCAAAATAAGGGTTCACCTTCGTTGACTCATGGCGTTCACTTCTTCACTTCACTAATTGAAATTGTCATCCTTAATGTATACTCTGACCTTATTAAGATAGGCAAGTGTCCCAATTGAAATGGTCATCCTTAATGTATACTCTGACCTTATTAAGGATGTTTCGATTTGGACGTTCCGAAGCGTTACTCTGAGATGAATGAAATGCGGTCTTCACATTAGTAATGCGCCTAGACAAATGTATTTCGTAAAGTGATCTAAGATAATGCAGATACACGTGTGTCTATTCTTAGTACGTGGATATGGCCCAAGGAAATATATGTACAACCGTTGCATTGGTCGTTTTGTCACAACTTGGGAGGACTTTGTATTGAATTTACGGGTTTTGTCACTTTACAAATCTCGCAGTTTCTTATGAAATCTTGGACTTTGGTGTACATTCTGGGCAAATATTATTTTTGCCGAAGCTTCGATATGGTTTTGGCTAAGCCAGGGTGTGCCGCCCGTGAGTGAGTTCACTCGGGACCCACAATTTCCAGACGTTAGCCGACTATATACCCTAAGTACTTGATTTCGCGTTGGCAAAACTTGCTTTTCTCTATGTTTATCGTTAAACCAGCTTCAAGCAGGCATAGCGCGACCTTAGAAAGTATCTCCAAGTGAGTCTGTAAGTCAGAATAAACTTTTAGAAGGTCATCCAAGTAAATGAATACTTGGTCTCGCAAACAGGATGGAATGACCTTATCCATTAGCCTGCACATCCGCAGAGCAGCATTGCTTAGCCCGAAGGGCATCACTTTAAATTGGTATAGCGGTCTACCGGGGACCGTTAAGATCGATCTAGCGGATCGGATTCCGGAGATAAATTAAGTATCTTGAAGCTTGCTAAGAAGCCCATCAATGTGTTGTTGACTATATGCATCATTTATCGTGACTTCATTGATCTTTCTACAGTCCAAACACAATCTTATTTTCCCAGGCTTCTGTACCAGTACAATTGGTGAACACCACGGAGACTTACTTTCTTCTATTATTCCTTAACGCAACATCCTATCCAATTCCTCAAATATCAGCTGCTGTTTAGCTGGCGAGACCGGGTAATGTCTTGATTTTATGGGAGTCGATTCGGAAATCTTTATCACTTGTTCTGTGATATTGGTCTTCCCCGGTCCTAACAAAGCATATGAATGAAACAGTGACTTGACGCTGTTCAAACTGCGGGTCAGTGGTTAGACTGTGAAAACTCGACTCACCCTGCAAGCTGTTTGACTCATCTAGAGAGAGCTCTGCTACTACATGTGGCGCAATGCGAAATTTCCTCCAAAAATCAATCTCTAGGTAAAGCTTTTGCTTCAATGATGGTACTAGATAAAAAGTCATGACCTGATTCTGTCCCTTGTACGAAACACATGCTACGAATATACCCGCGATTCTCTGCTTCTTCCCATTTGCTATATTGACCGATAAATCTACGCTAGTTACTGCAGCTTTATGCCTTTGTACAAATTCTTCGCCTGATTCTCCAAGGCATGTGGTCGAGGCTCCAGAATCCAAGAGTCCTAGAATATTTTAATCAAATCGTTACGCTAGCATAAGGTCTCACATCTACTTCATCTTCTTCATTCATGTTGAACTGAATCGCACTTTTTCGTATTCTATTTCACGCTCGCGCAATCCTTTTCTGTTGCCAATTGTTATTAATTCATTGTTGTCTGTCTGTGTCATGTCATGTCGATGTCGTTTTGTCTTTACTAATCTAATGCATACTGTTTGCAGTCTCTTTTGAAACTAAGGTACTCCTTGGTCCCTGGTTGTTTGGGAGAGATGAGTTGACGGCTTCGCGCCCTCGCCCCGCCATTAGTTTCTCGTGTGGCATTTTGGGCAAAGTGGAGCTATGACTCCTTTTTCGCCACAGCGGAAGCAAAGTCGATTATTTACCACAGCTCTACATTCTCTGAATCCGTGTCCCTGGGAATCGCAATTCCAGCATCCTAGGATTTTGTCGTTAATAACAGGTTTGCTCCTTAAATGCGCTAATCTACCAAATAGTGCTTCTATTTGCTGCTCGATCTCGGACACTACTATGTCGTTTCCGTTTTCTACTTCCTACTACTTCCACCTCAGATACATTTCTTTTGACTAAACTGTATGTTGTTCTGGTGTCGTTTTGTGTATTAATAAACTTTTCTGCAAGTGTGCCCGAATCACGCTGCTGATCTACTAAAGTGTATTTGACCAATCCCTGGTTTGCAATGACTTTGTATAATACCGATCAACTCTTTGATCAGCAGCGGATTCCGCATTCTACCATGTGTGCGAACCATCGTCTTAAAGTAGTCATCGAAACTCTCGCTAGGCAATTGATGCCTGGCTACTAGACTTTGGAATATTTTGTAATCATTTTCAATTCGTCCGTATTTCTACTTTAGGCATTTCGTAACAAATCGTAATTCGTATTGGGATTCCATCTAAAAAAATGCTAACACTAGTCCTTAGCTTTGTCTCGAAACAACATATAAACGTTCTAATAGAACTCTTCATCGCTATATCTATTCTGAAGCTTAAGAGTGTCTATTTGAAAGATGAAGTCTGAAACCGAAGAGGTCAACTTGTCATTTATATGCCGTCGCGATCGGACGTGCTTTATGCTGCGCTTCGGCACAAAAAAAAAAAAAAAAACAACAAACACAGTAATAAGTGTTTGATAATTCTGATGTATCGGAATTTAATCTGCCTGGGTATAGCTTGGTGCCATTATTTTTCTCTCGACGCGGACTCGCAATCTATGGCCGGAGTGATGTTGCGTTTCAGCTTTTGTCTCAATTTAGCCAAAGGTCCAAACCGGAATTCAATTTCATTTGGCTCAAAGGTAAGGTACAAGAGCGCAACATCACTACTGTTTCCTTTATAGAAGCCCCCACTTAGACAGTGTTTTAACCCAAAGTGAGTTTGATGCACTGTCTGATTCAATCTTAAGAATTGACACAAAACAGGAAATCGTTATTGCGAGCGATTTTAATGTACACAATTCTGGGTGGCTTCGCCATTCTGGCCAGACAACACTCGAAGGAAGGTGTGTTGAATTATTCGCTGAGTTTAATCACCTTACTCAGCTTGTAAATGAGCCTACACGAATACCTGACATTGCAAACCATTCCGCAAACACCCTTGACTTATTCCTTACCTCTCGTCCTGAAAATTACTCCGTCAATGTATTGTCGCCTCTAGGCTTGTCAGACAATTGTGTAGTATCAGCTAATTTCTCGTTAATAAACCACAAGGTAAGAGAAAAAACTACAAAAAAACAGTATGGCAATACGAGAAAGCCAATTGGGACGGCCTCAACAACTTCTTTGGGAGAATTTACTAGTTGCTATTGTTTCGCGATAGCAACGTGGATGCCGCTGATGATCATTCTTATTGGTATGAGAAGGTTTATCCATTTCAGAAATAAGTCTATCAAACCAAAGGAAGATGGATGGTACGACTCGAGCTGTAAAGAGGTTTCTAGGATAGGAGAGGTAAGCTTTCGGTTTTACAAAGCAAACCCCGGTGCTTAAGAGAAATAGCCAGCTGCATGCCACCTCTCCTTGAATTCAACCGCAATACTCGTGGCGCTCTAAATGCTCATCAGTTTACCCACAAGCCCATCTTCGGACGTACAGTTAAATTCAGGGATTCGTTCTTCAGCCGTATAGCACCTATGTGGAATGCTCTGCCAAGCTTTGTCTTCCCACATCGCTATGATCCACAGGCATTCAAAACACAATCTCACAGACATCTCCTCTTTTCTCCTCCTCTTCCTTAACGCTGACGCTGTGCCAAGCATATAACAGAGAATTATAAGGGTGCGAACCCTTTGAAGCGTGCGCTAATTATAAAAAAAAGGTACGGTACATACTTGATATCCCAATTTTCTATTTTGAATTGCCCGAAATAATTGAGGTTGTTAATAGTGTATGTCAAGGCATGATTACTATGTTAACCGAAGCTGTTCGAATAACTTACACCATTTTGTTGCGAAGGGATTCCGTACCGAGGTAATAATGGCGGTGGTACTGCCAAGTTTGGAATACAGATCGCATTTTCTACGCTTTCCGAAGTCATGAACTCATTTGGCAGTGCCTGCAGCCAAATTACATTGTCTGCCGTTCCAAACTGACCAAACCTATCGTCCAGGCGTTTACCGCTTTCATCTAGTATTTTGCTTGTCGCGGTTGTCATCGTTCTGTTGATATACTAGGTAGTAAATCTACGATTCTCCTGCTGACTAACCTGTATGGCTTGCGTCAGCATTTAGTCCAGCTAGGCCTGAAGTCTCGTATCCAGGTTAGGTGCCGATCTTGCTTTATCAACCATGGATAAGCCTTTGTTACTATTGAGCTCGTCACGGTCTTGGTCATCCACGGAATTCGACGCCTGAAGTCCTTGGGGAGTCTTCGAATTAGTTTTGAGTCTATTCTTATTATCTGAACCATGTTTCCTCCTAGTTCCCGTGGAACCTTTAGAGGGGGCGGTGTTTTATACATTACGATGTAATATTGTAGTTGTCGCTGCTGAATTGCGTCAGTATTATATTGGTTATTGATATTTATTAGTTAACTAGTTACCTTAATACCAGTAATAAAGTAATTTTAATAACTTTTCTCAGAATTATGTAAGTATCAATTGTAATAAGATCTGTTGTTGGGCTTGTCCAATCTAATCTATTTGTAACATTAATAGAAAGTAGATCCGATGACCATAAATCCATATAAACCACAATGAGGGAAGATTGTATATATGCACATGTCACATTATATAAATGTGTACATTTGCATATACAATTCTTAAGTACTAATCGCATCCTAATAATAATGACAATTATTAATTCATATGTTCATTACAAAATATAACTATAGCATGAAATATATTCAAGTGTAACTATAATAATAATAACTAATGGTTGTTATTAAGAGAAGAAGAAATTAAACCAAAATCAGAATCATCCTCCTAGGATCAGGCAACGAAAACGCGCAACACATAGCCTTTTTCGCTGCAAGACGGTTGAAGGGTAAAATCTACCCACTTACACGAGGTGATCCTGTCTTGCAGAATTCAACGGATCGAGAGGAGAGAACCTCGATAAAAAATCCTCTGTCCAAGATTAGACATGTGCTTTGAGGGATGAATGGCATTGAGAACTTTGGTCGCTAGCACGGAACTTCGGAAACCTGGTACCCTCCGGTTTCAAGTGACCTTACCACTGCAAGAGGCTCTGCGGTGGCGGACCTTTCCCTTCCTCAACTAACGAAATACATGGAGAGATTTGAAAATATAACCCCTGAGGGCGGTGCTCCTCTAAACGTACCAATCTCGGAAGCTGTAGTGATCGCACTACATGTCGCCTCATCAAATCAACTCAAAATCAACTCTCCTAAATACGATTCTTCTTTCCCACGGCGTCAAATGCGTCACAATACCGAAAGTGCGCCAAGCACGCTACAGCGCTTACTTTGCATGTCGAACATAAAAATTCCATGTTCATGAGCTCGTCACCCGATATCCGCTACATTCAATAGCATTCAAATGTACATTCAATAGCATTCAAATATACATTCAATAGCAATACACATAATTCATGCGATCGCTCTGCCTTCAATGCTGTGTGTATACAGCACTACAGCTATAACAAATAGCAATGCATGCAATGCATGCGATCACTTTGTTTTTAACGCTGTGTATACACAGCACTGCAGCTATATCATTCCCAATTGTTCCATACCGAATACAATGCTGTACGGCGGCGGATACACACAAAATCCAAAAGTCAAGTAAATGTATGAATTGTAGGTATAGAGAGCAAGGGTGAATGGACATCGTCAACGGCAACAGCTGGGTGTATGAACTATTTCCGGTTCAATCGTTTAGCCTAATATTATTGGGTAATAATTTAATTGCTTACTCAGTTAATAGTGCATCGCACTATATCTGGAGCATAAATTAATTGACTTATCGATATTGGGAAATATTGCTGATGAGTGCATTTCCGTGAACTGCGTTGGTTTGGGGACAAAGAACGTTTGGATTTGAGTGTATAAAAAGGGAGTGAAATCCAGTTGAAAAGGCAGAGTTAATCCGAAGATTAAGCCAGGAGGTAATTCTAGTAGAGGTCGCAGCCACGCCAAAGACAGCGGACCTCCCTAGGATTTTATAATAGAAAATACAAAATAAACTATAAACTAAAAACTATCTAGTAGAGGTCGCAGCCACGCCAAAGACAGCGGGCCTCCCCAGAAGTATATAATCAAAGAATTTGTATCTAAATAAAAACCTTATAAAATTATAAAAGAAACTGTGTTTAACTTTCCGCCCAAGTAACTCTTCCCTTAGGTATAAGGAAGCACGGTTACTTACAACGGCGTAAAACATTTGGTGGCAGCGGTGGAATCTACAAAAAGATCTCCTACCAAATAATTATAAGCCAAAACAGAAGGCCGATCTTCTGATGCTTGCTGGGGCTATACACCAGCAAAGTAAATAAAAGTAAATAAAAGTAAATAAAAGTAAATAAAAGTAAATAAAAGTAAATAAAAGTAAATAAAAGTAAATAAAAGTAAAAATAAAATTGAAAATAAAACATTTAGTGAAAAATGACTGTGAAATTTAGAAAGCCCCGAAGACAGTAAGACATTGCCAGCTTTAGAGCGTAGGCATTTGGCCAACATTCGGGCAGTGAAAGACCAGGCTGTAACTGCATCTCTAGGGCGCGAAGCCTGCCTGGCAAAATCAACAGCAGCGGCAAGCAGCAACAAGATCAACAGCAGCAGAAAACCAGCAGCAAGCAGCAACGGGAACAACAGCAGCAGAAAACCAGCAACAAGCAGCGACGACCACCACGAGAACAATAGCAGCGGAAAACCAACAGTAAGCAGAAAATCAACAGTAAGCCGCAGATCAGCAACCCCAGCAGCAAACATAACCGCAAAATCAACAGCAGCAAGTGAAGCCAACAAAATTAACAAGGTAGAACAATCCTTCTATTTTTTTCTTTCTTCTTTAAAAAAAAAAAAAATATATATATATCATATATCCTATATTAAATTTTATAGTATTAATGTGGATTGCCCTTAAAGCTATGTTGGCAGCCCTGTCAAAAGAAAAGAAGATTAAAAAAGAAGAAGTCAAGCGTCTTCAAGCGAAAAGGTCAGCAGTCGGTCAAGCGTCGTCAAGCGAGAAGAAGACAACTGAAAAAAGCGCGATAAGCAACAACCCAATTAAATTTAATAAACTTGAAACTTTGAACATTTTTTTATTTGTTAATCAAATTAACTTCACATATATATTTTACATTGTCATTTGAATTTCTATAAATATGTATTATAAATATTATTAAAATTAACTCCACATTGTGTCAGAAGTGGGATACGGCGAAAATCCTACATTTTGTATTTTGTGCCGCTCCAGCTCCATGCAGCTGCTATCGTGGAGGAAGCTACTAAAAAACATCAAGTTCGCGACCCCCAAAAAAAGGCATAAGCCTAAAGTCTTTGTAGCTTGTTCGCGAAAAAAAAATTTGTGTGGAAAGTTCGCGACAATGAGTGACTCCTAACCTAATTTTGTGTCGTTCCACGCTGGTTTAAAAGAAAAGTTCGACACTAAAAGTATTGCAGAGTTCGGTACTGCAAGACTAAAATTATTTTGAAATTTTGTGTCGTTCCACGCTGTTTTAAAAGAAAATTTCGACACTAAAAATATTACAGGGTTCGAGGCAGCAAGACAAGAATTATTTTGAGAAAACATTTCAAAAGCATTACGAGACCGCAATTAAAAGAAGTATTCAACACTAAAAGTAAAATTTCTTTGTCAAATCAATCTTTCAATCTTGGTGAGTTCGTTCCATTTTTTTGTTCAACTCCTCTATTTTGTATGGTAATCTGAACGTCTCTATTTCGTGTCAGTACAATAAATATTTAGATTTTATGAACATCGATTTAGATTCACTAAGTACTAAGACTTTACAGAGTCTTCTCAAAGATCTTGGGCTATCGTACCGATATAGATTAAAAGCCGATTTGATAGAAAGGCTTAAAGACGAGCACAAGCTTTCTGTAGAGAACGAGTGCGACGAAGGCACTCTTGACGATTTTTTTCAAGAAAATTTTCCGGAATCTGAACCCAACATGCCTGGAGAAGATAAAATAATTCAAAATAATGTCAATTTTAAAGACGTGGAAGATGCGCTGGAGAAATTCTCTGGAGAAAAGGGTAAAGACGTTAGTCTTTGGCTCCGTGAATTCGAAGAAACATCTGAGGTGTGCATGTGGAACAATGTTCAAAAATTTCTATACTGCAAGAAATTGTTGCAAGGCACAGCGAAGTTGGCCGTAGAGGCCGAATCGGGCATTTGTAGCTGGGAAAAACTTAAAGAGGTCCTGCAGGTGGAATTTGGTTCTAAAGAGGCAGAGAACGTCCATAAGGTTTTACAGAATATGAAGAAACAAAGCAATAAAACCTTGTTAGAGTACTTCTATAAAATGAAAAGGACAGCAACGAGAGGAAATGTCGAAAATAGCCACCTGGTAGGGTACATAATTGAGGGTATACCCGACGATCCAGTAAATAAAATGGCGCTCTATCAAGCCAGGTCATTGAATGATTTGAAGGACAGTCTGTCTTTGTACGAAAATATGAAGGCCGAGCAATCTAGGCAAAAGCGTGTTGTAGTAACGAGCCGAAGTGATGCGATGCAAAACAACAGAAACCTTAGGCAAAGTCGCTGCCAAAATTGCGGTGCGAACTCTTCAAGCCAATGTCCAAACCGATCAAAAGGAGCACGTTGCTTTAAGTGCGGCGAATTCGGACATATAGCCCCTAGTTGCCAGGTCGCCATTTCCGCAAGAGGGAATCTTGGTCGCGACAAGCACGTAAATCGCATAATAGCACAAGACGTGACAACCGAAGTAGTGATCCAAAACAAGGGATATACTGCACTCATCGACACGGGTAGTCATTTAACGCTCGTCAAGAAATGCGTCCAAGAAGATCTGAAAATTAACATGTCTGGCCCAGGGACGGTGACAAAGAGCTTTGGAAATAGGAAGCAGAAACACTGGGTACGATTGAAGTCACGGTGGCAGTGGATTCCAACAATTATATCGTTGTATCTCATGTTGTGCCAAACGATTGGATAACCTATAGCATACTTTTGGGTGCTGATTTTTTTAATAATGTAATGCTCATTGTTGACGAAGGAAAACCTGCTATATACAAAAAGAATGAGAACGACCCTTTTGCATCGGTCAATCTCATAGCTTGTGATCCGGTTCTTGCGAATTTGGATAATATTAAAGACTCAAATAGAAGAAATGAATTACAAACTTTATTGAAAATGTATGATCCAGTAAAACCTCGAGAGTCTTCTATTAGAATGACTATTGTTCTCGACGATGAAATCCCTGTCCATCAAAGGGCACGGCGGTTAGCGCCTGTAGAACGGGAAGCGGTAATGACGCAAATTTCCGAATGGGTAGAAGAAGGTATAGTCCAATAGAGCAACTCAAATTACGCTAGTCCCATAGTCTTAGCAAAGAAAAAAGAAGGAAGCAAGAGATTATGTGTGGATTATAGGCATCTAAATAGAAAGATAGTGCAAGATAGGTATCCGTTACCAAATATAGAGGAGATTCTTGAAAATCTATATGGAGCAAAAGTATTTACAACTTTGGACCTGAAAAATGGATTTTTTCGTGTTGACATCGAGCCGCTTAGTAGAAAATACACAGCATTTGTAACGCCGGATGGACACTATGAGTTCCTTAAAGTACCATTTGGTCTTTGTAACTCGCCCTCCGTTTTTCAAAGATACATAAACAAAATTTTCCAAAATCAGATTCGAAATAATTACATCCTTTTATATATGGATGATCTAATTATCCCAGCTTACAATGAAGAGGATAGCATCGAAAAGCTTAAAAATATTTTAAAAATATCCGAAGAAAATGGACTTATTATTAACTGGAAGAAGTCTGCGTTTTTGAAAAGATCGGTTGAGTTTCTGGGGCACGTTACCGAAGACGGGTTTATCCGCCCATCACAAAACAAGACAGTTGCTGTGAAGAACTTTCCTACCCCAAATGATGTGAAGCACGTAATGAGTTTCCTCGGATTGACTGGATTTTTCCGAAAATTCATCGCATGATATGCAATAATTGCAAAACCGCTGACAGAATTGACAAGAGCCGAAGTTCCATTCTATTGGAAAGAGGAACAGCAAGCAGCGTTTAGAGCCCTCAAGGAAGCGCTTTGTGCAGAACCTGTATTGAAATTGTTCGACCCAGCGTTAGAGATGCAACTTTGTACGGATGCCAGTAAAGTCGGATATGGAGCCGTTCTCCTTCAAAGACACGACGACCAAAAATTCCATCCGGTATTCATTCTCAGCTTTAAAACGACGGCAGCTGAGAAAAATTATTCAAGTTATGAACTAGTTATGAACTAGAAGTCCTGGCCTGGTCAAGGCCTTGAAGCGTTTAAGGATATACCTGCTTAGTTTAACCTTTGAAATCTTCACGGACTGTAAAGCATTTCAACTTACTATGACCAAAAAAGTTTTGAACAGTCGTGTAGCAAATTGGGCTTTGCAGATAGAAGAATTTGATTGTCATAAGACATCGCCCAGGAGCCACTATGAAACATGCGGACGCACTTAGTAGATATCCTGTTTTAATGGCTATTGAAGACGGACTAATGCAAATAATTATAAAATCCCAAAGAAGATGATGAGTTTTGCCGGCTAATCCAAGAGGCTGCTCAAAACGGTAAATATGAGGATTACGTTGTTCGTCACAATGTTTTGTACAAGTTTATCGATGGAAATTACCTTCTGCTCGTACCAAAATGGATACAGAGGCAAATCATAACCCACATACACGAAAAAGTATGACAAAAGTTGAGGAAATCGTTAAACAGCAATATTTTATACCAAGCTTAGCAAAAAAGGTTGAGGGTGTTTTTAACAATTGTGTCGTCTGTATTTTATCCGCAAGGAAACATGGAAAAGAAGAAGGCATGCTAAGTCCGATAGAAAAGTTTGACACTCCCCTTCATACCTATCATTTAGATCACGTGGGAACTCCCATCGACAGCGAAAAGTTATAAGCATTTGTTTGTTGTCGTAGATGCGTTTACGAAGTTCGTTTGGATATACCCTGTTAAGAACACTGCAGCGGAGGAAGTCTTGAAGAAACTAATTCTTCAGAGTCAAACGTTCGGAAATCCTCATCGAATCATCACGGAGAAAGGTGGAGCATTTCTTTCGAATGGTTTTAAAGATTCGCTCTTCACGCGATAGCCACTGGTGTTCCCAGAGGAAACAGCCAAGTAGAGCGAATAAACAAAACCATAATTGAAGTGTTGACGAAGTTATCAGTCGCTAATCCATTGAAGTGGTACCAAAATGTATCTCGAGTCCAACAGATGATAAATTCAACTGTCTGCCGCAGTACCAAAAGAACTCCGTTCGAGCTGCTGCTAGGGGTACCAATGCACCACGAGCGTGATCTGGAAATCTGCAAACTGTTAGAAGGTATCATGATGAGCTCGTTTGGAGATAGTCGCAAAGAAATGAGGGAAGTTGCAGGGCAGCAAATTAGAAAAGTCCAGAACAATAATAAAAACAATTTTGACAGAAAGCCAGCTTGGAAATATCGCCTTGGGGATTTAGTAGCTCTAAAGAGGACTCAGTTTGGTGTTGGTCTCAAGCTCCAACCAAAATTCCTAGGACCCTATAAAATAATAAAAATAAAGGAAAATGACATCGGCAGCTGCGGATATCTTAAAACCATGGAAGCAATTTGAAAATGAGGAATCCAGTGATGTTTATACGTCTGAGGCAGTCGTAATGCAGGACGGCCGTGTGGATTGCCCTTAAAGCTATGTTGGCAGCCTTGTCAAGAGAAAAGAAGATTAAAAAAGAAGAAGTCAAGCGTCGTCAAGCGAAAAGGTCAGCAGTCGGTCAAGCGTCGTCAAGCCAGAAGACAACTGAAAAAGCGCGATAAGCAACAACACAATTAAATTTAATAAACTTGAAACTTTGAAAATTTTTTTTATTTGTTAATCAAATTAACTTCACATATATATTGTCATTTGAATTTCTATAAATATGTATTATAAACGTTTTTAAAATTAACTCCACATTAATATATTTTTAAACATATATTTTATTTGTTGGACATTTTTAAAGTATTTTTGGTGAACCTTGGTTTATACCCTGTTGAACAATTTTTTTGTGAATCTTGGGTACTTTGCTGCAAACCTTTTTACCCCTCTCTCTCTCTTTACTCCGATTTTTTTTTCGCGAATTATTGTTTTATTTTGGTTGAACTCCGATATTTTTTTTCGCGAATTTTTGAAGTTTGCTCCGTGAATATTGTTTTCGTGTTTGGGCTGGTCAATTCTCAAAATAAGTGGACTAGTCACTAGGCAAATTAGTAGGCAGGCAAAAGTTATTGCTGATACTAATTTGTCTCCAACTTTAAGTTTCTCGTCGGACTTAGAGGTTATTCCTGAAGAGGAGTCGTCCGACATGGACATAAAAATTAGTATTTCCGATGTTTACAACATCATACCCCTCTTCGATGGGAAGCCGGCCGATTTGGCTAAATTCACGTCATGCGGTGATATTCTCTTCACCTCGGTAAAAGAGAGTGATGAACCCACATTCTTGGCCATTGTTAAGACAAGGCTACAGGGTCCCGCATTCGAGTTGACGCAGTTCAACTCACTTACGACTTGGGCAGCTCTCAAGGAGAAGCTCGAGTCCGAATACAAGGTGGTAAAAACGCGTTCCTCTGCGCATAACGAGCTGCTGACCACAAAACAGAGATTCAAAGAATCGGTCAAGGAGTTTGGCGAACTGGTTTGTACGGCCCTAAATAATCTTAACTCCGCCACCTTCAACACAACACGCGACGAGACGGTTCGGGAATTTCTAGTACAAGAAAACCGCCGTCTAGCGATCCAGCTGACCTAAAAAGGTTATAGCTCATGCTGAAGGACATGCTGCATGCATCGATCACGCCCCACAAAATTTTCATAATAAATTTGCTTCTCACAGAAATCCGCAAACAACTATATATTGTCAGACTTGCGGTAAGCCCGGTCACACGAGGGAAACGTGTTACCGGAATAACCAATTCCCAACTTTTCAGAGTAGGCCTCCTATTAAAAAGGAAGTGCAATTTATTACTTGCAATTACTGCAAGAGGAGGAACCACACCGAGGCAAACTGTAGGTTACGGTTATCCAACCACAGGCCTCCACAAAATCCGTTTAGGAATAGTAATCCCACTCCTGGTTTCAGTGGAAACCATAAACCTGAATACCCCTCAAAACAAAATGATAGCCGTGGTGTGAGGTATGTTCTTAAATCGGGAAACGAAGCCATTCGGGCGGAAACAATCGGCAATTCCTCTCGAATGAATGCGACAGCCGAGGTATACCATCCCAAGAACTGAATTTCAAATGTTCGTTTCGTTTTTTCCCGAGTTTAAGGAACCAACGATACGACTAAAATTCAGTCCTTCGGACAAGGAATTTTCTACGTTTTTGATAGATACGGGTGCCGACGTTAGCTTGGTAAAAGAAAATATATATAGCAAAAATATGACACATGGTGACGACCTCTACACCATTACTACCATAGCCGGGGAATCGCTAAAACCCCTTGGTTTGGTGTATGGTACCCTAGAGTTCAAGTCACCCGAACATACCCTTTTGTTAGATTACCATTTTCATATACTTGATAATCAAATTAATTTCTCCTATGATGGAATTATTGGGAATGACTTTTTATCAAAATTTAAATGCGTAGTTGATTTCAAAAACGACACACTAGAAATTCCATTCAAACGAAGCCAAAGGGAGGAAAATAAACCATTCCGTTCGGCATACGTAAAAAATTTTAAAAACTTTGAGTCGCCATGCGAACTCCGATCTACCCTGATGATTCCAACTTCAAGAACAAACAAATTAATAAAAACTTAGTAGAGCGTAAAACCAAGCAAAAAGACTTAGAGACAATAGATCCTAAGCAAAGTAAAAAAGACTTAGAGACAATAGATCCTAAGCAAAGTAAAAAAGACTTAGAGGCAATAGATCCTAAGCAAAATAAAAAAGACTTAGAGACAATAGATCCTAAGCAAAATCAAAAAGACTTAGAAAAAACAAAGCAATTTATAAAAACAACAACAAACTTGGTAGACAATAAATCTAAGAAAAATGAAAATAAAAGCCAAAAAGAGCAAATGGAATTACAGTATGAAGAAAAATTAATAAAAGGAAAGACTAAGGCAAAGAATGTTAAGGTACAGGCGCAAAAATGTTTAATCCAACAAAGTGAGGTAATTGATGTTTCTAAAGGTAAGACTTCTATATATAGCGGATCTGGAGAAGTAGCTCTTCCAAAACCAGAACGAATTTTTGATGGAGCAAAACAGAACATCATGAAAACCGAACAAAAATTTGTTGACCGGATTAATATACCTGCCCGAAGTACTCTATTTTCTAATGTCGCTTGTAATTGTGCAAATGACGTCGTCATTCGGAAGAAACAGGTTTCACCTGGGGTCTTTTTGGCCTCTTCCATCGCCCAGTCAAGTGACAATTTTGTGAAAGTTTTACTCCTAAATATTAATGAATACCCAGTGCAGCTAAATGCACACGATCTAAGTTTAGAATGGGATAACTTACACGAGTTTAATTTTCTCTCAACAGATCCGGAAAACGATCCGGAATATAAACGTTTAGAAAAACTGAAAAAGATAGTGGACATAAACCACTGTAATAAAGAAAGAAAGAAAGAAAGAAAGAAATAAAGGAAATAGGAAGAGGCTCATTCTCATAAGTTCCTAGAATAAAAACAAAACAGTTTTTTTTTCTTTCTACCTTCATGTCAGAATGGAGTCAATAGACTATCTGCCCGACTCGTACTGGGTTCTTTACAGCATAGTGTCAGACTACGAGATTCCTTTACGAAAGGGTTTCTCAAAAATCGGTAACGGCTATCCGAATATCCGTTCCCACTGAACTCGTTTCAATTATACACGCTATAATCGAAATAGATGCCTGTGAGGAAAATATTAAGGTTAAGGATTGCGAGGGCTCCAGTGGTACTTACGTCAACGGAGTGCAACTTAGGCCTGGGGAAACCGCAGCGTTGAGAACCGGGGACATTCTGAGTCTGGGGATTCAACAAGAGGACTTTAGCTTAAATTTATGCCCCGCATACGTCGTGAGACGACGACGGGCTTATTCTGGAGTAGGACTCCTACAAGGATGGTTTCGTAATCTACCGATTCATATGGTTTGACACGAGCCACAGTACAAAGTTTAGAGAAAAAAAATAATAATAATAAATATATAAATATACGTAAATGTATCTGACTAAGTTATTTGAATAAAATTTTAATCTTCAAACCACTGTTTCTTCATTTCTCTTCTGTCAAATTCCTCTTTGAAAAAACAAAAACTTTTTCTCCCCACGCAGAAAATGAAAACGTAACAATTTGGTGTTTTATGTTCACCATGGCGCTTGGACATCTCAATTTCACGCCAGTAAAACAAGGTTCTGGAATATATTTCGAGGAATTAGACAGGGTCAACTTATTTTCAAACGAATGGAAAATAAAAACGTACTATGAAGTGGTACCAAAATGTATCTCGAGTCCAACAGATGATAAATTCAACTGTCTGCCGCAGTACCACAAGAACTCCGTTCGAGCTGCTGCTAGGGGTACCAATGCACCACGAGCGTGATCTGGAAATCTGCAAACTGTTAGAAGGTATCATGATGAGCTCGTTTGGAGATAGTCGCAAAGAAATGAGGGAAGTTGCAGGGCAGCAAATTAGAAAAGTCCAGAACAATAATAAAAACAATTTTGACAGAAAGAGAAAGCCAGCTTGGAAATATCGCCTTGGGGATTTAGTAGCTCTAAAGAGGACTCAGTTTGGTGTTGGTCTCAAGCTCCAACCAAAATTCCTAGGACCCTATAAAATAATAAAAATAAAGGAAAATGATCGTTATGACTTAGAAAAGGTGGGCTGTCGTGAAGGTCCAAAAATGACATCGGCAGCTGCGGATATCTTAAAACCATGGAAGCAATTTGAAAATGAGGAATCCAGTGATGTTTATACGTCTGAGGCAGTCGTAATGCAGGACGGCCGTGTGGATTGCCCTTAAAGCTATGTTGGCAGCCTTGTCAAGAGAAAAGAAGATTAAAAAAGAAGAAGTCAAGCGTCGTCAAGCGAAAAGGTCAGCAGTCGGTCAAGCGTCGTCAAGCCAGAAGACAACTGAAAAAGCGCGATAAGCAACAACACAATTAAATTTAATAAACTTGAAACTTTGAAAAATTTTTTTATTTGTTAATCAAATTAACTTCACATATATATTGTCATTTGAATTTCTATAAATATGTATTATAAACGTTTTTAAAATTAACTCCACATTAATATATTTTTAAACATATATTTTATTTGTTGGACATTTTTAAAGTATTTTTGGTGAACCTTGGTTTATACCCTGTTGAACAATTTTTTTGTGAATCTTGGGTACTTTGCTGCAAACCTTTTTACCCCTCTCTCTCTCTTTACTCCGATTTTTTTTTCGCGAATTATTGTTTTATTTTGGTTGAACTCCGATATTTTTTTTCGCGAATTTTTGAAGTTTGTTCCGTGAATATTGTTTTCGTGTTTGGGCTGGTCAATTCTCAAAATAAGTGGACTAGTCACTAGGCAAATTAGTAGGCAGGCAAAAGTTATTGCTGATACTAATTTGTCTCCAACTTTAAGTTTCTCGTCGGACTTAGAGGTTATTCCTGAAGAGGAGTCGTCCGACATGGACATAAAAATTAGTATTTCCGATGTTTACAACATCATACCCCTCTTCGATGGGAAGCCGGCCGATTTGGCTAAATTCACGACATGCGGTGATATTCTCTTCACCTCGGTAAAAGAGAGTGATGAACCCACATTCTTGGCCATTGTTAAGACAAGGCTACAGGGTCCCGCATTCGAGTTGACGCAGTTCAACTCACTTACGACTTGGGCAGCTCTCAAGGAGAAGCTCGAGTCCGAATACAAGGTGGTAAAAACGCGTTCCTCTGCGCATAACGAGCTGCTGACCACAAAACAGAGATTCAAAGAATCGGTCAAGGAGTTTGGCGAACTGGTTTGTACGGCCCTAAATAATCTTAACTCCGCCACCTTCAACACAACACGCGACGAGACGGTTCGGGAATTTCTAGTACAAGAAAACCGCCGTCTAGCGATCCAGCTGACCTAAAAAGTTATAGCTCATGCTGAAGGACATGCTGCATGCATCGATCACGCCCCACAAAATTTTCATAATAAATTTGCTTCTCACAGAAATCCGCAAACAACTATATATTGTCAGACTTGCGGTAAGCCCGGTCACACGAGGGAAACGTGTTACCGGAATAACCAATTCCCAACTTTTCAGAGTAGGCCTCCTATTAAAAAGGAAGTGCAATTTATTACTTGCAATTACTGCAAGAGGAGGAACCACACCGAGGCAAACTGTAGGTTACGGTTATCCAACCACAGGCCTCCACAAAATCCGTTTAGGAATAGTAATCCCACTCCTGGTTTCAGTGGAAACCATAAACCTGAATACCCCTCAAAACAAAATGATAGCCGTGGTGTGAGGTATGTTCTTAAATCGGGAAACGAAGCCATTCGGGCGGAAACAATCGGCAATTCCTCTCGAATGAATGCGACAGCCGAGGTATACCATCCCAAGAACTGAATTTCAAATGTTCGTTTCGTTTTTTCCCGAGTTTAAGGAACCAACGATACGACTAAAATTCAGTCCTTCGGACAAGGAATTTTCTACGTTTTTGATAGATACGGGTGCCGACGTTAGCTTGGTAAAAGAAAATATATATAGCAAAAATATGACACATGGTGACGACCTCTACACCATTACTACCATAGCCGGGGAATCGCTAAAACCCCTTGGTTTGGTGTATGGTACCCTAGAGTTCAAGTCACCCGAACATACCCTTTTGTTAGATTACCATTTTCATATACTTGATAATCAAATTAATTTCTCCTATGATGGAATTATTGGGAATGACTTTTTATCAAAATTTAAATGCGTAGTTGATTTCAAAAACGACACACTAGAAATTCCATTCAAACGAAGCCAAAGGGAGGAAAATAAACCATTCCGTTCGGCATACGTAAAAAATTTTAAAAACTTTGAGTCGCCATGCGAACTCCGATCTACCCTGATGATTCCAACTTCAAGAACAAACAAATTAATAAAAACTTAGTAGAGCGTAAAACCAAGCAAAAAGACTTAGAGACAATAGATCCTAAGCAAAGTAAAAAAGACTTAGAGACAATAGATCCTAAGCAAAGTAAAAAAGACTTAGAGGCAATAGATCCTAAGCAAAATAAAAAAGACTTAGAGACAATAGATCCTAAGCAAAATCAAAAAGACTTAGAAAAAACAAAGCAATTTATAAAAACAACAACAAACTTGGTAGACAATAAATCTAAGAAAAATGAAAATAAAAGCCAAAAAGAGCAAATGGAATTACAGTATGAAGAAAAATTAATAAAAGGAAAGACTAAGGCAAAGAATGTTAAGGTACAGGCGCAAAAATGTTTAATCCAACAAAGTGAGGTAATTGATGTTTCTAAAGGTAAGACTTCTATATATAGCGGATCTGGAGAAGTAGCTCTTCCAAAACCAGAACGAATTTTTGATGGAGCAAAACAGAACATCATGAAAACCGAACAAAAATTTGTTGACCGGATTAATATACCTGCCCGAAGTACTCTATTTTCTAATGTCGCTTGTAATTGTGCAAATGACGTCGTCATTCGGAAGAAACAGGTTTCACCTGGGGTCTTTTTGGCCTCTTCCATCGCCCAGTCAAGTGACAATTTTGTGAAAGTTTTACTCCTAAATATTAATGAATACCCAGTGCAGCTAAATGCACACGATCTAAGTTTAGAATGGGATAACTTACACGAGTTTAATTTTCTCTCAACAGATCCGGAAAACGATCCGGAATATAAACGTTTAGAAAAACTGAAAAAGATAGTGGACATAAACCACTGTAATAAAGAAAGAAAGAAAGAAAGAAAGAAAGAAAGAAATAAAGGAAATAGGAAGAGGCTCATTCTCATTAGTTCCTAGAATAAAAACAAAACAGTTTTTTTTTCTTTCTACCTTCATGTCAGAATGGAGTCAATAGACTATCTGCCCGACTCGTACTGGGTTCTTTACAGCATAGTGTCAGACTACGAGATTCCTTTACGAAAGGGTTTCTCAAAAATCGGTAACGGCTATCCGAATATCCGTTCCCACTGAACTCGTTTCAATTATACACGCTATAATCGAAATAGATGCCTGTGAGGAAAATATTAAGGTTAAGGATTGCGAGGGCTCCAGTGGTACTTACGTCAACGGAGTGCAACTTAGGCCTGGGGAAACCGCAGCGTTGAGAACCGGGGACATTCTGAGTCTGGGGATTCAACAAGAGGACTTTAGCTTAAATTTATGCCCCGCATACGTCGTGAGACGACGACGGGCTTATTCTGGAGTAGGACTCCTACAAGGATGGTTTCGTAATCTACCGATTCATATGGTTTGACACGAGCCACAGTACAAAGTTTAGAGAAAAAAAATAATAATAATAAATATATAAATATACGTAAATGTATCTGACTAAGTTATTTGAATAAAATTTTAATCTTCAAACCACTGTTTCTTCATTTCTCTTCTGTCAAATTCCTCTTTGAAAAAACAAAAACTTTTTCTCCCCACGCAGAAAATGAAAACGTAACAATTTGGTGTTTTATGTTCACCATGGCGCTTGGACATCTCAATTTCACGCCAGTAAAACAAGGTTCTGGAATATATTTCGAGGAATTAGACAGGGTCAACTTATTTTCAAACGAATGGAAAATAAAAACGTACTATGATTTGGAAGGTCTATGAACCACAACAAAACTTATGAGCCAATACATATCCGAAATATCCAAATTGTGCAACGGACTGAATAACGACACGCAAATATCATATTTGTGCAAAGGTACGGTGGTAGAGCTTAATCATGTAATCGAGGACATTCTACAAAAATGCAGCCTCCTAGACTTGGAGGTAAACTCGAAACCAAGAGCGAAAAGATCATTATTAAATGCGGTAGGAATGATCAGCAAATCACTTTTCGGTACTTTGTCAGAAGATGATGCCAATTATTACGACAGGCACATTAATAAACTACAACACAACGAAGAGCATCTAAAGAACCTAATAAAAAATCAGACGTATATCATGGGGACAACTATCAACATCTTCAATAGAACGCAGCAAGTTAGAGACAGTCAAATTTAAACACTGAACACAAAATTCTCCTCTATACTAAAAATTCTAGACGATTGCACTAATAGTGTACAAAACGAGCCGCTAGTAAACGAACTAGAATCGTTAATATTCTATTCAACTTTAGCCATTTTGCATCACCAAAGCTTATTGAATGAAGTTATCGACTCAGTAACTGAGGTACGTCACGGTAAACCTCACCCGGCCATCATAACTCCAGAACAGTTGGAGACCGTCCTTTCAGCTATGCTTAGAGAAATACTAGCAATACCAAACTTCCAATCCTAATACGACACAAAGATATAATACCTCTTTATAAAATCCAATCTAAAAGGATAATATATGAGATTAAATTACCGATACCCTTCAAAGAAATCTACCAACTTTACAAAATTTTACCATTCCCCACTAATATTCAAAATGATTTCCTCTATATCCAACCCAAAATGAACTACGTTATAGTAGACTTTGATAAAAAGCACTTCTATGATCTTACAATTGAAGAAATAAACAAATGCACTGTACAAACCGACTCCCTGCTATGTCCGATTACTCACCCTATTTATGACTTTAATTCTAACCAGGATAATTATGAAATATTGTCCGCTAAAAGCGAGTATATTATGGACGAAATTTGTGACCAAAAATTAACAACGCATAAATTTCTGGGAACAGGAATTGTAGAATTCACAGGCAATTGCTATTTACGTAGTAAAGATCTGACGATATATGGTCAAAATTTAGGCAGCACTCTTTTAAGGAATTCTTTCATTCCGATGATAAACTTAAATCTTTTAAAATCAAAAGACAGCACAACCCCTATAAACATAACACTAATTAAACTGCTTAAATATAATGAAAACGATAATCTAGCAGAACTTTCTTACCAAGTAGATTTGTTAAAGAAAGAGGAAGGAAAAGGTTTGCAAAATTTAGATAAGCACGATGTTCATCATTATACTGTAATATATAGTTTGGCTTTAGTGACATGTATAATCCTGTTGTATATCTATAAATACCATTATAAATTGAAAGCCATTGTAACAGAAATTAGACAACAACCAACAGAGAATGAAAATAAACCAAAACCCAATGAGGAAAGTATCGATGGAGTTTCTATCGATCAATCGATTGTACTAGAACTAGATAATAACAATGCTAACCCAAACCCAAGCCCAGGATTCACATTATCATCATAAGATTCACATTAACACCATAAATGAAAATATATAATAATAATTATTAATGTTTAAAATAATTATGAAGTAGAATCGTAAAAACAATTAAAAAAAGAAAAGTTTTTATTAATGTTTAAAATATTTTTTTAGAATTATGAAATATAGAATAAGATCATTAATAACAATTAAAATAAGGAAAGTATTAGTGTCTAAAGAATCATGAAATCAAAAGAAAAATTAGACTACTTTACCTATTAAATCCATACAAAAATATTTATGTAATTTTTTGTAAATAATGTTAAATATGGCTTTTCAACAACAGTCTCGAAAATTCCAACGGTGGAATTTCCTTCTTTTAAGGGGGGTGGGATGTAGTGATCGCACTACATGTCGCCTCATCAAATCAACTCAACTCAAAATCAACTCTCCTAAATATGATTCTTCTTTCCACGGCGTCAAATGCGTCACAATACCGAAAGTGCGCCAAGCACGCTACAGCGCTTACTTTGCATGTCGAAAATAAAAATTCCATGTTCATGAGCTCGTCACCCGATATCCGCTACATTCAATAGCATTCAAATGTACATTCAATAGCATTCAAATATACATTCAATAGCAATACACATAATTCAAGCGATCGCTCTGCCTTCAATGCTGTGTGTATACAGCTATAACAAATAGCAATGCATGCAATTCATGCGATCACTTTGTGTTTAACGCTGTGTATACACAGCACTGCAGCTATATCATTCCCAATTGTTCCATACCGAATACAATGATGTACGGCGGCGGATACACACAAAATCCAAACTCAAGTACATGTATGAATTGTAGGTATAGAGAGCAAGGGTGAATGGACATCGTCAACGGCAACAGCTGGGTGTATGAACTATATCCAGAGCCATTGACGAATTTTATGCTGATGCATTTATATTGCATTTATATTTTGTAATAATTTTCCGGTTTAATCGTTTAGCCTTATATTATTGGGTAATAATTTAATTGCTTACTCAGTTAATAGTGCATCGCACTATATCTGGAGCAAAAATTAATTGATTTATCGATATTGGGAAATATCGCTGATGAGTGCATTTCCGTGAACTGCGTTGGTTTGGGGACAAAGATCGTTTGGATTTGAGTGTATAAAAACAACCCATAAAAATTAAAATTTTTCATCTAAATTCTCTAATAGCAGAAATTGATATGGGAGCCCCTCGATCCTGGGCCATTTTTTTTTATTGTAGGAGAAAATCATCGAAACAAACATTTGACATCAGATGTTAAAATTGAAAAAGCTCAGATCATTTTATTCTGAGCACTTAGAGCACGCTCATACTCTGAGCAAATAAGAAACACGAACATTTATCTTGAGAACTCTTTGACTGCTCTGAACTAATTTATGAAAACGCCAAATGACAGAATATTGTGAAAACTTGTTGTTCTATCTGTAAGTTAATATCGACAACAAAAAAAACGACATCAATAAAAATACAATTCAGTAAATAAAAATGTAAGTTGAAGTAAGCATAAAACATGTATGTCTTGTTTCATTTGCTGGGTTCATTTGTGCGTGCGCTAAGATTTCTCTCTCTCTCCACCACCACCAAAACCATGCAGCGCAGCCGACTGCGCAGCACACACCGCACACAGTCCATAAAGGGCGACGAATATCTGATGCCAGTATAGATATTTAAAAAATGTATAAGGGCCTTGCGGCCGAACCCGGGACCCGATCACTACCAAATTTTCGAAAAATTATTGTTTATTGGGTATACACATGTGTTTAAAATTTGAAGAAAATCGGGTAAATTTTTTAAAATTTTTGTTTGGGAGCCCCCCGACCCCGCAGCCCGAGGGGCTTCAAAATTTAATAGAAAGTGTTGTCTCCGGAAATACACATGTGTATTTCAATAAAATCGGGCCATGGGAAGTGGGTTAAAAATTGATCGCAAGAATCCACGACAGACGACCGACGACCGACGACCCACGGGCAAGTGAAGTTAATATAGAGAATTTAAAAAAGGGAGTGAAATCCAGTTGAAAAGGCAGAGTTAATCCGAATATTAAGCCAGGAAGTAATTCTAGTAGAGGTCGCAGCCACGCCAAAGGTCCTACTTCCGAGATTGATTGAACGAATTCCCTTAAATACCAGTCAACACGCATACCAGACTGACAAATCAACGGAAACAGCACTACATGAGCTGACAACCAAAATCGAAGATACACTTCGAAGCAAAGAAATGTTATTATGCACCTTCATTGATATACAAGGCGTTTTTGACAACACTAGGTTCAAAGTAATTCGAACACAAGCTAGATCAAGGGGCATCGACTCCTCTACCATCTGATGGGTCATGAGCATGCTAAGAAGCAGGAAGATTCAAGCCTCACTCAGCGAGGAAAACATCACAATAGCGACAACCAGAGGCTGTCCACAGGGTGGTGTCCTATCGCCCCTTCTGTGGCTATTAGGGATGGATCAGCTGCACGCCAGGCTAGAAAACAACGGTCTTACAAACATTAGCTATGCAGATGATCTAGTCCTAGTAGTTCGTTGCAAATTCGATAGCACGATAACAGATCGTATGCAATTTGCTCTCAAACAAGTCAAAGAATGGTGCAAAGAGGTCAAGAGGCTAAGCGTCAATCCTGACAAGATAGTTTGCACCCTATTCACCAAAAGGCAAATTGTAACGCTACCAGTAATACAATTCCAAGGCAAAACCCTTCAATAAATGCCATATGCCAAATATTTAGGGGTCGCGTTTGACAAAAAACCAAAATGGACGAACGTGTGTTTAGCAAAACGTTGGGAATAAACCCGCAAATTACCCTTTGGCTATACCAAAGCATAATTAGACTCAGGATCACATACGCGGCCCTGGTTTGGTGGCCAAAAACAGAGCAATCAACGACACGCTCAAAACTGAACAAAATACACAAACTAATCTCTCATCAGTACAACGGGTAGTTTCGTTTCCGATTCTTATTTGTTAAAAGAAAAAATATTCTTTGTATTTTTAAAAGAAAACACCACAACTAAATCGAACGCAAGTTTTTCTTTTAATTTCTAAAAGAACTCTTTAAAATTTCTTAATTAAACCGAGAACTTAAAACTCTAATTTACAACGAATAATACTGATTTCTAAATTGAACTGCACTTCTTAAATCTCTGGATACAACTGAAGTCATTCGTGTGATTTGCATGCGGCTTATATACTATTTGTGTGCTGTCCAACTTCTTTGTTAGATTTTGGACTTTGATCTTGTTTTGAATTTAGGAAGACGTAAACATGTTGATCTCTTAGATCGTATTTTATGATAAGGGTTTATTCATGTTAGAACATGCATACGATTTATTATTGCACTTTGGTTGTCCTTGAATTTGGATCAAAATGGTAAACAAGATAAGAATGTGTAAACGGTAAACAAGATAAAATATGTTCATGTTAGAATATGCGCAGTTGGACATCTGGCTGACCTTGAATGATCAAGACCTAAACATGTTTACTTCTTAGATCAGAATTAAAGATAAGGATTTAAAATGCGTCACTCTTATTTTGTCCAGTAGGACTGCCATTTGTTATATGTAAGTTAAGGTATTTGAGTCGCGCAGCTCCAAAAAAAAAACAACACGTCCAGTTAGAGGTCGAATCAGAACAACCAATAATTTATTTATTGCGTATATTTATAATTTTACAAATTTGCGTTCAATAATACTTATTCTAGGAAATACAAAGTTACAAATTATGCTTATGCTATTGTTTTCGTTTTAATAATTCTTATTCTAAGAATTATTAAATCAAGAATATTACTTCTGCAAATTATGCTTACTCTACAGTCTACATAAGCTAATAACAAAACAATATTGCAACACGGGAAATTGGGTGTCTGGGCAGGTGAAATATTATGCAGTGTCATCGGTAAAAGGAATTATGTGGAAACGCAGTGTGGGATTGTGTAAAGGGCAACGACCGATATTTGTGTTAACTCCCCCCTTCTTAAGTATCAGCGTCCCGCTGATCAAAAGTTTATCTTAATGGGTTCTAGATTTGAAATTTTAAAAGTGGCATCAAGGGGTTCATTTTGTTTTTTAAATTTCAAACAAAAGATTAGAATAAGATTTAGCAATATACTAATTAATAGGATGGTTATATCTGAGCCTATTGAGAGAGCCGTATAAGATGAAAAATGGGATAATTTTTTAACGTTGTCCAAATGAAGTTTGTGAAGATATTCTTCCCGTTCCTTGTTTCACTGCAATGAGAGGGCTGTTGTACTCGTAGACGTTTAGACGTAGAGGATTAATCTGAAATGGGAGGTTTGTTTTTGAGGTGAGACTTATGTACTCGTTTTCCATTGGTTGTTGTTACTGTAACGGTGTTATCTAATCCTACAGTTTCTTTATGATATATGGGTTTTTCTTTTCCCTTTATTTGTTTATTTCTTTTATATACTGTTTCACCAGGATTGTAGTTTCTTGGTGGAGACCTTTTTTGATTGTGTCTGTTGATCTGATTCCTTTGATTACGTAAAATTTCGTATCTTAAATCAGTGTTAATTATGTTTTTAAAATCTGTTAAATTCTGATAATTTATTCTCTGACTTCTTCCAAAGAAGATATCGGCAGGTTTCTTTTTTGTTACCGAGTAGATTGTATTGTTATATCTGTCTACTGCTATATGAATTATTTCTTTTATCGAATAGTCTGGGAATTCTCTTTGAAGACATCTTTTTAATTCAATAATAGTTGAGTGTACTCTTTCCACAGCTCCATTGACCTCACTTTTTTGCGGGGGGGCTAGGTAGAGAGTTACTCCGAGACCTTCTATATAATTAAGGATGATTGGGCTTATAAAACTACTTTAATTGTCAGTTACTAGTATCTTTGGGACAGTAAAGAAATGCAATAATTTTATTATTCTGTTTCTAACGTGTAAAACTGATTTATTTTTAATGTGAAAAAATTTTGTGAATTTCGAAAATTTGTCCACACATGTTATGAATTTTTCTCTTTCAATTTCGATGATGTCCATATGTAATATCTCGGTTGGATATGATGGAATTGGAGTTGGTTGCAATTCAGGTTTTGGTGGATGTCTGTCATATTTGTTAGAACAACAAACATCACAAGAGTCGGTATATTTTTTTATTAGTTTGTTCATTTGAGGGAAATAGTATTTTTCTAAAATTTGTTCCCTGTTTTCCTTATGATTCCGGTGTGCGCGTTTGTGCTCGTCTTGAATTATTTTCAGTTTATTTTCCTCATTTGCGATATCCGTAACTACTCTTTGCGTGATTCTAATTTTGAAGTGAGAAAAAAACTCTCTATATACTTCTCCTAACAATGGAATAATGTGATCTGGTATTTTAATTCCATTCAGTATATTTGGATTTAGTTTTTCTTTTAAAATTTGAGCTAGGTTATCTTTATCGAAAGATTGTAATCTAATATAATGCCTGTGGAATTTAAGATGTGGTTGTTCATAGCAGATCATTAACTGGTTTCTAAAGACGTTAATCGGTGCCTCGCAGTGTGGTATGAGGTCAGTGCTATCTTCTTCTGCACTGTGTTGTGTTCCAGAAGAAGTTAGAACGTTTAATTCCGTTGGAAGTCTTGAGAGGGCATCCGCTACAACATTTGTTCTACCTGGTTTATATATAAGGGAATAATTAAACTCTTCAATTTTTGCCTTCCACCTTTTGAGTTTTGCATTATTATTGCGGTTACTCAAGGCAAATGTTAAAGGCTGATGATCTGTTAAGATTTTTATGCACTTGGCTCCATAAAGGTACGTCCTAAGCTTATCGAGTGACCAAACGATTGCTAGTAATTCCTTCTCGATTACTGAATAGTTTTCTTCAACTTTGGTTAGTGACCTGGATATAAATGTGATAGGTCTATCCTTGCCCATTTCTCCTTGGGATAGAACGGCTCCAATTGCAAAATTAGAGGCATCCGTTGTTAGAATTAATGGCATTTCAAAGTTTGGGAAAATTAAAATGTCTGAGGACACGAGCATTTCCTTAAGGTTTGTAAATGCTTTCAGAGCTTGATCGTCAAGGTGTACTTCCTTTTTTCTTGATTGATTTGCCTGAGTAATTATGTACCCTAAGAAATCCACTTCGGATCTCAAAAATTTAGATTTTTCTAAATTTACTCTTAAGTTGGCTTTTCCCAGAAATGAAAAAACCTCGTCAAGATTTCTATTATGCTCGTCCCGGTTCTTTCCGAAGACGATTATATCGTCTATATAGACGTAGCACATCTTCCCGATAAGTGGTTTTAACACATCATTGATCATACGCTGAAAAATTGCAGGAGCATTTTTTAAACCAAACGGGAGTCGAGTAAACTCGTATTTTCCGTTTGCCGTGGAAAATGCAGTTTTTGAAATGTCACTAGTTTTCATTTTTATTTGATGAAAACCAGAAGTTAGGTCAAGAGTTGTGAAGAATTTGCATTCTCCAAGACTTGCTAGGGTGTTCGTAATGTCCGGGATAGGGTATGCGTCTGGGATAGTAATTGCGTTAAGACGCTTAAAATCTATAACTAGCCTGTATTGTTTTTCTCCTGCTGAATTAGCCTTCTTCGGGACAATCCAGAGAGGAGAGTTGTACGGGCTTTTGGATGGTCTAATAATACCATCTGCAAGCATTTTCTCAATTTGATTTTCTACTTCTGACCTCAAATTAGCTGGATAGGGGTACGACTTTGTGTAGACCGGTTCAGACGTTGTAGTTTTTATTTCTGCACGGACACTTGTATCGATTGCTCCACAATCAGCAATGGTACCAAAATGTTTGTCATGTTTTTTCAGGATGTTCTGAATTTAATTTTCAATGTCAGTGTTTGTTTGTACGCTGTTGACTTGTTTGGAATATTTTGCCTTTAGTTTTATTTTTATGTTAGGACTTATGTGCAAGATACTGTTTTTCCTATCAATTACAGCCTCCAAATTCCTCAAAGTACCGTCTCCTATTATTCCGTCAAACGATTTTAAGCCAGGGAGAACGAAGAAATCTAGTATACTGTTATTACCTAGGCTTCTGAAAAAGGGACCACTTATTTTGTGGGTGATCTCAAGCTGTCCCGCAGCTGATTGTATTTTAAACGGTGTTTTAATAGGTTTGGAATTTGTTGCAATTCTACTTGACACAAAGTTTTTGTTAGCTCCTGTGTCGATTAGGAATTTTAACGTTTTACCATCTCTGGTAACATACTCTAGGTAGGGTACGCTAGAGAGGCTTCCGTCATAAAATTTATTTCAGGAGTTTCGTCTACGATTTCCTCGTAGTCGAACTCTTCATCTGTTTGATATGTGTTATCATCCGGATCTATCTGCTTAAGATCTGAATTTCCAACAGTGTTTGTAGCAAAAAGCCGTTGCTGCTTTCGGGGCAAGTTTGATGACTCATTACATCTTCTGGGGAGAGGGTCGTTTGCAGGTCTATTTATGTAATTTACACGATGTGTTTGAATAGACTGATCGATTTCCATAGGTTGCGGGGGTTTTTGTTGTGTTGGTCTTGGGGGTGGATTATTATATTGGTTGGGGTAGTATTCCGCATGTCGAGGTGTATTATAAATCATATTTTTTTCGATTGGAGTTATTTGTCTAGGTGGCATTCTTGGCCTATACTGTGATTTATTGGGGAACATTTGATTTATGGGTGCGGATATAGTACTGTTTATGCCTCTGTTGTAGATCGGAAGGCTTCTGAAATTAAGATTCTGAAACTCGAGGCATGAGGTGTATGCCTCTGGTAAAGTCTTGGGTTTCTGGATGACAAGCATCCTTGAAACATCACCATTTAGACCTCTGATAAATATATCTAAAGCCCTGTTCCTATAGTTTTCGGTTAGAGCACAAATAGTCTCTTGAGAGTAGTCTTCGGTTTTTAAATTTATTTATTAACAAGGAAAGTTTATGATTGACTCTTGCATAGAGCTCGTCTATACTTTGTCTTCCTTGATTCATTGAATTGAGCTCGTGTTCAAGGGTACGAACGTCACGTTTATCTGCGTAATGCAGGGATAAACATTTTTTAATTTTTGACCAATCGTCGTCAAAAATATTGTACGAAATAAGGGCAGTATCGGCTGGGCTTCCAATTTTCTGTGTTATATGTTGTATGATTACCCTGTAAATGGGCTTAAGTTTGACTATCTCGTAGTCTTTTAATATGGATTCAACGCTGTGGATCCATGAAATATAGTGAACTGGATTTCCGTCAAAAATTTGCAAGTCTCTAACGCAGTCAGGGAGTTTCCTAATATCTATAAGGTCTTGCTCACTTTTTGGAAGAGCTAGGGTTGCAGGAGGGGTTTGGGAAGTATTTTGAGGAGGGCTGACTCTGCATTCGAGTTGTTGCAAACGGGTATTAATTAGCTTGATTTGCTCCATTTGAGCATTTACAGCCCCAGTTAGCTGGGTTATTAAATCTTTCACTTGTTCCATTTTTTCAAATTAATAACTTGGTTTGTTACTTGTGTAATAACTCTAACTTTTTTCACTTTATAAAATATATTATTTTGAAATAATGATTGTATATATTTTAATATCAAGGTTTATATAACTTGGTTTGTTGCTTCTTTTATACTTGTATAATAATTCTTACTCTTTTCAATCTATATAGTATTTAGTATATATATTTGGTGTATTTAAATATCAAGGTTTATATATTTTTATTTTGAAAAAGAAGGTGAAATTTATTTTAAATTCTTGCGGCTAAACTAATAGGTAAGATTAATATATAAAATTAAAATAATCGCTTACAGCAAACATACAGCCAGCAGCATCTTGTTTAAATCCTTTTGGGCAGTCCGTTTTGTCCTTTTTAGCGTTGCTTACTTGGGAACGGGATGTGTCACGTTGGATCCGGTTATCTGGTTATCTCTGATGATCCTGTAATGGTCCTCTGATGTTTCTTCGATGGCTCTCTGATGATTTTCGGGTGGTTCTTCGATGGTTATCTGCTGGTTTTCTTTGGTTCTATGATGATTCTTTGATGAGTTGGTCTTAGGCCTCTGGACACTGATAAAAAAAATTTTTCCTGGGCTTTCCAAAAGTGTTGTAACAAGGTCACCTTTCGCCTTTAATTATACCACTTATAATATATAATAACCACTTCACTTTTTTAATAGGCAGGGTGTTTGTATTACGGGTGTTTTTACCACTTCACACTTTTTTATGATATCAATTTATCAATTTTAAAAGTAGGGAACACTTTACACGACTTTTACTTTTTAATTTTTCGGGTTTAAAAACTTTTGTTTGCTCGGGTGCCAGTTAAGGTATTTGAGTCGCGCAGCTCCAAAAAAAATAACAACACGTCCAGTTAGAGGTCGAATCAGAACAACCAATAATTTATTTATTGCGTATATTTATAATTTTACAAATTTGCGTTCAATAATACTTATTCTAGGAATTACAAAGTTACAAATTATGCTTATGCTATTGTTTTCGTTTTAATAATTCTTATTCTAAGAATATTATCAAGAATATTACTTTTGCAAATTATGCTTACTCTACAGTCTACATAAGCTAATAACAAAACAATATTGCAACACGGGAAATTGGGTGTCTGGGCAGGTGAAATATTATGCAGTGTCATCGGTAAAAGGAATTATGTGGAAACGCAGTGTGATATTGTGTAAAGGGCAACGACCGATATTTGTGTTAACTTGTATGTGCATTATGTGTGTCCATGTAAATTACGCGTCTTTCTCACCGTCGCGGTAATTTTGACATCAACAAATGAATACTACCAAATTAAATATATAATGAAAAAAAAAGCGACACTGCCAATTATGAATCAGTCAAATTTATTGCCAAAATGAAATGTAATTGTAATATAGCCAAATTAAATGTGTAATTGTAATTTTCGATTAAGAAACACAAGCAAAAATGAAAGCCAAATGGACAGGTTGAAACTCGAACGGCAACTGAACTTCATTGAGTATTTTTTGTTTCTCCTTCTTCATGTCTGGCAGATTGCAAATGTATGTATGTGTGTGTGCTCGTTCGTCTGATGGTTGAGTTGCCATTTCCGTAATATTGAACATCCTCCCCGGCTGGGCAGGTATGTTCAGAACTATTCCAGTAGTTTGCACACCTTTTGTATTGGTCGGGTGCATTCGCCAGTTTCGTGCCTGATAGTAACCACACGAACTAAGCCATCTAGTCCAGGATGTAAAGCAATTATTTTGCCAAGTCGCCAATGTGTTGCTGGAAGGTTTTCATCGCGTATGAGAACAATATCTTTGAGCTGCAAATCAGTATTGCCTCTATGCCATTTTGATCGTTGTTGGAGGGTGCTGAGATATTCATCATGCCATCTGCGCCAAAAGTGTTGTTGCATTTGCCGAAGTTGGCGCCAATATGATAACCGATTTGTTGGCAAGTCTGTTATGGGTTTATCTGGTATCGCAATGATTGGTCGGCCAATTAGAAAATCAGCAGATGTAAGTGCCAGTTGATCATCCTGAGAGTCATGTAAAGCCACAAGAGGTCGAGAATTTAGGCATGCCTCCACATGAACCAATAGAGTGTGTAGTTGATCATAATATATTGAGTTATTGCCAATGATGCGCAGTAGATGTTTCTTAGCAGACTTAACTGCCGCCTCCCATAGCCCGCCATGATGTGGAGCCCTTGGAGGTATAAAGTGCCATTGTGTATCTCTATCCGCCAGCTGCTGTTGAGAGTATTTGTTATGCCAATGTTGTAGATCTTCTGTCATTATTCGGTTAGCGCCTGTAAATACTGTAGCGATGTCACTATATAATTCATGACATGGTCCACGTCGACTGATGAAGCGTGTAAATACGTTGATGAATGCCTCTGAAGTTAAATCTTCTGCCAATTCTATATGAACTGCCTTAGTTGCCATACATATGAATATAGCCACATATGTCTTTTTCTCAGTGCGTACTCGCTTTGCGCCAATACGTATGTTGAATGGACCACAATAATCAATGCCTGCAACCGAGAATGGTGGTGTCGGTGTAACTCTTTCTCTTGGAAGTGAAGCCATACGTTGTGTTGCCATCTTGTGCTAAGGCGTGTGCAAATTGTACAGGAATGAATGCATTGTTTTACCAGAGTGCGCAAATGTGGGATCCAATATTTCCGCCTAAGAGTGTGTAACATCAGCTGTATGCCACCATGTAGGGTATCACGATGTGTCTGCCATATGATCAGTTTCGTGAATGTGCCATCTTTCGCCAAAATGATTGGGTGTTGTTGTTCCGTTCCAATGCCTGCGTTTTCCAACCGCCCTGAAACTCTGAGCAAGCCAGTTGTCGAATCTTGATGCCAAGGAAATGATTTTACTTGATGGTGAAATATTCTGACCTTTATGAAGTTGTGAGATTTCCGAATAGAAGGACTGTTGCTGTTCTACCCGTATGTGCCATTGAGTTTTTCCGACGAAATATAATTGCTGTTGTTCGAAGTAACTTGCCAAGATTGCTAAATCTCTCGACTAATGGGATTTCAATTCTCCTGCCATGCTTCCAGTAACCTGTCTGCAATGAACATGAACGTGTTGTTTGAGCCAATTTTGATGTAGTTTGTTTCATTTCAGCTTCTATCGTTTTTGCCTCCTGTGCTGTGAGAGTGTAGAGTAATGACATTGGAATAAGGTCAGGTAAGGGACCTTGCCACCAAATTGTATGATTAACCAATGCTGCTGGACTGATGCCACGACTTGCACAATCGGCTGGATTGCACTGAGTGCGGATATGATTCCAATGGTCCAAGTCTGAATGCTCTTGTATAAATGCCACCCTTGACGCAACATATTGTTTCAGCTGTGAAGGATATTTACGAATCCAATATAGAACAATTCTCGAGTCACTTCAAAGTGTATACGGAAGTGCTTCCAAATGCAAAGCCACGCGCGTATCCGTTAAAAGGTCGGTGAGTAAGTGAGCTGCACAAAGCTCAAGCCTGGTTATTGTGATGGTTTTAATTGGAACCACCTTTGTCTTTGCTGCGATGATCCGGGTTACATGGTTGCCATCTTTCTGCCTGGTGCTAAGATATATGACAGCAGCGTAGGCCTTACTGCTGGCATCACAAAAGCCATATAAACATGATGATGTTTCTGGTGAGAAGCCAAGCCAACGAGGTATCCGAATAACTTCCACTTGTTTAAGTTGTTTCCGAAAAGTGAGCCATTCGTTGAGCAATTCAAATGGTACTGGTTCATCCCATCCCAAGCCAGCCTGCCACAGTTTCTGAATAATGATCTTTGCCACGATTACGATGGGTGATAACATACCGGTTGGATCGTATAATCTTGCTGCATCACTGAGTATTTGCCTTTTGGTGTTAGATGGATGTTCATCTAAGCGCACCGTGTATCAGTTGATGAATTCCAATGCAAGCCAAGGACTGTTGTTTCCGCTAACTGTAACTCCATTTCGCCTGTGCCAGATGTATGTGAAAGATGTGCCAAAACTTTAGGGTCGTTTGTTCTCCATTTACGTAGATGAAGAGGACTGATGCCACGTCATCTTCCAATTGAATTGCCTGTTGAACTGTAGAAACGCTGGTAAGGTAGTCATCCACATAAAAGTCATTGAAGATGTTCTGACGTGCAGCCATGATTCTTCAATCCTCCATAAGTTTATGACAATGATCTATGCCACACTGCTGCATTGTCCGAATAGCCAGATACGGTCCACTTCCTGTGCCATAAGTAACAGTTGCCAGTTGATATGTACGCAATGGTTCATCAGCTGACTCTCGCCATAATATCTGTTGCCATTGTTGATGCCTTGGATCCACACGTACCTGTCTGAACATTTTCTCGACGTCAGCTGTGATTGCAATGCCAAAAAGCTTAAATCGATGATATTCACCAACAATTCGTGAATTGGTGGGCCAGCCAATTGTGTGTCGTTCAATGAGATGCCATTTGTTGTTTTCGCAGACGCGTTGAAGACCACCTTGAACTTACTGGTTACAGCGTCATGTGGAATAAAATACACTTGTGATAGACCGCCATGTTGCCTTTGAGCTAGATGCATATGGCCAAGTTGTTCATATTCTCGCATAAATGCCACGTATTTCTGTTTGAGTTTAGGATCGGAAGCCAGTTTTCGTTTCAATTGGTAGAATTGCCTGAGAGCCAGTTGATGTGATGAGCCAAGAGCTGGTGCATCCAGTCGGAATGGCACCTGCACCATATAGAAGCCATTTTTTAGCCGCCTGTGTGTTCGTACTAAGATCTGCTCGCAATGATCAGGAAAGGATGAATCGGAATCCCTCTGATGAATGTCATCTCCAGCAAAAATGGTTCGCAACAATTCGTCAAGCCGTAGATCCTCGTCGCTCATGCGCAAACTCTAGACTGAAATGCTAGTGTGCCTGCCTAAGTCGCTTCAGCTGGGCCAAAAATCACCCAACCAAGATGAGTACATTGTGCCACTGGTTCATTAGCCTCGCCTCGTATGATGCCATCCATGATTAGTTGCCCCCATATATCTGCGCCAAACAATGCGTCGATCTTGCCAGTCTTCCCAAATGTGACGTCTGCTAGAGATATGTTGCGAAGTTGCTGCCAACAATGATCTGCTACCCTTGCCAGAGGTGTTGGTGATGTGATAGATGTGATGATATGAAATTTTATCTGTAGTTGGAATGATGGTTCAACAATTGATCTCATCTGGACTTCTGCACGGCCTCGAGTGTATTCACAAATGTTATTGCCAATGCCTTCAACTTGAACTGCATATCTGTCTCGCGGTAGAGCCAACTGATTGAAGAAACGGGAAGAAATGAAACTGACTTGTGATCCTGGATCACAGAGTAGTCGACAAGATTGCCTATTGCCAAAATGATCAATGAGATCGACTTGAGGTGTCGCTCAAGTGATACGATACGATTACTAGTAGTAATCGTGAATGCCTTAAATAAGTTGCTGAGTCAATATTGATTTCGAGGAGGCTGACCACCCCCTGAAGCTGCTGAAGTTGAAGAGGTTGAATGTGCCGCTGCCTGCGATGGGCCTTGTGAAGATAAGCCAGTATTTGTTGAGCCAGTATTTGATGCCACTGCCTGAGACCCAATCTGGGAGTTATTGCGCCACGACATAGCAAAGTGTGATGCCTACCATTACAGACACGACAATTTGTTGACCAACAAGAGCTTGTTGAATGGCCTGGTTTCAAGCAATTGTAGCAAAGATTAGAGCCTTTTAATTTTGCAAACCGCTCTGCCACTGGCATCGCTAAAAGCTTGGGGCAGCGTCCTATGGGATGGATGCTGTCGTTTCAGTACGTACAGTTGCCTGGTGCTGTTGTTGCCAAATTTGTTCTCACTAGTCGAGGAATGTTGTTGCCAGAACAAAATGCGGTGTTGACCCGATTGCCAGATGTTGTGGGTATAGCCAAATGTTGACTAGGTGTAGACGTGCCCTTTGACGGCCATTGCAAAACATCAGCACTTAAACTGTGCACTCTACGCTCCACAAACGTAAGAAGCTCGTTCAAGGTGGGAATTTCCTGGGTAGTGCAACTCATACCCCATGCCTGTTGCGTTGTAGTGGGCAATTTTGATACCACGATTGGTACTGCCAAAGCGTCCCACTTATCCACTGGTAACTTCATTACCGCCAATGCGAGCAACGACTCACGCACCGTGTCAACCACGGATAGCAAGGTGCTGGTAGATTCATGCATAAGTGGCTGCAAGCCAATAAACCGTGCCACATGTATTTCGGCCAATCGCGGGCTGTCATACCTATCTTTCAATGCCTTCCAAAAATCGTCATACCCGCCAGTGTACATGCTACCCACCAATGCCACTGCATCCCCTTGCACAGCCTCACGCAGTTTCGCCAATTTGTATGCCTCTGGAGCCACCTGTGAATGTATCAAAGTCTCGAACGAATCTTTGAATGCCAGCCAGTTACGTAAAGTGCCATCAAATTTCGGCACAGAAAGCCTTTCCAGTTTGATGTCAACTGGAGCTGACCGGGGGAGTTCGTCTAGACCGCCTGCATCCTCCTCGGTTTGGGTTACCTTCGCCATTTCCCTATGTAATGCTGCCATAGCCTCCTTGAACTCGTTATCGATGACATCCCACAATTCAATATGAGCATCCATGATAAGCTCATCATGAGCTGCTGCAAATCTGTCAAAATGAGATTGCAGAGATATCTGATCCTGCTTCATCGCAAACTCATCATTATCATCGCCATAATCATCCGAATTTATTTTTTGAGCCACCCGCTTTAGTGAAGTCATAGCTGCCTTGTCCGTGAAGATTGCTCACCGTATCACATATATTGATTGAATTGAATACAAGTCACGAGAGTATGTGAGTGACGCCACGAAATTTTAACGGTGCCACAAGAATTTATTTTATTGAACCGACGCCACGAGAATGTTCTTTTTTAGGTTAAATTTCATCACCGCCAATCTACCAATAATATATGTATATGCACTGAATATAGGTATATTTTGCCAATATGTACAGGGTCATTAATATGCGCCACAAGAAGATTATATTGCCACAATTAAATTTCACAATTAAAGGAATTAAAGGTTCACAATTTAAAGGTTATATTGCCACAAGTAAATTTCACAATTAAAGGCCTTCCCCGGTTTCGGCACCAAAAATTTCCATGTAAATTACGTGTGTTTCTCACCGTCGCGGTTATTCTGACATCAACCAAATTGAATATATAATGAAATAAAAGCGACACTGCCAATTATGAATCAGTCAAATGAATTGCCAAAATGAAATGTAATTGTAATATAGCCAAATGAAATGTGTAATTGTAATTTTCGATTAAGAAACACAAGCAAAAATGAAAGCCAAATGGACAGGTTGAAACTCGAACGGCAACTGAACTACATTGAGTATTTTTTGTTTCTCCTTCTTCATGTCTGGCAGATTGCAAATGTATGTATGTGTGTGTGTTCGTTCGTCTGATGGTTGAGTTGCCATTTCCGTAATATTGAACAATGTGCGTTACTTTTATATTTGTAGTTGGACTGCGCACTTGTTATATTATGAATATACGTTATGAATAATATTATAAAAATACATTATGATATTATAAAGTAATGTGAGAGTGTTCTTGGAATGTAACCCCTCCCTCCTTAAGTTTGATGCTCTCCTAAGTATCTATAGTTCTATTTTCAATTTTAATTTTTTAGGTTTTTCGACATGTATAATATAATAACAGAATTGCAATTATAATAAAATAATTATAATTGTGATACTTGTATATGATATAACATGTTTTATATTGTTTTGGTATCTTATGGCTTGCAATTCTTTTAAATTTTCAATTTGATTTATATGTATATCTTCAAATGTTACATTAGTTTTTGTAAAGTTTAATGTGTTATATAATGGAATTATAATATTTTGTTTAAAGGTTTCTCTTTGATTTATATATAAAGTTTTATTTATTTTAATGTTACAATTTTTAAAATGCATAAGCTTATTTTTAACAATTTTATAATCAATATTTATTTCTAATAAGTTTTTTGTTAAAATAAGTCCATCTTCTAATTCTATTAATTCTTAATCTTTATTTGATCTTATTGTACAATTTTCATATTTTGTTTTATATAGGTTTGGGATACATATTGGACTCTCCTTTAAATGTTTTACATATTTTATGTTATTGTTTTATTTCTGTGGAATTGATAAAGTTCCTTAATACATACTGGTGTTTGTTTATACGGTCTGCCATTGTTTCTAATTCTGTTTGGAATTGTGTATTTATACCTACTTCAATTCTGTCATAAATTATTATTATCACTACTTTGATATATATATTTTCTTTCTAAATGGGTTTTATGTACTTTTTTATTATTTGCATAGTATTTATTATCAATCTTTTCTACCTTGGTTTTCTTATATTTTGCACTTATCTTCTTTGCTGTTCTTACTACGTCAGCTTTTACGTAAACGTCTTTATTTAAGTCTGGTTCATTAAAATCAGTTTTATTTTGATTTCTTTTATTAATATTATCTTCTTTAATTTTGTGAATCCTTTTTCCTATCTCTTCTACTTCTTCTACTTTTATTTTGTTTTGAATAAAATCTATAGGTTTTCTTAATATTGTTGAATGAATTGTACAATTATATATACTAACTGCTTTTATTACTTTTTCTCTTAAGTTTAATATGTTCTTTTTCTCTTCTTGTGCTTTATATATTCTTATATGTTCATTAAGTGTACCATGCACTCTTTCTACATCAGAGTTTCCTGTCTTATGATTTGGAGTTATGAGTTTTATTTTAATTGCTTCTTCATTGCAATATTCTTTAAATGCTAGGCTATTAAATTCATTATCGCATACTATTTCTTGGGGTTGGCCTAATATAGAATTTCTAAGCTTAAGTTGCTCAATAATTTCTACTAGCTAGGGGAAAAGCTGTCAAATGTTTAGTAAATTTTTCTATAATTGTTAAAAAGTAAATATCTTTACTTGGGATATAAATGTCCATGTGTATAAGCTCGTTTGGCTTAAGTGCAGTTTTGCTTATTTTAAATTTTATTTTTTCTGGACTTCTATCATTATTGTTATTTCTAAAACTTCGAAAATTTCTATCATTATTATTATTATTCTCTTCCTTTGTCAAATGACAACCTTCTATTTTATAAAAAGCTTCACTTAAAGTTTTTATGTTATGATTAATTATAATTGAACTGCTTTAAAACTTATGTAGAACACCGGATGCAAACCTGTATCATGCTTCTGTATAAGCACGCCTCCATAACCTGTCATGCTAGCGTCCGTATGTAACTTCGTCTCGAGTGCTGGTTGGAATAGTTTCAGCACGGGCTCTCCGCATAACATGTCCTTGAGAGAGCCAAACGCGGTATTTTGATCCAGTCCAAACACGAACACAGTATCCTTCTTCGTCAAGTCCGACAATGGTTTGGCCAGACCGGCATAATTTGGTATAAGCTTCCGGAAAAATCCGGTCAGTCCTAAGAAACTTTGAACCTGTTTCACGTTCACTGGCTTCGGAAAATATTTAACTGCTTTCAACTTTTCCACTGAAGGTTTGATGTTCCCATCTTCGACGACATGACCAAGAAATTCGACCTTCTTACTTAGGAAATTACACTTTTCCCACTTGATGAACAATCCGTTTTCCTCGGCTACCTTTAATACACTAGTCAGCTTCCTAAAGTTTTCATCTTCGTCTTTGGCAGCGATGATGACGTCGTCCAAATACAGCAGTAAGTAATCCTGTCGAATCAGATCACGGAACACAGTGTTGATGAAGCGCTGGAAAACAGATGATGAGATGTGTACTTTCTACTACCTTCGGCTACGTTGACGTGGAAAAAACCATTTCGTAGATTAGCGCTATGTAGCTTCTCCAAAATCTCCTCCATAACAGGCAGAGGATAGCGATATTTGATTATCTTCGTGTTCAGCTTACGATATTCTAAACATAATGGACTTACACTGTTCGAGAGCTTTTCCTTTTTACATAAAACCTGGATGCTAACTATATTGCCTTGGTTGATTACCACCTCAACGTTTTCGACACAATCTTTACTCAAAAGAATCTGATCTGAAATCCACTCGTCGCGTACGACCAGGAATCTAACTTCATATTGATTGTCGTTTATCGTCAATGACAGTACACCAGATACTAACGCTGTGTGCGGTGCGTTGCCTAATCCTTTCAGCATCATTCCAGGTTGCTCGGTCATACTGAAACCAATCTCCTTTTGCACGGACGCGTGCATGACTGATAGGTCTCTCCCACTGTCTACGTAGGCATAGTAGTTTTTTTTCCCGATGTATCTACGAGTATCTGACCATCTTCGGCGTTAAGTCTCTGTATTCAGCTGACACCCCTTGACGTTGCACCTTCCCTTCTGTCATTGCTCGGACAACTGGCGGACATGTGTCCGAACTGATTGCACTTGAAGCACTTCCTTCCTCTGTCTTTATCGGGACAATTCTGCGCGAAATGTGCAACGGAACCGCTATTGTGACATCGTTTATTTGTAATATCTGGACGTCCCCCACGAGAGGAACTCGGTTTACTCGGCGTAGTGGATCTAGTCTCCACTCTTTGTTTCGGCAGGTGTCGTTGCATCCTCTTGTAGTACTCCAGTTTTCCCTTAAGTTCATCTAGCGTTGCTGCCTCGTATTGTATTACTTTGTTGGCTGCAGAGTCCGGAATCCCATTGATGATGTAATCAACCGTAGATGATTCATCTACCTTACCCTTGTTAGCCATCTGTGTCATAATGTAAAAATACTCTAATAAGCTTTCGGTCGTGTTCTTCTTTCTATTTTCCATCAATCCATGAATCTCAGCAGCCGATGGATTCCTCCCAAACTCTTTCACCAATTTCTCTTTCAACGTAGACCAATTCGTAACTTCAGCTCTTGCCTCGACGGCTAACTTGGCGGCACCCTTTAACAGACGCTGCACATACAGATATTTTTGGACGTCATTCCGCTCTGCTCTCCTCGTATTCCTCGTGCTCTACTACTTTGCATTCTTCGTTGTCTTCGTCGTTCTGATTTCCCTGATCTAAGTTAAATTCGTCGTTGTTTTTCACAACGGATAACACGTCGTTCACTTTAATTGACCCAAATTTCGTGCGTATGCGCTCTACTAAGTCTGTCTTGACTGCGTAGCGATACACGTTTGAGAAAAAAAACGTTTCCGAAAGAAAAAAACAAAATTTCAATTTGTCCGGTAATCCCGGTTGAGCCCCCAAATGTAGAATTGGATTTTGTTTTTTATATCGAAAATTATTACAGATAATAAAAGAACACAAGTTTAGTTTACATAAAAGGAACAATAGTATTTTTAATCAGTTTAAAATAAGAAACAATATAATACAATACAATTCAATTCAATTACAATTAAAAGTACAATCAATTCAATTCTGAAAATACACAAACAGAAGACACGACCGCACGGCTGCGTAGCTTAAAACAGAACTCCACTGCTGTTGTGCAGTCACATTCGTCTTTACCTTAGAGCATGTCCCACACATGCAGTGCTTTCATCAGCCGGTACCACGTCCATAGTTTCAGCAGTGCCGTAAGCAGTAATCCAATATAGCCCGCAGCAACGACGGCGACTAGCAGCTTGGCCGGTGTCATCATAACAGATAACAACAACCTTCGCTGACTAGTCTATTTATCGGGCTGCCAATCACCCGTGTGGTGATTTAGCCGACCTACATCAATCTCTTCTACATGCGGCGAAGAAAACTGACGCTAAAGAATTCGGACGACATGTGAGTACTACACGACTATGGTGACTGCGCAACGTACTAGGAAACAACCAGTATTATGAGTAATGCTAATTTGACAAAAGATAATTAACAGAATAACTAATTCTAGGCGTTATGAGTAATGCATATTAAATTGGATAAAGATAATTGATAAAATAACTTATCCTACACGGCCATCCTGGATTTCTCGACTGTCCGCAGTCGAGCATCGAAGCATATTCATAGTCATCTTCGCTGGCTCCTTCGCTACTGACCCATGGTTTCATAAGATCTACTGCCGTGGATGTCTGGCCTGGTCCCTAATGCTGGCCAATCTTGCGTACATCGTACCGATCATTACTTTTGGCCTTAATGACTTCATAAGGCCCGAAAAACTTTGGGCATAACTTAAGTCCAACTGCGTGCGTTGAATAGCGACTAGATCTCCCACTTCGTATTTTCGAGGTTGCTTTCGTCATAGTTTCGCTTATACCACTTAGTAGGTTCGTCTGTAGTGTGCTTATTTGCCTACATGAACATTCCGGGCATTGTATCAGGTGACGAGCATTGCTCGCTACCTGATGCGACGCTGATGCAATGTGCAATTCGGCGTACTACGTTCCCACGTTATGGACTCCACAAAATATGTTGTGGAGAAGGGACACTTAGATATAACTGAAATAAACTTATTCATTCGAATAATTAACAGCAAACTGACAACAAGTGTTTGGTCTTTCATTTATTCAATCTCAATAAATACATATTACTACATGGCGACCGTGACAGTTTTTGTGTCGATTTAGAGCTACAGCCATTCTTGAAAAATCAGTGACAGTTTTTGTGTAGATTTCTTGAAAAAAAAAGCACATATTTAAGTTCAAATATATGAATATGAATATGAATTCCTTGAAATTCATTCAGAAAATGCAATTTCAAATCATCAAGCTGAAAAAAGTTTTTGTGTCGATTTAGAGTTACAGCCATCCTTCAAAAAACCAGTGACAGTTTTTGTGTAGATTTCTCGAAAAAAAGCACATATTTAAGTTCAATATATGAATATGAATTCCTACAAATTCATTCAGAGAATGCAATAACAATAAATTTCAAATTATCAAGCAAGTATAATTTGCAAGATACATTGCGACTTTCACATCGCAGTGTGCAGGAATAAACGAACTACGAGTATCTTGTGGAATTATTTAGATGCGCAGATATTCAATCAACTTCCTCATCAGAATTATCAACAGCCAGAGTCCTCCATCGCCAACGGTGCATAGGAAAATAAAATCAACACAATGGGAAATACGAAATCTACAACAGTAGACAACACAGGGAAGGTCATCAATGATATCACAATTCAGCCAACATCGTTGGAAAATGCGGATATAATAACCCTAATGTATGTAATTACCATTATTATGGTTTTAAATTTAATTTTTAAAATATATAAAATGTGGCATAAGAATTTAAAAAAAAGATATCTGTCACATGCGGTTTCAAACCAGCAAATATAAACATTAGAATACATATTCGAATTCCTTTAATTTGCTATATATATATATATATATATTTTCTATATATTTAATATATGTAAATGACTACTCATGATATTTCATATTTATATCCAGTTACTTTAATTTTCTATATATATATATATTTTCTATATATTTAATATATGTAAATGACTACTCATGATATTTCATATTTATATCCAGTTACTTAAATACATAACTTTTCGAAAATCCAAACCAAATTTTTGAAAATTCAGTCGATTGTATAAGGAATTAAACCAGTTTAATGTGCCAAAATTGGACCGACATTCGGTCAAAAATAGAAGAGTGTAGAGAAGTTTTCAATAAATCGTATAAATGCTTAAATAAAAATATTGAAATTAAAAGCGACACTGTAGACAAACATACTACAGTACTAATAGAAAATTTCAATAAAATAAGAACAATACTAAACGTAAACTATAATAAATTAACAAAAGAACACAAAGCAGAAGCTCAAGATATCTTCTGGAGTTTTAGGGATAGATTACTTAAAATTTTTACTAAACGTAGAATTCATTTAAAAATCCCGCTTTCTCTAGAGACTGAATTGAACTCAAACAATATTACTGCCAATAGTAGTGACAGTGAGGAAGACGAAGAAGAAGTAGGGCTAAAAGAAGCAACAGAACTAAACAAACAAATTAACTTGGTCAAAACGGATATAGATAACATCGACAAAATGTCGCAAACCAAAATTGAGTTTCTTAATACAGCGTCAAAATTAATACCAGACTTTGATGGTAAAATTGAAAATTTACAAAGTTTTTTGGATTCGTTAAATTTGGTAGATTCGATAAAAGAAACTCATGAACAAGTGGCGGTTGAGTTAGTAAAAACTAAGCTCAAAGGTTCTGCACGAAATCTTATCGCGAATGAGTCTTCTTTGCAACAAATAATAGCAAACTTAAGAAAATCGATAAAAGGCGAGTCAGTAGAAGTGCTAGCGGCAAAACTTATGAGTGTAAAGCAAAATAACAAGTCTGCTAACACTTACGTCAAAGAAATGGAAGACTTGACCAAATCTCTGAACAATGCTTATATTTCAGATGGATTGACCATCGCATTAGCAGAGAAGTACTCTACTCAAACAGCGGTACGTGCCATCACAAAGAATGCCACGAATGAGAAGATAAAAATTGTTATGGAATCTGGCCAATTCAATAACATGAATGAAGTGGTTGCCAAGTTCGTTAATAGCAGTACCGAAACCTCTGGTCAACCAAATTCTGTTTTATATTATAGCAGAAATGGCAGGTATAACAACCAAACCAATTTTCATCATCTTGGTCGTAACCATGCACGCGGCCAATATCACAACTTCAACCGTGGCCGAGGCCGTGGTCGTTGGCGAGGTAGTTTCCAAAATAATGGCCATTACCGCCAAAATGGTCGAAATACACAAAGCAATGTTCGATATACAAATGAAGTTCAAAGTTCGGAAAACTCGAACAGCCCCCTAAATACTCAAAACAATTTATAAATATCACGAATAAAGTCCTCAATTTAAATCTCAGTCTCAGCAGTTTTATAACAATAAGAACAGATATAAATAGTAAATGTTCAACATTTTTAATAGATACAGGCGCGGATATTTCCCTAATAAAGGTAAACAATATTACCAATAACGTTTTTATTAATAAAAAAAGCATACGAAAACTAAGTGGCATTGGCCAGGGAGTGATCAATACAATAGGTACAGTTAGGGCAGATTTAAAAGTGGAAAACATACTAATACCCCAAATTTTTCAAGTGGTACAAGCAGATTTCCCTATACCCAGTGATGGTATACTTGGTCTTGACTTTATAAAAAAATACAATTGTGTTTTAGATTATGAGTATCGTCAAGACTGGTTAATCTTAAGACCAGATAATTTTCCAGAAAATGTTGCCATACCAATGCATACTTCGCATTATCCCAATTCGTTTTCAATTCCCGCTAGATCAGAAGTCATAAGACTAATCTCTATTAATAGTGAAGAAGATGAGCTTTTGATACCAAACCAAGAGCTTAAAACGGGTATTTACATTGCAAGTACAATAATAAACGTTAGAAAACCATTAGTGCGTATAATCAATACAACAAATGATAATGTTACTTTAAGCAATCCCAATATAATAACAGAAAATCTTTCTACTTACAACATTTTCATAAATAAAAATTTGGAAAACGAACATAAAAAACAAATTCTGGACAAGTTATCAAAAAACTTCCCTCAATTCATTAAACCAAAGCTAACTGAACTATGTAATGAATTTAATGATGTTTTCGCATTAGAATCAGAAAAAATTTCATGTAATAATTTTTATACACAAAAGCTCCGCCTAAAGGATGAATCACCTATATAGTTACATAAAAAATTACAGAATTCCTTATTCACAAAAGGATGAAATTGGCAAACAGGTAGATAAATTAATTAAAGATGACATAGTTGAACCATCGACTTCGGAATATAATAGTCCAATCTTACTGGTACCCAAGAAATCTTTACCAGGAAGTAATGAGAAACGGTGGAGATTAGTAGTGGATTTTAGGAACGTAAATAAAAAATTAATTGCAGACAAATTCCCATTACCTAGAATAGATGATATTCTGGACCAATTAGGTAGGGCAAAATATTTTTCGTGCCTTGATTTAATATCTGGTTTCCACCAAATCGAGTTAGATCTAAAATCAAGAGACATAACATCATTCTCTACGGACAAAGGATCATTTCGATTCAAACGTCTCCCGTATGGCATCAAAATAGCACCAAATTCCTTTCAACGAATGATGTCGATAGCATTTTGTGGTCTCTCACCACAACAAGCATTTCTGTATATGGATGACTTGGTAGTATTAGGTTGCTCGGAGAAACATATGTTGAAAAACCTTAAAGACGTTTTTTCAATTTGCCGTAAATACAATTTAAAACTCCATCCGGACAAATGCTCATTTTTCAGTCACGAAGTTACATATTTAGGGCATAAATGTACAGACAAGGGCATACTTCCAGATGATAGTAAATTCAGCGCGATCTTAAACTATCCTAGACCTCAAAATGCCGATCAAACGAAAAGATTCGTTGCTTTCTGTAATTATTATAGGCGTTTTATTCTAAATTTTTCCGAGTATTCACGCCATCTATCACATTTAGGTCGAAAGAACATATCGTTTGTATGGAGTAATGAGTGTGAAACTGCATTTCAATATCTTAAAAACTGCCTACTGAGCCCGAATATTTTGCAATATCCCAACTTTCAAAGTAAATTTTGTATAACAACGGATGCTAGCAAGCATGCGTGTGGAGCCGTACTTAGCCAAGAGTACGAAGGAAAACAACTACCTGTTGCATATGCTTCTAGAGCTTTCACGAAAGGCGAAAGCAATAAATCAACCATAGAACAGGAGTTGGCAGCTATTCACTGGGCTATAACTCACTTTAAACCATATGTGTATGGAAAACAATTCCTAGTTAAAAGTGATCATAGACCACTTTCCTACCTTTTCTCAATGAAAAATCCGTCATCGAAACTAATACGCATGAGACTAGATTTAGAGGAATATGATTTCGTAATAGAGTATATTAGGGGAAAAGAAAACTATGCAGCAGACGCTTTGTCTCGCATTGATTTTTCTGAAATCAAACAAATACCAAGCCTTTCCAGTAATATTTTGAAAGTCACTACAAGACTTAAATCAAAAAAGAATTACTTAGACATAAACACGCCCAACACGATACCCCAAGTCCGTTGCCCTCAGTCTGAAAATTCAAAAATTTATGAAGCACTAAATTTAAAAGAGATAAGAAAATGTGCATGCATTAGTCTTAAAGACTTCAATTTAAAAATAAAAAAAAGGTAAACAAATAATATGCACAATAAAAAGGAACGACTTTATTGTCAATGGGAATATTGATCTAGATCAACTATTCCCAAAGCTTGAAAAAATAGCTGGTAATAAAGGAATAAAGAGGTTCCAGCTCTCACTTGGTGATGAAATATTTAATAAAATCCGGATAAATAAATTTAAAGAAAAAGGAAACGCGTTATTAAAGACTATAGAAATTGTGCTTATACCTAGGATAACAATAATAAAAGACGAGGATGAAAAACTAAAAATTCTAAAAGAATACCACGATGATCCTGTTTTTGGTGGCCACCCAGGAATCACGAGGCTAACTAGTAAGATAAGAAAATACTACTACTGGAAAAACATGACCAGAGAAATTAAAAGATATGTCAAATCGTGTGATCAGTGCAAGAAGAGTAAATCGTTTTCTAAAACAAAGGAGGCAATGATACTTACTCCAACACCAATTAGTGCCTTTGACACGGTATTAATTGACACTATTGGACCATTACCAAAAACTGAAAATGGTAGCGAATACGCAATCACGATAGTTTGTGACTTAACTTAGTACTTGGTTACAATACCAGTCCAAAATAAAAGTGCAAAGGCGGCGGCTAAAGCAATATTTAGTGGTTTTATTCTGACATACGGACTCATGAAGAAAATTCTAACGGACATGGGAACAGAATACAAAAACCAATTATTTCAAGAATTGTGTGACCTTCTAAAGATTGAAAAGGTCAACTCTACTGCCTATCATCACCAAACATTAGGATCTGTGGAACGCGTACACAGAACATTTAATGAATATATAAGATCATACATATCCATCAATAAAAATGATTGGGATGAATGGGTTACAATTTTTACGTATTGTTACAATACCACACCCTCGACAGTGCACGGTTACTGTCCATTTGAACTAGTATTTGGAAAAGTACCAAATACAATAGATTTCTTACAGCAACCTGAAATCGACCCCCTTTACAATGTAGACGCATATGACAAGGAGATAAAGTACAGACTACAAGTAGCACAGAATAGAGCTAGGCAAATGTTAGAACAGTCAAAGGTAGCTCAAAAACGACAGTACGATAATAACCTGAATGAAATCGATTTAGCCATAGGAGATTTAGTACTTTTAGAAAATAATGCAGGACATAAGCTAGATAAGTTATACATGGGCCCATTTAAAGTAATAAAAATAGATAATAGGAATAACTGTACGATAACGGATGACAATAAGAAAATCTCGAAAGTACATAAAAATAGACTAAGGAAATATAATCTTAAATAGACTTTGTTTTTTTGTAAACGAATAAACGAATAAATAAAAATAAAATGTATATCTCTATTGTTATACTTTTACTTGATTTAATTAGAAAGAAAACATACATACATAATTAAGCTAATTTATATCGTTTGCTACAGATATTAATAATAAATATTAATAATTAATAAAGTTTAAAACAATACAAGATTTCATACAAAAAAAAAAGAGAAAAAAAAAAAAAAAATTTTTAGAATGACCTTGTTTTACATATATATTAATATATATAATAGAATAAGAAAGAATGAAACAATTGTAACAACATATAATAACAAGATCATTCTTGGAAAAACGAAAATACAAGATTTCATACAAAAAAAAAGAGAAAAAAAAAAAAAAAAAAAAAATTTTTAGAATGACCTTGTTTTAAATATATATTAATATATATAATAGAATAAGAAAGAATGAAACAATTGTAACAACATATAATAACAAGATCATTCTTGGAAAAACGGGAGGTGTAGTGTGCTTATTTGCCTACATGAACATTCCGGGCATTGTATCAGGTGACGAGCATTGCTCGCTACCTGATGCGACGCTGATGCAATGTGCAATTCGGCATACTACGTTCCCACGTTATGGACTCCACAAAATATGTTGTGGAGAAGGGACACTTAGATATAACTGAAATAAACTTATTCATTCGAATAATTAACAGCAAACTGACAACAAGTGTTTGGTCTTTCATTTATTCAATCTCAATAAATACATATTACTACACGTCAACCGTCATTTTCGCCAGAACTTCGATGATTATGCGATTAATCCTTTCCACCTGCCCGTTCCCTCTTGGAACTCCTGTTGTCGTCAATATGTGATCTATCTTGCTTCGTTCACAAAACTCTTTAAACATGTTGGAGGTAAAAGCAGGCCCTCTGTCAGAGATTATCCGGAAGGGGTTCCCAAAAACCTCACTCTGCACTTCTAATTTTTTGACGACTTCTTCAGCATTGGTTGTTCTCGTTGGATAAATCCATACAAACTTGGTGAATGAATCGACTACCACGAAAACGTGTCTGTACAGCTTGTTCGTGGATGGTAAATGTCCTAGGTGATCAATGTGGTACGTGTGCAAAGGCTGGTCACTCTTCTCAATGGGTTCAGAAATCCTTCACCTTTTCCAGACTTTCTTGACGCTAGAATGCATGCCACGCAATTTACAATTACGCGCTCCACTGCAGCGGTCACGTTCGGAATGTAGTAGTCTTGTTTAAGAATACCTTCCACTTTTACTGAATTGATATGACCGGTCTCGTGCACGTTTCTTATAATTTCCCTCTGCATGATTTTTGGAACCACCAGGAGGTAATTTCCGAATACAAACTTGTACAACAGGCCGTTCCTCATCTCAAAGTCCTTGTAAGATCCTGTAACCGTCAAAATATCTATTATTATTTGACAAAGTTCATCTTTACCTTGAGCGTTTTTTATCCATAGAATGATGCCATCTTCAATACGCAGGACCGCCGGATAGCGACTTAGGGCATCCACATGGCGCATGGCAGATCCGACCCGATGCAGAACTTCGCAGTTAAATTCTTGCAGCATTATAGCCCACCTGGCTACTCGCGGACATAAGCCTTTTATGTTCATTGTTGCCTGAAACACCTAACAATCGGTGTAAATCTTAAAGCATTGTCCCAGAAGGTAAATTCTCAACTTTTTGATATATTTCACCACGGCCAACACCTCATGTTCATAGCTGGTGTAATTTTGTTCTACTGGCGTTGCTTTAAAACTTATGTAGAACGCCGGATGCAAACCTGTATCATGCTTCTGTATAAGCACGCCTCCATAACCTGTCATGCTAGCGTCCATATGTAACTCAGTCTCGAGTGCTGGTTGGAATAGTTTCAGCACGGGCTCTCCGCATAACATGTCCTTGAGAGAGCCAAACGCGGTATTTTAATCCAGTCCAAACACGAACACAGTATCCTTCTTCGTCAAGTCCGACAATGATTTTGCCAGACCGGCATAATTTGGTATAAGCTTCCGTAAAAATCCGGTCAGTCCCAAGAAACTTTGAACCTGTTTCACGTACACTGGCTTCGGAAAATATTTAACTGCTTTCAACTTTTCCACTGAAGGTTTGATGTTCCCATCTTCGACGACATGACCAAGAAATTCGACCTTCTTACTTAGGAAATTACACTTTTCCCACTTGATGAACAATCCGTTTTCCTCGGCTAGCTTTAATACACTAGTCAGCTTCCTAAAGTTTTCATCTTCGTCTTTGGCAGCGATGATGACGTCGTCCAAATACAGCAGTAAGTAATCCTGTCGAATCAGATCACGGAACACAGTGTTGATGAAGCGCTGGAAAACAGATGATGAGTTGCACAAGCCGAAGGGAACTTTTAGAATCTCATATTGCCCGTCCGGCGTTACAAAAGATGTGTACTTTCTACTACCTTCGGCTACGTTGACGTGGAAAAAACCATTTCGTAGATCAAGCGTTGTAAACATTTTAGCGCTATGTAGCTTCTCCAAAATCTCGCACAGGATAGCGATATTTGATTATCTTCGTGTTCAGCTTACGATATTCTACACATAAACGACTGCTACCATCTTTTTCCTTTACCAACACTATAGGACTAGCGAAGTCCGAACGGCTGTGTCGCATTATACCTTTCTCCAACCACTCGTCTATCTGCCGGTTCACAATGCCTTTTTCTGGAGCAGCCAGACGTCTCGCCTTTTGGTACACAGGGACCTCGTCTTGCAGTATTAAGTTCATTTCTACACAAGATTGCTCTACCTTCTGGGTGAGTATGATGCGACGACATTCTCAATTCGTTCCTTGAAGTCTTCGTTGCCTATGCACGGACACTTTTTATTGTCCTCTTCCAGATTTTTTACTGCAATACTTAAAATATCATTTTCTTCTAGACTTACACTGTTCGAGAGCTTTTCCTTTTTACATTGTAACGAAGTGTTTTGCTACAGCACAAACACTTCGTCACAAACCATACGATTAACATACTACGCTAATATACAAGTTTAGCACTACATCTGACATGGAGCTTAGTAGCGCCATGGAGATACTCCAAACCGCCGATCCAAGGTACGTGGGTTCAAATCCCCGTACGAGCAAAACTTTTTTTCATAGAAATTAATTTTCGAATTAATTTCTATAAAGGCATATTGCCGTCGCCTACCACATAGAACCCAATAGCACATAGCATGAGCGATTGGCCGGAAAGTCAACATGCCCGAGATCAAATCCCAGGCGAGGGAAAACATTTTTTTCATAAAAACCTCGCGAACATCAAGGTTCATGTACACCAATCGCTCGGTCAAAAATATATCCGATATTAGCGCCACGGATAAGTCTCCAGCCAAGATACCGACCGAACACGAAATCACAGGTTCAAGGGTGAGGGCATTCGGGCATTTGTTTTTTTGACAAAACGAAGGGGAGAATGATATCATTATATAATAGCAACAAATTATATTTTCCGAAATCAGCGCCAATATAATTCCCCATCGGTCATCAAAAATACAATCGTATCAAGACCGCCACGAACCACTGAAGTCGTGGTGGAGTAACCCTGACCGAAGTTTATTGCCAAGGCCATTTATTCGCACCACAAGGAACTCTGTTCCAATTTCTGCACTCTTCACCGAGAGCACCAGGGACAATTCTGTCCGATAAATTCCGTCACTCTTCCAGTGCGTTACCGTCCGAGTTAGAGGGAAACACTAGGGGCACGCCGCTCGTTAGACGGGGCCACTACTGTCTCATCTCCCAACTTGTTTGACTCAAACTTACCGTCCGAGTTGGAAGGAAACACTAGGGGCACGCCGCTCGTTAGACGGGGCCACTACTGTCTCATCTCCCAACTTGTTTGACTCAAACTTACCGTCCGAGTTGGAAGGAAACACTAGGGGCACGCCGCTCGTTAGACGGGGCCACTACTGTCTCATCTCCCAACTTGTTTGACTCAAACTTACCGTCCAAGTCCAGAGATAACGCTAGGGGCACGCCGCTCGTTAGACGGGGCCGCTACTGCTATATCTGCCACTTGTGTGACTAACCGTAATTTCACAACTCGGTAGCCTGGTCGTCACCAAGCTTCTCCCGTGTGCCTTCCGATAAGGCTAGTTGTCTATCAAAAGCGGTACGAGTGCACGCCACTCATACCCACCCCCCTCCAGTTTAGCGTCGAGAGATAGAGCGCTATATCTCACGCGCTGAGGTTCACGCCTCCGCTCCGTTACCCCCTCCCGTAGCACCGACCTACCGACCGATACCGACCGACGCCACGAGTTGGCCAAATAACGACCGTAGAGTAAGGTATAATAAGTAGTTTTAAGTATAGAATAAATAAATTGTATGAACCGAAACCTCAATCTTTAATTTGTAACAACCCACCGCATGAACCCTGGGTGACCGGCGAGCGTCACCCGAGCGAAACTCGTTACAAATTTGGCGCCCGAACAGGGACACTTTTTCGTCCACATCCTTCCACCGACCGCCCGTAGCATATAATATATCAGCAGCAACGCGTGTTGGTAACAAATTAACTCTAATTTGTAGTAGTAGTAGCAAAAGTAAGAGCTTAAAGTGGTGAAAGCGTCACCCAAAGATAAATTCTTGGCCACCAAACGGCGAGTGGTCAAATCAAAAGACAACATTTTTTTTTATATAAGAAGAAAACTGTACGTAGCAATGGCCAGCGAAGGAACCAGTTTAAACGCTAGCGAAATCTATCTGCTGAAGAAAGACGAACTTGTGGTGGAACTGACACAACGTGGTATGGACAGCACAGGTACCGTAGACGAGCTGCGGAAACGACTATCCGGCAGCATCCGTAAACACAAGTCGTGTGAAGACCTGACCGCCTCCGTAACCCCCGCTAAATACGAAGGCCACCAAGTAAAACCGCCGACTATACCAACAATATCGCTTTCTCCGATGGAAGCAAATCGACCAGTCGATAAGGCTCCAATCACCGTCTATCGTATATCCGACGCTGAGGTGATGGACAAAGTACGCCGGTGGAACGTACGGTATGATGGTTCTGGTAGCCCACTCGAATTTCTGGAGCGAGTGGAAGAACTAGCTGAGTGCTACCAGGTCCCACTCGACCGCATCGTCCGCACACTACCAGAGTTACTCAAAGCAACCGCTCTAACCTGGTATCGAAATAATAAGGAACTCCTGGGTACTTGGTACGAGTTCAGCACCGAACTGCGGAAGTTCTTCCTCCCCTACCGATTCTCCACTCATCTCCGTGACCAAATACGGAATCGAACACAAACATCGAAAGAGAAGGGAAAGGAATTTATCACAGCAATACAGGCCTTAATGAGATGGCAGACAACATTCACACCCGAAGAAAAACTTGACCAAATTTACGACAATCTCCGTCCTGAGTACCGCCACTATGTGAAAAGGCGAGAGTTTTCCACACTACCGGAACTCACCGCACTGGTCGAAGAGTTCGAACACCTGCAAAGTGAATCCCCGGCTATTCGACCAAACACACCGATGTCAAGACCCGCATTCCGACCAGCCCCCGCGCCCTACCGGCAAGCCACGCCACAGTACCGCCCAGCCGCACCGCTGCCTCAGTCGACCCTCACGGCCTACCAACCCCAAGGACAGACCGCCCGACCAACCGATGCCTCATACCGCCCAAATGCGCCGCTGCACCAAGCGACCATCCAGGCATACCACCCAACGATGCACCCGACAGAGGCAATATATCACCAAACCACACCGCCCCACCAAACGGCAGTACATGCCTACCAGCCGCAACTACAGACCGCCCGGCCAAATGACGTCCCCACCATCGGTAGACCACCAGAACCGTATCCAGCCTCAACACTGCCCGATCCCGAGTACAACCGCCGAACCTGCTGCTGGACCTGTGGCCAGCCAGGACATCAACGACGAGCCTGCCAAAACCGACGAATATTCTGCTCGTACTGCGGAACCAACGGAGTACAAAGCCGACACTGTCGATGCTTAGCGGGAAACGCCACCGGGCCGTCCAAAGCAGTGAGACGTTAGACGCCCCCGATACCGCTACCCCTAGTCTCACCTCATACACTCTACCAATCGAATTTTGCCACCAACCATACAACGCAGTGATTGATACCGGAGCAGGCAGATCCTGCATAGGCAAAGACATCAGAAGTATTTGCATAGCCGCCAACATACCGGCCCATCCGATCGAGATCACGTTCTCGCTAGCGGACAAGTCCACCGTCACCGCCCACCAAGCATACACACTTGCCATACGATGGGGAAAGTGGACGTTCAACGAAGAATTTGTCTATATACCAAATCTGATGGACAATTTCCTCATCGGTACAGATTTCCTAGCGAAACATGGTTTTACCATAAATAGAGGGAATGAGATTATAACCGCCCAAAGCGAGCCAACACCACCGACACTGCGAAATTTGTCAACCCAGACAGAGATACTAAACAGACTACTAGCCGAAGAACTACCTACCTTCGAGCGGCTCGCAGGATTAACCACCGTCACCGAACACGAGATCCGGTTGAAGCACCACCGACCGTTCAAGCACAGATACTTGCCCAGAAACCCAGCAATGCAGGCAATCATTAACGCCGAAATTGATCAATTGCTTGCGGAAGGGAAGATAGAACCATCCCGAAGCCCATACAGCTCACCTATCGTACTGGTACGAAAGAAGCAAGGCACGTGGAGGTTGTGCGTGGATTACCGCCAACTGAACGAAATATCCATAAAAGATGCATACCCCCTACCCCAGATACAACACATACTGGACAAGTTAAAAGGAGCCAAATACATATCGACCATTGACCTAAAGCAAGGATACTGGCAAATACCTCTCCAACCAAACAGTCGGCCATACACCGCCTTTACCGTCCCGGGCCGAGGTTTGTTTCAATGGAAGGTAATGCCATTTGGACTGCACTCTGCGCCTGCCACTTTCCAGCGCCTGCTCGATCAAATTATTAGCCCCGAATTAGAGCCCTTTGCATTCGCATACCTAGATGACATCATAGTGATTGGTCGCACTTTCTCCGAACACACTACCGCACTAAAGGAGGTATTCCGTCGACTAAAACAGGCCCAATTAAAGATAAACCCAGACAAATGCGAATTTGGCCGTTCCGAGATGCGATATCTAGGGCATATGGTGAACCAAGAGGGAATCCACACAGACCCAAGCAAGATAGAGGCAATCCGCAACCTAATGCCACCCCGAAACATTAAGGAATTACGCAGAATACTTGGGATCGCCTCATGGTACCGAAGGTTCGTACCAAACTTCTCAACCGTAGCCGCTCCATTAACACGTTTACTAAAGAAAACCCAGAAGTGGGTATGGCAAACCGCTCAGGAAGAAGCATTTCAGTTATTGAAGCAAAAGCTAACGGAAGCCCCCATCCTTGCCTGCCCAGACTTTACCAAGCCGTTCCTCCTCCAAACAGACGCCAGCGCCGAAGGATTAGGCGCCGTACTATCCCAGACGATCGAAACTCAAGAGAGGGTAATTGCATACGCAAGCCGCACATTAACCGACGCCGAACGGAATTATTCGGTCACCGAAAAAGAATGTCTCGCCGTCGTCTGGGGAATCCGGAAAATGAGGCCCTACTTAGAGGGATACCATTTCATCGTACACACCGATCACCGTTCGTTAAAATGGCTAAACAATTTGGAGAATCCATCTGGTCGCCTAGCCCGTTGGGCAATAGAGTTGCAACAATTCGATTTTAATATCCGCTACCGGAAGGGTTCACTAAACACCGTCGCTGACGTACTCTCCAGACATCCCACCAAAGAGTCACCAGTGCGGCTATTGCTGCCCATCACCGCAACTTGCCCGTGGTATGAAGGAAAATTACAACTGGTAAAGAAGAACCCCAAGGATAACCCAGAGTAATAAAAAGCGACCACACCCAAGAGATCAATAAAAACTACTTTCTATTACAATTTTTTTTTCTATGTTAGCACATAAATAATCAAATCAATTAATAATTAGTCAAAATGATATTCACACAAATTTAATTCCAATGCATTCCGATTGTACACAATGTAACAATTAAGCATATTTTCTTGTACATATTTATATAAGCACTACTATTTTTAACAAAAACATTAACGACAGTAAGGACAAGACATAAGAAACAAAACCCTTATTACAAACCCCCCCCCCCCCCCAAGTAAGAGGGGAATGTAACGAAGTGTTTTGCTACAGCACAAACACTTCGTCACAAACCATACGATTAACATACTACGCTAATATACAAGTTTAGCACTACATCTGACATGGAGCTTAGTAGCGCCATGGAGATACTCCAAAACGCCGATCCAAGGTACGTGGGTTCAAATCCCCGTACGAGCAAAACTTTTTTTCATAGAAATTAATTTTCGAATTAATTTCTATAAAGGCATATTGCCGTCGCCTACCACATAGAACCCAATAGCACATAGCATGAGCGATTGGCCGGAAAGTCAACATGCCCGAGATCAAATCCCAGGCGAGGGAAAACATTTTTTTCATAAAAACCTCGCGAACATCAAGGTTCATGTACACCAATCGCTCGGTCAAAAATATATCCGATATTAGCGCCACGGATAAGTCTCCAGCCAAGATACCGACCGAACACGAAATCACAGGTTCAAGGGTGAGGGCATTCGGGCATTTGTTTTTTTGACAAAACGAAGGGGAGAATGATATCATTATATAATAGCAACAAATTATATTTTCCGAAATCAGCGCCAATATAATTCCCCATCGGTCATCAAAAATACAATCGTATCAAGACCGCCACGAACCACTGAAGTCGTGGTGGAGTAACCCTGACCGAAGTTTATTGCCAAGGCCATTTATTCGCACCACAAGGAACTCTGTTCCAATTTCTGCACTCTTCACCGAGAGCACCAGGGACAATTCTGTCCGATAAATTCCGTCACTCTTCCAGTGCGTTACCGTCCGAGTTAGAGGGAAACACTAGGGGCACGCCGCTCGTTAGACGGGGCCACTACTGTCTCATCTCCCAACTTGTTTGACTCAAACTTACCGTCCGAGTTGGAAGGAAACACTAGGGGCACGCCGCTCGTTAGACGGGGCCACTACTGTCTCATCTCCCAACTTGTTTGACTCAAACTTACCGTCCGAGTTGGAAGGAAACACTAGGGGCACGCCGCTCGTTAGACGGGGCCACTACTGTCTCATCTCCCAACTTGTTTGACTCAAACTTACCGTCCAAGTCCAGAGATAACGCTAGGGGCACGCCGCTCGTTAGACGGGGCCGCTACTGCTATATCTGCCACTTGTGTGACTAACCGTAATTTCACAACTCGGTAGCCTGGTCGTCACCAAGCTTCTCCCGTGTGCCTTCCGATAAGGCTAGTTGTCTATCAAAAGCGGTACGAGTGCACGCCACTCATACCCACCCCCCTCCAGTTTAGCGTCGAGAGATAGAGCGCTATATCTCACGTGCTGAGGTTCACGCCTCCGCTCCGTTACCCCCTCCCGTAGCACCGACCTACCGACCGATACCGACCGACGCCACGAGTTGGCCAAATAACGACCGTAGAGTAAGGTATAATAAGTAGTTTTAAGTATAGAATAAATAAATTGTATGAACCGAAACCTCAATCTTTAATTTGTAACAACCCACCGCATGAACCCTGGGTGACCGGCGAGCGTCACCCGAGCGAAACTCGTTACAACATAAATCCCGGATGCTAACTATATTGCCTTGGTTGATAACCACCTCAACGTTTTCGACAAAACTTTACCCAAAAGAATCTGATCTGGAATCCACTCGTCACGTACGACCTGGAATCTAACTTCATATTGATTGTCGTTTATCGTCAATGACAGTACACCAGATCCTAATGCTGTGTGCGGTGCGTTGCCAAATCCTTTCAGCATCATTCCAGGTTGCTCGGTCATACTGAAACCAATCTCCTTTTGCACGGACGCGTGCATGACTGATACGTCTCTCCCACTGTATACGTAGGCATAGTAGTTTTTTTCCCGATGTATCTACGAGTATCTGACCATCTTCAGCGTTAAGTCTCTGTATTCAGCTGACACCCCTTGACGTTGCACCTTCCCTTCTGTCATTGTTCGGACAACTGGCGGACATGTGTCCGAACTGATTGCACTTGAAGCACGTCCTTCCTCTGTCTTTATCGGGACAATTCTGCGCGAAATGTGCAACGGAACCGCATTTGTGACATCGTTTATTTTTAATATCTGGACGTCCCCCACGAGAGGAACTCGGTTTACTCGGCGTAGTGGATCTAGTCTCCACTCTTTGTTTCGGCAGGTGTCGTTGCATCCTCTTGTAGCACTCCAGTTTTCCTTAAGTTCATCTAGCGTTGCTGCCTCGTATAGTATTACTTTGTTGGATGCAGAGTCCGGAATCCCATTGATGATGTAATCAACCGTAGATGAATCATCTACCTTACCCTTGTTAGCCATCTGTGTCATAAAGTAAAAATACTCTAACAAGCTTTCGGTCGTGTTCTTCTTCCTATTTTCCATCAATCGATGAATCTCAGCAGCCGATGGATTCCTCCCAAACTCTTTCACCAATTTCTCTTTCAACGTAGACCAATTCGTAACTTCAGCTGTTGCCTCGACGGCTAACTTGGCGGCACCCTTTAACAGACGCCGCACATACAGATATTTTTGGACGTCATTCCACTCGCAAGTGGATGCAATATCCTCAAACTCCTTTAACCAATCTTGATAATTGCGACTTTCTTCACCGGAGAATTTTTCTAACGACTCTTTAATGTCCTTAAAAACAAAATTATTCTTACTTGCCATTCTGCTAACTTCTTCTGAGTTCTCTGCTTCGTAGTTTTCTGCGTTACTCTCTGCGTCATCGTCGTTATCGTTTTGAGCTCTGCTCTCCTCGTTTTCCTCGTGCTCTAGTACTTTGTTTTCTTCGTTGTCTTCGTCGTTCTGAGTTAAATTCGTCGTTGTTTTTCACAACCGATAACACGTCGTTCACTTTAATTGACCCAAATTTCGTGCGTATGCGCTCTACTAAGTCTGTCTTGACTGCGTAGCGATACGACAGTTCTTTTTCCCGTAAGAACGGGTAACGTTTAAGAAAAAAAACGTTTCCGAAAGAAAAAAAAAAACAAAATTTCAATTTGTCCGGTAATCCCGGTTGAGCCCCCAAATGTAGAATTGGATTTTGTTTTTTATATCGAAAATTATTACAGAAAATAAAAGAACACAAGTTTAGTTTACATAAAAAGGAACAATAGTATTTTTAATCAGTTAAAAATAAGACACAATATAATACAATACAATTCAATTCAATTACAATTAAAAGTACAATCAATTCAATTCTGAAAATACACAAACTGAAGACACGACCGCACGGCTGCGTAGCTTAAAACAGAACTCCTCTGCTGTTGTGCAGTCACATTCGCCTTTACCTTAGAGCATGTCCCACACATGCAGTGCTTTCAGCAGCCGGTACCACGTCCATAGTTTCAGCAGTGCCTTAAGCAGTAATCCAATATAGCCCGCAGCAATGACGGCGACTAGCAGCTTGGCCGGTGTCATCATAACAGATAACAACAACCTACGCTGACTAGTCTATTTATCGGGCTGCCAATCACCCGTGTGATGATTCAGCCGACCTACATCAATCTCTTCTACGTGCGGCGAAGAAAACTGACGCTAAAGAATTCGGACGACATGTGAGTACTATACGACTATGGTGACTGCGCAACGTATTAGGAAACAATCAGTATTATGAGTAATGCTAATTTGACAAAAGATAATTAACAGAATAACTAATTCTAGGCGTTATGAGTAATGCATATTAAATTGGATAAAGATAATTGATAAAACAACTTATCCTACATAAACATAATTCAATTACAGTTTTTACCATTGAAGCTTGGTAAATTCTTCACTTATTTTAGTGGATCAATAGTTATGGTGGCCATTGTTACCTTATTTTTTGAATTTGTTGGTTGCTGGAGATTTTCTTCAATTGGTTCTTCTTTTAGTTGTTGGATCACTGCTGGATCTGTTGATTGTGTTGTTTCTATAGCTGAGGTATCGCTTTCTTTTCTGTCAAATTTTAATGCAGCTGGTATGTTGTATGGTCTGAATTTCTTCATCTATTCTTTGAACACGTTGGGGCTTTCGACATGGATATTTTCTGCCACGTAAAGTTGTTCTTCCTTCTTTATTTTTATTAAAATTACACTTTTATTTAATTTTATTTATTTCGTCGAATTTGTTGTCTTCTTAACTTTTCTTGAATTGATTTAAAATATTCCTTGAAATCAGCTGTTGCTTCGTCGTCTATCCAACTTTGTGAGTTTGATAGACATTCCCTCTAGGAGATTTTGTGAAATTGTCTTTTACAGATCCTGATTCACTATGTTTTTCACTTTCTAAATGTATATATTTTTTTTATTGTTGTCCTATAATACCGTTTTGTAATTTTAATTTACCGGCAAACTTTTTTATTTAGTTAAAGGACGATCCCGAATTAAACTTTTAATAAAGTAAGATACATTGATCTTTCGAGATTCTACCGACTGCGCCAGTTTCGTTTCCGATTCTTATTTGTTTAAAAAAAATATATTTTGTGTTTTCAAAAGAAAACACCACAACTAAATCAAACGCAAGTTTTCTTTTAATTTCTAAGTAACTCTTTATTAAATTTCTTAATTAAACCGAGAACTTAAAACTCTTATGTATAATACTGATTTCTAAATTGAACTGCACTTCTTAAATCTCTGGATACAACTGAAGTCATTCGTATGATTTGCATCTTGTTTTGAATTTTTGTTGTTGTTTATGTTGATCTCTTAGATCGTATTTTATGAAAAGGGTTTATTCATGTTAGAACATGTATACGATTTATTATTGTACTTTGGTAGTCCTTGAATTTGGATCAAAATGGTAAACAAGAAAAGAATGTGTAAACGGTAAACAAGATATGTTCATGTTAGAATATGCGCAATTGGACATCTGGCTGACCTTGAATGATCAAGACGTAAACATGTTTACTTCTTAGATCAGAATTAAAGATAAGGATTTAAAATGCGTCACTCTTATTTTGTCCAGTAGGACTGCGCATTTGTTATATGTATGTGCATTATGTGCGTTACTTTTATATTTGTAGTTGGACTGCGCACTTGTTATATTATGAATATACGTTATGAATAATATTATGAAAATACATTATGATATTATAAAGTGATGTGAGAGTGTTCTAGGAATGTAACCGGACTTCTAGGACCCTGCCCTGCACATACACATCAAAAGCGAGGCTGTATCAAGAGCCACAAAACTAAAAGTTCTTGAGCAAATTAAAGCAATCAAACCAGGATACTCTAGCGTCATAACCAAAATAGGCTTAGAATATGTAACTGTCCAACCATCAGACCTAATGATAAAAACAACTAATTTCAAAAGGAATTTTTCGACTAAAATATCCGATCGGAATCAAGTTCAAAAAATATCATAAGTACCCTTCCAAACCATGCATCCATCTGGTTTACAGACGGATAAAAAAAAACACAGGAACCGGAGCAGGAGTATTTCGTCCCAGAATCATACTACGAATACCCCTAGATAGATCTCCAACAGTATTCCAGGCAGAAACTATAGCAATAGAAGCCTGCGTCCTGTAATGTACTAAAAGAAGGTACAGAAGAACCGAGATCTATGTGATCTCAGATAGTCAGGCAGCCCTGCTAGCATTAAAAGTTCCAGTCTTTTAATCTAAAACAACGTGGAGCTGTTTTTGCCACTTAGAAGAACTGGCCAAAAACAAAATCACACTAATGGGGTCTCCCGGACACTCAGGCATATCAGAAAACGAGGCAGCAGACCTCTGCGCAAGAGGAGACGTAGAAGGAATTTTCACTGGTCCAGAACCCAGCATTGCATTCCAAATGCCATATCAACAGAAACATTAAAGAGTGGGAAAACACTACTATCGAAGCGGAATGGAATTCTTCGTCTGGAATGAGACAAGCCAAGAAGCTTCTAAAATACAACATTAGTCGTATGGACAGGGCCCTTAAACTGGACCGCCATACACTAAAAACACTAGTCTGGTATTTGACAGGACATGGCCCATTCCATGACCATCTTTTGAAAATGGACAAATCCCAATCGGACCGCTTCCGATTCTGCAACGAGGCAAAGCAAAGCACATACTCTTCGTATGCCTAGCCCTCACCCAGAAAATAATAAAACATTTCAAGGCTCCTACAGGTCCCTGGCCGAATGCCAGACCAATCGCATTGTCAGATGTGTTGGCATTCACGAAGGAACCGGAAATCATTCACTCGGATCTTTGACTGTGAGACTTCCGTTTCGTTCGCGCGGCGTCACCGTTACCTCCTCTTATGCCTTAGCAGCACTCTTACATCGGTACGAAACTTGTTCGAACATAGTTATTTTTTAAACCATTAGTTCTTAACACACGTTCGCACCTGTATAAAATCTTAGACAAATGCGCTACCCCTGGCGAAAAGGAAAGTAACGAGAATAGTGAATTTTACTCCCAAAAAAAATATTCATTTTTTTCTTTGATCATAACCAAAAAGAAAAGTTAAAAAAAAAATAAAAATAAGGATATAAGTTGAAGCTTAATTTCATACTTCCGTACTTATATATTTTCTTTCTTTTTCTTCAAGATTTTCAAGGTATTAGCGTAGTTCGAGTAAAACATCTCAATTTATTGATAACATCTTTGAATATTGATTCTGATCTTAATATTTAAATAAATTCTCTATATTAACTTCGCGTGCACGTGGCTGGCTGGTCAGATTTTCTGATCAATTTTTAACCCACTTCCCAAAGCCCGATTTTATTGAAATTTTGCACACATGTATTTTTCTGGTGACAATACTTTTTATTAAAATTTGAGGCCCCTCAGAGCTCGGTGTCGGGGGGCTCCCATACAAATATTTTACAAAATTTACCCGATTTTCTTCAAATTTTATACACTTGTGTATCTTAGATGGACAACACTTTTTGTAAAAATTTCGGAGGCCCGGGGTCGTTGGGCCCCATACATTTTTTTTAAAAAATTATTCCGACTTTCTTCAAATTTTACACACGTGTGTATCTCCGATGGACAAAACTTTTAATAACAGTTTTGGAGTGATCGGGCGCTGAGGCCTAAGGTGTGCCCAAATAAATTTTTTAAAAATTAACCCGATTTTCTTCAAATTTTAAAGACATGTTTATATCTGATGGACAAAACGTTTTGTTTTTTGGAGTGGCTCGATAGGGCCATATATAAGTTTTTCAAATTTTAAACACATGTATATCACCGATGACACTTACTATTGAAAGTTGGAAGCGATCGGGCACCAATGTCGGTGGCTCCCACACAAATTTTTTTACACATGTGTATCTCCGGTGACAACAGTTCTTGAAAAAATTTTGAAGTGAAGCGGCTCTTATATTAATTTTTTCCAAGTTAACCCGATTTAAACTTTGCACACAAATGTATCTCCTATTAGAGAATTTACATTAAAAATTTTAATTTTTAAGGGTTGTTTTTTTTTCTTCGTGGATAATTAAAGATTTAATTTTTTCAGCATAAATCATCGGCTCGCTTTTTCTTTTGGAGACGCTGTACGCGGGAGTGTTTCCGTGTGTTCGTGTGTTCGGTGTCGCAATTCGCGAGCAAACTTGCTTGTTGTTGATTGTGTGCGGTCAATTAGCTGAAAATCTTCAATCGACTGTATTCAGTGTAAATAATACAGTGGCAGCAGAAATAATTTGTGTGAAAAATAAAATTCTATTGTCATTTTACTGTAAATATCAGCGTTTTATAAATTTCATTGGTTATAGAATTAAATCATTCTTTAGTGTCTTACAAAGCGAAAAGTGTTGGAAGTGTGAAGCAGGGTAAAAGCTATGCAAAATTACAGTTTTGCGAATAGTATTGCGCTACTCTTCTATTCCGTCGATCAAAGGGCAAAATATAGCCTAAGCAACTAGCTGTTTTCGATTGTGTGCTTCGAATTGTACTTGCAGTCGCTCGTTTGTTTTACCACAAACATGCCAACTACACTGAGGTGATATAAAAACTTATTATTATAATTTTTTTTTTTTGTATCTTTTTTTTTTTGTATTCCATATTCGCGCGCGGCTCTTTAGCTTATGCTAATTTAATAATTTCAATTTTTATAATTTTGATAATTGTGAATTTTTTTTTGTTAACCACTGCTATTTAATTTAACGTTGCTCAAAGCGTAACCCATTTCCATTATTGATGAGCAGTATAATAAGCTTTTCCCAAAAGGACAAAAGGAGGAGGAGAGGACGGAGCAACCACTAGGAAGCTGGTCCGAAAATGATCTGCTGGCATCTAGTCAAGAGACGGTGATGTTGGCAGATCAAAACGTGGGCCCCAGCCATAGTGCTCTACTGCCATCCATAGTATACCAATGCAAGGCTTTACCTTGCCTAAGGTCGCCGGGGTCGGCCTCAAGAGCAAACGTAAGAAAACCGCTGCTGTTCTCTGGAAGCAGCAGTACCAGAGGGCTGTATTCATTCTACGCAAGATTTGTAAGAATAAGGCTGCTGGTACTGTCGATGAAAGAGATGCAGCGGATGAACTCAGATATCGCAAAGTTTAAGAGGAGTTCAACAAACGGCAATTCACCAGCAAAGTGGCCACTGATACTGCTTCTTTTTCCAGCCAGAAACGCAATAGGTCTCAGCAATGTTGCGAAGAAGGCTAAACTACCCAGGATGGGTGGACTCACCGAGGTAACTACCGCTGGTGGTGCCAAGGTGGCAGCAATAAAGATGCAAGGAGACCGCGGCTTCCTCAGTTAAGAAGGCTAAGGTCAGACCTTCTTATAAAGAGGTGGCCATCAGTCACCTGAATATGACGCTTATCGACGAGCTATCGAATAGTGGCACTCCAATCTTGGACAAATGGGGCGACATTGAGGCTCGACTGTCTGAGTTGGTAATGGATCACCTTATCACCGCTGCAAAGGGTCCACTAGTCTCTTTTGACAACTCCGTTGTCAACTTCAGGAGCTTCAGGATCTTGAAATGCGAGGACCAGCCATCTTTGGAATTTCTTAGCAAGTGCGTCGCTAAGATAAGCGACGAATGGGAGGGCTTGAAAATCAAGCTTATCCCGGCCAAGAAAGTCTCTAGGAGGCCCAGGGCACGCATTTGGCTGCCAAAGATGAAGGTCGACAAAGCTAAAGTCCTCCAATGTCTATGGCTCCAGAACCCTGAAATACCGATGGACAATTGGAGCATCATTCGAGCAGAAGAACCCCAGCTTAACAATATGTCCCTGGTACTCCTGATCAATGAGGAGTGTATGGGACCTATTGAGAAATTTGGGTTCACACTTAGGTTTGGCGTCAGGCAGGCCAAACTTAAGGTTTTCCGACTGTCTCCTTAAGAAGAGGACCCGGAAGAAGATATGGCCTACAGACTACTAGAGAATCTAAGTATAGATTCTTTGTTGGCAGGTCCCTCTACATCAACCCAATAATGACGATGTCTAGGATACTGCAAATCAATCTTAAGCACTCGAAATGTGCCTTTGATAATCTGCAGGACTTTCTGCGCAAAGAGCACTTAGACATCGTTCTTGTACAAGAACCTTGGGTCAGAGGCACTGACGTCAAAGGTCTTAATAAGAAAGATTACAATCTCTTTTATAAAAAAGACAACGGTAAGCCAAAGTGAAAAAACACATTAACGCTTTCCTTTGTCCAAATTTCAGCTCTGCAGACCTAACTGTTGTTAGGGTAGAGGAAGCGGGAGGGGGACACCTTCTTGTGTCCTCGGCGTATTTTCCGCATGACCGCCCTTCCCCGCCTGAAGAAATCGCAAAGCTAACAAAGTCAATCGATGACTGCATCCTCTTGGGATGTAACTCCAATTCCAGACATTCCATCTGGGGTAGCTCGGAGGACAATGAACGGGGTGAGTCTCTTTTTGATTTTATTATTAACAGTAATCTCAGCATTTGTAACTCTGGTAATACTCCAACCTTTATCTTTCCGGGGTCGGAGAGGTTCAATGGTTGGGAAGAGGTAATCGACCCTACCTTGATTTTTAATGATAAGGTATTCAGGGTTGATAACTGGACAGTGTCCGATGTCAACTCCTACTCGGCCCATAAGTATATAAGGTTTGATCTGAACCTCCACACGGAGTCGATCAAAACTTATCAAAACGTAAAAAGAACTGAGTGGTCAAAATTTGGCAATATTATCCAGTCAAAATTAGGCAAATTACCCAATATTGAAGCAACTTCGGCTGTAGAATTGGACAATAAAATTAATACATTTGAGAAATCAATGAACGTGGCTCTGAAAGCCTCCTGCTCAATCAGTCGGAGTAAAAAAGTTCACCCTCCGTGGTGGAGCCAAGACCTTAGTAAACATAGGAGTATGACTAGTTCGATCTTCAATATCTGCTATACCAACAAATACTGGCAGCCGTATAAAGACAGCTTAAGAATGTACAAGAAGGCCATCAAAGAAGCCAAGCGACTCTCTTGGATGGACTTCTGTCAATCAATTGAAACTACCAAGGAGTCTGCTAGAATTAGCAAGATTCTGGTACAGAGATTCTAGCAATCAGGGAGGCCTGTAGAGCATTAAGGCTCAGAAACGCACAAATGGGAAAAGTTGGTATCTGTGTTGATAGCCAATCTGCCATAAAGGCGATTTATGCGACTACAAGAAACTCGAAATTAGTACAACAGTGCCAAGTACAATTGGCCTCGATCAGTCAATTCCTGGACATCACCATAGTATGGGTGCCGGGGCACAGTAATATAGAGGGTATGGCGAGGGCGGAAAAATTGGCTAAGATGGGCGTAGCTATGGATTTTGGCTCTATGGAGAAGGTTAGCTGTCCAATGAGCTTAGTCAAGGAACAAATCTCTCCTTCTTTAATAATAAGTCACAGCTAAGGTGGATCAGTCTGTTGAACTGCGCCATATCGAGATCAATGTAGCCATCCTCTAGCAAAAAAAAAACCACCGAGTTGTTATCAAAAACCTGAAAGGATATTGCCAGAGTTGTGGCTATCAGCACTGCCCACTGGCAGTTGATGTTCGATGTCTTCTTTGTTTTTCTTTTGTTTGTAGGTTTTCAGTATCGTTTGTAGATAGCGAGTGGTTGAAAGCATTATAAATTCTCTGTTGACAACTAAGTGAATGGGCAAGACGCTTTGTTGCTTCACTTTTATGTACATTCGCGGCGACAACAACAACAATGGTGAAATCCTTTGAAGGTGACGTCTCGCTATCGACGAGATCGAGTGCATGTTTTGTGACCATTCTATGCCAACCGGTACGACGACAACGAACGTTCGTTTTCTTTAACCACTGAACCTCGCTTACTCTGACCAGAAGAGAAATTTCCAATATCACTTTTAGCGAGAGGGCTCAACAAAGCAACGAGGGCAGCTGTAACTAGTTTATTTAATACTAATCTATTTTGCACTCGCTTCGTTTGTGCGCATGTAAGAGATTCTATTTTGGGGAAACCTATTGTATCAATTGTGGTTTCGGCTTTAGCGGCACAGATACCAAAGTGCACACTTTTTTTTTACTTCACGGTATGCGAGTAGGGCAAACACTGCTCTGGAAGATACGAGGTTATGTCACGTTTACTGCTGCGTAGTCGTAAAATTCATCGCACATCCGCGTGGGACCGAGTTTCTAAATTATCGAACACTGTTCATGCCTTTAATTAGCATTACTTGCACCCGTATTTGGACCAATGTCCTCCCCCAAAAAGGGACACATCACTGATGGAACGCGTGCCTCGTCACACCGATGTATATTTATAGAACGGAATCGCGACGTTCCTTCTTTTCAAGAGAGCACGATTTCCTTTTTCATGACAAAACTGTCGTTTGTCACGCGAAATATCGACTCTTGTTTTTGTTTCTTTATCGACGTTTCGAATATTTCTGATTTTTATTTTTTTTTTTACAAAAAAAATGGAGTTCTCCTACACGGCTTGCCATAAGCATCTCTTCCTCGTGAAATCAAAAAACCAGAAGAAACTTTTGTAAAACCGGAAATCGCAACCAAAAGCATGTCGACAATTCATCTATTGTAGAAACCAAGCTTTCTTACGGACAGGAATCAAATCGTCACAGCGCTTATAGTGGCTGAGGTTAGACGATTTCCTTCTAAGCCACCTTAAAGGTTTGTTAGAAGTTTTTCTACTACCAGATTCCCCGCTAGGCCGATGTCACAAATGGACTAATCTTGCACTCGTTCTTAGCATAGATGACTCAAAAAACGGAGCGCCTATTAAAACGTGGGGCTCAGCCACGACCCTTAGATTAAGAATCTCATGGTCTATCGACTAAGCTAGCCGGGCGACAGACGCTATCAATCTACTTGCTCTAACCCCATATTCCGCCTGGTCATTGTTTTAGGTCCTTAGCGTGAAAGACACCGATGATTTTACCATCTTGATTTTCAATCTCGTACAGGGAATTACCTACCCTTTTAGAGATCCTGCACCTTATATATTTATATATGTCGAGTAGTTAACATTTACAAACCTAGTATTATATGCCGTTCTAGATCAGCCGTCAAATCAACCAAATTCCATCTACGTTGAGTATTAGGAACTACAATACTCAGTTTTGAAGAGATGTCGACGTTATTGACACAGATTGAAGCCATATTGAATTCGCGTCCATTATGCTCCTTATCATCCGGTCCAGACGACATCAATATGCTGACTCCGGCTCATTTTATTTTGGGTCATTCACTAACGTTGCCACCCGATCGGGATGTTGCTGCACAGAACATAAACCATCTGACCAGATGGAAACAAATTGAACATATGATACAATATTTCTAGAAACGATTCTATATGGAATACTTAACTACACTTCATAATCGTTCGAAATGGCAACATAAAAATGTTAATCTTCAAGTAGATGACATCGTACTAATCCGTGATGAGGTCGTGCCTCCAGCAAAATGGCCCTTAGGCAAAATCGTAAAAACACATCGCGGTGCAGACGGACTGGTACGAGTGGTTTCCATACAAACAAAATCCGGAATCTATAAGCGGCCAGTCAACAAAGTAATTGTACTACCATTATTTTGAACCTTCGTTCAACGTCGGCGGCATGTCTACGCCATTAAAGATATATTAATTATCAAATTTATAATTCAACCTAAAAAATAATAATTAATATTAATGTTCAAATTATTAAAATAATAATGAAAATTTTTGAAAATTAGAATGTTATGTGGCATCGCCAAATTAAATTGTCATGTGGCATAACCGCTTATTGAATGGGCGGCAGATATTGACTTTGATAGATGTCGTCTCATCATTGGATTTTGGCTTTTGTTCTCGGCAAGAAATGTCGTCTTCCTTTTTTTTCAATTATATTTTTGTAAAAGGTTTTCTATTTTCATTTGTGTTAAAATCGAAGTTGTTAATAAAGCGTAATTGTAAAATTGCGATTGAATTGGATTGTGCTTGGTAAGTTGCCATAAATAGGTACGAGTTATCGGAATTTACCGTGTCATATCGCACAAATGTATTTCGTAAAGTGATCTAAGACAATGCAGATACACGTGTGTCTATTCTTAGTACGTGGATATGGCCAAAGGAAATCTATGTACAACCGTTGCATTGGTCGTTTTGTCACAACTTGGGAGGTCTTTGTATTGAATTACGAGTTTCGTCACTTTACAAATCTCGCAGTTTCTTATGAAATCTTGGACTTTGGTGTACATTCTGGGCAAATATTATTTTTGCCGAAGCTTCGATATGGTTTTGGCTAAGCCAGGGTGTGCCTCCCGTGAGTGAGTTCACTCGGGACCCGCAATTTTCAGACGTTAGCGTCTGCATCAGAACAACCGTTGGCAAACTCGTCGTTCTGTATACGATTCTATTTGACACTGTAACATCTGGCAGACGGTTTTCTATGACGGTATTCACCAAATCGATGTACCGAGCCGACTTGAAATGCTGAGACGTGAAATCGTCATCAGAGGCCCACTCGGTTATTTCTTCATAGTAAGCATGCGGAAGAGCATCATGCACAACATTTAACGACCCTTTTCTATGTTCTATTGAAAATTCGAATCCTTGTAACTTCAGACTCCAATGAGCGAGTCGACCGCAGTCCTTTTATATATGGTATATAAACGCAATAGGTCTCAGCAATGTTGCGAAGAAGGCTAAACTACCCAGGATGGGTGGACTCACCGAGGTAACTACCGCTGGTGGTGCCAAGGTGGCAGCAATAAAGATGCAAGGAGACCGCGGCTTCCTCAGTTAAGAAGGCTAAGGTCAGACCTTCTTATAAAGAGGTGGCCATCAGTCACCTGAATATGACGCTTATCGACGAGCTATCGAATAGTGGCACTCCAATCTTGGACAAATGGGGCGACATTGAGGCTCGACTGTCTGAGTTGGTAATGGATCACCTTATCACCGCTGCAAAGGGTCCACTAGTCTCTTTTGACAACTCCGTTGTCAACTTCAGGAGCTTCAGGATCTTGAAATGCGAGGACCAGCCATCTTTGGAATTTCTTAGCAAGTGCGTCGCTAAGATAAGCGACGAATGGGAGGGCTTGAAAATCAAGCTTATCCCGGCCAAGAAAGTCTCTAGGAGGCCCAGGGCACGCATTTGGCTGCCAAAGATGAAGGTCGACAAAGCTAAAGTCCTCCAATGTCTATGGCTCCAGAACCCTGAAATACCGATGGACAATTGGAGCATCATTCGAGCAGAAGAACCCCAGCTTAACAATATGTCCCTGGTACTCCTGATCAATGAGGAGTGTATGGGACCTATTGAGAAATTTGGGTTCACACTTAGGTTTGGCGTCAGGCAGGCCAAACTTAAGGTTTTCCGACTGTCTCCTTAAGAAGAGGACCCGGAAGAAGATATGGCCTACAGACTACTAGAGAATCTAAGTATAGATTCTTTGTTGGCAGGTCCCTCTACATCAACCCAATAATGACGATGTCTAGGATACTGCAAATCAATCTTAAGCACTCGAAATGTGCCTTTGATAATCTGCAGGACTTTCTGCGCAAAGAGCACTTAGACATCGTTCTTGTACAAGAACCTTGGGTCAGAGGCACTGACGTCAAAGGTCTTAATAAGAAAGATTACAATCTCTTTTATAAAAAAGACAACGGTAAGCCAAAGTGAAAAAACACATTAACGCTTTCCTTTGTCCAAATTTCAGCTCTGCAGACCTAACTGTTGTTAGGGTAGAGGAAGCGGGAGGGGGACACCTTCTTGTGTCCTCGGCGTATTTTCCGCATGACCGCCCTTCCCCGCCTGAAGAAATCGCAAAGCTAACAAAGTCAATCGATGACTGCATCCTCTTGGGATGTAACTCCAATTCCAGACATTCCATCTGGGGTAGCTCGGAGGACAATGAACGGGGTGAGTCTCTTTTTGATTTTATTATTAACAGTAATCTCAGCATTTGTAACTCTGGTAATACTCCAACCTTTATCTTTCCGGGGTCGGAGAGGTTCAATGGTTGGGAAGAGGTAATCGACCCTACCTTGATTTTTAATGATAAGGTATTCAGGGTTGATAACTGGACAGTGTCCGATGTCAACTCCTACTCGGCCCATAAGTATATAAGGTTTGATCTGAACCTCCACACGGAGTCGATCAAAACTTATCAAAACGTAAAAAGAACTGAGTGGTCAAAATTTGGCAATATTATCCAGTCAAAATTAGGCAAATTACCCAATATTGAAGCAACTTCGGCTGTAGAATTGGACAATAAAATTAATACATTTGAGAAATCAATGAACGTGGCTCTGAAAGCCTCCTGCTCAATCAGTCGGAGTAAAAAAGTTCACCCTCCGTGGTGGAGCCAAGACCTTAGTAAACATAGGAGTATGACTAGTTCGATCTTCAATATCTGCTATACCAACAAATACTGGCAGCCGTATAAAGACAGCTTAAGAATGTACAAGAAGGCCATCAAAGAAGCCAAGCGACTCTCTTGGATGGACTTCTGTCAATCAATTGAAACTACCAAGGAGTCTGCTAGAATTAGCAAGATTCTGGTACAGAGATTCTAGCAATCAGGGAGGCCTGTAGAGCATTAAGGCTCAGAAACGCACAAATGGGAAAAGTTGGTATCTGTGTTGATAGCCAATCTGCCATAAAGGCGATTTATGCGACTACAAGAAACTCGAAATTAGTACAACAGTGCCAAGTACAATTGGCCTCGATCAGTCAATTCCTGGACATCACCATAGTATGGGTGCCGGGGCACAGTAATATAGAGGGTATGGCGAGGGCGGAAAAATTGGCTAAGATGGGCGTAGCTATGGATTTTGGCTCTATGGAGAAGGTTAGCTGTCCAATGAGCTTAGTCAAGGAACAAATCTCTCCTTCTTTAATAATAAGTCACAGCTAAGGTGGATCAGTCTGTTGAACTGCGCCATATCGAGATCAATGTAGCCATCCTCTAGCAAAAAAAAAACCACCGAGTTGTTATCAAAAACCCGAAAGGATATTGCCAGAGTTGTGGCTATCAGCACTGCCCACTGGCAGTTGATGTTCGATGTCTTCTTTGTTTTTCTTTTGTTTGTAGGTTTTCAGTATCGTTTGTAGATAGCGAGTGGTTGAAAGCATTATAAATTCTCTGTTGACAACTAAGTGAATGGGCAAGACGCTTTGTTGCTTCACTTTTATGTACATTCGCGGCGACAACAACAACAATGGTGAAATCCTTTGAAGGTGACGTCTCGCTATCGACGAGATCGAGTGCATGTTTTGTGACCATTCTATGCCAACCGGTACGACGACAACGAACGTTCGTTTTCTTTAACCACTGAACCTCGCTTACTCTGACCAGAAGAGAAATTTCCAATATCACTTTTAGCGAGAGGGCTCAACAAAGCAACGAGGGCAGCTGTAACTAGTTTATTTAATACTAATCTATTTTGCACTCGCTTCGTTTGTGCGCATGTAAGAGATTCTATTTTGGGGAAACCTATTGTATCAATTGTGGTTTCGGCTTTAGCGGCACAGATACCAAAGTGCACACTTTTTTTTTACTTCACGGTATGCGAGTAGGGCAAACACTGCTCTGGAAGATACGAGGTTATGTCACGTTTACTGCTGCGTAGTCGTAAAATTCATCGCACATCCGCGTGGGACCGAGTTTCTAAATTATCGAACACTGTTCATGCCTTTAATTAGCATTACTTGCACCCGTATTTGGACCAATGTCCTCCCCCAAAAAGGGACACATCACTGATGGAACGCGTGCCTCGTCACACCGATGTATATTTATAGAACGGAATCGCGACGTTCCTTCTTTTCAAGAGAGCACGATTTCCTTTTTCATGACAAAACTGTCGTTTGTCACGCGAAATATCGACTCTTGTTTTTGTTTCTTTATCGACGTTTCGAATATTTCTGATTTTTATTTTTTTTTTTACAAAAAAAATGGAGTTCTCCTACACGGCTTGCCATAAGCATCTCTTCCTCGTGAAATCAAAAAACCAGAAGAAACTTTTGTAAAACCGGAAATCGCAACCAAAAGCATGTCGACAATTCATCTATTGTAGAAACCAAGCTTTCTTACGGACAGGAATCAAATCGTCACAGCGCTTATAGTGGCTGAGGTTAGACGATTTCCTTCTAAGCCACCTTAAAGGTTTGTTAGAAGTTTTTCTACTACCAGATTCCCCGCTAGGCCGATGTCACAAATGGACTAATCTTGCACTCGTTCTTAGCATAGATGACTCAAAAAACGGAGCGCCTATTAAAACGTGGGGCTCAGCCACGACCCTTAGATTAAGAATCTCATGGTCTATCGACTAAGCTAGCCGGGCGACAGACGCTATCAATCTACTTGCTCTAACCCCATATTCCGCCTGGTCATTGTTTTAGGTCCTTAGCGTGAAAGACACCGATGATTTTACCATCTTGATTTTCAATCTCGTACAGGGAATTACCTACCCTTTTAGAGATCCTGCACCTTATATATTTATATATGTCGAGTAGTTAACATTTACAAACCTAGTATTATATGCCGTTCTAGATCAGCCGTCAAATCAACCAAATTCCATCTACGTTGAGTATTAGGAACTACAATACTCAGTTTTGAAGAGATGTCGACGTTATTGACACAGATTGAAGCCATATTGAATTCGCGTCCATTATGCTCCTTATCATCCGGTCCAGACGACATCAATATGCTGACTCCGGCTCATTTTATTTTGGGTCATTCACTAACGTTGCCACCCGATCGGGATGTTGCTGCACAGAACATAAACCATCTGACCAGATGGAAACAAATTGAACATATGATACAATATTTCTAGAAACGATTCTATATGGAATACTTAACTACACTTCATAATCGTTCGAAATGGCAACATAAAAATGTTAATCTTCAAGTAGATGACATCGTACTAATCCGTGATGAGGTCGTGCCTCCAGCAAAATGGCCCTTAGGCAAAATCGTAAAAACACATCGCGGTGCAGACGGACTGGTACGAGTGGTTTCCATACAAACAAAATCCGGAATCTATAAGCGGCCAGTCAACAAAGTAATTGTACTACCATTATTTTGAACCTTCGTTCAACGTCGGCGGCATGTCTACGCCATTAAAGATATATTAATTATCAAATTTATAATTCAACCTAAAAAATAATAATTAATATTAATGTTCAAATTATTAAAATAATAATGAAAATTTTTGAAAATTAGAATGTTATGTGGCATCGCCAAATTAAATTGTCATGTGGCATAACCGCTTATTGAATGGGCGGCAGATATTGACTTTGATAGATGTCGTCTCATCATTGGATTTTGGCTTTTGTTCTCGGCAAGAAATGTCGTCTTCCTTTTTTTTCAATTATATTTTTGTAAAAGGTTTTCTATTTTCATTTGTGTTAAAATCGAAGTTGTTAATAAAGCGTAATTGTAAAATTGCGATTGAATTGGATTGTGCTTGGTAAGTTGCCATAAATAGGTACGAGTTATCGGAATTTACCGTGTCATATCGCACAAATGTATTTCGTAAAGTGATCTAAGACAATGCAGATACACGTGTGTCTATTCTTAGTACGTGGATATGGCCAAAGGAAATCTATGTACAACCGTTGCATTGGTCGTTTTGTCACAACTTGGGAGGTCTTTGTATTGAATTACGAGTTTCGTCACTTTACAAATCTCGCAGTTTCTTATGAAATCTTGGACTTTGGTGTACATTCTGGGCAAATATTATTTTTGCCGAAGCTTCGATATGGTTTTGGCTAAGCCAGGGTGTGCCTCCCGTGAGTGAGTTCACTCGGGACCCGCAATTTTCAGACGTTAGCGTCTGCATCAGAACAACCGTTGGCAAACTCGTCGTTCTGTATACGATTCTATTTGACACTGTAACATCTGGCAGACGGTTTTCTATGACGGTATTCACCAAATCGATGTACCGAGCCGACTTGAAATGCTGAGACGTGAAATCGTCATCAGAGGCCCACTCGGTTATTTCTTCATAGTAAGCATGCGGAAGAGCATCATGCACAACATTTAACGACCCTTTTCTATGTTCTATTGAAAATTCGAATCCTTGTAACTTCAGACTCCAACGAGCGAGTCGACCGCAGTCCTTTTATATATGGTATAAATCGCTTTACGCTAAGTACTGCATAACACTCCAGCTCCGTTGTGCCTAGTTAAATTTTTGAGAAGGTACGCTATAGACTGCTCCACATCGTTGCCATCTATTTGAAATAGGACACTGCCCACACCTAACTTTGATGCGTCACATTGTATTATGAACGGTTTAGAAAAATTTGGGCGTACCGACGCGGGTGCTGAACACAAATAGTGTCAGTGTGTCTATAGAATCCTCATTTGAAAGTGAAAATTGCTTACCCTTTTTGAGACAGTCAGCTATTGGTGCAGATACCGTCGTGAAGTTTGACACGAATCGGCGATACCAACCGAGAAACCCCCTCAACTGCTTTGGGGAGGAAACTCTGCAATAGCCGCTACTTTCGAGGTGTCTGTTTTTAGGCAACCGTTGCCGACTATATACCCTAAGTACTTGATTTCGCGTTGGCAAAACTAGCTTTTCTCTATTTTTATCGTTAAACCGGCTTCACGCAGGCATAGCGCGACCTTAGATAGTATCTCCAAGTGAGTCTGTAAGACAGAAGAAACTATTAAAAGGTCATCCAAGTAAATGAATACTTGGTCTCGCAAAGAGGATGGAATGACCTTATCCATTAGCTTGCACATCCGCTGAGCAGCATTGCTTAGCCCGAAGGGCATCACTTTAAATTGGTATAGCGTTCTTCCAGGGACCATGAACGCAGACAACTCCCTTTAAGATCGATCTAGCGGTATCTGCTAGAAAGCATCTTTCAGATCAATTCCGGAGATAAAATAAGTATTTTGAATCTTGCTAAGAAGTCCATTAATGTGTTGTTCACTATATGCATCATTTATCGTGACTTAATTGACCTTTCTACAGTCCAAACACAATCTTATTTTCACAACGTTTAAGTGGCTGAGGTTAGACGATTTCCATCTAAACCACTTTATAAGTTTGTTAGAAAATTTTCTATTACCAGATTCCCCGCTAGGCCGATGACACAATGCATTTGTGCAAACCTTACTGGTAGAGCACGATGACGACAAATTGTTTACCCAGAGTACAATGATATGTGATAGTCGTACTCTTAATATTGGCTCATCTATTCGCAATAGCTTATTTTAAAACACAAAATACTAAGCGCTTCTTTCATTTATTTATTTATAAAATTCATATTGCAGTCATTTTTTAAGTTTATTTGAAAATGATGAATATGTAACTGTATACATGTAACTATGTACATAAATAAAGAAATCAACACACTTTAAACAAATATGTACAAAAACAAGAAACATAAAACTCAAAAAAAAAATATATAAAATAAAAAAAAATTCAATCACAACTATTATTTCATATGGCTGTGACTTCACTTTAAGCTGAGCAATTCTAACTCTAACTCCTTGAGCTCTCTTGAATGTATGTTTGTTTGTTTGTCGTGGAATCTTGCGATCAATTTGTAACCCATTTCCCAAAGTCCGATTTCATTGAAACTTTGCACATTTCATTTGCATATCTGCCATGACAACACGTTAAAAAAATCCTGCTTTGGGAAGTGGTTGAAAAATTGAAAAAAAGACAGACAAATCCACGGGCATGGGAGTGGTTTTATATAAAATTTGAAGATAAATGAAGCGACCCCTTGTATCACGACAGTACTGTATCATTTTATGCAATGTTAATAGAACGAACAGAGCAGAGCACCGATATAAAACGAACACTACAACTGCACATGCTTGCTTCATTCTGCTCAAGCTATGAGCTTGATTGTATGTTATTGAAATTTAGTAACGTAGAATAATGAATAATGAAAATCATCGTAAGGATGATGTTATTTACATTATTATTATTATGTAGAAATGATTAAAGAAATTCTTCTTCTATACTAAATAATAAAAAGAGGGAATTCCTACAACTGGCACCATGCATATCACTGCCCAAACACAGTAATTCAGATGTGGTTTTCAGTTCACATATACTAAAAAAAACAACCCATAAAAATTCAAATTGTTCATGTAAATTCTCTAATGGGAGATACATATTATGTGTTTAAAATTTGAAGGAAACAAGGCTAATTTTTAGAAAAATTTCATGGGCACAACTCATGTCTCAGGGCCCGAGCACTCCAAAAATTTTGCAAAAAGTTTTGCCCATCGGATATACACAGTGTTTAAAATTTGAAGAAATCGGGCTAATTTTTAATATTTTTTTATTGAAACCCTCGGTCCTCAGATCGCGTTCATTCCAAAAAATTTACAAAAAGTTTTGTCCATCGGAGATACACGTTTGTTTAAAATTTAAAAAAAAAACGGGCTAATTTTTAAATAACTTATATAGGCACAATTCGAGCTTCAGGATACACATGTGTATAAAATTGGAAGAAAATCGGGTTAATTTTTATAAAAAATTTGTATGGGGCCTCACGACCCCGGGGCCCGGGTTCTGCAATTTCTTTTACAAAAAGTGTTTTTCATCGGAGAGACAAGTGTGTATAAAATTTGAAGAAAATCGGGTGAATTTTATTTAAAAAATTTGTATGGGGCCCGTGGTCTCCAAATTTTTTACAAAAAGTGTTGTCCATCGGAGATACATATGTTTTGAAAATTTGAAGATAATTGGGTTAATTTTTTTTTTAAATTTGTATGGGGCGACACCGTGGACCGGGGTCTCCAAAATTTTTACAAAAAGTGTCGTCCATCGGAGATATGCATGTGTATAAAATTTTAAGAAAATCTGGTAAATTTTGTAAAATATTTGTATTTTATATTAAATTTGGATTATTTATTAAATTAATAGATAGTGTTGTCATCGGAGATATGCATGTGTGCAAAATTTCAATGAAATCGGACTTTGGGAACTATATCCCACAATTTCCTTGGGAACAAGTTTTACAATCGCATAAATGTCCTACATACCGAATTTCATACTTGAGAAATTGCTTTGTTTCCGAAATTACAGTTTCAAAAATTCCAGTTCCTAATGACCATATCCCAGAACAACTTTTACAGTCGCATCTTAGTCCTACATTCCGAATTTCATACAAATCGCTTGAAAAATTGCTGAGCTCCCAAAATTCCAGACCGTATTAACCATAATTTCCAAATAACCAAAGTCTTATAGTCGCATCTTAGTCCCACATTCCGAGTTTCATGCGAATCGCTTGAGAAATTGCTTTGTTTACGAAATTCCAGACCACAATTATCCTATTCCAGAATTTCCATAGGAACAAGTGACACACTGTTAAATATCAGTATTTTTGGAACTAAGCCATTTCTCAATAGATTTGTATGAAATTTGGCATGTAGGGCTACGATGCGACTATAAGAGATGTCCCTATGAAAATGAAACAAAGCAATGTAGGACTAAGCTGCGACTATAAGACTTGTTCCTATAGAACTTCTGGGATAGGATAATTATGTATGATTTGCATGAAATTTGGTAAGTAGGACTAAGATGCGACTATAAGACTTGTTCATATGGAAATTCGGGAGTATGATCTTTATGGTCTACAATTTTGGAACAAATCAATTTCTCAAGCGATTCGCATGATGCGAGTATAAGACTTGTTTCTATGAAAATTATGGGATATGGTCATTAGGATCTGAAATTTTGGGAACTACACCATTTTGAGATGTTCGTTTGTAAAGGGTGTTTTTTTGGGAGGTTTGTTTTTCCGATAGATGTCGTTTTATTTTATGATAGTTGTTTTGACAGCTCAAAGTGGCATTTCTACTCAGTATTGTTTGGCAAATCATTATGAAAAAAAAAAAAAAAAAAAAAACAAAAAAAATGACATTTGTGAAAAATAGTCGTGGTAGCCATATGCCAGAAATTGTGTTTAAATGTTAAATGCCAAAAAATTATCTACCAAATAAAAAAAAATTTTGGTCATTTCATAATTTTATATGTGTTTTATTCAAAAAAAAAATCGGCAACCTCTTAAAAAAACACCCGTTAGATATAACGTGTTTTTTTAAGAGGTTGCCGATTTTTTTTTTGAATAAAACACATATAAAATTATGAAATGACCAAAATTTTTTTTTATTTGGTAGATAATTTTTTGGCATTTAACATTTAAACACACAAAACACATATGGCTACCACGACTATTTTTCACAAATGTCATTTTTTTTTTTTTTTTTTTTTTTTTTTTCATAATGATTTGCCAAACAATACTGAGTAGAAATGCCACTTTGAGCTGTCAAAACAACTGTCATAAAATAAAACGACATCTATCGGAAAAACAAACCTCCCAAAAAAACACCCTTGTACACATGTGTAAAAAGTTTGAATAAAGAATAAAAATTGATTACAAGATATATCCATTCGACAGACAAAAAGATCTTGGTTTTCTTTTCTTTCGTCCCGGGCAGACGTTGTCACGCTCAAAACCCACAACCGTGTCTCCGACACATTCTACCCTGCTCTTTTTTTCTTCACTAATAACTATATTTCTAACGGAGCGTTATTTTTACAATATCGGTAAGTTAACAAACTTATAATAAAAGCATTTTATTTTTTACCTTGATTTTTTCTTTGATTCAGTGCATTTAGATGTAACGAAGTCGATCGACTACGTCACAAACCCTATGTCTAAATTAGGATTTCGCCCTATACAAGAAAATAACATTTAAGCCTTTAACGCTTGCAAACGTTCACATATTAACATATTCATATTCTAATAAATTAGAATTTTTCCCGTAGAGGAGAAAATACATTTAAGCCCGCAACGCTTGCATACGTGCATGCGAAATATTATTTTCATTCAAGTCAACGTCCAATATATGAATATGTGAACAAGTTATTATTTTATGCTGTGGGAACAAAATTCCCAACAGCTTAAAACAATCCGACACATGAATAGGCCAAGGAAATCCAAAGTAAAGTAGGAAGAATACTCTGCTACAACCAAGCAGTTACATCTTCCCAGGAAAGCATATGCTGACCATCGTTCTACACGAATGAATTTTTGAGACAATAAACGAATATAGGCTAATGAGTGCCATTGCATAGCAGTGAGCACATTAGCGGAGCCGAGCAGTGCGACCACTGAGCGGCATATTCGTAAGTCAAATGGCTGTTGCACATCACTTGTTTCCCTCCCCTGGCCGGCTGGACAATATCCCAACCTATAGTCGTCGTATGACTATATGCTATATTTGTTTAAGCAGACTGCCTAATAGACATCGTAAGACATTGTGTTTTGCAGTCAGCCGTAGCTCGGCCGTATAGCAACCTATAGTCGACGTATGACATTATAAGTTGCTATATTGTTCTACGCAGACTACCTAACATAGTCGTCGTAAGACATTGTGTTTGGTAGTCAGCTAGAGCTATACCGCCTGAAAGGTGTCCGTGTGCTACCATAACGGCAGCAACACTCCAGCGGACTCCGCCATTACGTCACTAGTATAGGCTACCATGGTCGTCGTATGACACTATATTAGCTATACTGGTCGTGCGCTATTCACTCCGAACACTGCCTACGCGCTCCCGCTGTGGTAGCGAAATATGTAGCATAGGACGCACCCATCACCCATTTGACACTCTAAGCGACTCTGTCGTCGTATGATACAGTAATAGTTTAGTGTGTATAACATCCCCCGCTGGTTTGTCCGCAGGTATTGCGCACACACCAAAGTATGTATTAAACCATATAGGAATTAAGAAAATATGTTATAAGTATTTCCTAGGCGTAGAACAACGTTGTTATTATTTAGAAAAAAACCGAAAATAAAACCAGAACCGTTATTTTTAGTTAAACAAATAAACCCTCTTTAATTTGTAACGACGAAGCAGAGAATAAACTATGGGTGACCGGCGAGCGTCACCCTAGCAAACACTGTTACAAATTTGGCGCCCGAGTAGGGACGACTACAATAGTCGCATCACCGTCCGACCAGAATTAGATATATATATATATATGTATTAAAATCCACTTGTTGATTTCGAGGAACAGAGACACCTAGCGGGCCACAGAAACTAAAGAAATTTGCGTTTATTTTGGTGAATGGGTCACCACTGACAAAAGTCTGGGCACCAACCGGGGAGTGTCCAAATTCAGAAAATAGCAAATCTTCTTTTACTTTTTTTCTATGGCAACTATGGAACCTGAATTACTAAGTGCCTCTGCTGTGTACTCTTTCTAGTGAGCGAATTAAAGCGTCGTGGTATCGACCAAACGGGGACCGTAGACGAACTACGTAAGCAGTTGAGCACCGAGATAAAGAGGTTCAAATCTTGCGAAGACCTACGTACCGTGGAAATGCCACGCCTGAGCAGACCACTACCTCGCCATACCGTCCCACCATTCCACCGCACCACCGTTTCGGCCAACTGTACTACCAGTTTAATACAGTCAACCAGCACCTCAACCCGTAACCGCTCCGTACACACCAGAAATGTAACATCTTCATATCAGCCCGTGGCCAACGATGTAATATATCCGCACCAGTCGCACCCCAGAAATGCGACATCTTCAAATCAGCCCATGGCCAACATATCCGCACCAGTCGCACACCAGAAATGCTACATCTTCATAACAGCCCGTGGCCAATGATGTAATACAACCACACCTGTTCACCCACCAGACTTCAACCAGAAATTCAACATAGTCACACCCATCACACAGCAGAAGCGTACGACCGACCAACGCAGATGAGCGGAAGACCCACTGTTGGGCATGCAGTCAACCTGGACACATGCGAAAGCATTGTCAACAACCACGCCCACTTTTCTGCTCATACTGCGGCACACAGGGTACACAGTGACGCCACTGCCTGTGCAGGCCGGGAAACGCAAACGTCCAATCTTGTGAGTCATTAGACGCCCACACTCCGACTGTCCTCGTCGGACGCCTCATACACATTAGCTATTAAATGTTATAATCACCAGTACGATGCAGTCATCGACACCATGGCAGGAAAATCATGCATCGGTAAAACAATACAGCAGAACTGTATAGCAAACCGTGTACCAATCCGACCGATAGCCACGACTTTCGCCTTAGCCAACACCGCCAGCCATGCTTACATGATGATATTAAGCTGGGAGGGACGAACATTCACCCAAGAGTTTGTATATATACCAGAGCTCATGGACAAATGCCTAATAGAAACTGACTTACCTTTCCCCTTTTCAAATATCCATTCAGAGCTCTTAATGAATCGGAGTATATCTCGCACTTTGCCATTTTCGAGATCTGATAGGTTATTCATTATCGGCTTACCCAAGTGTTTGTGCCTTCTGTGCATTAGTGCTGGACATGAGCAAAGAAGATGCTCTATAGTCTCTTCCTCCTCCTCGTCTATGCAACCTCTGCAGAAGTCATTATATTCGACACCCATCCTTCTCGCTTATTTCCCTAGAAGGCAGAGTCCTGTCATTATCCCTACAACCGCTCTTAGTTCACGTCTTTGTAGGGAAATAAGCGCAGTTGAGCGCTTCAAGTCCAGCTTCGGCCAGACCTGTCTTGAAATATTGCAAGTGTCGGTGTTTTCCAGCCTTACATTTGTTATGGTTTCTGCCTGTTTCTGAAGCTCAAATTTCAGTGTGGTGATAGGACTCCCCACCTCCGCGCTTTCCAGGTAGCAGCTGGAGAGTCGTACCACGTCTAGCTAACTCGTCCGCCTTGCAGTTCCCCTCGACATCCGTGTGGCCCGGGACTCTCAAAAGACGATACACAGCGTCTGCGTCTAATAAAATTATATAAAAATAAAATTGGAGCTATAATAAGAAAGATAGAATCTTTTGAGCGGACATTTCAAAACTACTCGAAAGAAGTGCACGAGTACCAGCAAAGAGTTCTTCTAGATCAATGGAAATCCCTGACCGAATTACATGAAGAATTTCTTACAAATGCAAGTGTTCAAGATTATAAGACCTTATACGTAACTGAAAAGCGGTATGAAGGTGTACAAGAAGTTATCAACAACTGCCTATTTCAAATGGCCTCAAAATCCTCGGAAACTAAAATCGTCAAGGAGTCGCCTTTTAGCTCAGAAGTTCGACTACCTGAGTTAAAAATTCCCAAATTCAGGGGGAACTACTTATAATCGCAGTCATTCTGTGATATTTTCACAACTATCATTTATAAAAAAAAACTACACCGAGAAAATGGAGTATTTAAAACACATTTGGAGGGCGAGGAGTTGCAGTTAATACAACATTTCCCAATATCAAGTGAAAAATACGCTAATGCTTAGGGAAACATTAAAAAAGCGATACGACAACGAGAGGAAGATCTTATCAATGCACTTAGACAGGATGTTTAAAACTAGATACCATGGCAATCAATCTTCTGTAACTCATCTAAAAACTATCTTAGATTCAACTAAAGAAGGCCTTGCGGCTCTGAAAAACATGGGATTCGAGACATCATCCTGGGGACCAATAATAGTTCATCTCATCGTAAAGGTATTGGACCCGGAAAGCAGAAATCTTTTTGAGCAAGGGATTAAAAGTCCAAACAAAGTTTCCTTACAACAAGAACTCTTTGAGTTCCTTGCCAGAAGATATCAAGCATTAGAAGTCTTAGCTCCATCTCGTCAAAAGCTGTACAAAGAAAAAAAAAACAGCATCAGCACCGTATTTAGCTGTAAGGACTCTTCATAAATTTTTTTTTTATAATGTACACACGCTAAAGGGGTTTGCACCCTTATAATGCTTAGCACAGCGTGAGCGTTAGCAAATTAGGGAGAGGAAAAGAGGAGATGTCTATGCACGCGTGTCTTCAACGATCATATAAATTGGCCTTAGATGAACAACAACGTTATCCAATCGCATCCAAAATTGTAAGAAATGATTTCTACGTAGATGATGTCATGTCTGGAGGAAGTACACTAGCTGAATGTAAAGAAGCTCAACATCAATTAATTCATTTACTGAAAATTGGCGGCTTTCATCTAAGAAAATGGAATTATCACAAGGAATTATTTGTGTCAGACCCAGTAGACAATAATCAGTGCTGCATCAACTTGGACAAGGAGGAGGTTGTTTAAACTTTAGGAGTCCATTGGAATCCATCAACAGACACATTCCTATTCATAGTAAACCTTATCAACATGTTAACATGACACCTCAACTAAGCGTGCCACACTTTCTGAAATAGCACGTCTCTTCGATCCGTTAGGATCGCTCGCGCCCATCACCATTACCGCGAAGATGTGTGAGGAACAAAAGTCTTCACATTAGAATTTTTCCCACACAACATGTCTGGAAATACTTAATTTCCAAATGAAATAAACTCAAAATGTAGTTTTTAATGATCGCTCATATTTACCAATGTATTCTTATGAAGTAATTCAAGAGTTACTCAAACCACCACCACGCAAACGCACAACGCATGATCACTATTACGCAATCAGTAGATGATCACTATTGCATACAACAGCGAATTCGCCGGAGCGAACGTCTGTCCCCCTCACGCTCTGGCGGTAGGTGCAGATGTACTCTCACGCATAAACACAAAATCTAAACACTATGCAACGGCTGACGGTGTCAATGACTTGAGCACCGCTGATAAATCAGAAACCGGTCTGCGAAACAAGAGAAAATTTTTTGTTATATACAAGAAATTACCGAGTGTGCCCGCCAACGCATGTAGAAACAACATGCGTATTCCAAAATGAGACATAATGGATATTGTAAATACAAACACGCATGTTGTAATGTTGTAATCAGAGGAAACATGTATATCACATATAAAAGCAAACATGTTGTTATTCGGAGGAAAACATCAATATTGCGATTGAGAACATGTATATTACAAGCATGCATACATGCGTCTGGATATATATGAAAATCTTGGCACAACAACAACGAACACAATGAAAAACGACAGACCACCGGAAAACCAAGCCGCATAGCACTATTTCTTAACAACGGAAAGTGTGTAAAAGGAGAACGCAGCTCAACCAAAAGGCCTATTCTTCCCGAGTTCCTTCCCGAGCTCACAACTAATAGTTCAAGGGTACCTACCTTGCTATTACTCCTGAACTTAACCCTGCGAGACCCAAGTCCTAAACTAATAGTTCAAGAGTACCTACCTTGCTATTACCGTCGATCTAAACGCTGTAAAACCCAAGTCCTCGACTAATAGTTCAAGAGTACCTACCTTGCTATTACCTCCACGCTACACGCTATAGGATATTTACGAAACCCCACACAAGAGTTCATAATACTAAGTACTTCGCGCTTTGTATTTTGTTAGTAAGTATTTCATTGACATACTTAACGCTAATAAATAAATCTTCATTTTCAGCTACAGTGGCTTAGGAATATTTCCTTGCCACTACCATTAACCCTTCCTTCCCTAATTCTATGAACAAAGGGAAGAGTACTTTGTACCTGTATCAACACTTAATAAATAAATCTTCATTTTCAGCTACAGTGGCTTAAGAGTATTTCCATGCCACTACCATTAACCCGTTCTTTTCCTAATTCTAGGAACAAAGGGTATGAGTACTTTGTACTTGTATCAACACTTAATAAATAAATCTTCATTTTCAGCTACAGTGGCTTAAGAGTATTTCCTTGCCACTACCATTAACCCGTTCTTTCCCTAATTCTAGGAACAAAGGGTATGAGTACTTTGTACTTGTATCAACACTTAATAAATAAATCTTCATTTTCAGCTACAGTGGCTTAATAAGTACTACCTTGCCACTACCATTAACCCGTTCTTTCCCTAATTCTAGGAACAAAGTATGAGTACTTTGTACTTTTACTTTTACTTAATAAATAAATCTAATAATACTTTTTTTTTAATCGAAACAAACATAAGAAATTTTGAAAAAGAATAAAGAGACAAATATAAATTCCAAGATCCAAAACAACAAATTTTTATTGTAACGACCCCTGTTTTGAACCCTGAGGTCTACCCCGGCTGGAAAACCTCGTTACAGATGTTAATGCAGCGAATTTGGAAGGCTGAGATCGGTTGGGATGAGCCATTACTACTTAGCTACAGCAATGCTGGACTCAATTCAAAAGAGATCTCCCATTAGCCGAATCTATCAAAATTCCCAGGTGGATTGGTGCATATGATTCCCGGAATCTAGAGCTGCATGAATTTTGTGATGCCTCTGATGGAGCCTATGCTGCTGTTATATATTCAAGAATTACTGATCAAAATGAAATAAACAAGACTACTGTACTTACATGCAAGACACGAGTAGCACCCATTAAGAAGAAGCTCACTATACCAAGGATGGAACTTTGTGGAGCACACCTGTTGTCGAAATTGCTGAATAAAATGAGGCATGTTTTTGGTACTCCGACAGATAATGTATATGCTTGTTCAGATTCAACCATTGTCTTAGCTTGGATAAAACAATGTTAATCGCGTGAAAGGGTGTTTATCTCTAACATAGTTGCTCAAATACACGAAAACACAGAGCCAAGCTCATGGGGTCATATAAGGTCAGCTGAAAATCCAGCAGACTGTGCATCAAGAGGTGTAACACCTGTTCAACTAAAATTTCATACCAGCATGGCTTCAAAAAGATACTGTTCATTGGCCTCAACATCCGGAATCACTCGCAACATCAGAGTTGTTCTGTAGCTGATTATGTTGCATCAACAGTTGCCATAGCATCCACTATCGAAGAAAACGACATATGCAAACGATTTTCTTCTTACACTAAATTGATTCGATCTATAGCGTATTGCAACCGATTTGCTTTCAATGTGAGGAACTGCAAGGAAGCCAGACGAATTGAATATTTGACCACCACGGAGCTGGAAAAAGCTCAAATATATGTAATCCGATTAGTTCAGCAGCTGGAGTTTCGAGAAGAATTATTATGTCTACAGAATCGTAGCACTCTGCCTAAAAAGAGTAAGCGTGTGGCCTTAGCTCCACGCCTAGATGTACATAATCTATTCTTACGCCTGGACACTTTCTCATTGGCTCTGCCTTAAATGCCTTACCTGATCCTAGACTGGACCAAACGACAAGTTATCGTTCACGCTGGAGATTGATACAAAAAAAACTCAAGATTTTTGGCAAATATGGTCGTCAGATTATTTAGCGCAACTTCAACAGAAATCCAAATGGAAACAAGTACATAAAGACATTTCCATTGGTGACATAGTACTAAACAAGGACGATCGGTTACCACCAACTAAGTGGAATTTATTCAAGATAACAGAGCTACATCCAGGCAAAGATGCACCATGTCCTTGCAGTAAAAGTCTATTACAACAAAAGGCACGCAAAACGACCATTATCAAAACTATGCCCGTTACCGATTGAAACTGATAAGGAAGAACCAGAACCAGAAGACAGGAGAACAATAACCGAACCAATACAAGAAAGTCAACGCTGGAACACAAAGCCGTCAATTCCTTAGTGGGAAGGACATGTTTTAAGCTTCTCAACAAATCGCTAATAGTTTTGAAATTATGACATTTCAACCGAGTATATATTTTGAAGACATCGGTCGAGTAAATATGATCGTCAGTTCCTGGAAAACCATAATATTCTTTAATCTTACAACTTACTGGTCAGAATACATGTACAAAAAGTGCTTAAAACACGTAAGGAGATTTGTGCGACAACACATTTGACACAAGCAAATGCATTGTTATGCTATAACACCTTAGAGCTATTTGAGCGTTAGCTTTAGCAGATAGACCTAAACAACGAAGTACTGCTGCACGCAAACAATGAATCACCACGATCGAAACGATCACCGTTTGATTTTATTGGAACAATCACAAATGAGCTATTCGGCATTCCATCATAGATTCAACGTTAAATATCTTCAAAACACAATATGTTTCGACCAATCGACAGTTGGTGCTTACCAACATGATGTCAGCACTAGACGATCAAAAGAACGACGAACATGTGTTCCAAATATCTTATCGATTGCTTTTCCAAGTATCTTGACAATGATACATTTGCTATATTACTTTCAACAAAAAAATAAAAATTACAATAACAAACACATTGGATAGACCAGAAAATGGTTAACGTTAACCAAAAAAAAATTTTTTGGTTAAGAAATATTTAACCAAATTTTTATTTATAATTCCCACCACCAGAGTCGCCTTTTAAAAATTATATATGGATAAGTTGCTAAACACATGAAACAAAAAATTTACCAAAATTTGGTTAGTTTTTGCTGTTGCTTTGATCAGCCGTTAACCACAAAAAATACCTAACTCATTTTGTTGAAAGCAATATAGCAATTATCAAAACACGCAAAACGTTAATGCTGTATTAGCTACACATCGTGGTCAAATACACCCATTAATATTGACAGTTCAACAACTCGTAATGAGTCCGATAGCTTCTCAACAATTCGCTAATACTTTTGAAATTATGCCATTTGTAACGCAACCGGGTATATATTTTGACGACATCGGTCGAGTAAATATGATCGTCAGTTCCTGGAAAACCATAGTATTCTTTAATCTTACAACTTACTGGTCAGAATACATGTACAAAAAGTGTTTAAAACACATTAAGGAGATTTGTGCGACAGCACATTTGACACAAGCAAATTCATTGTTATGCTATAACACCTTAGAGCTATTTGAGCGTTAGCTTCAGCAGATAGACCTAAAAAACGAAGTACTGCTGCACGCAAACAATGAATCACCCCGATCGAAACGATCACCGTTTGATTTTATTGGAACAATCACAAATGAGCTATTCGGCATTCCATCATAGATTCAACGTTAAATATCTTCAAAACACAATATGTTTCGACCAATCGACAGTTGAAGGTGCTTACCAACATGATGTCAGCACTAGACGATCAAAAGAACGACGAAAATGTGTTCCAAATATTCGTATCGACTGCTTTTCCAAGTATCTTGACAATGATACATTATCAAAACACGCAAAACGTCCTGGCCTTGCAGCCAAAGGCACGAGTTACAGACAAAAACATCATTAATGAGCTCACACTGCCGCTATTGTACAATGAAGAGTTCAAAGTGTACAAGGTCCTTCCAGTACTTTTACTTTTACTTTACTTTTACTGGTGCGAGATGCAACATCCACTATACACAGCCGGGTCAACTGTATGTTCATATGTACCTCTTAAGGCATACAAAGAAATTGCCTAGTTCATGCGTTACTCGATTAGTGCCACCGCAAAGTTTTTGGGTCCAAATGCACCACACAAACACATGGATATTCAGTATTCAGTATTCAACTGTAGTTCCAGCCAAGTTATTAGGAAGTGATTTTGAAATTAAATCCAAACTGTAGAATCCATCAGACAACAATGATATTATTTGGCATGCGGACCATCACAACACGACTTCAATCTTCGTACTTACCTCTCCAGAATATCTCTGAGCAGTTGGTTAGATTCAGCTATAAGCCAGAAAATATCCCAGTATTAATGTCGGACATTACGGAGCAAAATCTTAAAATACAACAAGACAACACCTTACAAAGAAGTCAAGAAACTCTACTGCACGAAGTACGAACACAAAAAATTCACCAGTATTCCCTAAGCGGATTTGTCACACTCCTGACAATTGTGTTCATCATCTTAAGAAGGCTGCCACGGAAAAAACCAGAGGTTATCCTTTAATTAAGCCATAAGCCTGAACCAGCACCTAGAAGAAGGGAAAGAAGAGCCTCATCAGCAAGCCAGTTTCAGCTAACAACAATGTTCTTGGACGAACAGTTTGCAGTTTAAGACATCAGGCGGCGGCCCCTGCATGTTACGACCATAACATACCGACTATCACGATCATAATTTTACACACTTTTTCAATTCAGCACATTTTCCCACCAAAATATAGATACCGTGCACCTTGCATGATGCTGTTTTCGCTGTGACATATTCCCACAGTTTCTGTTGCCCTCAGCACATTCTCCGGGAAAACATTTTCATAATAATATGCAAAATACAAGGTGTCTTATTGCTGTCTGGGTACGTGTTATATTTGCTTTTATCTTTTATTGATTTGAAAATTGTACAATTAGCATCAGTATAGTATATAAGAACAAAATGCAGTGAAAATAAATCAGTTCCTTTTTACAAACTAAAGAAAACCCGTATTGTATTTATTGACTTCAACCCACCAGTGGTAAGGGATCATTAAATAATCATAATTCATCATAACATTGGTCCTTCGAAAACAAAGGTCCTGTACGTAGTTACCACCTAGCAACAAGGTTGTTGAATATGAATAAAAACGAATGTTGATAATTTTTTATAATGTGGAATATATACGTATATTTCTTCAATTAAGATTTTATGGAAATTGTCACTTTTTGTATAACTTCGAAGATTTTAGACGTCATTTTATAAGTTTATCAAATTATGAATATGAATCACAACGAATGATGATAATTTTTTATAATGTGGACTGTATTTTTATTTAATTGTAATATCAATTGTATTTATAAAATAACTGATGAAAATAGATTCGAGGCTTATTTAATCTTTTATTATTAGGTGTGAATCCAAGCACATCAGAAAAACGAAGAGAAGAAATAAAAAGAAGAAGAAAATACAAAGAATAACTTTAAAACTTAAATATTCTTGCGCCATCTGCATGTGAACCCCAAAACTATATGTTAAGTTGGTATGTCACCTTGGCAACACAAGTCACCCAACCTAACAAGCAAAACAAAGTACATGGTGGGCACGTCTTCGAGTAGAAGATCCAACATTGGTCCCGCAATTCAAATAGTGGAACGCGAATTTGAAGTAGTGCAATCCTTTAACTATCTCGGGTCAACTGAAGCAGCCGATAACAGCATGGAACCGGAAATACGCGCAAGGTTGCTTAAAGCCTACTGTAGTCTGTCAAGACTCTTCAAATCTAGGAATTTAACCATAGCATCCAAGCTCCTGGTATATAAGACAATGGTCATACCAGTGCTTACATATGGATCCGAGACTTGGGTGCTTAGCAAACTCCGGAGACTATAATGATGAAATCTACGAGCGTTACCGTGAAGAGAATTAAGATCGGTAGGAGCCAGTGGGCAGGACACCTAGCTCGCATGAGCAAAGATAACCCCGCTCGGAAAGTCCTTTGCAGTAGGATTTATGGAACACGACAGCGAGGCCGGCCAAGCATACGCTAGAAGGATGACGTAGAACAGGACGCCTAGAAATAAGGGATGCCCAACTGGATGACCTCGGCTCGAAATCGGGTGGAAAGATTTTTTGCGGGTGGCCAGAATCGGACACTGGTTGTAGATGATGATAATCAAAATAATAATAACTTTGTGTTACGATTTTGTTTTGCGATTTTGTGTTGTAATTTTGTGTTACGATTTTGTGTTATGATTTTGTGTTACATTTTTTAACTCTTGTAACTTAGTCATTTCTCAAGCGATTTCTATGAAATTCGCTATGTAGGACAAAGATGCGACTATAAAATTTGTTCCTATGGAAAATCTGTGAAACGGTCATTAGGGATTGGCATTTCGGGAATTAAGCCCTTTCTTAAGCGATTTCTATGAAATTCAGTATGTAAGACTTTTCCCTATGAAAATTCTGGGATACGGTCATTAGGGTCAGGAATTTTGGTATTTACTTGGGTGAGGGTCAGTGGGATGGGGCAGCCGGGAAACGCTGTGTATTTTCGCTATTTCATCAACATAAAAATTAAAGCATGTTTGTTTGTTTCCTATACAAATGAATCATATCAATTAAAAGTTCGTTTAGGATGCTTCAATGATGTGTGGAAGGAACAGTAAGCATATTTATGCCAAACAAAAACCACTTCTTGGAGGGTTTAAAATTGGGTATCATTTATAATTTACACACAAGTTTTCAGCTGTACTTGGTTACATATAATTACTTTCTTTTACTTGTAGTAAAAGTAAGTATAGTAATCATGAAAATTTTCGAACTCGGGATTTTTGCAGATTTACCCATTACCTATCTCCTGAGTCAGAAAAAGCAAAAAAAAAAATCTCTGTCTGTCTGTGGCTCTGTGTCCACTCTACAGCCCAGACGGCTGAATTGATTGAGACGAAAATTCATATTTAAGCTTTTTACATAAATTGGGAGGGCCCAGTTGATTTTGGCGGAAATCGGCCAAACGGAAGTGGTAGTCGTAGTAGTAAACTACTATAAGAAAATGCAAAAAAATTACAAAAAAATAAATGTGAAACTGTTTGTTTGTTTGTTGCCGATATTAGTATCGATTATATAGTATATAGTAGAGCCCTGCATCGTATAGTAATATCCGCGGATATCCGCAATTATCTGCTTTCCGCGGATTAAAGCGGATATAACCGCAATAGTTTTTGTCGGATGAGTGCGGATGCGGGTTTAAAAATCTTATACGCATTTTGCGGATTATCCGCATGTTGCGGATATTCCATTGTACCCGCATGCATTATAATTGCAAATTGTGCTTTCTTTAAGGTTGCAATAACATAACATATATTGTACTAACGAAACAATATGAGAAAAATGTATAGTAAATTCAGGATAAAAAAGACAAACGAGATTGTTTTTTTTACTTTCAATTACAAATTTGTTAATTAGTAGCCGTCATAAAAGCTCCTTAGGTATCTTGTAATATCGTTGTTTTGTATAGCTTTGGTAACATTTCACAGATTTGTAAATCCTTTCCCTTTAGGATTTCTTTACTGAACAACCACCTTACCACTGGTGGGGGGATAGTTGTCAGTTTTAGTAATAAGACCGTTTTTTTGGTTTTGTAAACTGTGTCTTTCTCATTTATTCATTCTATATTTATACATTAATTTTTGCTTACTACTTAAAAAGCATTCCAACAGTAATGTTGACCTACTGTTGGAAATGCTTACTAATTTAAACTTATTGCTAATATGCAATTTGCTTTTCTGCTGATTATGAAGAAAAAGCAATTAAATTAATGTGGGTCACCGGTTGTTGGGTGTGTGACGCTCGATGTAAGTGCAATTGTGCAATTGCTGAGTTGCTTTTTGTTGCCGATACATTGCTCGATGCATCGTGCAATTGTGCAATTGCTTTGTTGTTGTTGACACACTCAACATTTTGCCTCCTCCGGTGTTGTTTCCCAGTTGATATCAAACCCTTGATTTATTCTCCTATGGTCAGTTAATTCTATTTTGGTAACGCGATTATTTTTATTTCGCACATTTCCGTATTTTAATATAACTGCCAGTAGACAAATGATGATTGTTGCGCCCGCAATGGTCGCACAGAAGCCAATTGTCCAATATTGGTGCTTTTTTATTATGTTCCAATTGTAGTCATGTAGTCGGTTGAGTGTCTCGGTTGCATCACGATCATTGACCTTTAACACCTACATCAGATCCTTATTTAATGGGATGACAGTTTCATTTGTGAAATAAACTGGGATCTGAGTTGACTATGATGTATTTATAATAGCGATTGATTTGCTGAGATGCATCATAATTGGCGTTTCTTTAAACAATTTTGCTTCCAATCGAATGAATCTCGATTTAATGGCGCAATCCGGGGTCACATAAATGATGCCTGTGTTATTTAAAATGACTTCTTCACGCTTGGATCCACAGGTTACGAATACAGTGGTTGGCTCTGGTGTAACAAACATCCATGAATTGTGGGTCCATAATTCTTTCCACATGGTGTGTGTTAACCTTAATGTTCTGGTTGAACATCGCTTAAACGACAGTTTTTTATATAGTTGCTGCACAATGCAATTTTCACTATTTTCAATGCTGTGGAATATAAATGGGCAAAGGATGAATATTGTTTTGTTGAGTGTTGGTGCTCTTTTTATATAATCCAGTGGAAATTCGAAGTATCTTTCTACGTTGTAGTTGATTCCTAGTATTGTTTGCTGTATATATACCTCGCGAAATGTCTGCTCCACTATCTTTTCAGGAATCGCATTAAGCTTGATCAGATCATATTCATCAGCATCGCTTATCATTAGATATCCTGTTACTACAACTTCCGTTGATGTAATAGCCATGTCCAGTTTTTCCATTGGATCGGGGAGTACCTTCATTTCTGGGCCCAATTTCTTCTCACACTTGTCTATTATTTCTTCTAATGTTCTGTGAGGTAAAAATTTAAACAGATGACTACGCTGAAGATAGGCGTTCAATAGCTTGTAGTATTTTGCTTCGATTTCTTGCATGTAGCTGAGAGCGATTAGATAGGCGTTCGTTACATGGATATTGATCTTATTTTCGTCAGTGACTCTGTACCAAGACTCCATTTTGCTGATCTCACTTAGGCCGGCATTCAGTTTTTGTGTGAAGCTGTTGATTTTCTTGGATATTCTAGTCTCGGTCTCATTGATATTGGAAATTGTAGACAGCATAATTTTTGTGTTTGTCTTCGCACTTTTAATTAGTTCCTTTTGATTGCTGTCCAGATCTTCGATGTCATGGAACACCTCATCATTGACTCCAAACAATGAATTAAGAACCGTTCCTAGTAATCCTCGTTTTTGCCTCCGCAGATGTGTTAATTGGAGTCTGTTGAAAATTGAGAACACATTTTGCCACTCTTCATCCATGTGATGACGCAATTCGTCGCATTGACTTTCTTTTGTCACCGATTTGGCCTTATTACACAGTTGAGTAATTTGATCTCTAGTCTTATTTATGTTGATTTGATCACGTATGATATCTGTCATTGGGAATCGAACGCTTGTTCGTAGTATTCCTCGTTGAATTTTGGCTGTTCCAATTTGCTCCACAAACACTCCAACGTCAGGATTGATGATTGTGTACCTTGCTGATATCGGCATGGCGACTGCAATCAACGACAGTACCACAAGCGCGGTAGACAGTGGTGATGACGGGATGATTGTCTTATGCTTTTGATCTCTTGAGATTCTTCCTGGGTTGTTTGATGCTAACAATCATGTAAATCCTTTCTCTTTAGGATTTCTTTACTGAACAAACACCTTACCACTGGTGGGGGGATAGTTGTCAGTCTTAGTAATAAGACCGTTTATTTGGTTTTGCAAACTGTGTCTTTCTCATTTATTCATTCTATATTTATACATTAATTTTTGCTTACTACTTAAAAAGCATTCCAACAGTAATGTTGACCTACTGTTGGAAATGCTTACTAATTTAAACTTATTGCTAATATGCAATTGCTTTTCTGCTGATTATGAAGATAAAGCAATTAAATTAATGTGGGTCACCGGTTGTTGGGTGTGTGACGCTCGATGTAAGTGCAATTGTGCAATTGCTGAGTTGCTTTTTGTTGCCGATATATTGCTCGATGCATCGTGCAATTGTGCAATTGCTTTGTTGTTGTTGATACACTCAACATTTTGCATCCTCCGGTGTTGTTTCCCAGTAGATATCAAACCCTTGATTTATTCTTCTATGGTCAGTTAATTCTATTTTGGTAACGCGATTATTTTTATTTCGCCCATTTCCGTATTTTAATATAACTGCCAGTAGACAAATGATGATTGTTGCGCCCGCAATGGTCGCACAGAAGCCAATTGTCCAATATTGGTGCTTTTTTATTATGTTCCAATTGTAGTCATGTAGTCGGTTGAGTGTCTCGGTTGCATCCCGATCATTGACCTTTAACACCTCCATCAGATCCTTATTTAATGGGATGACAGTTTCATTTGTGAAATAAACTGGGATCTGGGTTGACAATGATGTATTTATAATAGCGATTGATTTGCTGAGATGCATCATAATTGGCGTTTCTTTAAACAATTTTGCTTCCAATCGAATGAATCTCGATTGAATGACGCAATCCGGAATCACATAAATGATGCCTGTGTTATTTAAGATGACTTCTTCACGCTTGGATCCACAGGTTACGAATACAGTGGTTGGCTCTGGTGTAACAAACATCCATGAATTGTGGGTCCATAATGATTTTGATTTGTTCAGAACTATACAGAACAACGTTATTAAAAGAAAACTACGGAACTTTTATGAAGTTTTTTTTTTTTGTTATATAGGGTTTTTCAATAAGAGCACTTCAACTTTTTTTTTGAATAAAACACAAACTGTTCGACTTTTGAACTAACTTTTTTTTTATTAACGAATTTGAACATATACATATGATACATTTAAGTATGAAACTCGATTTCTTTTGCATGACCACCGCGTGCACGTTTTACGAAGTGAGCCTCATCGCTGAACATGATTTTTCGGTGAAAATCTGCATCATTTTCGATTTGCTCTTGAGCCCAATTCACGAATCGGCGTCACTTGAAATGGTCAAACGGCTTTAGTTGTTGTGTCAGCTTGATCTTATACGGATGTAGGCTAAGATCTTTACTATACGGTCGATTGTCGAACGGGCTGGCTTGTTAAATGGACTGTAAAATGGCCGTAATGCTCTTTAAGTAGCGGCAACAGAACGATTACTTTGATAAAAAATTTGCACGATTTGCAATCGCTGTTCACATGTGTAGCATTCCATGATGAAATGTATACTAATGAAGTTTCCAAATGACAAAAGAACAATAAAAAATATGGCGTCGTTCGCCGTCCCTATCGGAGAAAAGTTGAAGCCTACCTGTTGAAACACCCTATACTTAGAAGACTATATGATCTTATTTATTTGATTTAAAAAAAAATAATTTTAGAAAAGCGAAGTTAATACAACAAAATTTGTAAAAAATCAATTTTGCGGATGCGGATGCGGATGCGGATTTTAAGATTTTTGGCGAGTGCGGATGCGGATTTTTTTTTTATTTTTTTTGCGGATGCGGATACGAAAAAACGTATCCGCGCAAGGCTCAAGTACATAGCGAGGTAGTGGTATGGTAATTAATAAACTCTGTGAGGTATGTAAAGGGTGCGCAATCATATGCTCAGGCAACTTGTTTTTGAACGATTTGATTGAAATTTTGACATAGAGTGTGACAGAATCCATCGATCCCAACTCGACGCCAAAAGCAGCAACTGGCCATTATTCGCACCAGCCTGAGCTGAACACTGCACAAAGACCTCGGATTAGTTGCTTACAAGGTTCAGCTGCATTATTTGTAAGGGTGATCACAACACTTACTCTTGCAACAAGTTTATGGGCTGGACACCAAAAGAAAGATACAACAGTGCTAAAAAATTAAGGTCTGCGAAGTCTTCGTGATATTTTCACATATCATTCATAAAAAAACTACTCTTGGGATCACCGAGAAAATGGACTATTTAAAAACGCATTTGGATTTCACAATATCAACGCTTATGCTTGGGAAACATTAAAAATGCGATACGACAACGAGAGGAAGATCGTATCAATGCACTTAGACAATATGTTTAAAACTGGATACCATGGCAATCAATCTTCTGCAAGTCATCTAAAAACTATTTTAGATTCAACTAAAGAAGGCATTGCGGCTCTGAAAAACATGGAAAATTATTAAACATCATCCTGGGGACCAATAATAGTTCATCTCATCGTAAAGGGATTGACCCGGAAAGCAGAAATCTTTTTGATTACAAGTCCAAACAAGGTTCCCTCACAAGAAGAACTCTTTAGGTTCCTAGCCAGAAGATATCAAGCATTATAAGTCTTTGCTCCATCTCGTCAAAAGCTGCACAGAGAAAAAAAAACAGCATCAGCACCGTATTTAGCTGTAGGGACTATGCAGCAATTGGCCTTAGGTGAACAACAACGTTATCCAATTGCATCCAAAATGTGAAAAAAAGATTTCTACGTAGATGATGTCATGTCTGGAGGAAATACACTAGCTGAATGCAAAGAAGCTCAACATTAATTAATTAATTTACTGAACAGTGGCGGCTTTCATCTAAGAAAATGGAATTATCACAAGGAATTATTTGTGTCAGACCCAGTAGACAATAATCAGTGCTGCATCAACTTGGACAAGGACAAGGTTGTTAAAACTCTGTAACGAAGTTTCCCTCGTTACAAACCATATCTCTAAGTTTTCCGCTTGGCCGTCCGGTGGCTTCACTCAGCACATTGGGTCTTGCCTCACAACCAGTCCAAATGCCGATAGCATGTACAAATTGCCGGCTGCCATGTAAAACCATAGGCAGACAACCGCACATGCCGACAGCCACCGCTACACCGTGGTCATATAATCGTACATGCCGGCATTCCAATTGCCGATAGCATGTACAAAATGCCGGCAGCCATATAAAGCAATACATACACAACATAACATATGTAATTGCCGGCACTCACCCCAAAGTAATTGACACCCAACCGAACACGGGTAAATTATTTCACTTCGAAACATAAAATTCCCACGGAGTTCTCAAAAAATATTAGTGAGGTTCGACAACTTGTGCTCATAAATGGGTCGAATCACACCACGGGTAAAATTTCTCTACCGAACTAACCCAATACTTTTTTGCGTGCTGAGAAATCGGCAACATAAATTACCAGACTAGGCGACCGTCTCTAAACCACGCAAACAATTTTGGAGTGTTCAAATTTGAACACCTACATACATTTTCCTAAACCGGACGACCGTCTATAAACCGCGCCAGCTCCCCTATACCTCTCTCCCACTGTCGTGTCTTGACCAGAGGCCGTCAGTGATCCTTCCTCTCACTATCGTGTCTTGACCAGGGGCCTTCAGTGTTTCCTCTCGCTCACATGCCAAAACCGCAGAGTATTTTGCTCGCATTGTGGCACCGAAGGCGTTCAGAGCCGATACTGCAAGTGCCAGGCGGGAAACGTCAACGGAACGTACAACACCGTGAGACAATAGACGTTCCTCCAGTAACAGCCAGTATCACTCATTACGCAATACCAACAAGTTTAGGTATGCAATAATGGACACCGGCGCCGGCCGATCGTGCATTAGTGATAGCATATGCCAGGCCGAAAGAATACCTGCCCAGCAAATTAACATGGTGTTGTTGTTGGTTGATAACTCGACAATTACGGCCCACCAAGCCTACTCCTTACCACTAAGTTGGGGAGAATTGACGTTCACCCACGAGTTTGCTTACGTTCCAAACCTAAGTGACAAGTGCCTCATTGGTCCTGATTTTTTGGTTTACCCTCAACCGTGGCGGCAAAATAATTATGGCCACATCCGATCCGCCGTCCAATCTCCAAATACTGCAGTCCGAAGCTCAGTGCCTAGAAGGATTTCTAGCCCAGGAGTTGCCCAAGTTCGAAACCATGAAAGGGTCAACCTCCATGGCAGAGCATGTGATTCGTCTCAAACACTCCAGACCATTCAAACAGAGGTATATACCTCGAAACCCTGCCATGCAAGCCATAATCGATGAAGAAATAAATCAACTGCTGGCTGAGGGTAAGATTGAGCCCTCCAATAGTCCATATAGTTCGCCAATCGTCTCGGTAAAAAAGAAGAAAGGGACTTTCGGCAACCAACGAGGTGTCGATTAAAGATGCGTTCCCCTAACCACAAATAAATCACATCTTGGACAAGCTGAAAGGGGCTAGGTACATCTCCACCATTGACCTAAAGCAAGGATACTGGCAGATACCACTACACCCCTCCAGCCGACAATTCACTGTATTCACTGTCCCAGGTCGAGGTTTATATCAATGGAAGGTGATGCCGTTTGGACTCCACTCTGCACCCGCAACCTTCCAACGCCTCCTAGATCGTATTATTAGCCCAGAGTTAAAGCCATTTGCGTTAGCAAATATCTCTGAACATATGACGGCCCTAACTGAAGTGTTCCGACGACTAGAGATTGTCAACTTAAAAATTAACCCCGACAAGTGTGAGTTTGGCCGCTCAGAAATGAGGTACCTCGGGCATATGATAACCCAAGATGGTATCCATACCGACCCCGGTAAGATTGAAGCAATAAAAATGCTAACTGCCCCACAGAATTTCAAAGAACTCCGCCGAGTACTAGGTATCGCATCCTGGTACAGACGATTTGTACCAAACTTCTCGGAAAATGCATTCGAAACGTTGAAAACCAGATTAATGGAAGCACCAATCCTTGCTTGTCCTGATTTATCGAAAGCCTTTCTGCTTTTCCTTTCTGCTTTTAACCGATGCTAGTGCCGAAGGACTTGGAGCGGTATTGTCGCAGTCCATCGACAATCAAGAACATGTCATTGCCTATGCTAGTCGTACGTTGAATGATGCCAAGAAAAATTATTCGGTAACCGAACGTGAATGTTTGACAGTAGTATGTGGCCTCCGCCAGATGCGGCCCTATTTGGAAGGGTATCATTTTGTCGTGCATACTGACTACTGCTCGTTGAAGTAGTTGCACATATTAGATAATCCGTCTGGTCGACTCGCACGCTGGGCGATCGAATTACAACAGTACGATTTCGAGATCCGCTTACGAAAACGTTCTTTAAATACTGTAGCCAACGTACTGTTCAGACACCCAACCACAAGCTCACCAGTTCGAATTCTCTTACCGATTACTGCAACATTTCAATGGTATGAGACAAAGCTTAAAATGGTCAAAGAGCAACCAGAGAATAATCCCGATTACCAGGTGCTGGACGAAATCTATACCGACATATGTATAATCCCACCTGCCATAATGAATCCACCACGATGGCGTGGAAGATATGTGTTCCAAAACCACTGCGTTGTCAGGTAATCCATGAAACCATACCGAAGTAACGGTAGACCATCTGGGCATTGCCAAAACTATTGCCAGAGTCGCCCAGAGTTATTATTGGCATGGACTCTTCCGAGACGTCGCTCGATTTGTTCGACGCTGTCAGACCTGCGTTCAGTACAAAATCCCCGCCACAAAACCCGCCGGCAAGATGCATATGACCCCCACCGAACAGCCATGGGAGGTAGTCTGTTCAGACTTCATTGGACCATTGCCCCGGTCCACAAAAGGCAACACCGTCGTATTGGTGTTTGTTCAAGAACAGAAATGTGTTTGTGCATGTTGGATTCATTTTCTTAAAAAAATTCATAATGCAAATTCACTAGACTTGCGAATGAACCCAACATGCACAAAGCCAAAGTTCCGAATTCCGGCTAAGCGAAACATGATCCCAGAGTTATTACAGTTCACCTTGAACACAAAGTAAAAACAAACAGTTGCAGCAATGGGAATATGTTTCGCTTATCAGCAATTCGAACCATATCAATCATTGAGCACCAATGTTCTAAAATTGTCAACTTGCATATTTTTTTTGTGTCAGTCACTGCGTGTGCAGACTGACTGCATATTGTTGCAGTATTTTTTATTTTTTCTTTCTTTTGTTATTAATGCGAATTAGGCAATTTCTACCTGTAGTATCATTTTGTATTTTTTGTATTTTTGTTAATTATGCCCACGTAGGCAATATTATTTTTATAAATACTCCCGTCTTAGGGAAGAATAAATCACTCAATTTTTAATCATCTAAAAAGGTTGTTGTGTATTTTATTTTGGTTAGCTATCCCCCCACCGGTGGTAAGGTGGCTAACTAAAAGGATTCTAATAAGATATATCGGTACAAGAACCGTTTATATCCTCAACATTATTCAAGGTACATGCACCTTGACTATTCCGTCGTTGGAACAAAAGAGTTACATCGTTAACATTTGGTGACCTCGACGTGATCCCAGCATTCACTTCACCCCACCAGTGGTAAGGAGTGAGGTCTGTGCCGACTGATCATGATTATTTTATTCATGCGGTATACGACGCTGTATTAGAAAACTAAAGAAAATTCAAAGGGCATTTTGAGGAAAAGATAGCCGTTATATTGAAGGTCAAGCCAACAGTGGAAGGGGAAATTACAAGAAATCCAGAGCCACAAGAGCAACAAGGGCCGCAACAATCCGATGCCGCGAACAAAAATACCGTCACAATGACGACTCAGTCAACAGAATCATAAGGCGACACAACGCCATAGTGGTGTCGTTACGTCGTGCATTGAGTGGGGTAGACTTGAAGTTAAATCCAGAGCTACAGCATACAAAGTCACATTGGGAATAAAAGTTGAAAGCCATCGAACAATACTGGGCTTAGCTTGAAGATCTTCATACATCAATTTATGAGCTAAGTGATGACCATGTAGCTAACGGCTACAATGAAGAAGAACATTTCATCTTGGCTGAAGAAGTTGAAGGGGTTATTACAGCCTTAATTGCAAGACTGCAGGAATGTGCTCATAGGACAGGCAAAACAGCTACACACACGTTACCACTTCCGAAAATCGAATTGCCAAAGTTTGATGGGGATTACTTTAAATGTCAACAATTCCACGATATTTTTCAACAAATGGTCCACATGCAACCAATGGCGAATTGCCAAAAAATGTGGTATCTAAAAACAAACCTAACTGGAGAGGCAGAAAGACTAATCAGACATTATTCAACGTCTGACAGCTGACATGCCGCGGCCTGGAAAACCTTAGAAGATCGTTACGCTAATCCGAGACTGTTGGTTTCCGCGCTTATAAGTTAATTACTCACTCAACCAAGTACTACTGCAGAGAAAAGTTCACCTAACGCCATTAGAAATCTTCACTACGTTACTAAGGAGTGTCTCATGGGATTAGACAATCTCGGTGTATTCACCAAGGAATGGGATCCAATATTAACCCACGTATTGACTAAAAAATTAGACAGAGATACGCACACCATATATAAGCAGTCAATCGAAAATCCAAAAGAACTTCAAACAACAAGGCAAGTGATGGACTTCTTAGAAAAACGGTTTCAATCTCTAGAAGCTCTGGGCAAGGATCGGCACATCGAGGATCGACGAAGACTCCACCCTTTAAGGACATTTATTGCGGCAGCGAGTTCATCTGCATGCTTGGTTTGCAAGGGAAATCACGCACTTAACGCTTGCAAGAAATGTTTAGATAAAACCACCGCACATCAACTAAATGTGCTCAAAAAATATAACCTCTGCATAAATTGCCTGAAGGAAGGACATCGAGCAACAACTTGCCCGAGATGATCACGCACCAAATGCTATAAAAAACACAATACTTTAGTGCATTTGGAAGCCGTGAATTCAAGCCAACAAATCAATACACCATCTACACAATTCAAAGGAATCAACCCGACTAGAACAACAGGCCCATCTTCAATGGAAAATAAGACGCAGGGACACGATCAAGCTCTATCACTTAGCACCATTAGTCAACAACGTCTAGGATATATTTTGTTAGGGACGGCTCGGGTCAAGTTAGAATCCCTCAATGGTGAATTCGTCGAATGCAGAGCGCTAGTAGATTCAGGCTCTCAAGTAAATTTCATCACGGAGAAAATCGTTAAAAAATTAAAGATTCCAGCAAGGCATGATTCTTTGTGCATCCAGGGGTTCCGTTATGCCACTCCAAAGGCACATAAGAGAATGAATGTACATTTGCAATCCAGGCTGAATGGGTTCTCGGCTAGAATTGAAGCGTAAGTCTTGCCAAAACTACTTTCACCTCAACCAACTCAAGGAATAGACATCTCACAATGGAATGGCTAGAATTGAAGCGTAAGTCTTGCCAAAACTACTTTCACCTCAACCAACTCAAGGAATAGACATAAAATTAGCTGATCCAAATTTCAACTGTGCGGAGCATATCGGCCTACTCATAGGCGCAGATCTGTATCATGACAGACAGAAGGTCTGTTTGACAAATAAGATCCAATGCCGAGATGCCCACTTTTCAAAACACGGTATTCGGGTGGATGGCAACAGGGAGAATTGGACAACTTCCAAATACATCAATTACTTGCGGTATGTGCATCGAAGACGAAAATCTGAACAAACTAATTGAAAAATTTTGGACAACTGAAGAACCAGAGGAACCACAAGGAGCTCTTACTACAGCAGAAAAAAGGTGTGAAAAGAACTTTGTACAGACAACTCATCGGGATATCCAAGGGCGATTTACCTTAAACTACCATTTTCAGACGATCCCACAAGGCTTGGGGAATCAAAACCCATCGCCCACCAATGGTTATATGCGTTAGAAAGACGATTAGCTAACAATAAAGAGCTTAAGCAACAATACGATCAATTTATGAACGAGTATATCACTCTAAATCACATGACAGAAAAAGCGCTTTCACCAAGGAATTCACCACACTACTTTCTTCCTCACCACTGCGTACAAAAACCTGATAGCAGTACCACCAAGTTGAGAGTCGTAATCGACGCGTCATGCAAAACATCCAATATATCGCTCAATGATATCTTGCATGTAGGCCCCAGAATTCAAGATGACCTATTCACAATTCTGCTAAGATTCGGGTTACAACGATTTCTTTTTACAGCCGATATAGAAAAAATGTATTGCTACATAAAGAATATCTAAAGTACCAGTTGATTCTGTGGAGAAAGGAAGTATTAGAACCTGTAAAATGTTATCAGCTGAACACCGTGGCCTACAGCATATCATCTGCCCCATATTTATCAATAAAATGTTTACAACAGCTCTCTCAAGCAACAACTAAAAGCCACCCCTTCGGTAGCAAGATACTTCAACACGATTTCTACGTAAACGACGTCATGACAGGCGCAAACAGTCTTTCCACTGCTCTGGAAATGCAAAGGCAACTGATTGACGTGCTTCAGGGAGCAGGATTCAAACTGCGCAAGTGATGCGCAAATCACCCGTGGCTACTACAAAATTTCGGTTCAGAGGATAAAGAAGTACAGCTGGACTTCAAAAATTACTCAGAAGACAACATAAAAACTTTGGGTCTAACTTGGCTGCCTAAGGTAGACGATTTTTGCATCAAAACTTATGAGAATTACGATGCCAAAGTCACAAAAAGAAAGGTCTCATCAGAAATAGCACGAATATTTGATCCACTTGGAATTATGGCTCCAGTGGTAATCACCGCAAAAATCCTTCTGGAACAGTTGTGGAAGTCAAAATTAGATTGGGATGCAGCTCTACCTCAGAAATTACATTCACAATGGTCAAGTTTCCGTGACGACCTCAAGGCAATAAGTCTCATCAGGATTCCACGACACATATTTTCACACCAGACTCCAGAAGTAACACAAGTTCACGTTTTCGCTGATGCATCCGAAAGGGCATATGAAGCATCCATCTATATACGATCAACGGTTGGGCACGGAACCATCATAGTGCGATTGTTGTGCGCAAAATCTCGTGTAGCACCACTTGAGAAGGAAAAGTTTAAGAAGCCGACAATTCCACGGCTATAATTGTGCGCCGCCAAAATAGCAACGGATCTCGCCAATCGAATAAAAAGCGATATTTTTTTTTTTTTTTATATATAGAGACATATTGCCAAGGGATGACTCCCTGAATGACTTACGTCACGGCAATAAGTTGGGCTAAGCCCTTTATTAAATTCAAAATAAAATAAAAATCGAAAGAATGTGATTTACAATATATCACATTCCTCACGTTTGTAGCCGTTTTCAATTTGTTTTCTCAGAATTCTCCCTGATTCATTGGAAAAGCAATACGAAAAACGAACACGAATTTAGAACGACGCGAGTCCAAATACTTTTATCAATGAATCATGGTCATGGAAAACTACAAAAAACCTTGACCAAGAAAATATTACAAATTATAAAAATAATTTAAAAAATACTGATAAACAATTTTTTTTTTTTTTTTTTTTTTTTTTTTTTTTTTTTATATTAAGACTTATGAATACTTTAACCATCATCCTTCAAGAACTTGTTAACGGCTAATTTGAACGCCTGCAGATTATAAGATTCTGGAAACACGTGTTCGACCAATTGATTCCACATCGAAGATACTCTAGGAAAAAAGGAGGATTTAAAGTGTTGGGTTCTACATGAAAACAGTTTTAAGGCAAATCTATGTTGATTGCACCTTAAACGAGTGTTTACGTTACTGAGAAAAGGCCCAGGAACTAGAGAACGGGTTTCTAAAGAACATTTACCGTTGTAAAATTTATAGAAAACAGATAAAGCTCCTACATTTCGTCTATGCTCCAAAGTATCAAGAGACGAAGTAATGGTTACATCGTTTATCAAACGGATAACTCTATTCTGAACACCATCAAGATGAACCAAATGCGATCTTGGAGCACCACCCCACACATATGAATTAAATTCTAAAATTGGTCTAACATAAGATTTATATAATCTTAACACTTCAGAGGGAGTGAAGTAGAAGTTACAACGTCTTATGAAGCCTAAACATTGGCTAGCTCTTTTTGAAATTTCATAAATATGTTCTTTCCAAGAAAGATCACTTGATACTTTTAAACCTAACAACTTAAGTGAATCAGATCTCGCAATAGAGGTACCATTAATAACAGGAGGAACATAATGTTGAGTTGTCTTCTGAGAAAAAAGGCAAGACTGGAATTTATTTGGGTTAAATTCTACTCTGTTAGAAATGCCCCAATCAAGAATGATTTGAATATTAGACAGAATAGTCAAATTCATTAATTCACGCGAACCATTCAAGCGAGAATTGCATTCTTTTTGATTGTCAAACTCAATGGAGGCCGATAGTGTTGTATCATCAGCAAATGAATGGATATCACAGGTTGTAGAAAACAATAGGTCGTTGATATATATCAAGAAGAGCGTGGGAGACAAGGATGATCCTTGAGGCACGCCAGCATTGATCCCATGTGAATCTGAAGATATACCATTTAATACAACTTTTATTTTACGGTTCCATAAATAATTCTCAATCCATGTAATGAGAGAGGAGTGTAAATTCAGCGCACGAATCTTATTAATAAGACAATCATGCCATACTCTATCAAAAGCTTTAGCAATATCTAAGGAAACAACGCTTGATTCACCTAGGTTTTCAATGCTTCGCTCCAAACAATGAGTCATGCACGTCATTAGTTCGCCTGAAGATCGATTTTTACGAAATCCATACTGAACATCGGATAAAAGAACATTCGAATCCAGATAGTTCATTAGTCTGAAATTAACGATAGATTCCATTACCTTCGATAGAACCGACAACAAAGCAATAGGTCGGTAGTTCGTAGGTGCCGATTTATCACCTTTTTTCGAAACGGGTTGAATATTTGCTATTTTCCAAAATGATGGAAAAACACCTGTCTTCATTGAGAGATGAAACAATTTGCTAAGCGGTTTTGCCAAAGTATGATGACAACTTTTCAATACTAATGGCGGAATACCGTCGGGGCCAGTCGCTTTATTGGGGTCAAGTTCTTTCAGAATCTTTGAAACAACCCGTTTCCGAAAATAGATTTTAGACATACCTGGGCCTAGATTCGGGAGAATTGGGGGGCTTTGATTAGTTAAAGGAAGAGTAGACGCACCAGCGAAATGAGAAGCTAAGAGATTAGCTTTCTCAATATTAGTTCTATAATGAATACCATTATGAAATAAAGAAGGAATAGACGAAGTATTGTCTGCAAAGTTTCTTTTAACCAATGCAGCAAACGACCAAAAGCTTCGACTGTTTGAATCAGAATCCAATATTTTTCGCATGCTATCTCGAATCTTAAGGTCATATATTATTTTGGACCTTTCAATATAGCGTTTGATCTGTTTCTAGCTATTCGAAACTTTACAAGGTTTTCTTCAGAAGTGCAATTAATGTAGTCCAAATGGGCTGCTTTTTTACACGCGACTGCTGACCTGCAATGTTCGTTAAACCATTTATTTTTATGAGTATTTTTCTTTTTAAATGAAGAAGGAATGCAATTTTTCATTCCTAGCAAAATGGTTGACGTGATAAGTTGTGATGCTTCATTAGCATTATTGCTGGAAAAACAGGTTGACCAATCAAATGAGCTATAAAATTGGTTCAGGAGCTCCCAGTTAGCATTTTTATAGTGCCAGAGTAGCCTTTTACTTGTAGTCTCTATAAGGGCTGGTGATATTGAAAATTTGGCAACTATCAAAGCATGGTCAGAAAGACCTAATGGAGCAGATACATCAATTGAATATTTATCAGGCATAGTTGTAAGAAATAAATCTAAAAGGTGAGGTGATTGACCAGTAGTATCGGGATACCTAGTTGGCTTATCAACGAGTTGGGTGAAAAGATTAACATTTGAAAATAGTTCTGCGGTTTCACCTGATCGATCTCTACCATTCGAATAGGTCAACCATGAATCATTGTGGACATTAAAATCACCCAAGACTACCAATTCTGATGTTGGTGATGATTTGTAAATCTTGTCTATTGTGTCTGATAAGTAATTAAACTCAATATAAGTGTCATCAGGTGACAAATTAGGACTACGATAAAGGGAACGAATAAATATCGAATGGTTTGAAATTACAATTTCAATCCATATCGTATTGAACATTGGATTACTGTTTGGAATATTAAAATTAGGTACACTAAAACTGATGTCTTCTCGTATAAATAAAATAACCCCACGATGAGGAACCAAACAGTCGACACGAGAATACCCCTGACATTGAAAATCATTTGGGGTACCCATATAAGAGGCCTGCGTTTCACATAAACTTAGAACCGCAGGTTTATTCGCGTCAAGATGTGCTACGATCGAATTGAAATTTCTTTTAATGCCGCGAATATTTGTGAAATGAATTTCAAAATAAGAGTTCATTTTACAAATTAAAAATACCGAACCCGTCAAGATGATGAAAATATACGTAAAATAAGATAATAATAATATAAAAAATCAAAAAATATTATAAATAACAATAATAAGAAGAATTTCTACGAACCAACCACTCAACAGTGAAAACGTTACTTATTCGTTTGTAGTACCAGGCCTAACAAACGAAAAAGGCACGCACAGCTACTGAGACAGAAAGTCAATAAAAATTCTACTTCTGAAAACTACTCAAATAAAATAAAAACTTGAATAACAATACTTTTTAACGTAACTGCTTTTTTGTGTCTGATTCTTTGGTAACGTTACGATACGAAGATGCTCCTACGTATTTTTGGAGTGACTCTGAAGTTGTCTTGGCTTGGATTAACTCCTCTGAGAAATCCCTCCCAACCTTCATTGCTAACAGAGTATCTTCGATAAAGGTGTAACGAAGTTTTCTTCTAGGGCTGGGGGATGCTCAGCGGGTTCCAGTAAGTTCGTTACAGAAAATTTATGGAGCGAGACGTTTTGATTCTACTTTAATTCGTTTTATTAGCCTTTAGTATACAAGATTTTATGATGTTTACAATGAGTATATAAGTTAACTAAATTACAAAGTTTTTTATTAAAAAAATATCAACAAGGCAATGGTGCCTTGGTCTTTATTCATCAAAAGTAACTTAAAAAGTAATTACAAATTATGCTACTAAAAATAACGACAACTCGTATGCAACCACTCAACCTACATTTCCAACAGTTCGATCAGACGCAGTCTCAGCATTTCCGTTGTTGTTCGTTGCAGGTGTTAGGGGCAACGTCTGCGGCCTTGATTGAAGGTGTACTGTTCGACGATGTTAAGTCTTCCCCTCTTAAATGCAGATGTCCTCATCTGTTAAAAAAATGGAGTATCGTAGAATCTGCGAATAGTGGTTTCATGTTGCGTTTTGTCAAGAAAAGCTGGAATTGATTCGGGAATTTCCGTACGTTGTTTTTTTGTTGCAGAAACTTCCGCCGTTTGTTGGTTGATGATGATTGCTTTTTTTTTCGTCCTTTAACTTTTATGATGATGAAGGTCAGGGCCACGAGGAGCATGCTAACGAATCCATATTTTGCCAATCTCTGTTTCCGGTTTTCAGTTTTCAGGAGCTCAATTTCGTTGGTATTGTTGATATGCAGCTCTTTCATCATTTCCAATGACAGTATTTGTCGGTACTGCTTTTCTTGTGGAGTAGGTTGCAGGACTGCAGGGAAAGCTTCGTGGTTTGAAATTTCGCTGGATGTAAATGTTAGGCCATGAACTTTGATAGTAGAGTTGTTGAATTTTTTGAGGTATGTTCCAAATAGATTCCGAAGGGTCTCGTCGATGTAGATGGTTCCTCTGAAGTCATTTAAGAGCAGAATGTCGGGTGTTATCTCTTCGAGTGTGGGTATCTGTTGACCACTGACCTTATTACATGTGGGATTTATACTTTTTAGGATGTTGGGTATGCAGGTTGAGTTACTGATGTCTGATAAATTCATTTGATTACAAATTGACATTTCATTAAAATTATTACAATCTTTTGTTAAAACATATATTTTACCATTATACCTTAGCATTACATTCTGAATTAATTCAATAATAGCATTTCCTTTTTTTACCTGTTTTACAATTATTTTCTGGAATGTCTCCTCAGTTGTAATTGGAATGTTAACAATGTAAAGAAGGGTCAGATTATTAGTTATGATTTCTACATTTGAAAATTCTAGTGCTTCTTCAGCAGTGGCATAAGGCAATTTTTCTTTATTTAAAATATTTAGAGCTAATTGTATTTCCTTGTGCGATAACATACTTGTGTTTATTGTGCCTGCTTTAGCAAAACTTACAGCATACTTTATGTTAACCAATTCTTCTTTAATAAGTTTTAATTTGTACTGTAAACTGGATAGAAATTCAAATTAATATTTTTCATTAGTTTTCACAAATGTAGCTATTTTGTTTGTCATATCTGTAATATTGTTTATTCTATCGTTTACTTGTTTACAATTACCTGCTTATTGTTATTTCTTAGTACGTTATTAATTTTTTCTTCGATAGTTATAAAGTCCTCATGATCGGGGTTGCCCGCGATCCATTTCCAAGCGGAGCCTATAAAATCCGGTGAACGTTTAGTCACTCTAGGTTTAAGGTTTTCTGAAAGTTCTTTACACTGAAGCAGCTCGTGAAGAATATGGGTGTAAAGGAATTGTCGCTTGTAATGTCGTGTTCGATAGCATTTGTTATTTCCGATATTACTTGGTCGTATTGTCTGATGTCCACGTCGTGAATAATTTTGAAGTTTCCTGTTTCTATCTTAGCTTGTCCGGTCTTAATGACTATTATCTGTGATTTTGTATAGTCTAGTATCTGAACTTTGCATTTTGCTGCGTTGAGTATTACTCTGAAATTTGGGATGAACTTTTTATATTACTTTTATGAATTTTCCTACCTGATTCTGTTACGACAATACTATTCTTATTCTCTTTAACAATTTCTCTAACGTATCTAGGAGTCTGTTTAGAGCCGAGTATCTTGTTCTGTTTTACGAATATTACCTCTCCTACCTGGTAGTTTTTTATTGGCTTTATTTTCTTATTGTGATTTCTATTGTCCCTTTCTTGTTTCTTTTTTAGTTTTTCAATATTTTTTTGTCGCGCCTTCTCAAATTCTTCTGGACTGACTCGTGGGATTCGTCCATAAAAAAGTTCTACCGGTTTTTTACCTGCAGTGGAGTGGATAGTGTGATTGTATTCGTTGACTGAGTGCTCTAAAAGTTCTTGGAAATTTCGTGAGGGTCCGTCAGTTTTGAGACATCTCATGATCTCGGATAATTAGTAGCTCATCTTCCATCATTGACGTTATTGATTCTGAATTGAGTGAATTTTCGTTGTCGATAACAACGTTTTCAGGAATGCAAAAATTAAAAAGTATGTCCCTTAGTGGTTGTCTGATATCTTCTACAGCTCGGGGTGCTATCACTTTTGCATGAGCAAACTTTGTGAATTTGTCTAAAGCAGTGAGGACAAGAAATTTTTTGGTTGAAAAGATATCTATGTGAATCGTATGTCCGGGGTAATTAGGAATAGGAGTAGGGTTGAGAAATGGTTTGTCAGGATGTCTGTCGTATTTGCTTGTCATCTATTTACTAATCTATTTACTAATTTTTTTATTTTTGCTGCCATTTTGGGAAAATAGAAGTTTTCTAATAACTGGATTCTATTCTCTTCAGCATTTCGATGTGCTCTTTTGTGTTTTTGAAGGATCTTTTCTTCTTGTTCAATTTTACTCGGAATGTCCTCGACTACTTTTCTCGCGAATCTAATTCTGTAATTATTAAAATGTTGTGGATAGAACTCTTGTATGAGTCCCATCGTCCGTTCGTCTGTCGAAAGTCCATTTATTGTGTTCGGATTAAGATATCTCTTAAAAATTCCGATAATGTCAGATTCCGTATAATTTGGCTGTGGGACTATATGTCTAATATAATAATATAATATAATAATAATATATATATATATATATAGTCACTATATGTCAAATGGATTTTTTAGTTGATAACTGATTTCACTTCCTAATTTCAGAACAAGCTGATTTCGGAAAACATTAATGGGCGTTTCAACGCAGGGAATACGGTTATGTGAGGAGCTCTCGTCGCTATGCTCAGTGGGTGTCATAGAATTGACTTCGGTCTTTTTGGGACGCCTTGAAAGAGAGAATCCGCTACAACGTTTGCTTTTCCGGGCTTATATTTCAATGCATAATTATATTCCTCCAATATGGCTTTCCATCTTTTCATCTTGCTGTTGGTATTCTTATTTGAAAGCGCATATGTAAGAGGTTGATGGTCGGTAAATATATTTACTTTTCGTGATCCGTATAGGAAATTTCGTGAAGAATTGAACGACCATATAATTGCCAACATTTCTTTTTCATTGGTCGCATAATTTTCCTCTGTTCTTGTGAGTGTTCGGGAGAGGAATGAGATTGGTTTATCATTCTGGGAGAGAACAGCGCCAATGGCATGATCGGAGGCATCGGTTGTTAGTTCAAAATCTTTCTCGAAGTCTGGATGCACCAAAACAATTTCTTTAGACAATAAGGAATTTTTGAGCTTTACGAATACATCCCTAGCATCTTTATTCAAGTCGATCAGTTTGTTCTTTGATACATTTTTGGGTATGCGACCATCTTCCCCTCTTAAGAGGGATGTCAGGGGTTTCGCCATTTTCGCGTAGTACTTTATAAACCGGCGATAATACCCTGACATGCCAAGAAACGAGCGAACGTTCTCGGAGAAGAAAATTTGCAATAGCCTGGAATTTTTGTGAGTTACTTTTTATTCCATCTGTACTGACGACGTATCCAAGAAATTCAATTTCTCCTTTGAAAAATTCGCATTTATCTAACAGCACCTTTAAATTTGCCTGTACTAATGTCTTGAAGACTGAATCGAGGTTTCTAAAGTGTTCATCTTTATATTTGCCAAAGACGATGATGTCGTCAATGTAGATGTAACAACGCTTCCCGATGTGTTCCCTGAGAATATCATCCAGGGCCCTCTGAAAAATGGAGGGGGCGTTTTTTAGTCCAAACGGTAAACGTACGAATTCAAATTTTCCATTATTAATGGAGAAGGCAGTTTTCTCGATGTCGCTTTCTTTAAGAGGGATTTGGTGGAATCCGGTCTTTAAATCTAGTACTGTAAAGAACGGATTTTTGCCGAGATTCGAAAGTACTTCGTTTATCTCTGGGATTGGATATTTATCCGCGACTGTAACGGAATTAAACTTACGGTAGTCGATAACCATTCTAAACTTTTTGGTACCAGAGGCGTCCATTTTTTTCGGGACAATCGAAACTGGTGAATTATATGTTGATTTTGAAGGTCGTATGATTCCATTTTCAAGCAGTTTATTGACCTCTTCTTCGACTTGGTTCTTAAGGGCCATGGGATAGGGGTAAGTTTTAGAGTAAATAGGGTCATTGGTCGTTGTGCGTATTTCTCCTTTGACGGTTGTAGTGAAAGTAAGTTTCTCGTCTGGTTCCGAGAAAAGATTTTGGTAATTGTTAAGAACAGATTGTAATTTTTTATTCTGTGTGGGCGACAAATGGGATATTCTCATATTTAGTTTGTTAACTGATTGGGATATGTGTTGTCCTAGGGGAATTTCGATACCTGTTTCTATCGTCATAGAACTTTCATTCGCATTTATAATGGCTTTCATTTGCTTCAAGCTATCGTTGCTTATTATTCCTGCGAATGATACTAGTGAGGGTAGAATGAAGAATTTCAGTTTTTCGGTGGTTGGCCCTAAAATGTTTACAAACGTATGGTGAGTAATTTTGATGGTTCCCCCCACTGAATTTGCAAAAAATGATTTAATATTTGGAATTGGATTTCTTATAAGTCTGGGCTGAATGTAGTTCTTATTAGACCATGTGTCCACTAAGAACTTAAGTTTTTCTCCGCTTCTCATAATATGTTCGACGTATGGTAATGAGGAGCTCATTAATCTAAAAAATAGATATCCTCAAGTTCTTCTGTTTCGTCTAAATTAAGGTTATCCATTGCGTCAATGTAGTCCGCAAGTGATTGGTTCTGTTCGTCTTTTTCTGTCGTTTTGTTCTGGTCAGTTGCGTCTTGAATGTTATCGTCTATTTCGGTTTGTTCTGTATGGTTGATTCTCTGATACCTATTAGGCAGATTGATCTGCTGGGACAGAGTCCTTTTAAGAGGCTGTCTTTGAAATTGTGGTCTTTTTTGGTAATTCACTTGTCTACGTCCATTGGTTTAGGAAGAAGTCGAGGTGGATTGTGATCGTAATATTGAGGTGCTGCACGATTTTGATACTGCTGGAAAGTTGGTCTGTTGAAATGTGGTGCTTGGAAAGTGCGAGGATTATGTAATAGTTCTGGATAGAAGTCACGTCTAGGAGCTGGAATTGGAGCTGGGTGTAGGTTAAAAGACTGATTTCTTCGCATAGGAGCAGGGGGAGGTATATGTGGGTTAGTCCTGCGCATTGGAGCTTGTGCAAAATTAGCATGCTGCGTACGATAACCGACGTTTTGCAGCTTCAAACAGAGATGAAAAGCTTGCGATAAATCCGCAGGCTCTCGGATACTTAGCAATCTAGGCAGGTCACCTTTAAACCCCTTATGAATGTATCGAGCGCTTTAGCTCTATATGCCTGAGTCATATTATTAAGCGACTCTTGACCCATTCCCATTAATGCTAATTTATTTAAGATGAGGGAGAAGTGATGATAAACATTTTGATAAAACTCTGGTATGCTATTAGAACCTTGAACGAGCGTCGTCATCTGGTACTCGAGAGTACCCAGATCTCTCTTATCTGCATAGTGCAACGTCAGGCACTTTGCAATTTTTTCCCAATTTAAGGGCGTGTTATACGACTCCAACGCGATATCTGCGTGGCCTACTATTTTATTACGTATTACCGAAAGCATACCGTAATACTTCGGTGTCCCTTTGAGGTGCTCGCAGATTTTGAGTATCCTGTCGGCACTCTTTCTCCAGGAGTTAAACTCTCCAGGCTGCCCCGAGAATTCTCTAAGGCTTTTGACTACATCAGGTATTCTATCCATATCGGATAGATTCCTTTCTGCGCCCACGTTGATTAGAATATCGACATTGTTATTGATATCTGATGCTGGATTTAATAGGGAATTAAAAAGCTGCCTACCCTGTGTTTGTAGGGCTTCAGAAACAACACGGGCTATAAATGGAACTAAATCGTCCCTATTAATTCTATGAATTCTGGGCTTGGAACTGGACCGGGGGTTGCACCATTCTCGCGATTTACTTCTAATACAGGCGGTCGAGTTAAATTGTCTGGGTTAGACATTTTTATTTTTTTTTCTTAAAAGAAAAATACTTGTTCTTAATACTTAAGATCACGAAACAAACTTGAAATTTAATAAAATTTAATACACCTTTATTATTTGTGATATTTTTTTATTTTCTTTACTTTTTCCCGAATAATATGCGAATAATCTTAATAAATTAAAATATTTGAATTGAAACTTTACCATAAAATAAAACAATACTCATACAATAAAACTTACATTAAGAGAATAAAGTTAACGATTTTCATCCTGTTTTACGGATCCTGGGTTCAGGGCTGCTGCAAAGTGTTGGCCAAGGCGGCTGTTGTCCTTTAGATCAACTCCTTTTTGCCTGTTGGTTTATAAGGCTACTAAGGGGCCTCGTTTCCTTAGCACTAATTCACTCTATCGTAGTATTCGCGTGGCTGTGCACGCGATTGTTCTTTAAAAGTTTAAAGGTTTTTCTAATGCACTAACGTATTACCGTACTAACGCACTACCTCGATGGTCTTTTGAGTGTTACGTCGCACTTCACGAGTTTTTCTAATTCCGTTAGTAAACGCACTATCCCGATTTGGAACTGTTGACTTTTACGTCTAGTTTTAGGGGTATTTTTTAAATGCCGTTAGAATTACGAGTATACTACGATTTGCGCAGCCCCACATGGGGCGCCAGTTAACTAAATTACAAAGTTTTTTATTAAAAAAATATCAACAAGGCAAAAGTGCCTTGGTCTTTATTCATCAAAAGTAACTTAAAAAGTAATTAAAAATTATGCTACTAAAAATAACGACAACTCGTATGCAACCACTCAACCTACATTTCCCACAGTTCGATCAGACACAGTCTCAGCATTTTCATTGTTGTTCGTTGCAGGTGTTGGGGTCAACGTCTACGGCCTTGATTGAAGGTGTACTGCTCGGCGATGTTAAGTTATATCAGTTTGAAATAATTTTACAAGGATTTATAATGGTTCGCAAACGTTAACTTATTCTCGCGTAATTTACGGAGTCGACGTCTCAGTATCGCAAGGTGTCGCTGTGTGCTTGTCCTTCTGATACCCATAACTACCTACATGGGGAGGTACATCACCTGCCCTATGATCCAATAAGAAACTTGGCTTTTCAACCCCTTACCACGGATGGGGGGAAGTTGCGAGCCGTATAGATGACCACCTTAAGCTTGGAGAGACAAAGTCCCTGCCTCCTACGAGTGAACTAAGAGAATAGTCTGCAGCCCCTAACCACGGATGTGGGGAAACTGTAGACTGTATATGAACTAGAGGATACGTAGCTGACCACTCAAACTTGGAGAGACAAAGTCCCTGCCTCCTACGAGTGAACTAAGAAAGTAGTCTGCCACCCCTTACCACGGGTGGGGGGGAAGCTGTAGACTATATACAAGCTTGATTACTAAATATTGATAATAACATACAACTCCTTACCACGGATGGGGGGAAGCTGTATGTTATGTATAGGCTATTGATAATAGGTTCACAACCCCTTACCACGGGTGGGGGAAGCTGTAGACTGTATACGAGCTTGACTAATAGATATTGATAATAACATACAACCCCTTACCACGGGTGGGGGGAAGCTGTATGCTATGTATAGACTATTGATAATAGGAGCACAACCCCTTACCACGGGGGGGGGAAGCTGTGGCCTATATATAACTTACGAAATAATAACTAAGAAAACTAGGATAACTATGATAACTAGGCTCACCCACGATGTGCACACTGCGACGGTTCACGCACGACTCGCTGCTGGTCGATTAGCCGACTTCTTTTCTTCCCAACTTAACGGTATATTTGGTCCAGCATGGTTGTCGTACCTCTTCTGTGCGTTGACGTATGCTGAACCCAATTATATGTATACATAATTATATTTTACAATTCTAATAATACTTTTGTTGTTGTAAATACTTATTTCTAATAATAACGTATTTCATACGTATATTTGTGTCTTATTATTTTCCATGTATTTTGGTATTGTAATTACTTTTGTTATGCTTTGTAACTCGGTGGCATTCACTCGTGTAAATATGTAATTTACACTGTTTGTTGCCATGAGTATTTCTATTCAATTATCGGTGCAGTGCTATTGGAGCAAAACCCGTTACAATTCTTTAAACCTACAGGGTGCTTATAAAAAAAATAAAAACGAAATAATTAAAATAATGATTATTTTATATTTTTTTTTTATGTTTATTTTAAATATTATTTATTTTTGTACTTTCAAACCCTGGTCCCGCTGAGCTGGTTTCTGCTGTAGGGGGGATTTTGGAAGGCGTCCAAAAAGGATGATTATACTTCCGCCAAGAAGGATGATGCTGGCCTTTCCTGATCGTTTGATCTTGACCTGGTACTTGTTGTGGGTGGTCGTGATGATGAAATTCTTCCGTATGTGTTTGCGGTTTCCCGCCTTTGCCTTGGCAATGCCCTGCATGACCTCTTGTGGCCACGGTTGCTCCCGGTCGCTAGGGGGTGTACGGGGCTCTTCGTTGCCCGTGGCCCAGACTTTAGAGTGGCACTCGTGCTGCTCCCTTCTGGTGTTGCTATGGCCGTTGTCTTCGTTGTGTTGGTTGATGTTGTCGTTGTTGTTGCTATTGTCGCTACGTCGTTCTGGGGGTTTCTGGTGGTCTTCCCGAACTTCCACAGGGTTTCTGCTCACCGTGCCAAGTGGTCCTGGGGAATGTTGGCGGTCTTCCCGAACTTCCACAGGATTTCTGCTCACCGTGCCAAGTCGTCCTGGGGAATGTGTGCGGTCTTCCCGAACTTCCACAGGGTTTCCACTCACCGTGCCAAGTCGTCCTGGGGAATGTTGGCGTTCTTCCCGGACTGGTATCTTGCCTTCGCTCATCGTTCCAAGTCGTCTTGGGGGGTGTTGGAGGTCTTCCCGGACTGGCAGAACGATCTCGGGTACCTTTTCGTTAGCGAGTTCTTATATGACACCGGCTATTTCGCAGCGCTCCTGTTCCGCGTCTTCCAGGTCGACGGGTAGTGTAAGACCTTTTGAGGATCTTGCCAATTTTGCGGATTCGCTTAAAAAGAGCCTTGCACAGTGCAGCAGGAAAAGGCCGCAGTCGAATTTGTTGCGTTGTTTTGGTATTCGCACTTTCTTTTCCGGTAGGGTGAGGCTGGTAAATCGCCGTGGGGGATCAGATCCGTGATGTCTGATTGCTTCCTCGGTGGTAAGGTACTGTCGCAGGAGGTCGAAGTGGTAGTCGGTTGTAAGCCGTGGCAGTGAGTCAAAAGCTAGGATCTCACCATAGGGCAATTTCTGACCCTGTGTCAGATGGATCACAACCAGGAACCAATGGTAGTTTTGGTTCACCGGCACCACGATGTAGTCCATTCCTAGTAGGGTTATGTCCTTGGTCCATCTGGCTACAGCGGAGTGGCGACGGGTTGCTAGTTCCTGCGGTGATTCGTCATCCTTCCCCTCAACTTGCGTGAGGCACTCGATGAAGAACGTGCTGGTTATGTGGATGCGGTCTCGCTGCTGCTCGGTTAAGATCCTGTCCCGAATCCACCGCAACTGGAACTCAACGAGCCGGTCATTGAGGAACCTACCGATCGCCAGACGGCCGTAGTCCTCCTTAGTAATGGCGATCCCGCCGGGTCCTGGGGGGAAAACACATAGGTGTTTTGTCGAGGTAGCCTCCTCCTCGTCACTGGATAGGGTGCTGGTCGGGGTGCATCCGTCCGCTTTGGTTGTCGTAGCGTCAATCCGGCATGCCTTAGTCTCCTTTGGGTCCCTCAGGTCGGGTTGTCGGCGCTTGACTTGCATCCACCCAGTCCGGGGGTTGTGGGTCTCCTCCCACTGGTCGTCGTCCAATGGACGTGAGCGCTGGTAGACCCGCTCCGCCGCCTGTCTGGCCTGCTGTTTGGCTGCTTCCAACTTCTGTTTTAATGTTGTATACATCGTTTTTTTTTCTTTTATGGCTGTTATTAAGAAATAAGTTTTTTTTCTTTTCACTTCTGTCTTTGACACATGTTGATTCGATTCCACGTTGGTGACTGATAATCCTCTGAGTCTAGTCCACCTATTTATAGTGGACTAACGGGATATTCTTCAAATTTAAATAAATAGAATTTAAATTCTATTCTATTTAATTCTTATTCTATTTATCCTGTGGGGGTCGTGCACTCTTTGGCCTGCTGTTGTAGTGTTCTTCTTTGCTCCTGCTGCCATTGCCTGGTCGCTGTTGTTGTCTCCTTCGCTCTTGTTGTGATCGACTCGTCCCTGCTGCTGTCTCTCTTGTTCCTGCTGCCGTCCTGTTCGTTTCACTGCCGCTCTTTTGTTTTTGCTGCCATATCTTTTGCCCTTGCTGCCATCTCTTTTTCCCTTGCTGTCGTCTCTTCTGTCCTTGCTGCCGTTACCCTTGTACCCCCCTGCTACCATACTGCTGTACCGGGAAATGTTGACTTTCCTCCCGGTATGGGAGTTTAAAGTTTTGCGTGTCTCCTTGAGCGCCTGCTGTTTCTCTCGGTGTGGTGTATGCTTGGACCGGTGGACGTGGACTGTCCGTTGAAGAACGAGTGTCTCGTCGGATGATTTACTTGGAGCTCCGGCTGTGACGAGTCTGGTGAGTCTAGGGTATCTTCTGTCTTTTACTCCTTTAGTTCGCTAATGTGCGCAGTGCGACTTTTTTTGTTATTTATACGGAGTCGCGCGATTACTGGGGACACGAAGCCGGTGACCTCAAAGGGTCCATCATATTTTGGAGCGAGTTTTTCCGCAAAATTGTCGATCGCTTTGGACAGATGGTGTTGTTTGACTAGGACCATCTGTCCGATCGTTGGTTTCCATGGCCGTCTGCGAAAATTGTAGTACCTAGCTTGATTCTGAGCCGCTTGTTCCAGGTTCCGACGCACGATTTGGAAGACTTCTTGGAGGTGCTCGGCCTTCTCTTTCGGTGATTGTTCGGTGTGTCCCGTCCCGCTAGTGCTTTCGTCAAAAAGTTTCCGTGGTAGGAGAGGCTCTCGACCCTGGGTGAGGAATGCCGGACTGAAACCTGTCGAATCCGCTACACTGGAGTTTATGGCCAATGAGATCTCGGGGAGGAGTTCGTCCCACCCATATGCTGTTCACCTACGAACTGGGTGACCATTGTTTTTACCATGTGGTTTGTCCTTTCTGTGGGGTTCTCCTGAGGCGTGTACGGGACGGTGAACTGGTGCTTGACTCCCATCTCTTGCAGAAACTTCCGGAACTGGATACTGGAAAATTGGGCTCCATTATCGCTCACGAAGATCTTAGGCACGCCATATCTGACCAAGATTCGTTCGCGAAACGCCATCTTCAGAGATTCCGATGTGGCTTTTCGTAGCGGGACGATCTCTGTCCACTTCGAGAACTTATCGAATAGGACTAATATTACCGTGTTGACGTGTTTAGATCGGGGAAGTGGTCCGACGAAATCTGCACAGACTATGTTCCAGGGTCCGTCCGCGATTTGCGACAACATTGCTCCGGCCGGCTTCTGCTGGATGGACTTGTACTTCTGGCATGATTCACAGCGGTGTACGTACCGGCTGATGTCCCGGAACATGCCTGGCCAATAGTATCGGTTGGTGATGCGTGTGATCGTCTTGCGAATACCTAAATGTCCGGCGGTGGGCTCGTCATGATTTTCCCTCAGTACTCGCGTTCGCTGGTACTTTGGGACGCACAGTTTCCAGGGAGTGTAATCCTCGTCTGCGGTCTGATGAGAGATGTGTCGATAGAGTCCGTTGTCCTCGATGATGTAGTCCGGGAATTTCTCCGGATTTCCCTTGACCTCCGCTTTTCTTTTCTCTAACCAGGTACACTTCTCCAAATCATTGTTCTCCACTAATGTCGTTCGCAGGATTTCTCGTGGCTGGCGTGAGAGTGCGTCGGCCACCACGTTCAATTTTCCTCGTCGATACTAGATGTCGTACATGAATTACTGCAACTCCAAGGCCAAGCGAGCAATTGGTCCAGACGGACCCTCGATTGAGTTAAGCCACTTTAGCGCTAGGTGATCTGTGACTATTGTAAACCTGTACCCTTCTAGGTAGTTTGATGGTGCTTGATTTTTTTGCGAAGATTATCTTGATCTGGCGATCTACAGCCCCTAACCACGGATGTAGGGAAACTGTAGACTGTATATTAACTAGAGGATACGTAGCTGACCACTCAAACTTGGAGAGACAAAGTCCCTGCCTCCTATAAGTGAACTAAGAAAGTAGTCTGCCACCCCTTACCACGGGTGGGGGGGAAGCTGTAGACTATATACAAGTTTGATTACTAAATATTGATAATAACATACAACTCCATACCAAGGGTGGGGGGAAGCTGTATGTTATGTATAGGCTATTGATAATAGGTTCACAACCCCTTACCACGGGTGGGGGGAAGCTGTGCCCTATATATATATAGATTCAGATAATACTCTACAACCCCTTACCACGGGTAGGGGGAAGCTGTAGGTTATGTCTAGATTAATAGTAATAAATTGTATGTACCACTATCCAACCTTCGAACTGGAGAGACAAAGTCCCTGCCTCCTATAAGCGAACTAAAAAACGTGGATTTGCAACGTTTCGTCAAAGAAACAGTTTTGTTTATGAGCCCATTACATCGCTTGAAATATTAAAAGTTATTGGTACTTTAAAAAATTCTAAATCGTGTGGTGTTGATGGTGTTTCGAACCTGCTTTTAAAAAAAGTTGCTTGTTCCGTAGTGGATGTCTTGTCAGATATTTTTAATCGTTGCGTATTTGCGGGAGTATTTCCAGAAGAACTGAAATGTGCAGACATTATACCATTGTTTAAGAAAGGTTCTACTATGGAAATGTGTAACTACAGGCCCATATCACTTCTTCCAGTTTTCAGTAAAATCTTCGAAAAACTTGTCAAAAATAGAATAGTGAGCTTTCTAATTAAAACCAAGTTTTTTTAACCCAAATCAGTTTGGTTTTCAGAAAGGTAGATCGACGGAAGATGCAGTATTGCAGTTTTGTGCTCAAGTAATGTCAAACCTTGATGGGAAAAAGTGTCCGGCTGGATTATTTATTGATATCACCAAAGCTTTTGATATGGTCAATCACAATATTCTGCTGAGAAAATTAGAAAAAGCCGGTTTTCGTGGTTTCGTACTAGATTGGTTTAGATCTTATTTAAAAGATAGGTCGCAAAGAGTGAAATTGGATGAGATTAGAAGCGACATAAAGTTCTTCAATTTGGGTATACCACAAGGTTCTAATTTGGGACCAATTTTGTTTCTAGTCTATATTAATTCCCTCCTTGCACTTAAATTCAAAGGATCTCCTACAGGTTTTGCGGATGATATAGGCTTTTCTTATGGTTCGAATAGTCCTTTGGATCTTGTTTCCGACATCAATTGGGATCTAAGTTTATTGAGAAGCTGGTTTGCGGAGCACAAGTTGATTATAAGCTCTAAAACTAAAATAACATTTTTTGATTTGTCATCCCTCAACAATTTAGAAGGTAATGTTTTTTATCATGCAACTGAGTGCCAAAAATACAAGTTGTTAAATTGCATGAGTACGACTTCTAACTCCTTTTGTGATAGTTCAAGTTGCAGTAACATGTGTTTTTTAATTGAGACAGTGAATGAATTTAAATACTTGGGGCTTTCAATCGATTCTAGAATGAGCTTCTCGTATCACGTAGAAACTTTGAGGAAATATTTCCGTTGTACACTTAGACATTTTTTCTATTTGCGAAATATCTGCTCAACAAAGCTGTTAAAATCGATATATTACGGAATTTTCCATTCCAAACTGCAATATGCTATTGTATGTTGGGGAGGTGTTTATTTAAATAAAATTCAACCTTTGTTAATACTGCAGAAATATGTTTTAAGAATAATATGCCGAAAACCTAAAAGACATCCGTGTTTTCCATTGTTCTACGACCAACAAATTCTTCCAGTCCGGCATTTGTACTGCTTTAAAGTGTTGAAGACTTTCTTTATGAAGTCTGGAAATCGAAATTATCGTTTAATCTCTAGTTATAATTTACGTGAAAACTTTTTGAACATGGTATCTGTGCCAACCTTCCGAACGACTACTTTTCGTAATTTTTATTCAGTTCTATCATGTCGTTTATTCAATAATTTTCCTCAAGTCATCAGAGCAACAGCAATGCCTGAAATGCGTTTAAAACTTGTAAAACACTGGCTATTGAATTTAGATTACAATAGTTTAGAATCTATTCTTCATGATATTCAGGCTTAATTTAAGTTTAATCTTATTTTATTTCATCTTGAAGCAATTACATCTTATATAATTAAAAAATAAAGTTTTCTTTTGTATCATTACTTAATTTATGCAGTCGAATTTGCTGTTCTTTTATTTTTGTAAGCATATACCTATTTTGTATAGTAAAAATTGTTTTAATAGGGTCACCCCACCCATAACTAATATTTAAATATATATAAGCCCTTTAAAGTGGCATTCAAAACTATTTTTTAATACTTAGTATATAAAAATACAGAATGTCATGAATATTTCTTTATTCTATACTATAAGTTATTGATATTTTAATATTGTGAATTTGAAGAAATATGAAGAAATAATAAAGTATTCTATTCTATTCTATTCTAACTAGGATGATACGTAGCTGACCAAAATAAACTTGGAGAGACAAAGTCCCTGCCTCCTATAAGTGAACTAAGAAAATAGTGTGCAGCTCCTAACCACGGGTGGGGGAAGCTGTAGACTGTATACGAGCTTGACTAATAGATATTGATAATAACATACAACCCTTTACCACGGGTGGGGGGAAGCTGTGGCCTATATATAACTTACGAAATAATAACTAAGATAACTAGGATAACTATGATAACTAGGCTTACGCACGACTCGCTGCTGGTCGATTAGCCGACTTCTTGTATACCCAACTTAACGGTATATTTGGTCCAGCATGGGTGTCGTACCTCTTCTGTGCGTTGACGTATGCTGAACCCAATCATATGTATACATAATTATATTTTACAATTCCAATAATACTTTTGTTGTTGTAAATACTTATTTCTAATAATAACGTATTTCATACGTATATTTGTGTCTTATTATTTTCTATGTATTTTGTTGTTGTAATTACTTTTGTTATGCTTTGTAACTCGGTGGCATTCACTCGTGTAAATATGTAATTAACACTGTGTGTTGCCATGAGTATTTCTATTCAATTACCGGTGCAGTGCTATTGGAGCAAAATTCAATTACAATTCTTTAAACCTACAGGGTGCTCATAAAAAAAATAAAAAACCAAATAATTAAAATAATGATTATTTTATATATATTTTATCATTTTTTTATGTTTATTTTAAATATTATTTATTTTTGTACTTTCAAAAACTGGTCCCGCTGAGCTGGTTTCTGCTGTAGGGGGGATTTTGGAAGGCGTCCAAAATCGTCCTGACAAAGGTTAGTACCACACCACAACAATGGCGTGACGTAAAATCCAAGGAGAACCCAGCTGATTTACTAACACGAGGAATAACTCCGGAAAAGTTGAAGGAATGCAATCTTTGGTTTTACGGTCCCCTATTCCTTCATGGTCAAGAATCATCTTGGCCACAACCTTACAACAAATCGGCATTGTCTGAGCAGCAACCAAACTCTAATGCGTTACCAATAACAACTAACGATAAGGAGGTAGGTCACTTTATCTGCAAAATCAAGTATGGAAACTCATTTCAAAGGGTCCAGCGGATCACTGCGTACATATTAAGATTCGTCAGCAAACTTCAAGGGCGTGAAGGAAAGACAAGCAGTAAAAGATTACTATCCAGCCAAGAATTAACAGATTCGCTTCATATCATTCTACGACTTCTGCAGAAAGAGGAGCTCCATTCTAATAACGCCTATATTAAACGATACAGCGAGTGCGAGAAAACCAGTGCCATAAGCAGTCTCGCACCCTTTTTGGATACAAATGATATTATGCGGGTTGGAGGAAGACAAGAAGCATCAGCGCTTTCATACGATGCAAAACATCCTATCTTACTTCCTTACGGACATCTTTTCACAAAAATGATAATGACAGAGATTCATTGCAAAAATAAGCACGTTGGACCACAGACTCTTTTGGCCATTATTAGACAACGATTCTGGCCGATCAAAGGTAAAACTATTGCCAGATCTATAGTGCAAAACTGCATTCGGTGCGCAAAAGCAAAACCCAAGTTGCTCTCTCAGATGATGGGCAGTTTACCAGCCGATCGAGTTCAACCAGCACGGCCTTTCATCAATTCAGGAGTGGACTTTTGCAGGCCGATATGGATTCACTACCGTGGTAGAGGAAGTCGACCCCAAAAGGGGTATATCGCAATATTCTGCTGCTGCATTAACAACGGAAGCCTTTATAGGAGCACTGAAACGTTCCATGGGAAGACGAGGCCACGTTCGTAACCTATACTGTGATAATGCGACTCATTTTGTTGGAGCTAGACATCAGCTTCAGGACCTTAGCCAGACAGTATATTCCATGCAAGGCCAAGAATAAATCACCAACTCGTGCAGCGCAAAAGGCATCGATTTTCATTTCATTCCACCTCGATCTCCCCACTTTGGCGGATTATGGGAAGCTGCCGTTAAATCAGCAAAACATTTACTATATCGAAGCGTGTCATCAGCACCCTTAACATATGATGAATTTGAGACCCGATTGATTGAGGCAATTCTTAATTCACGGCCATTAACACCGCTTTCTTCAGATCCAAATGATCCCACCGCACTCACTCCTGGTCACTTCCTAATCGGTGAACCACTGACAGCACCGATTGACGCAAACGCTAAAAATACGAATGTCAACCTGCCGACACGATGGAAATTAGTGACGCACCTTAAAAATTAATTTTGGCGCAGATGGTCGAGGGAATATCTAAATGAATTTCAGCAACGGGTTAAATGGAAACAGCAAAAACCAAACTTATAACCCGGAGCCATAGTTCTAATTAAAGAAGATAACACCCCATAGATGAAATGACCACTCGGACGAGTCATTAAAACTCACATTGGAGAGGATGGCCAGGTCCGCGTAGCAGACGTCAAAACATCAACCAGCATTCTTCGGCGAGCGATTCACAAACTTGCTTCTATTCCAATTAATGATGAAACCCAAAAACAGGAACGACCACATCATTTTGAATGTCACACAAAAAGAAAGGCACAGAATCAACAGCTCAAATTACAGGGGAGTCAACGAACAATGACCAACCACCACAGAGAAAATGTCGAAAATCATACGGCTCGGCAATGTTATTCATCTTGATAGTATGCCTGATCGTACCACTCACATGGAGTTACCCAGTGGAAGTCAGCCAATTTCCATCTAAGCTAGGCCTTCATTTTGAAGCTCTAGGACAGCAAATTTGGCAGCCAACGAATGGAACCTGGTGTTATACTATGAACTAACACCGTACTGGACTGAATTCCATGAGCTCACAAAGGGAATCTTTGCGACAACTCTGCCAGGTGATACCGCAAAACAATTCATGCAAGTCAATAATCGATCAATTTAGTCATGTAAAAGAAGAGCTCACAGTAGGGAACGCATTTTTTTCCAGGAACCTCCATAGGGCAAGAGCAAGACACGGAGCTTTCAATATAGTTGGAACCATAGCCAATTCCTTATTCGGAGTTCTTGATTCGGAATATGCACAAGAGGTATCAAAAACAATTAATGACATGAAGGAAAATGAAGACCACGTTTTGCGACTTCTCAAGAATCAAACATAAATAATAGACTCAACCTTAATAATTATAAAAGGCAACCAGTTAAGTGTTCAAGAAAAATTTAGAGCATTGAACGAGCAAATTAATCAAACAGCTGCGCATACCACTCAAGAAGAACTAACTAGTACTTTTCTTTCCTTATCCATCGAACTGACGCTAATCATGTCCAACACACAACGAATACAAGCCTTGCTAATCAGAGTGCTATTCGACACAAACCTTGGAAAGATAAGCCCTCTTCTTCTATCGCCACAGCAATTAAGTCATGAAGTCATAATGATAAAGGCGCATGTCCCTTCCTCGCTTCGCCTACCGGTAGACTCGTCAGACCTGCTGCAACTATATCAACTGATGTCCGTCAAGAGTGGGATCGTTAACAACCACGTGATCTTCCAAATCAAATTTCCTCTTGTCAATATAGAAGTGTTCGAGATATTCAGAGTATTGGCCATACCTATATTTGAAAACGGCTCCTTAATTGCAATCAACCCAGATTCATCTCACCTAATCATAAGTCCACACCGCGATCAATACTATCCAATAACGGAGCAGGAATTGGCAATGTGCTCAACAACGGAACCATCCACGTATATCTGCGAGAAAACAAAGCCGCTCTACCGCAAGAAGGCTAATGTATGTACATGTGAGGTTGACTTACTGAACAATATGCCGTTACCAAAACAATGCAAGATAACTGAGCTCACAGAAGATTAGGTATGGATCCGATTTTCGCACCCCAATGAATGGATTTACGCCCTCAGAGCGAAGACAACCATCAACACTGTATGCGGCAATGAGATTTCACCAATAACGCTGAAGGGCTCTGGCCTTTTAAAAATTCAGCCCAACTACGTCATTAAACAAGATCTCTTAACATTCCAAGGACATAAAATCTATACCAGTATCGGCAAACCATCCTAAACCAAACTGGTCAATCTAACGGACATCACAATACCAAGCAATCTAATCCCAACTAACAAGTATTCATCGGTAGATCAATTTCAATTGGCAGAGATCGAAAGGTTGAGGCAAGAAATCAAGCAACTTCCAACAGAAATGCCACACAAAATAAGCAACCACGACCTTCACCAGTACTCCGTGGCATACTTAGGACTTATGTTAACGGTATCAGCAATCATCTTCTGGAGATGGAAAACAAGGAAGACAAACAAACCTAGCAAACCATCGCCATCAGGACCTATCCCCAGAATACGTCGAAATTCAGCCTACCTAGCGACAAAATCTGTTGAATTAATCTGTAAACAGTGTTCCACGATAAATTCAACAAATGGACCGAGTTCTTGGATCTCCGAAATGAGACAACTCCAGCGCTAATTAAAGGATTTAAAGAGAGAATCTTAAGTCGATATGGGTGTCCGAAGAAGTTAATTACGGACGATGGCACTCAGTATAGGAGCAAACCATTTCAGGCTCTACTGAAGGAACTACATATCGAGCAACGGTTCAGCCTCCTTACACACCACAGGCCAATCCGACCGAACGCGTTAATAGGGTCATAAAAACAATGGTCGCCCAGTATGTCCAGAAAGACCACCGCCGATGAGATGAATACCTTCCAGAGTTCATGATGGCTATAAACACCAGTCAACATGAATCCATAACCGGTGGACCGCATACCTGAATTATGGTAGACAACTCCGCCTTCCGAATACCACAGCTATCGAACTAAGTACCCCACCAACGAACAGAACAGAAAGAGAAGTGATCACCGCTCACGTGAAAAGAGATGAGAATATTGTGAGGAAAAATTCTGTTATACAAATTTTCCCACACGACTGGGAGTTACATTTCCTTCTTTCTTTTGTTTTTACAATAAAATTTATTTACAATAAAATTTAAGAGAAAATTTCAAGCGAATAGAATCTCATTTCTCCTCGCCGCCCAACTCTCAAAACTAGAGCGAGGGCAATTTAGATTTCGCCGTTTGTGCTTTTCCCCTCGTTTTTCAACTTTCAAACATTTCAACCACATAAAACTCTTACGGCCATATTATTCACTCGGTTAAAAAAGTGGTTCAAACACTTACGGCCATATTATTCACTCGGTTAAAAAACGTGGTTTAAACACTTTTAAACCAAAAAAATAAACCAAAATAAACCACCCGATTTTAAACCAGAAAATTTTAAACCATATCGATATTATTCACTACTTTTCTGGTTTAAATCTATTTAGTTTATTTTGGTTTATTTCGCCATTGGTTTACTTTCTTAACCAGTTTATCGGCCATGAAATGTCAGATTTGCTCGATTTGACAACTATATTTTTGTTTTGAGCATTTTTATTTAATAAATTTGTATTTTTAAATTCTCTATATTAACTTCGTGTGCCCGTTGGCTGGCTGGCTGACTGGTGGGCAGAATCTTGTGATCAATTTTTAACACACCGATTTTATTCAAACTTGGCACACATGTGTATTTCCTATGACAATACATTCTATTAAAATTGGGTGCAGCTCGGGCCACGGGGTCGGTGGGCTCCCATACAAAATTTTTAAAAAATTTACCCGATTTTCTTCAAATTTTATACGCATGTGTATCTTCGATGGAAACCCATACAAATGTTATAAAAAAAGTACCCGATTTTCTCCAAATTTTATACGCAATGCAGTGTATCTCCGATGGACAACACTTTTTGTAAAAATTTGGAAGTGCCCCGGGGGGCTCTCTAACAAACATTTTAAAAAATTTACCCAATTTGATTCAAACTGCACATTGTGTATTCCCGATTAGAGAATTGACACGAAAAATTTTAATTTTTATGGGTTGTTTTATTTGTCTCTAAATCAGAAAGGGAGGGAATATGGAGGACGGTAATTTACATGATATGATGATACCAGCAAAACATTCACGCTCCAAGCGGTTCACGCAAAGAGAAACCGATTTGTTGTGTCGTTTGGTGTTGTCGATTGATATCCATTCATGACCGTTTGGCGGGCTGGAACGATATCGCCCGAGTGTTCAATGCTTCGCCCTGATCCAGCAACGATACGCAATTAGCACAGCACACAATGGCATGCACAATGGCCACTGAAGGGGGGCTGCTGCCTCCGAAATTGTCTTTTGATCTTTCGGAGGTCGTGAAGGAATACGCGGCATCGCTTCAGGTTAAGCTGGCTGGGCTTCGGCCAACAGACAGCGATGCTCCGGTTTTAAAGCTTGGGCAAACAGACAGCGATGTCCCGTTTTTGACGCTTCGGCCAACAGACAGCGATGCCCCGGTTTCGACGGAGGAGACAGCGTTTTTATCGAGTATTCCAGTGGCATCCTCATATGACGAAACCGCAAGAGATGGTAATTCTGATAAGGGCATTCAGTATAAGCGAAATGAAAATTATATTAACATTAAATATTAATTTTATTTAAAAATTATATATTATAAAAATATATTTTTTATTATTGTGAAACAACTTATGGAACAACTTATGGAACATCTTATCATATAAGAGGACACTATCCAACAATATGATTGCATTGTAGGGTGAAAGGGGTTGTTCGTTCTAAATGATGTTTGTGTGTTATACAGTAGTTATAATTTATTCATAAATTACACACATAATGCCATGAGTAATTAAAAGTTTGTTGTTTTGTGAGTAGAATAGTTCTAGTGAAGTTAGATAGTGATCAGTAAAACAAAGTGTCCCTATTTCAAATACATCATCATTCAGGGCCCAATAACTATTCATGAGTACGTTACAAATGAGTTAATTCTATTACAATATTTGCTTGGACAAATTTTTTGATAACGTTAAAAAATTAGGCGAACACAAGTTCTGTTTTTGTATTTTATTTGTGTAGATATTGTAAGATAGATAACATCGGTCACTTTCCACTTTAGGCAGGGTGTTGTACTCTTTAATAGCCTTTTAGGTAATTTTTATAAAGAACTAATTTCTTTCCTCTCTAATATTCGCAACTTTTATTCAAAAGTTATACATTTTATAAAGCAAAAAAGTTGAATAAAATTTAAACACTAGATATTAGTCCCAAATTAAAGAATACATAATGGCGTTCAAAAAAGTTGAGACAGATGTGAAAAAGGAACAAAAACTTTGCAAAAACAACATTTAATAAAAGGTTGAAAGGAAGAAACTGTGAAAAAAAAATTTAATTTGAAAAAAATTCACAACTGGCATTGAAAAATGAGTATGGATTAAACCAATAGTATGAATTAAACCAACGAATATGTCAATAAAACGGCCGTCGTAGTGTGGTTTAAAATCGGCGTGGTTGATCATGGTTTATCGGCCAATTGGTTTAAAAATGTTGGTTTAAATTTTTTAAACCAAGTGAATAATATGAAATTTCAGAAAACATTTGGTTTAAATTGATTTAAACCATGGTTTAAAATAAACCAAATTTAAACCGAGTGAATAATATAATAATAATAATAATAATGTACGAAACTTATAGGGGGAGAGACGGAGAACTACCGACTCTGCACACGCATGGGGGAGGAGAACGTTTAGGAGGAGTCAGAACTAAGTCACAGAAGTCGGCAAACCATACAGATCCTGCCGAACAACAACAAAACCAACACATAGAGCTGAGCCAAAACAACTCAAACCAAATGAATTTGCATATTGCAAAACATTTTCGTACCAAGGCACAACAACAACAAACAACACGATGAGCAAAACAACAGTACACTGACAAACAAAGCAAAAACCAAATTATGTTTCTGCAATGCAGGAATACAACAACAAAGAAACACTTACAGAGTAGGACAAAACAACACAAAATCGGATGATTTTTTTTTATTTTTATAAAGAGACTCATTGCCCAGGGAGGACTCCCTGAATGACTTGCCTCACGGGCAATAAGTTGGCCTAAGCCCTTTATTAAATTCAAAATAAAATAAAAATCTAAGAAATGTGATTTACAATATATATAACATTTCTCACGTTTGTAGCCGGTTTCAATTTATTTTCTCAGAATTCTCTCTGATTCATTGAAAAAGCAATACGAAAAAACGAACACGAAAAACTAAAACGACGCGAGTCCAAATGCTTTCGTCAATGAATCAAGATTTAACGGAACAACGGGATCTCGGACCGACCGTGTGAGCCAAACAACATCGATCATCCGACGGTTCATGGATAACAGGACTTTTCCAACCGATTCAAAACGTATAAAAGGGCAGGAAATTCCGACAATCAGCCTCTTTCCTTCCCTATAATTCCTACTGCTAGCAACTCGTCTAGTATTTCCTCGCATTAATGGTTTATAAGAGATACCCTTGCCGTTACGTCCAAACGGTTCAAGCTAGACCTCAGCGAACATTGATATTACAGCCAAAGGGGTATAAAGGCCTCACAGCTAGTACAAAGACACCGCGCTCACCATCCATATAGTCAATACACAACGCCCCGGTACTACGCTTCGACATCATATACACACCGCCGCCGAGGATACGACCGGATATCATAAGCATTACACTTTAAGTTACATAAATAAATAACTGTTAAGTGAAAGAAGAAAATAAAAGATCAAATTCCATTCCCCAAACAAATAAATTCTTTTTATTGTAACGACCTTTTAAACGAAGAACCCTGGTCACACTGAGTTTTACCCCGGCTGGGAAAACCTCGTTACAATTGGCGCCCGAGCAGGGACCCTGGAATTTAGTAAAAATAAACTAACATATCATTCATTAAATAATACCAGCACAAAAACAAATATGGTTAAGACCAGCTGGATCTATACGTTGTCGTAAGAGGAGCTGAAGAATACATGAGCGAGTTCAGACTAGACAACAGCGGCGCACTAGAAGAGTTGAGAAAAGGATTTTCCAACTACGTCTCAGGACGAGACGTCACGTCTGAGGACGAAACACGCCTAATTAGAGTAGAAACACAGACGCAGCCCATCATACGCCCAGATAATGGAACAAGGCAATGGTCGGTAAGGTACGATGGAGGGAAGGAACCCCTTCAGTTCATCGAAAGGCTGGAAGAACTCGCTGACGCCTACTGCGTAAACAGAGACCTCCTGCCCAGAACCATGCCGGAACTACTCCACGACCGTGCTTTGATGTGGTTCCGCAACAATAACCACAAATGGGAAAGTTGGAAAGCGTTTACAGCAGACTTTTTACAGTTCTTCCTGCCTACCAGGTTCTGGGAACACTTGGACGACGAAATTCACCAACGCCAGCAAAAACCGAAGGAACGTTTTAAGGATTTTGTAATTGTAATGCAAAACCTCATGAGGCACGCACATTACACTAGTGCACAGCAGGTCGAGAGGATTTTTCGAAAGAATACCAGTATTATATCCGGAGGAAGGACTTTAGCGACCTACGCGAGCTGGAGCAACGGAACCCATTAGACCTCCGCCTCGACCCAGACAACCCGAAAGGAACTTCATGGTTGAACTCGGAAGCACGGATAAACGTCAGGACCGCCTGCCTGCGATGTGGCCAGGACGGACACGTGAGACGGGACTGTCAGAACCCCCAAATCCTCTTCGGCCTGCGAAATATTCGGACCGTAGGATGCTGCCGGAAACGCGTCGAACGGTCGGGAAACGAACGAGGGGGCCGCCGGAACCGAGGTGCCACAGAACCCCCAAGACCGAAACCCAATCGGATATTCCCTACCATCGCCCTAGGCGGAACGCTTGTAAAAGCCACGATCGACACCGGACCCACCAGGAGCTTTGTAAGCGAACGTTTTGCCGAGGAGCGGAGGGGCACAACCAAAAGTTTACCCGTTGATGTGACCGTGCGAATGGCCGAAGGAACACCCAAACTAATTCGAGAGGCTCTACAGCTAGATGTCAGGATAGGGAATAGAGAGATCCAGTTTCCGTTCCTGATCCTTCCAGATGCGATGGACGAAGTGGAGGCTCTGTATTGACTATCGGGAGCTCAATGCAAGGTCGGTACCAGATGCATACCCTCTGCCACGGATACAACACTTATTGCAAAAGCTTCGCGGTGCCAAGTTAATCAGTAGCCTAGATCTACGAAATGGATACTGGCAGATACCCATGGAGAAGAAGAGCAAATAGTACACTGCCTTCACAGTGCCCGGTCGTGGCCTGTTCCACTGGCGCGTGATGCCGTTTGGACTGCACTCGGCCCCTGCGACATTCCAACGAGCGCTCGATCGAGTCATCGGACCAGAAATGGAGCCCCACGCGTTTGCATACCTCGACGACATAGTCGTCATCGGGAGAACGTTCGAGGAGCACATGGAGAACCTGCGCAAGGTATTCAGGCGGCTGCAGATGGCCAACTTAAAGATCAATCCCGAGAAGTGCGAGTTCTGCAAAACAAAAGTACGATACCTGGGACATGTAGTCATCAACGAAGGGATACACACTGATCCAGACAAAGTAGCGGCTATCAAGGAACTCCAACCACCACGAAATGTTAGGGAAGTGAGTCGGTATTTGGGCATCGCTTCGTGGTACCGACGATTTGTCTCAGTACCGATGACCAATTTGCTAAAAAAAGGGAAGCACTGGAAGTGGGGAGAAGAACCGCATAAGGCATTTGAAACCCTCAAGGAAAAACTCACCGAGGCTCCGATCTTAGCATGCCCCGACTTCTCCAAGAAATTTTCGCTCCAGACCGATGCAAGTGACTACGGTTTGGGGGCAGTCCTGGTAACGAACGAGTCATAGCGTATACCAGCCGGTACCTGAACCACGCAGAGAAAAACTACTCTCCGACCGAAAAGGAGTGCCTGGCAATCATATGGGGAATTAGGAAGATGCGTGCGTATGTCGAAGGTTATCGGTTTACGGTGGTTACAGACCACCTCTCCCTCAAATGGCTAAACTCCATATCCAGCCCCTCTGGCCGTATCGCACGGTGGGCACTAGAACTGCAGCAGTATACGTTCGATATACAGTATAGGCGAGGTAAACTCAACGTCGTCGCAGACGCGCTGTCACGACAGCCGCACGAAACGCAGATGACAGCCTGCGAGGAACACACAGAGCAACCAAAGTGTCACTGGCTACAGAAGAGGATCCACCAAGTCAAAGAGAACCCCGCCAAATTCCCCGATTACATAGGACAGCGAGCTGGAGACGAGGACGCAGCACCGTGGAAGCTGTGCGTACCAAGTACCCTTCGAAGTCGAGTGCTATAGGAGAACCACAACAGCGTATCAGCAGGACACGTGGGAATTCGAAAGACCACGGCACGGATATGCGGTCGGTATTACTGGCCGGGCATGTTCCGCGGCATTCGTCAGCACGTAAAAAGGTGCCAAAGTTGCCAGTGTTACAAGCCCAGTCAACAGCAAGCAGCAGGGGAAATGCTTACACAAGTAGCCGACGAACCATGGTCTACGTTGTGCAGTGACTTCGTTGGACCACTTCCTAGATCCAAACACGGGAATGCTATGCTTTTAGTTTTCTTCGATCGGTTTTCGAAGTGGGTCGAACTGATCGCCAACGCTAAGGGCAACGACGGAAGGGTTCCAAAAGGCGTTCCGAGAACGCATACTGGCTCGGTATGGCGTCCCAAAGATTCTGGTTACCGACAACGGGACACAATTCAGCAGCAGAGGATTCCGTCGTTTCCTGGAGACCATGGGTGTACGCCAACAGTTCAAGGCGCCATACACTCCCCAAGGAAACCCTACTGAACGAGCCAACCGCACTGTCAAAACTATCATCGCACAACTGTCAGGGGCACAACAGCGCACTTGGGACGAAAAACTACCCGAAGTCATGCTGGCCATAAATTCCAGCATCCAGGATTCAACGGGGTACAGCCCAGCCTTTTTGACGCAAGGACGAGAACAACGCCTGCCGCATGCGTTGTACGACGAAATAACTCCCGGGACAGGCACGTTAGTCAAATCCAGATGCCCAGATGAAGGAGATCTTTGAGATCGTGCGACTGAATTTGTAACGAGCAGCTGCGGACCAAGCCCGCCACTACAACATAAGGCGACGTCCATGGAAACCAGAGATCGGAAAACTAGTTCTAGTCAAGCAGCATCACCTATCGAAGGCAGTAGAAGGATTCGCCAGTAAATTAGCCCCGAGATATGATGGACTCTACTGCGTAATGGATTTCGTCTCACCAGTCATCGTTAGATTAAGAAAGCAGGACAGAATAAGGATCGCACTGCACACATAAATGAGTTAAAAAACTTCCACGAAAACTGCCCACAGTAAACAGAAAAGACAAACCGCGTCACAACAACAATTCCCCTTCACACACAACATCCACACGAGCACCACAATGATACATCCCGACAGCAAACACCAGAACGATCGGCATATTACGTCGCATAGCTGGCGAACAGGGAACAAGAACGTCAAACACAACGCCGCACAACCAAGAACACAAGGAAATGAACAATTTTATCACAAAACAGCCATAGTGGGAGACGAAAGCCTAACAAGAGAAACCACGTGCATACCGAATATACGACTGCATCCGCAACATTATCCCTAAGGCCCAAAGCAACACCGTCGAGACTCGAGATTGTCCATATTCTCATCATTGACGACATCAGCGTCAAGTCAACCACCAAACCAAGAGTAGCAAAACCGTTAAACCACGTGATGCTAGTTCAACACTAGTTCCCGAACACCACGAAGACGAACAAAAAACACAGGACAACAACAATGGTCCAGGACAGACAGGGACACAGGATAGAACCACCACACCAGAGATTTGTACATAAATGTACAATCATTCGAATGATAACTCGAGAACTCGGTCTCGCTAGGTTGCAAAATCATTCGAATGATCACTCGAGAACTCGGTCTCGCTAGGTTGCAAAATCATTCGAATGATCACTCGAGATCTCGGTCTCGCTAGGTTGCAAAATCATTCGAATGATCACTCGAGATCTCGGTCTCGCTAGGTTGCAAAATCATTCGAATAATCACTTGAGAACTCGGTCTCACTAGGTTGCAAAATCATTCGAATGATCGCTCGAGATCTCGGTCTCATTAGGTTGCAAAATCATTCGAATGATCACTCGAGATCTCGGTCTCGCTAGGTTGCTTTTGTTTATTGTTGTTCTTGTTATTCTTTTCGCTCAGACGTGATATGTCGCTCGTCGCTGCGCATATCCATACCATATCTCGTTCGCGCCAGTTCGGTAGAACAGAAATAAGAAATCATTCGAATGATTTTGGACAATATCTCGAGATATCTCGAGACATTTCAATAAAATTTCATAAAAATTTGTTAAAAAATTTTTACTATAGCCTATAACCTTCCCCCACCATTTAGTAATAACCACTAAAAATTTCAAAAAAATTGGTTAAAAAATGGTTACTATAGCCTATAAACTTCCCCCACCATTCAGTAATAACCACTGAAAATTTCATAAATATTGGTTAAAAAATGGTTATTATAGCCTATAACCTTTCCCCACCATTCAGTACTAACCACTGAAAATTTCATAAAAATTGGTTAAAAAATGGTTACTATAGCCTATAACCATTCCCCACCATTCAGTAATAACCACTGAAAATTTCATAAAAATTGTTTAAAAAATGGTTACTATAGCATATAACCTTTCCCCACTATTCAGTAATACCCACTGAAAATTTCCAGGACAGACAGGGACACAGGATAGAACCACCACACCAGAGATATGTACATAAATGTACAATTATTCGAATGATCACTCGATAACTCGGTCTCGCTGTGTTGCAAAATCATTCGAATGATCACTCGAGAACTCGGTCTCGCTAGGTTGCAAAATCATTCGAATGATCACTCGAGATCTCGGTCTCGCTAGGTTGCAAAATCATTCGAATGATCACTCGAGATCTCGGTCGATTATAATCGATTATATCATTCGAATGCGCTCAACACTAGTCGAGATTGTCCATATTCTCATCATTGACGACATCAGCGTCAAGTCAACCACCAAACCAAGAGTAGCAAAACCGTTAAAACACGTGATGCTTGTTCAACACTAGTTCCCGAACACCACGAAGACGAACAAAAAACACAGGACAACAACAATGGTCCAGGATAGACAGGGACACATGATAGAACCACCACACCAGAGATTTGAGCATGAGAAAACCAACGGAACACAGGTCTTGCAACTTGTTTTCATGCTGAGGAAAATTAACCAACTAAAATATACCACCGATTTTCAACCACGAAAACATTCAGGAGGCGCCAAAACCAACCGACGAGGTCATACACCGCATCGTGCTAGTGAAGAGGACAGGCAGCTGGACCATCAAGACGGCAGCAGACGAAGTCAAGATGGAGCAGGTAATCTGCAGATACCCCGTCGGACCCAGGGGCATTGACGTACGGATGGAAAACTATTGTCGACTCAGGCCAGTAGCCTTCTTAAATGATGTCCTGGAGGAAGTTGGATTAAAATGGCTGGTGGGAAGATTGACGGAAGACAAGAAACCCAGGATTAAAGTTTGCAGCACTTTTTTCGTCTCAAAGATGTAACAGTATCAACAGACGCCACAAGAGAACGAAGAGACCGGGGCCAGGAGGCGGAGTGCGCTGGTAATCAGGTGGGACCGACACTTCAAATTTATCCAGAGTGACCTAGACCTAGTACCCGTGTGTGACAGACAGCATTGGTACCTCGTGGTAGTCACCAATCCGAGAGTCCCGGACTGCGCCACGATCGACGTGTACGACTCCTTGGCTACGGCACGGCGAGACGAAGTAGCGCAGTTCATACGAGGATATGCCGTCCAGCAACACCGGACGAAGGGACACCAACGGACCTGGCAAGAGTTCCAGCACTGCTTCCGGAGCAACTACGTGAAAATTCCACAACAACCCAACCTGACCGACTGTGGCGTATTTCTCCTGGAAGCCGCGGAGAACGTCCTGAAGGAACCGAAAGATTGTGATGGTTTTGGATCCGAATTATTGACGTTCGATGATGTGTTCGGCTTGACCGGTGTATTGTAGTTTCCTAAATTTGCGATTGACGATGTTGCAGTACGCGGTGCGTTGGACGGCTGATTGGATTTAAAATGAAGCGAGACATGATGCCTGAGCGAACATATTGAGCACGAAATGTGCGTGCAGTCTCTCACCATATGCTTCTCTGTAAGGCAGTTCACGCATAACCTTTTATCCTTTATAAACTGGAACCACATTCTTGTGGTTAACCTCGCACTTTTAAATGATGGACAATTAGTAATAATGTGTGAACCTGCACAGTAGGCACAATTGTATGAGCTGGACAATAGCGAAGATGGTTTGAAGCTTGTTGTTGACCTTAGGTTTGAATCTCTAGGCTGTCTCGATGATTGCTGTGAAATGCTGAGGTGTAATGATTGAAGCAGTTGGATGCGCGTTCGAAGTATAGTTGTGAATTCTGAAAATGATAGAACACTAGTTGTTTTTGAACCTTTGATAACTGTGGCAAATGACACAGGATCTAATTTGAGTATTAAATGATGGGTTAGCATGAGGTCCCATTCGTTGATCTTCACCCTAAGTGATTCCAATGCTTTATAGTGCTTGGTAATTTTATCAATGAATATTTGAAGTGACGTGAACGAGTTTTCAGTAGGACTCTTAAGAGCGTAAAGTTCTTGCATGTTACTTTTGAACAGCGATCTCGTTATTATATCTGTCGCTTATCATTTTCTACGCGATTTCATAGTTTTCGGCGGTATCTGGAAGATGTTCAATTATACTGTAGGCTGACCCTGAACGAATTTGGGAAATGAGATAGACGAACTTTACGGTCGGCTTTATAGTTTTAATATGGATTAAATCAGTAAATATATCCCGAAATGACAACCATTCAGACTCTCTACCATTGAACGACGGTAGAGTAAGCTCGGGTAATCAAATGCCCACAGAAACTGAATTAGACGACGATGTCTAAAGTACTGATGAGTTGTGGAGCGTAGCCGAAGTGTCATCTGACTTTTTCAACCCATATATTTTATTGATCAAGGTGGACTCCAAAACGCCATAGTCATACTCAAAGGAATCATGATCACCTGCCGTGGACTCATCCATAGTTTCTATTTTCGACTGTACTGCGCTGTATTTATCATAAACCAACTGAATCCTCCGCAACAATGATTCAAAAGATCCCAACGTGGAAGTTGTGCTACATTGATTTTTGAAATAAGTTAGTTGCCCCTTAAACGCGGTCCGTTGCTTTTTAAGCAACTCGAGCTTAGTGGCATCTTCAGGCATTTTGAACCAGAATCGAACGATATTTCACACTACAAACGGTAAAGTGGAGCTACGATTTAATCAGCACCTCAATATCACAATGAAATTTCCAAATATACCAAATAATAATAACTTAACTAGTCTTAATTAGGCTTAACTAAACCTTACATGAACCTGCAGACCGTTGTCCGATGATATCTTACCAAGCCTTTCTTGATAGCTGTGACGAATCTCGCTGAAACTGATTAGCCTGGGTTGGTGTATGCGTAAAATTGCTCAAACTGCTACTGCTGGTTTGTGCTCGTTGAATACTTCAATCAATAATGTGGACTGTATATTGACTTCTGAATCACGTTTATGTTAGCTGACTGTCGACGATGACGATGTTCCCACGTGTTGTTGGCAAGATGACGTCGTCTCGTGTGATCCGGCTCGAAGTGACCAAAATGCGCCTGAACGCAGTATGTATAGCATCAATATGTAATTGATGATTTTTTACGAAAGAAAATGAACTCCACACAAATCCCAAATGACTACATATATAGTAGTGTCGTGCCAATAAATGCGCCCATATCGAATGGAAGTTGCCTTGATGTCATTGTTCTTGTGGAAACCAATATAAAAGACGAAGAGAATATGTTCTACTCATTAGCAGTATTTAATGCTGAATATTTAAATAGGGAAAAACGTTTATTAATAATAACATAACCTATGAAAGACTTAATAACATCACAGTATCCTTTGAGAGCATAAGCATTAAATGTAACGAAAACTCAAAACAAAAATTTATAACTGCGCTTTATAGTCCACCGGACTTAAGCGAGAGAAGTTTCATTAATGAATTAGAGCTCACCATTCATCACTCAGACGTGATATGTCGCTCGTCGCTGCGCATATCCATACCATATCTCGTTCGCGCTAGTTCGGTAGAACAGAAATAAGAAACCATTCAGATGATTTTTGACAATATCTCGAGATATCTCGAGACATTTCAATAATCGATTAAATCATTCGAATGCGCCCAACACTAGTCGAGATTGTCCATTTTCTCATCATTGACGACATCAGCGTCAAGTCAACCACCAAACCAAGAGTAGCAAAACCGTTAAAACACGTGATGCTTGTTCAACACTAGTTCCCGAACACCACGAAGACGAACAAAAAACACAGGACAACAACAATGGTCCAGGACAGACAGGGACACAGGATAGAACCACCACACCAGAGATTTGAGCATGAGAAAACCAACGGAACACAGGTCTTGCAACTTGTTTTCATGCTGAGGAAAATTAACCAACTAAAATATACCACCGATTTTCAACCACGAAAACATTCAGGAGGCGCCAAAACCAACCGACGAGGTCATACACCGCATCGTGCTAGTGAAGAGGACAGGCAGCTGGATCATCAAGACGGCAGCAGACGAAGTCAAGATGGAGCAGGTAATCTGCAGATACCCCGTCGGACCCAGGGGCATTGACGTACGGATGGAAAACTATTGTCGACTCAGGCCAGTAGCCTTCTTAAATGATGGATTAAAGTTTGCAGCACTTTTTTCGTCTCAAAGATGTAACAGTATCAACAGACGCCACAAGAGAACGAAGAGACCGGGGCCAGGAGGCGGAGTGCGCTGGTAATCAGGTGGGACCGACACTTCAAATTTATCCAGAGTGACCTAGACCTAGTACCCGTGTGTGACAGACAGCATTGGTACCTCGTGGTAGTCACCAATCCGAGAGTCCCGGACTGCGCCACGATCGACGTGTACGACTCCTTGGCTACGGCACGGCGAGACGAAGTAGCGCAGATCATACGAGGATATGCCGTCCAGCAACACCGGACGAAGGGACACCAACGGACCTGACAAGAGTTCCAGCACTGCTTCCGGAGCAACTACGTGAAAATTCCACAACAACCCAACCTGACCGACTGTGGCGTATTTCTCCTGGAAGCCGCGGAGAACGTCCTGAAGGAACCGAAGAACCGTATCCCCCGTTCAAAATATTTTATCGGAGAGTGCCATGGCAAAAAGGGTAATACTAGCCACCGTAATCAAGGAGCACACGGACCCATCAATCAGACTCCCTGACATTGGCCTGGGCAGCGGCGGAAGAAGGGACAACAACCAAGAAGTCAACCACAGGGGTAGGGCTTGAACGCCACGCCGCACCAGCAACAAACACAGAAGCCGCAGCCCTAAGAGTCGCCACCGACGGTTGTGGCAGCAGCAGCAGCTCTAACGCAACTGGGCTTAAAATATTGGTGAAAGATTGTGATGGTTTTGGATCCGAATTATTGACGTTCGATGATGTGTTCGGCTTGACCGGTGTATTGTAGTTTCCTAAATTTGCGATTGACGATGTTGCAGTACGCGGTGCGTTGGACGGCTGATTGGATTTAAAATGAAGCGAGACATGATGCCTGAGCGAACATATTGAGCACGAAATGTGCGTGCAGTCTCTCACCATATGCTTCTCTGTAAGGCAGTTCACGCATAACCTTTTATCCTTTATAAACTGGAACCGCATTCTTGTGGTTAACCTCGCACTTTTAAATGATGGACAATTAGTAATAATGTGTGAACCTGCACAGTAGGCACAATTGTATGAGCTGGACAATAGCGAAGATGGTTTGAAGCTTGTTGTTGACCTTAGGTTTGAATCTCTAGGCTGTCTCGATGATTGCTGTGAAATGCTGAGGTGTAATGATTGAAGCAGTTGGATGCGCGTTCGAAGTATAGTTGTGAATTCTGAAAATGATAGAACACTAGTTGTTTTTGAACCTTTGATAACTGTGGCAAATGACACAGGATCTAATTTGAGTATTAAATGATGGGTTAGCATGAGGTCCCATTCGTTGATCTTCACCCTAAGTGATTCCAATGCTTTATAGTGCTTGGTAATTTTATCAATGAATATTTGAAGTGACGTGAACGAGTTTTCAGTAGGACTCTTAAGAGCGTAAAGTTCTTGCATGTTACTTTTGAACAGCGATCTCGTTATTATATCTGTCGCTTATCATTTTCTACGCGATTTCATAGTTTTCGGCGGTATCTGGAAGATGTTCAATTATACTGTAGGCTGACCCTGAACGAATTTGGGAAATGAGATAGACGAACTTTACGGTCGGCTTTATAGTTTTAATATGGATTAAATCAGTAAATATATCCCGAAATGACAACCATTCAGACTCTCTACCATTGAACGACGGTAGAGTAAGCTCGGGTAATCAAATGCCCACAGAAACTGAATTAGACGACGATGTCTCAAGTACTGATGAGTTGTGGAGCGTAGCCGAAGTGTCATCTGACTTTTTCAACCCATATATTTTATTGATCAAGGTGGACTCCAAAACGCCATAGTCATACTCAAAGGAATCATGATCACCTGCCGTGGACTCATCCATAGTTTCTATTTTCGACTGTACTGCGCTGTATTTATCATAAACCAACTGAATCCTCCGCAACAATGATTCAAAAGATCCCAACGTGGAAGTTGTGCTACATTGATTTTTGAAATAAGTTAGTTGCCCCTTAAACGCGGTCCGTTGCTTTTTAAGCAACTCGAGCTTAGTGGCATCTTCAGGCATTTTGAACCAGAATCGAACGATATTTCACACTACAAACGGTAAAGTGGAGCTACGATTTAATCAGCACCTCAATATCACAATGAAATTTCAAAATTTACCAAATAATAATAACTTAACTAGTCTTAATTAGGCTTAACTAAACCTTACATGAACCTGCAGACCGTTGTCCGATGATATCTTACCAAGCCTTTCTTGATAGCTGTGACGAATCTCGCTGAAACTGATTAGCCTGGGTTGGTGTATGCGTAAAATTGCTCAAACTGCTACTGCTGGTTTGTGCTCGTTGAATACTTCAATCAATAATGTGGACTGTATATTGACTTCTGAATCACGTTTATGTTAGCTGACTGTCGACGATGACGATGTTCCCACGTGTTGTTGGCAAGATGACGTCGTCTCGTGTGATCCGGCTCGAAGTGACCAAAATGCGCCTGAACGCAGTATGTATAGCATCAATATGTAATTGATGATTTTTTACGAAAGAAAATGAACTCCACACAAATCCCAAATGACTACATATATAGTAGTGTCGTGCCAATAAATGCGCCCATATCGAATGGAAGTTGCCTTGATGTCATTGTTCTTGTGGAAACCAATATAAAAGACGAAGAGAATATGTTCTACTCATTAGCAGGATTTAATGCTGAATTTTTAAATAGGGAAAAACGTTTATTAAAAATAACATAACCTATGAAAGACTTAATAACATCACAGTATCCTTTGAGAGCATAAGCATTAAATGTAACGAAAACTCAAAACAAAAATTTATAACTGCGATTTATAGTCCACCGGACTTAAGCGAGAGAAGTTTCATTAATGAATTAGAGCTCACCATTGACCAGGAAAGGTGTCGAAGTGACGACGTTATAAGCGTTATTGAGCGGATTCGGAATCATGTCGTATATGCATTAATAAAATTCACTGACTGGGAACCTGTACTTCGGGAGCAGAATATCGTCGTAATTTATAGAAACTTCGCCGAAAAAGTGCATGAGATTTATAAGTGTGCGGTAGTTAAAGACGGTGAAAAAAGAGATAGAATTAAACACCCGTGGATAACAACTGAGCTGAAAGAGAAGTGTAGGATGCGCGACGAACTGTACAGAAGATGGAAAAATAACAGACTTAGCTCAATGTACGAAGCAGAATACAAGCAGTGCCGTAACAGACTAAATAAAGAAATTCAATTTAGCAAAAGTAACTTTTACAAAAGAACCTTCGTAACCGTTAGAGGGGATCCTCGAAAAACCTGGAAACTTATCAACGAAATAATTGGAAAAAGCAAAATGTCATTGGACCAGCAGGTCCTTAAGAATTTTAACAATATCAATGAAGCTATCGATGAGTTCTCAAATTACTTCTCCAAGGAAGCAAAAAATATAATCCATAGATGCGGGAGCACTACCTCAAATCATATGAATAGCAGCATTGCGAACTCAATATATATACAGCACACCAACGCTCATGAAATTCTTAATATATTGCGTGAGTTAAACGCAAGTAAGGCACCGGGCATTGATGGAATAAGGCCAGTTGATTTAAAGGAAAATGCAGAAATTCTTGAACCTACCAATAGTAGTTTGGAGCATTGTGTAATTGCAAAAACGCTCAAAACGGCTATTGTACGTCCGATTTACAAGAGAGGAGCAAAAAGTAACATTGAAAACTACAGGCCAATATCAATCTTACCTGCTGTCGAAAAATGTCTTGAACAAATTGTTGTGAAAAGGCTCAACGAATTTGTTGGCAGGTATTCCGGCTTGGAGCAAATCAATATTCTTATCAAAATAAAAAAAGCACGAACAAGGTCTAAGGCGAATTTACAAATACGGTCAACGTGAGCCTCAACAAAAATCATCACGTCTTGGTTATGTTCATCGACTTCAGTAAAGCTTTTGACACCCTAGATCATCATAGGCTACTGGAGGCTATGTATAGGGTAGGAATTAGGGGATCTTTGGCCAGCTGGTTACTTGACTAACTCACTGATCGTCAGTTCCAAGTTAAAATTTCCGAAAACTATGGTGAACCTACGGATATTGAATATGGCGTACCACAGGGGTCAAAACTGGGTCCGTTACTATTTATTATATACACAAACGAGCTGCTGCGAGTCTTCACAGAAAACATTCCCTTTGCGTACGCCGATGATACAGCCATTGTAGTAAGACATCGATCGCTAGATACCGCGAAACAAATAATGCAAGCCGAATTTGACAAGGCAGTAAGATGGTGTCACGACAATGGTCTTGTCATAAATGTGTCAAAAACGAAACTGATGCTCATCCGTGGACCTCATTGTCCACCAGTAAATATAGGCATTACTTACCAAAACAATGATTGTCAAGCCGCAACGACTGTACTAATGATACGAGACATTGTACGTAGACCCATTACCGCCTTAAGTTCATAAAGTCATATATTAGTTACGTATCGAAGAAGTAAGTTCCTATAACTACTTAGGGATCACAATCGACTGCAACTTCAGATGGGACTCGCACATAATAAATCTTCGTCGTAAACTAAAGACCACCTTGTTTGCACTATTCTACTTAAAAAAATGCAAACAAAAACCAGTTTTACAACAAGTATACTATTCGCTGATAGAGTCACAGCTTCGCTATGGCATTCTAGCATAGGTTTGCGCGGCAGATACACACATACAATTATTGGAGAAACTCCGAAACAGAGCCCTGAAAATAATAGCCAACAACGATTTCAGAACCCTAAGCGTTTCAAAAATATTAAAATTGACAGTTGTACTAGAATATTACGAAGACAATCGCTTCCAAACCCCTTTACAACATGATGTCAATACAAGAAGACAAGCTCAACGTCTACTACACATTCCACGAATCTATAACATATATGGAAAACATCGACTAAACCATCTGTTTTCTTCCCTCCTTAACGAGTTACCCAGAAGTCTCATCAACATCAGAGCTCAACACAGAAGAAAGTTTCTTATAAAACAACATTTTCTAACATTAGATTAAAGTCAAAATTTGTAAAAAAAAAAAAAAAAATCAAAACTAAAATTAAATCTAGATTTAAATTAATTAAATTAAATCAAATATTGAATATCCAGTGTTTTGGAAAAATCCCATGCATGTATTCAACTCTTAACATTTTGATACTTTTTTTTAGTAAGATAACCTCCTGCAGATAAGCCATAAGCTTTGCGGGAAAACAATTTGTTACGGCCTGTGCAAAAGGATGCGAAAGAAATTTAATAAAAAACAATAAATTGATTTCAAAGCAAATGATTTTATTGCGAAATGTGCGAAAAATGAAACGAAATAATGATGATGAGACTAGAAGTCAATGTTACCGATGCGAAGTGAAGAAAACGACTTAAATTTGTTACTTACTCATGAACATGCATAAACTCAGCAGAACAATGTAATTGTATGTACTAGCTGTTGCCAGTATGAACGAACGGTGTATGTGTTGTTTGTTGTTGCGGTCGCTCCCAGAAATTAGGTTTTTTTTGCATAGATTTTGCTATGTGACGTTGCTTAGTGGAATGTATGCCAATTTAATGCATCTTTTCTTCTTAATGTGGCCGTAGTGATAATGGACTGTATGTAATTTATGTATGTCAGTAGCGTCGACAAAACAAAATCGTGTGAACTTTGGGGGCGGCCGCAACATTCTCCCCCCTTGAAAGGTTCTACTTTCAACCCTTTCTAATATCAGCTTCATTTATTGGCAGGACACATAACTTTGAGATTGTACGTTTGAATATGACAGTCGGAGTTTTGATTGTGGCAACACGTACCCTGCGATCATCTCCGGCATGGGTTTCTAATACTCGTCCCATTGGCCATTTCAACGGTGGGACATTGTCTTCCTTTATGAGCACAAGATCCCCCTGGTTAATATTTGGGTATGGTGTGGTCCATTTTTTGCGAAGTTGAAGCTGTTGCAAATACTCGTGACTCCACCGATTCCAAAATTGCTGTTGGATGAGTTGAACATATTTGTAGCGCTTCAGTTGACCTATGTTTATGTCGGTAATAGTTGGTTCTGCAACAGTAACAAGCGGTTCGCCTACTAAGAAGTGGCCTGGAGTTAGTGCGCAGAAGTCTTCTGGATCACTGGATATGGGGGTAAGCGGTCTACTGTTCATTATGGCTTCCACTTGACAGCAAGCCGTATTTAATTCGTCGAATGTTAGAAGTGAGTTACCCATGATCTTTCGGATGTAGGTCTTGGCCACCTTTACTGCAGCTTCCCATAAGCCACCGAAATGGGGAGATCGCGGTGGGATAAATTTCCACGTAATGCCTTGTTGCAGACATTCCCTCTCCACGATTGATTTGTGCCTCAGCCAAAAACAAATTGTACAGCTCTTTCAGCTCCTTGTTGGCGCCAGTGAAATTAGTAGCGTTATCTGAATATATAACAGAGCATCTTCCTCGACGGGCGATAAACCTTTTAAGCGCTGTTAAAAACGCTGCAGTGGATAATTCGCCAACGACTTCAAGATGGACTGCGAAACAAATGAAGATGGCTATTTACATTTTCACTGGTGCCCGACCGCGAATTCTTTGCGAGATGTATATTGGCCCACAATAGTCAACGCCGGAAATAGCGAACGGCTTCGACTGCGCAATTCGTTCACGTGGTAGATCTGCCATTAATTGCTTATTTAACAGTGGTTTGGAGCGACAACAAATGACACAGCGGTGAATCTCTTGCCGAATAGTCTTCCGTGCATTTGGAATCCAAAAGCGTTCCCTTAGTATGTTGTGCAGAGTTTGGCCTCCAGCGTGTAGGTGCCGTGTATGAAAGTGTCGAATTAGGCTTCTGGTAAATGGATGCGAATGTGGCAATAAAATTGGGTGTGCTGTATCGAAAGGTAAGTGAGACTTTGATAAGCGCCCACCTACCCGAAGAAGTCCGTTCTGATAAAATGGTGCAAGTTGGCGAATGCGATTTGTGCGTGAGGTAAAAATTCCTGTTTGAGCTGCCTGAATCTCTTCTTGCATGTGAACTCGTTGAAGATTGTGAATCACACTGAGCAAAGCTGCATCGAACTCTTGGGGACTTATAGAGCTGCTAAATCCTTCCTTAACGTATACTTGTGAATTGCACCAATATCTCCTGACATAACAAAAAATGCGGATTAATTTGAGAAAGTCATTATGATACTTGCAAGAGATTATGAGATCTGTAGCTCCAGTTGCCAGAAGAACCGTTTTCGATTTTCTTTCTTCTTGAAGGTAGTTGCTGTCTTCATTGTCGCATTGTGCAGGCCACGCGGCTTCTAAGTCATGAAGAAATGTTGGCCCATGAAACCAGAGCTGGCTGTTAGCGAGCTCGACAGGATATGCTCCTCTTGACACCAGGTCTGCTGGGTTTTGCGACGAAGAAACATGTCTCCATATAATGGGTTCTGGGTAGCTTTGAATCTTTGACACTCTATTAGCCACAAATGTCACCCAACGACATGCTTCGGATGCTAGCCATGCTAGGACTATTGTAGAGTCCGTCCAGCAGTATATTGGTGGGCTCGAACGTATAGCGCAAGTCTCACTCAATTTTTGTAGCATTTCTACTAACAACAGGGCAGCACACAGTTCAAGTCTCGGAAGAGACACTTCCTTCAATGGTGCAACCCGAGATTTTGCACACATTAAACTAACGGTGACTTGGCCTGATGGATGTACTGTGCGGATATACACGCACGCACCGTAAGCTTTCATGCTCGCATCTGAAAAGCCATGAAGATTAGTCTTGGTTGAACTCATCGGTACGTACCTTGGAATTTGCAGTTCATGGATCTGGTTGAAGTGTGCCATGTATTCGTTCCAATGTACGAGAATCTGATCGGGAAGAACTTCATCCCAATTAAGCTTCAGTTGCCACAGTGTTTGCATAAATAACTTCGCTTTGAGAACAAACGGATTCATCAAGCCAAGAGGGTCATACAATTGTGCAATGTGTGACAATATTTTTCTTTTTGTTTCTGATGGTTGTGACCCCTTGTGGATAAAACGAATTGAATCCTTCCTTGAGTCCCATGCAATTCCAAGCGCCTTGACTACTTCAGAATCGCCTAGTGGTATAGGAACTTCCTTGTGGTCGTCTGATACATCTGATATTAATTCAGGGTGATTTGTTGCCCATTTTCTTAAGGAAAAACTGCCCAACTGTAGCAACTCCATGACCTCATCCTTGATTTGACACACTTCATCGTATTCATCAGCGCCTGACATTAAGTTGTCGACATAGAAATCGTGGAGTGTTACGCGTGAACCAACTGGAAACTTTGATGCATTGTCTTCAGCAAGTTTTCGAAGGCACCTTATTGCTAAGTAAGGTGCAGAGCTCGTTCCGTATGTCACGGTTTGAAGTCTATAGCAATCGATTTGCTGCGTTTCTTGATTGCGCCACAGGATGCACTGAAGATTCGTATCGTGTTCATGAACCTGAACTTGACGATACATTTGTGTAATATCTGCCATTATTACGAAATGATGACTACGGAACCTGGCCAGATGTGTGAAAATGTCGTCTTGAAGTGTTGGTCCTACTTTGAGTATATTATTAAGCGATGTTCCAGATGACGATTGACACGATGCATCAAACACCACCCGTACCTTCGTCGTTGAGCTGTCTAGTTTCACGACGCAATGATGAGGAATATAATTGAATCCGTCATCAAAATCAGCTTCTGGCACGAACTTCTGCATATGACCAAGTTTTGCATATTCTTCGAGGAACTGGTTATATGCTTTCTTTAAATCTAGAGATCGCTCCAGCTTCCTTTCGATTGCTAACAAACGTTTTCTTGCGATTTCATATGATTTTCCCAATTGTGACCGATCCTGTCGAAACGGCAAACGAACAATGAATTTTCTGGAATATGGACATTGTCTGGTAGTTTCTAGAAAAAACTTCTCACACTCCAGTGCTTCGGCAGTCCACTTTGGTTGGTTTGAATGAGGGGTATGATCTTCTATGCTCCAGAATCTTTGAATAAGTTCATCGGTTGTGCGATCTTGCGAAATATTTGTCGACACAGCCGTGTACGACGTTCGATGCGATGATGCAGGTGTCAAACACGACATGTTTGTTGATGATGTGTTGCTTGGTGTCATCATTCCAGCAATTACCCAGCCAAAATGCGTTAATTGAGCTATTGGCAAATAATCTGCAAATCGTAGTTGTTTGTTCAAAAGCAATTCAAAGAACAAACCAGCTCCAATTAACATATCGATTGTGCCAGGTGAATTAAAGTGTGGATCGGCTAATTGCACATTCGCTGGGATGTTCCAATGTGTGATACTAAATCGTGCTTGTGGTTGTGCTGCTGTAATTTCTGGCAGCACGATAACTTCCATCGTTGTGTTGTACTCGTCGTACAATGATTTCACATGAACCACACCCTTTTGATGTGCGATTGTATTGACAGACCCAATACCATTAACATCTACGTTGATTGAATGCCGCCTTAGCTTAAGAAACTGAGCTATTCGCTCCGTTACAAAGTTTAGCTGCGATGCTGAATCTAAAACGGCTCGTGCTATTACAGAGGTTCCATGATGATTTTGTAATCGTACGAGTGCTGTGCCTAATAACACTTGGCTGTCAGAACATTGGATTTGTAATGCGGATGACGATGATGGGATGATGGTTCCACCATGAGTCTCAATTACATGCGGCGGAACATTTACATTTACTTCGTCGTTTGCTCGAAAATCTAATTGTTGCCGATGCAACAATGTATGATGACGCCCACCGCACCTTTGACATTTGTGAATTGAACTGCAATTATTGACCCCGTGTTTTGGTTTGAGACAATTTAGGCAAAGTCGAAGTTGTTTCACAAGCTTAAAACGATCTGTCGGACTGAGATTGGTAAATTTGCTGCACGAAAATTCACTGTGTCGGGGCGAGGCTCCACAGAATATACAGGATATACTACTCTTCAATGTAGTTGCTACAAAGGTAGAGTTGTTCATCGGCAATCTGGATTTTGACCTGTTGTCAATGGCATGAGACGGAGCCGTCGACACTGATGAACGATTGGTATCTGACGCCATAATGGAAAGTGTCTTTGAACGCCTTTCCAAAAATGTGGCAAACTGCTTCCAAGTTGGGTATTTAAACGAGGAAGCTTCGGAAGAGTTATATGAGTTACCAACATCCTCAAACCTTGTTGCTACATCTTCTTCCCATTTTGCTTGGGTTTCGCTGTCGAGCTTCGACAACAACAAATGCAGCAAAAAACCATCGTAAATTTGTTGCGAATTTCCGATTGAATTCAATGCACGCAAGTTTGAGTTTATTGTATCGATCATGTTGCGAAGCTTATTTACGCTTGGTCGTGAAATGGTTTGCAATTTAAATATTTCCTTTATATGGTCTTCAAATATCCCGCGCTTGTTGTCGTAACGAGATTTTAGCAACTCAACCGCTTGATCGTAATTAGCATCAGTCATTTCTAATGACTGAATGACCTTTGCGGCTTCTCCTACGACACAAGACCGCAGGCACTGCAATTTTTCGACGCTTGTTAGCTCAACATTTTTGTAAACCATTGTTGAAAACGTGCTATAAAAATCCAACCATGTTGTGTATGAACCCGTAAATATTGGCAACTGTAGTTTCTGCAGCGTTACTCGACTACGATGAGCAAATGATGCTGTTGCGTCGAACATTGTAGGCATTGCGTTAGCATCAATCGACACTCGAGGATTTGCTGATTCTAATCTTTCGAGGATTTGCGATTTTGATTCACAGTAAACGTCTTCATACATGTCGCGTTTACCGCTGTTAATTTCTTCTTCGTCAAATCCTTCTATCTGGGATTGGACATGATTAAAATCAGTAAACTGCTTCTCAAGTATTCCAAGCTTGGTCTCTAACTGAAACTTGTTAAGCACATTAAAATTAGTAGCGATGTAGTTGCGAGTCTTGGTCAACTGGCCCATTAAAACGGCTCGTTGTACACGCAGTTGCTTAAATACCGGAATAGCGGCTAATGTCTCTGCGTCTTCAGGTGGCGCCATTTGTTAATTTGTATGTGTAGACGATGGTTTGCGAATGACCCTTATTCACAATTATGCACCAACTACCACTTAAACCCGATTTTAAATTTTACGTTAAGTATAATGCCTTTCTAATCACGAGTTAAATTTCTGAGTTTTTACTTTGAAAGTTAAACACGTGTCTTCGATGCAATGAAATACCTTATTTGGCAATCAAAATTTGTTTAAAATATTTTTAAACATATTCGCGACGTGATCCCGGATCCGGCTCGAAGGACCAAATGTTACGGCCTGTGCAAAAGGATGCGAAAGAAATTTAATAAAAAACAATAAATTGATTTCAAAGCAAATGATTTTATTGCGAAATGTGCGAAAAATGAAACGAATTAATGATGATGAGACTAGAAGTCAATGTTACCGATGCGAAGTGAAGAAAACGACTTAAATTTGTTACTTACTCATGAACATGCATAAACTCAGCAGAACAATGTAATTGTATGTACTAGCTGTTGCCAGTATGAACGAACGGTGTATGTGTTGTTTGTTGTTGCGGTCGCTCCCAGAAATTAGGTTTTTTTTGCATAGATTTTGCTATGTGACGTTGCTTAGCGGAATGTATGCCAATTTAATGCATCTTTTCTTCTTAATGTGGCCGTAGTGATAATGGACTGTATGTAATTTATGTATGTCAGTAGCGTCGACAAAACAAAATCGTGTGAACTTTGGGGGCGGCCGCAACACAATTTAAGATAACGTTTAATTTTGATACAGGGTTTTTCAATAAGAGCACTTCAACTTTTTTTTTGAATAAAACACAAACTGTTCGACTTTTGAACTAACTTTTTTTTTTATTAACGAATGAACATATACATATGATACATTTAAGTATGAAACTCGATTTCTTTTGCATGACCACCGCGTGCTCGTTTTACGAAGTCCAATCTTTGAACCCAATTTTCGACCACTCTTTCGCATAAATCGGCCGAAATTCCAGCAATTTCACGTTCAATATTGGCTCTGAGCTCTTGCAACGTCACCGGCTTATTGGCATAGACCAATGACTTCACATAACCCCAAAGAAAATAATCTAGAGGTGTCAAATCACACGAGCGCGGCGGCCACTGGACGGGCCCATTTCGCGAAATAACACGCTCATCGAACTTAGTCTTCAATAACGCGATTGTATCGTGTGCTGTGTGGCATGTGGCCCCGTCCTGCTGAAACCACATGTCGTCCAAGTCCATTCCATTCAATTGCGGCCAAAAAACATCGTTTATCATATCGCGGTACCGATTTCCATTAACAGTAACGTGGCGATCGTTATCGTCGATGAAAAAATATGGCCCAATGACGCCGCCGGAATGTAATCCGCACCAAACAGTGACTTTTTCGGGATGCAACGGTGCCTCATGAATCACGTGTGGGTTGCTTTCTGCCCAGTAACGCATATTTTGCTTGTTGGCAAATCCTTCTAGCCAAAAGTGAGCCTCATCGCTGAAGATGATTTTTCGGTGAAAATCTGCTCTTAAAGTAGCGGCAACAGAACGATTATTTTGATAAAAAATTTGCACGATTTGCAATCGCTGTTCACATGTGTAGCGTTCCATGATGAAATGTATACTAATGAAGTTTCCAAATGACAAAAGAACAATAAAAAATATGGCGTCGTTCGCCGTCCCTATCGGAGAAGCGCACCTGTTGAAACACCCGATATATAAATATATGAATTCTAAAAAAAAAAAATTATTTTGTGTCGAGCCGACAAATATGTGGCGTCATGAACAAAACGCTAATTTTTCGTGCCGACAATAATTTATTGGATAAATAAAAAACACTTTACAAGATTCGTTGTCTTCGGATTAACAAAATCGTTTTACTTTATTAAGCTAAAAATTATGATGATGGCGGACAAGAGAAAATGCGACGTGACTTGTTCGATTCAATGCAAAAGTAAAAAGCATTGCCTTCAATCAGGCACAAAAAATGAAAGACAAAAGAGAACAAGAGACAAGCGACGCAAAGCGACCTCTCGTCATTGAAATGCATCTCTCGACCACTGAACGTAATCATATTTTTGGTTCGAAAATATGGTTGCGTTCAATAGTAACAATTGTAAGGACGAATTGGACACATGCGTTCAAAGGTAACAATAATAAGGACGATTTTGGACACACACAAAATCCCCCCAACAATGTAACCAGCTCAGCGGTCCAGGGTTCGTGAAAAACTCTTTTTTTTTTGTAAATACTATTTGAATTAAATATAGAAATATTGTTAAACATGAAACAATTACATAGCAACACTCATGGCAATACACAGTGTGAATTACATATTTATACAAGTGTGTTGCCACCGAGTAACAAAGCAAAATAATACATAAGCCGTATTTTATATGCCGAGGAACAACAACAATTGCACTGTCGAATTCCTTCTGTGGAATTGTGAAAACCTGCTGTTTGGCTGGTTTTGACATTCGAATTCCGAACTCGCTCGGCAATAAAATGCAGCTATAATTATAATTACTTACAAGAACTATATACAGTCCGGTTCAATAGATTACCGCCACTCAATTCTGAGAAGCAAAAGTCAATTTCCAGCGGGTTTGTGAGAGATAGAAAAAATTGTGAAATAGAGAAAAAAAGAGTATTTAGTACTGAATTCAATAGCAAAAAGCAAAAATCGTAGACATCAAGATAACTGTGTTTTTTGTTTTGTTTGGAAAAATGAGTCAGAAATTCATGACTTTGTTTCGGTTCATTTGATTACCGCCACTTGAAAAATTACATGAAATAATAGCACTATGTGTGATTTCTTAACAAAATTATATTTTTTTTAAATACAATATTAAAATATAATTTCTAATATTTAGTGGAACTTCCATTTTTCAGAATAACTTCTAAAATACGAACCTTAAGTGAGTCGTACAATGACTTTAAATAATTGAGTGAAATTTCTGCCCAGGCCGCTTTAATCCCTAGAATCTCTTTCTTAGTATCATACTGTTTCCCTCCTTCGTATACTTTACGTGTGAGCCAGCCCCAAACATTTTCTGTTATGTGTAAGTCTGGCAAATATAGTGGCCACGGCAATAGCTGGACATTTTAAGGCTTGTGATGTACGATCTTACAACGCGAGCTGTGTGTATTGGCGCGTTATCTTGTTGGAAAATCCACGAGAGTGGTGTGAAAAGGTCATGGATTTTAGGGAAAACAGATTCCAGTAACGTTTTGTAACTATTTTCGGTCATTTTTGTACTTTGAAACACCAAATCAATTGTGCCATAATAAAAGATTGAACCCCAGACCATTACACCCCCTTCTCTACTATGATGGCGATTCAATAACACTTCCTCTTTCCTAAGGTCATGAAAATAATAATTATACCCGTTTGGTCCATCCAAATTAATTTTTTTTTTCATCTGAAAATACTACTTTTTGCCAGTCATTAACACTTTGACCTGGCATCACATTCCAAGTCATGTGCTTCCTTGCGAATTCCAATCGTTTCTGCTTTCGTTCATCACTCAGTGGTTGTTTTTTCTTTATCTTCAGCCGCTTCAGATGTTTTGCACAAAAATAGCACGGCGGACAGTCGATTTACTGCCATTAACACCAGATTGGAGGGCAATTTTTGCTGTAGAAAGAGCCGAATTAGAGGCTAATCTAACAATTTTTCGTTTACCCTGAGGTGTAAGTGCCGTTGAAACCCTTCCTTTATAATTTCCTCCATAAGATTTTGTATCCTTCAAATAATTTAGTATTATATTTAGATTAAGATTAAGATATTTTTATTAAACAATAAAGTAATATACAATTTTGATTTAAAACTAAACTTATAACTAATATTAATATGTGTCGGCTCAACAATAGGGGCCCGACGTATTTACATTGTCTTTTTTTGGTATTGTTTATTTTTAAACAATATTTTTTACTACTTAATCTACTACATGTTTATTTTTAAGGGAATTAAATTTTAAACAATAATTTTAAAATAAAATAAGAATGAAAAATATTAAGTGGCGTATAAACAGGGCGAACTTCAGCCTCTGTAATATTGGTTGCCCGCCTTCTCGTAGAAGGAGACGTCTTGATTGTTAAAGATGTCATCGAATCTAGCATCAGTGAATCCTCTTATGTGTATGTACCGGTGACTTTGCTCGATTTCCTCGATTCGCAGTCATTGCATCTCAGGACTTGGATGTGTTTCCAATGCGTCGAGGAATTTCCTCGCCATTCGGAACAAGTGGTCAGTTATTGGCAGCAGACCTGCTGCTTCGTATAGTTAGTATAGTATTTAGACAGTTATCTTGATGTCTACGATTTTTGCTTTTTGCTATTGAATTCAGTACTAAATACTCTTTCTTTCTATATTTCACAATTTTTCCTATCTCACACCGGCTGAAAATTGACTTTTGCTTCACAGAATTGAGTGGCGGTAACCTATTGAACCAGACTGTACTACAACAACAACACGGTCATTGGGTTCAGCATGCGGATAACGGAAAACATACATCACACACACACGGTACATGCATGGCGCACGCACAAGGAGGGACAATGTACACACACGGAAGATTACTATACGCATTCTAGACCAAATGAACCGTTAGTTAAAGTATAAAAGGAGGCTGCTGATCGATCAACGGGGAGTCGTTCGTGAACCGTCGCAAGGTGCACCACTGGTAAGTCTCATAATTCTTAGATAATTTTTAGTTATTTCTTTTATTTTTATTCTTAAGTTATATATAGGTCACAGCTTCCCCCCACCCACGGTAAGGGGTTCTGAGTCCTTTATCATAGTCTATATATAGCATATAACTTCCGCCACCCGTGGTAAGGGGTTGCAAACTATTGTCATTTCGCTCATAGGGGGCAGAGATTTTATCTCTCCAGTCGCAACTTGGCTTAGCTACGTATTACAGATGTTATACGGTTTACGGCTTCCCCCCACCCGCGGTAAGGGGTCGTAAGCTATTGTCATTTCGCTTATAGGGGGCAGAGATTTAATCTCTCCATTTCTGGTTTGGTCAGCTACGTTTTCTAGCTTGCATACGAGTTGAAACTTCCCCCCACCCGTGGTAAGGGGTTGCAATTTCACATTTAGCTATTCCGCTCATAGGGGGCAGAGATTTTATCTCTCCAGTTCGGATTTGGATAGATATTTTACTTACAAGAACATTAGCCCAGACATATCTTACAGCTTCCCCCCTGACCTAGCCCTAGTAACCGTGTGTGACAGACAGCATTGGTACCTCGTGGTAGTCACCAATCCGGGAGTCAGGGACTGCGCCACGATCGACGTGTACGACTCCTTGGCTACGGCACGGCGAGACGAAGTAGCGCAGATCATACGAGGATATGCCGTCCAGCAACACCGGACGAAGGGACACCAACGGACCTGGCAAGAGTTCCAGCACTGCTTCCGGAGCAACTACGTGAAAATTCCACAACAACCCAACCTGACCGACTGTGGTGTATTTCTCCTGGAAGCCGCGGAGAAAGTCCTTTGACATTGGCCAGGGCAGCGGCGGAAGAAGGGACAACAACCAAGAAGTCAACCACAGGGGTAGGGCTCGAACGCCACGCCGCACCAGCAACAAACACAGAAGCCGCAGCCCTAAGAGTCGCCACCGACGTTGTGGCAGCAGCAGCAGTAGTAGCAGCAGCAGCAGTAGTAGCAGCAGCAGCAGCTCTAACGCAACTGGGTTTAACATATTGGTGAAAGATTGTGATGGTTTTGGATCCGAATTATTGACGTCCGATGATGTGTTTGGCTTGACCGGTATATTGTAGTTTCCTAAATTTGCGATTGACGATGTTGCAGTACGCGGTGCGTTGGACGGCTGATTAGGTTCAAAATGAAGTGAGACATATTGAGCACGAATTGTGCGTGCAGTCTCTCACCATATGTTTCTCTGTAAGGCAGTTCACGCATAACCTTTTATCCTTTATAAACTGGAACCGCATTCTTGTGGTTAACCTCGCATCAATGAATATTTGAAGTGACGTGAACGAGTTTTCAGTAGGACTCTTAAGATCGTAAATTTCTTGCATGTTACTTTTGAATAGCGATCTCGTTATTATATCTGTCGCTTATCATTTTCTACGCGATTTCATAGTTTTCGGCGGTATCTGGAAGATGTTCAATTATACTGTAGGCTGACCCTGACGAATTTGGGAAATGAGATAGACGAACTTTACGGTCGGCTCTATAGTTTTAATATGGATTAAATCAGTAAATATATCCCGAAATGCCAACCATTCAGACTCTCTACCATTGAACGACGGTAGAGTAAGCTCGGGTAATCGAGTGCCCACAGAAACTGAATTAGACGACGATGTCTCAAGGACTGATGAGTTGTGGAGCGTAGCCGAAGTATTATCTGATTTTTTCAACCCATATATTTTATTGATCGAGTTGGACTCCAAAACGCCATAGTCATACTCAAAGGAATCACGATCACCTGCCGTGGACTCATCCATAGTTTCTATTTTCGACTGTACTGCGCTGTATTTATCATAAACCAACTGAATCCTCCGCAACAATGATTCAAAAGCTCCCAACGTGGAAGTTGTGCTACATTGATTTCCGTTGCTTTTTAAGCAACTCGAGCTTAGTGGCATCTTCAGGCATATTGAACCAGAATCGAACGATATTTCACACTACAAACGGTAAAGTGGAGCTACGATTTCGCGCCAATCAGCACCTCAATATCACAATGAAATTTCAAAATTTACCAAATAATAATAACTTAACTAGTCTTAATTAGGCTTAACTAAACCTTACATGAATCTGCAGACCGTTGTCCGATGATATCTTACCAAGCCTTTCCTGATAGCTGTGACGAATCTCGCTGGAACTGATTAGCCTGTGTTGGTGTATGCGTAAAATTGCTCAAACTGCTACTGCTGGTTTGTGCTCGATGAATACTTCAATCAATAATGTGGACTGTATATTGACTTCGGATCACGTAACTAGGTTATGTTAGCTGACTGTCGACGATGACGATGTTTCCACGTGTTGTTAGCAAGATGACGTCGTCTCGTGTGATCCGGCTGGAAGTGACCAAAATGCGCCTGCACGCAGTATGTATAGCATCAATATGTAATTGATGATTTTTTTCGAACGAAAATGAACTCTGTACAAATCCCAAATGACTACATATATAGTAGTGTCGTGCAAATAAATGCGCCTATATCGAATGGAAGTTTCGCATCAATTTTGTGTCGAGCCGACAAATATGTGGCGTGATGAACAAAATGCTAATTTGTCGTGCCGACAATAATTTATTGGATAAATAAAAAACACTTTACAAGATTCGTTGTCTTCGGATTACCAAAATCGTTTTGCTTTATTAAGCTAAAAATTATGATGATGGCGGATAAGAGAAAATGTGACGTGACTTGTTCGATTCAATGCAAAAGTAAAAAGCATTGCCTTCAATCGGGCACAAAAAACGAAAGACAAAAGAGAACAAGAGACAAGCGACGCAAAGCGACCTCTCGTCATTGAAATGCATCTCTTGACCACTGAACGTAATCATATTTTTGGTTCGAAAATATGGTTGCGTTCAATAGTAACAATATAATATTTATTTAATGGTTTAAGGTTCAACAATGGCTCTGGCGTTAACACGTACTGTATTATAAACTTTTTACCCGCTCTCTTGTGGAATATCTGGCACTTCTGGCTATATTCTCACTCGGAGTCCCTAGTTCCCAGATCTGCCTTGTGAAATACTCGCAGGTCTGCCCATCCCACCATTCCATTGTTAACTGCTAAGCATTATTTGCTCGGCTTATTTTTAATGGAGGCTCTTGTGAAATACTCGGCCTACCATTCTTAACCTGTAAGCAAAGAATACCATGAATTGACCTTCATTTTACAATCATCTGTTTTAAGTAGCTGAGTCTTAGCTTATTTATTTATACCTTTTATTATCTCTTTGTATTTAATTTATTTTATACCTTATATTATTTTACATTTTAGTATACACCACACTACACTTTCACACAAGCCTACTGATGAGGCCCCGTGGTGGGGGCCAAAAGTGCTCTAAGCACACCGAAACACATATACCCACACATACACATGCACATATTTTATGTTAGATGATATTATCTTTTGTTTTTCTCTTTTATTCTAGTCTATCTTTTAATTATTGTTTAACGTACTGTATTATTAACTTAGTACACAACACACCAAAAACTTTCACACAATCCTACTGATGAGGTCCCGTGGTGGGGGCCGAAAGCGCTTTTAGTACACCGAAACATATATACACACACACGTACACATATTTTATGTTAGATGAGTATTATCTTTTGTTTTTCTCTTTTCTTCTAGTCTATCTTTCAATTATTGTTTAACGTACTGTATTATTAACTTTGTACCCACTCTCTTGTGGAATATCTGGCAATTCCGCCTATATTTTTACTCGGAGTCCCTAGTTCCCAGATCTGTCTTGTTTTAAGCAAAATTTTCTAGCTTGTTTTTGCACTTGTTCTTACGATTGTACACTGATTACTGATGACTTTTTTGATCTCAGCCCCACTTTTTATAGTGGGCTAACGGGACATTCCTGAAATAAAGAAATAGAATTTAAGTTCTATTGTAATTGTGCTGTTTGCACTGCTTCTGTCGTGCTCTTCTTTCGCTACCACGGTCGTTTGCTTTGCCACCACTGTCTTCCGGGGTCTTGCTGCCGCCTCTTTTGCTCTTGCCTTGCAATACAATATTAAAATATAATTTCTAATATTTAGTGGAACTTCCATTTTTCAGAATAACTTCTAAAATACGAACCTTAAGTGAGTCGTACAATGACTTTAAATAATTGAGTGAAATTTCTGCCCAGGCCGCTTTAATCCCTAGAATCTCTTTCTTAGTATCATACTGTTTCCCTCCTTCGTATACTTTACGTGTGAGCCAGCCCCAAACATTTTCTGTTATGTGTAAGTCTGGCAAATATAGTGGCCACGGCAATAGCTGGACATTTTAAGGCTTGTGATGTACGATCTTACAACGCGAGCTGTGTGTATTGGCGCGTTATCTTGTTGGAAAATCCACGAGAGTGGTGTGAAAAGGTCATGGATTTTAGGGAAAACAGATTCCAGTAACGTTTTGTAACTATTTTCGGTCATTTTTGTACTTTGAAACACCAAATCAATTGTGCCATAATAAAAGATTGAACCCCAGACCATTACACCCCCTTCTCTACTATGATGGCGATTCAATAACACTTCCTCTTTCCTAAGGTCATGAAAATAATAATTATACCCGTTTGGTCCATCCAAATTAATTTTTTTTTTCATCTGAAAATACTACTTTTTGCCAGTCATTAACACTTTGACCTGGCATCACATTCCAAGTCATGTGCTTCCTTGCGAATTCCAATCGTTTCTGCTTTCGTTCATCTCTCAGTGGTTGCTTTTTCTTTATCTTCAGCCGCTTCAGATGTTTTGCACAAAACTAGCACGGCGGACAGTCGATTTACTGCCATTAACACCAGATTGGAGGGCAATTTTTGCTGTAGAAAGAGCCGAATTAGAGGCTAATCTAACAATTTTTCGTTTACCCTGAGGTGTAAGTGCCGTTGAAACCCTTCCTTTATAATTTCCTCCATAAGATTTTGTATCCTTCAAATAATTTAGTATTATATTTAGATTAAGATTAAGATATTTTTATTAAACAATAAAGTAATATACAATTTTGATTTAAAACTAAACTTATAACTAATATTAATATGTGTCGGCTCAACAATAGGGGCCCGACGTATTTACATTGTCTTTTTTTGGTATTGTTTATTTTTAAACAATATTTTTTACTACTTAATCTACTACATGTTTATTTTTAAGGGAATTAAATTTTAAACAATAATTTTAAAATAAAATAAGAATGAAAAATATTAAGTGGCGTATAAACAGGGCGAACTTCAGCCTCTGTAATATTGGTTGCCCGCCTTCTCGTAGAAGGAGACGTCTTGATTGTTAAAGATGTCATCGAATCTAGCATCAGTGAATCCTCTTATGTGTATGTACCGGTGACTTGGCTCGATTTCCTCGATTCGCAGTCATTGCATCTCAGGACTTGGATGTGTTTCCAATGCGTCGAGGAATTTCCTCGCCATTCGGAACAAGTGGTCAGTTATTGGCAGCAGACCTGCTGCTTCGTATAGTTAGTATAGTATTTAGACAGTTATCTTGATGTCTACGATTTTTGCTTTTTGCTATTGAATTCAGTACTAAATACTCTTTCTTTCTATATTTCACAATTTTTCCTATCTCACACCGGCTGAAAATTGACTTTTGCTTCACAGAATTGAGTGGCGGTAACCTATTGAACCTATTGAATTGGGTTCAGCATGCGGATAACGGAAAACATACATCACACACACACGGTACATGCATGGCGCACGCACAAGGAGGGACAATGTACACACACGGAAGATTACTATACGCATTCTAGACCAAATGAACCGTTAGTTGAAGTATAAAAGGAGGCTGCTGATCGATCAACGGGGAGTCGTTCGTGAACCGTCGCAAGGTGCACCACTGGTAAGTCTCATAATTCTTAGATTATTCTTAGTTTTTTCTTTTATTTTTATTCTTAAGTTATATATAGGTCACAGCTTCCCCCCACCCACGGTAAGGGGTTCTGAGTCCTTTATCATAGTCTATATATAGCATATAACTTCCGCCACCCGTGGTAAGGGGTTGCAAACTATTGTCATTTCGCTCATAGGGGGCAGAGATTTTATCTCTCCAGTCGCAACTTGGCTTAGCTACGTATTACAGATGTTATACGGTTTACGGCTTCCCCCCACCCGCGGTAAGGTGTCGTAAGCTATTGTCATTTCGCTTATAGAGGGCAGAGATTTTATCTCTCCATTTCTGGTTTGGTCAGCTACGTTTTCTAGCTTGCATACGAGTTGAAACTTCCCCCCACCCGTGGTAAGGGGTTGCAATTTCACATTTAGCTATTCCGCTCATAGGGGGCAGAGATTTTATCTCTCCAGTTCGGATTTGGATAGATATTTTACTTACAAGAACATTAGCCCAGACATATCTTACAGCTTCCCCCCTGACCTAGCCCTAGTAACCGTGTGTGACAGACAGCATTGGTACCTCGTGGTAGTCACCAATCCGGGAGTACGGGACTGCGCCACGATCGACGTGTACGACTCCTTGGCTACGGCACGGCGAGACGAAGTAGCGCAGATCATACGAGGATATGCCGTCCAGCAACACCGGAAGAAGGGACACCAACGGACCTGGCAAGAGTTCCAGCACTGCTTCCGGAGCAACTACGTGAAAATTCCACAACAACCCAACCTGACCGACTGTGGTGTATTTCTCCTGGAAGCCGCGGAGAAAGTCCTTTGACATTGGCCAGGGCAGCGGCGGAAGAAGGGACAACAACCAAGAAGTCAACCACAGGGGTAGGGCTCGAACGCCACGCCGCACCAGCAACAAACACAGAAGCCGCAGCCCTAAGAGTCGCCACCGACGTTGTGGCAGCAGCAGCAGTAGTAGCAGCAGCAGCAGCTCTAACGCAACTGGGTTTAACATATTGGTGAAAGATTGTGATGGTTTTGGATCCGAATTATTGACGTCCGATGATGTGTTTGGCTTGACCGGTATATTGTAGTTTCCTAAATTTGCGATTGACGATGTTGCAGTACGCGGTGCGTTGGACGGCTGATTAGGTTTAAAATGAAGTGAGACATGATGCCTGAGCGAACATATTGAGCACGAATTGTGCGTGCAGTCTCTCACCATATGTTTCTCTGTAAGGCAGTTCACGCATAACCTTTTATCCTTTATAAACTGGAACCGCATTCTTGTGGTTAACCTCGCATCAATGAATATTTGAAGTGACGTGAACGAGTTTTCAGTAGGACTCTTAAGATCGTAAAGTTCTTGCATGTTAATTTTGAATAGCGATCTCGTTATTATATCTGTCGCTTATCATTTTCTACGCGATTTCATAGTTTTCGGCGGTATCTGGAAGATATTCAATTATACTGTAGGCTGACCCTGACAGAATTTGGGAAATGAGATAGACGAACTTTACGGTCGGCTCTATAGTTTTAATATGGATTAAATCAGTAAATATATCCCGAAATGCCAACCATTCAGACTCTCTACCATTGAACGACGGTAGAGTAAGCTCGGGTAATCGAGTGCCCACAGAAACTGAATTAGACGACGATGTCTCAAGGACTGATGAGTTGTGGAGCGTAGCCGAAGTATTATCTGATTTTTTCAACCCATATATTTTATTGATCGAGTTGGACTCCAAAACGCCATAGTCATACTCAAAGGAATCACCATCACCTGCCGTGGACTCATCCATAGTTTCTATTTTCGACTGTACTGCGCTGTATTTATCATAAACCAACTGAATCCTCCGCAACAATGATTCAAAAGCTCCCAACGTGGAAGTTGTGCTACATTGATTTCCGTTGCTTTTTAAGCAACTCGAGCTTAGTGGCATCTTCAGGCATATTGAACCAGAATCGAACGATATTTCACACTACAAACGGTAAAGTGGAGCTACGATTTCGCGCCAATCAGCACCTCAATATCACAATGAAATTTCAAAATTTACCAAATAATAATAACTTAACTAGTCTTAATTAGGCTTAACTAAACCTTACATGAATCTGCAGACCGTTGTCCGATGATATCTTACCAAGCCTTTCCTGATAGCTGTGACGAATCTCGCTGGAACTGATTAGCCTGTGTTGGTGTATGCGTAAAATTGCTCAAACTGCTACTGCTGGTTTGTGCTCGATGAATACTTCAATCAATAATGTGGACTGTATATTGACTTCGGATCACGTAACTAGGTTATGTTAGCTGACTGTCGACGATGACGATGTTTCCACGTGTTGTTAGCAAGATGACGTCGTCTCGTGTGATCCGGCTGGAAGTGACCAAAATGCGCCTGCACGCAGTATGTATAGCATCAATATGTAATTGATGATTTTTTTCGAACGAAAATGAACTCTGTACAAATCCCAAATGACTACATATATAGTAGTGTCGTGCAAATAAATGCGCCTATATCGAATGGAAGTTTCGCATCAATTTTGTGTCGAGCCGACAAATATGTGGCGTGATGAACAAAATGCTAATTTGTCGTGCCGACAATAATTTATTGGATAAATAAAAAACACTTTACAAGATTCGTTGTCTTCGGATTACCAAAATCGTTTTGCTTTATTAAGCTAAAAATTATGATGATGGCGGATAAGAGAAAATGTGACGTGACTTGTTCGATTCAATGCAAAAGTAAAAAGCATTGCCTTCAATCGGGCACAAAAAACGAAAGACAAAAGAGAACAAGAGACAAGCGATGCAAAGCGACCTCTCGTCATTGAAATGCATCTCTTGACCACTGAACGTAATCATATTTTTGGTTCGAAAATATGGTTGCGTTCAATAGTAACAATATAATATTTATTTAATGGTTTAAGGTTCAACAATTGCTCTGGCGTTAACACGTACTGTATTATAAACTTTTTACCCGCTCTCTTGTGGAATATCTGGCACTTCTGGCTATATTCTCACTCGGAGTCCCTAGTTCCCAGATCTGCCTTGTGAAATACTCGCAGGTCTGCCCATCCCACCATTCCATTGTTAACTGCTAAGCATTATTTGCTCGGCTAATTTTTAATGGAGGCTCTTGTGAAATACTCGGCCTACCATTCTTAACCTGTAAGCAAAGAATACCATGAATTGACCTTCATTTTACAATCATCTGTTTTAAGTAGCTGAGTCTTAGCTTATTTATTTATACCTTTTATTATCTCTTTGTATTTAATTTATTTTATACCTTATATTATTTTACATTTTAGTACACACCACACTACACTTTCACACAAGCCTACTGATAAGGCCCCGTGGTGGGGGCCAAAAGTGCTCTAAGCACACCGAAACACATATACCCACACATACACATGCACATATTTTATGTTAGATGATATTATCTTTTGTTTTTCTCTTTTATTCTAGTCTATCTTTTAATTATTGTTTAACGTACTGTATTATTAACTTAGTACACAACACACCAAAAACTTTCACACAATCCTACTGATGAGGTCCCGTGGTGGGGGCCGAAAGCGCTTTTAGTACACCGAAACATATATACACACACACGTACACATATTTTATGTTAGATGAGTATTATCTTTTGTTTTTCTCTTTTCTTCTAGTCTATCTTTCAATTATTGTTTAACGTACTGTATATTAACTTTGTACCCACTCTCTTGTGGAATATCTGGCAATTCCGCCTATATTTTTACTCGGAGTCCCTAGTTCCCAGATCTGTCTTGTTTTAAGCAAAATTATCTCGCTTGTTTTTGCACTTGTTCTTACGATTGTACACTGATTACTGATGACTTTTTTGATCTCAGCCCCACTTTTTATAGTGGGCTAACGGGACATTCCTGAAATAAAGAAATAGAATTTAAGTTCTATTGTAATTGTGCTGTTTGCACTGCTTCTGTCGTGCTCTTCTTTCGCTACCACGGTCGTTTGCTTTGCCACCACTGTCTTCCGGGGTCTTGCTGCCGCCTCTTTTGCTCTTGCCTTGCAATACAATATTAAAATATAATTTCTAATATTTAGTGGAACTTCCATTTTTCAGAATAACTTCTAAAATACGAACCTTAAGTGAGTCGTACAATGACTTTAAATAATTGAGTGAAATTTCTGCCCAGGCCGCTTTAATCCCTAGAATCTCTTTCTTAGTATCATACTGTTTCCCTCCTTCGTATACTTTACGTGTGAGCCAGCCCCAAACATTTTCTGTTATGTGTAAGTCTGGCAAATATAATGGCCACGGCAATAGCTGGAAATTTTAAGGCTTGTGATGTACGATCTTACAACGCGAGCTGTGTGTATTGGCGCGTTATCTTGTTGGAAAATCCATGAGAGTGGTGTGAAAAGGTCATGGATTTTAGGGAAAACAGATTCCAGTAACGTTTTGTAACTATTTTCGGTCATTTTTGTACTTTGAAACACCAAATCAATTGTGCCATAATAAAAGATTGAACCCCAGACCATTACACCCCCTTCTCTACTATGATGGCGATTCAATAACACTTCCTCTTTCCTAAGGTCATGAAAATAATAATTATACCCGTTTGGTCCATCCAAATTAATTTTTTTTTTCATCTGAAAATACTACTTTTTGCCAGTCATTAACACTTTGACCTGGCATCACATTCCAAGTCATGTGCTTCCTTGCGAATTCCAATCGTTTCTGCTTTCGTTCATCACTCAGTGGTTGTTTTTTCTTTATCTTCAGCCGCTTCAGATGTTTTGCACAAAAATAGCACGGCGGACAGTCGATTTACTGCCATTAACACCAGATTGGAGGGCAATTTTTGCTGTAGAAAGAGCCGAATTAGAGGCTAATCTAACAATTTTTCGTTTACCCTGAGGTGTAAGTGCCGTTGAAACCCTTCCTTTATAATTTCCTCCATAAGATTTTGTATCCTTCAAATAATTTAGTATTATATTTAGATTAAGATTAAGATATTTTTATTAAACAATAAAGTAATATACAATTTCGATTTAAAACTAAACTTATAACTAATATTAATATGTGTCGGCTCAACAATAGGGGCCCGACGTATTTACATTGTCTTTTTTTGGTATTGTTTATTTTTAAACAATATTTTTTACTACTTAATCTACTACATGTTTATTTTTAAGGGAATTAAATTTTAAACAATAATTTTAAAATAAAATAAGAATGAAAAATATTAAGTGGCGTATAAACAGGGCGAACTTCAGCCTCTGTAATATTGGTTGCCCGCCTTCTCGTAGAAGGAGACGTCTTGATTGTTAAAGATGTCATCGAATCTAGCATCAGTGAATCCTCTTATGTGTATGTACCGGTGACTTGGCTCGATTTCCTCGATTCGCAGTCATTGCATCTCAGGACTTGGATGTGTTTCCAATGCGTCGAGGAATTTCCTCGCCATTCGGAACAAGTGGTCAGTTATTGGCAGCAGACCTGCTGCTTCGTATAGTTAGTATAGTATTTAGACAGTTATCTTGATGTCTACGATTTTTGCTTTTTGCTATTGAATTCAGTACTAAATACTCTTTCTTTCTATATTTCACAATTTTTCCTATCTCACACCGGCTGAAAATTGACTTTTGCTTCACAGAATTGAGTGGCGGTAACCTATTGAACCTATTGAATTGGGTTCAGCATGCGGATAACGGAAAACATACATCACACACACACGGTACATGCATGGCGCACGCACAAGGAGGGACAATGTACACACACGGAAGATTACTATACGCATTCTAGACCAAATGAACCGTTAGTTGAAGTATAAAAGGAGGCTGCTGATCGATCAACGGGGAGTCGTTCGTGAACCATCGCAAGGTGCACCACTGGTAAGTCTCATAATTCTTAGATTATTCTTAGTTTTTTCTTTTATTTTTATTCTTAAGTTATATATAGGTCACAGCTTCCCCCCACCCACGGTAAGGGGTTCTGAGTCCTTTATCATAGTCTATATATAGCATATAACTTCCGCCACCCGTGGTAAGGGGTTGCAAACTATTGTCATTTCACTCATAGGGGGCAGAGATTTTATCTCTCCAGTCGCAACTTGGCTTAGCTACGTATTACAGATGTTATACGGTTTACGGCTTCCCCCCACCCGCGGTAAGGTGTCGTAAGCTATTGTCATTTCGCTTATAGGGGGCAGAGATTTTATCTCTCCATTTCTGGTTTGGTCAGCTACGTTTTCTAGCTTGCATACGAGTTGAAACTTCCCCCCACCCGTGGTAAGGGGTTGCAATTTCACATTTAGCTATTCCGCTCATAGGGGGCAGAGATTTTATCTCTCCAGTTCGGATTTGGATAGATATTTTACTTACAAGAACATTAGCCCAGACATATCTTACAGCTTCCCCCCTGACCTAGCCCTAGTAACCGTGTGTGACAGACAGCATTGGTACCTCGTGGTAGTCACCAATCCGGGAGTCCGGGACTGCGCCACGATCGACGTGTACGACTCCTTGGCTACGGCACGGCGAGACGAAGTAGCGCAGATCATACGAGGATATGCCGTCCAGCAACACCGGAAGAAGGGACACCAACGGACCTGGCAAGAGTTCCAGCACTGCTTCCGGAGCAACTACGTGAAAATTCCACAACAACCCAACCTGACCGACTGTGGTGTATTTCTCCTGGAAGCCGCGGAGAAAGTCCTTTGACATTGGCCAGGGCAGCGGAGGAAGACGGGACAACAACCAAGAAGTCAACCACAGGGGTAGGGCTCGAACGCCACGCCGCACCAACAACAAACACAGAAGCCGCAGCCCTAAGAGTCGCCACCGACGTTGTGGCAGCAGCAGCAGCAGCAGTAGTAGCAGCAGCAGCAGCTCTAACGCAACTGGGTTTAACATATTGGTGAAAGATTGTGATGGTTTTGGATCCGAATTATTGACGTCCGATGATGTGTTTGGCTTGACCGGTATATTGTAGTTTCCTAAATTTGCGATTGACGATGTTGCAGTACGCGGTGCGTTGGACGGCTGATTAGGTTTAAAATGAAGTGAGACATGATGCCTGAGCGAACATATTGAGCACGAATTGTGCGTGCAGTCTCTCACCATATGTTTCTCTGTAAGGCAGTTCACGCATAACCTTTTATCCTTTATAAATTGGAACCGCATTCTTGTGGTTAACCTCGCATCAATGAATATTTGAAGTGACGTGAACGAGTTTTCAGTAGGACTCTTAAGATCGTAAAGTTCTTGCATGTTACTTTTGAATAGCGATCTCGTTATTATATCTGTCGCTTATCATTTTCTACGCGATTTCATAGTTTTCGGCGGTATCTGGAAGATATTCAATTATACTGTAGGCTGACCCTGACAGAATTTGGGAAATGAGATAGACGAACTTTACGGTCGGCTCTATAGTTTTAATATGGATTAAATCAGTAAATATATCCCGAAATGCCAACCATTCAGACTCTCTACCATTGAACGACGGTAGAGTAAGCTCGGGTAATCGAGTGCCCACAGAAACTGAATTAGACGACGATGTCTCAAGGACTGATGAGTTGTGGAGCGTAGCCGAAGTATTATCTGATTTTTTCAACCCATATATTTTATTGATCGAGTTGGACTCCAAAACGCCATAGTCATACTCAAAGGAATCACCATCACCTGCCGTGGACTCATCCATAGTTTCTATTTTCGACTGTACTGCGCTGTATTTATCATAAACCAACTGAATCCTCCGCAACAATGATTCAAAAGCTCCCAACGTGGAAGTTGTGCTACATTGATTTCCGTTGCTTTTTAAGCAACTCGAGCTTAGTGGCATCTTCAGGCATATTGAACCAGAATCGAACGATATTTCACACTACAAACGGTAAAGTGGAGCTACGATTTCGCGCCAATCAGCACCTCAATATCACAATGAAATTTCAAAATTTACCAAATAATAATAACTTAACTAGTCTTAATTAGGCTTAACTAAACCTTACATGAATCTGCAGACCGTTGTCCGATGATATCTTACCAAGCCTTTCCTGATAGCTGTGACGAATCTCGCTGGAACTGATTAGCCTGTGTTGGTGTATGCGTAAAATTGCTCAAACTGCTACTGCTGGTTTGTGCTCGATGAATACTTCAATCAATAATGTGGACTGTATATTGACTTCGGATCACGTAACTAGGTTATGTTAGCTGACTGTCGACGATGACGATGTTTCCACGTGTTGTTAGCAAGATGACGTCGTCTCGTGTGATCCGGCTGGAAGTGACCAAAATGCGCCTGCACGCAGTATGTATAGCATCAATATGTAATTGATGATTTTTTTCGAACGAAAATGAACTCTGTACAAATCCCAAATGACTACATATATAGTAGTGTCGCGCAAATAAATGCGCCTATATCGAATGGAAGTTTCGCATCAATTTTGTGTCGAGCCGACAAATATGTGGCGTGATGAACAAAATGCTAATTTGTCGTGCCGACAATAATTTATTGGATAAATAAAAAACACTTTACAAGATTCGTTGTCTTCGGATTACCAAAATCGTTTTGCTTTATTAAGCTAAAAATTATGATGATGGCGGATAAGAGAAAATGTGACGTGACTTGTTCGATTCAATGCAAAAGTAAAAAGCATTGCCTTCAATCGGGCACAAAAAACGAAAGACAAAAAAGAACAAGAGACAAGCGACGCAAAGCGACCTCTCGTCATTGAAATGCATCTCTTGACCACTGAACGTAATCATATTTTTGGTTCGAAAATATGGTTGCGTTCAATAGTAACAATATAATATTTATTTAATGGTTTAAGGTTCAACAATTGCTCTGGCGTTAACACGTACTGTATTATAAACTTTTTACCCGCTCTCTTGTGGAATATCTGGCACTTCTGGCTATATTCTCACTAGGAGTCCCTAGTTCCCAGATCTGCCTTGTGAAATACTCGCAGGTCTGCCCATCCCACCATTCCATTGTTAACTGCTAAGCATTATTTGCTCGGCTTATTTTTAATGGAGGCTCTTGTGAAATACTCGGCCTACCATTCTTAACCTGTAAGCAAAGAATACCATGAATTGACCTTCATTTTACAATCATCTGTTTTAAGTAGCTGAGTCTTAGCTTATTTATTTATACCTTTTATTATCTCTTTGTATTTAATTTATTTTATACCTTATATTATTTTACATTTTAGTACACACCACACTACACTTTCACACAAGCCTACTGATGAGGCCCCGTGGTGGGGGCCAAAAGTGCTCTAAGCACACCGAAACACATATACCCACACATACACATGCACATATTTTATGTTAGATGATATTATCTTTTGTTTTTCTCTTTTATTCTAGTCTATCTTTTAATTATTGTTTAACGTACTGTATTATTAACTTAGTACACAACACACCAAAAACTTTCACACAATCCTACTGATGAGGTCCCGTGGTGGGGGCCGAAAGCGCTTTTAGTACACCGAAACATATATACACACACACGTACACATATTTTATGTTAGATGAGTATTATCTTTTGTTTTTCTCTTTTCTTCTAGTCTATCTTTCAATTATTGTTTAACGTACTGTATTATTAACTTTGTACCCACTCTCTTGTGGAATATCTGGCAATTCCGCCTATATTTTTACTCGGAGTCCCTAGTTCCCAGATCTGTCTTGTTTTAAGCAAAATTATCTCGATTGTTTTTGCACTTGTTCTTACGATTGTACACTGATTACTGATGACTTTTTTGATCTCAGCCCCACTTTTTATAGTGGGCTAACGGGACATTCCTGAAATAAAGAAATAGAATTTAAGTTCTATTGTAATTGTGCTGTTTGCACTGCTTCTGTCGTGCTCTTTTTTCGCTACCACGGTCGTTTGCTTTGCCACCACTGTCTTCCGGGGTCTTGCTGCCGCCTCTTTTGCTCTTGCCTTGCACTTTGTTTCTGCTGTCGTGCGTTTCCTTCTTTCTTACTGTCGTCTCTTTCGTTCTTGCTGTGCATTTTGCTCCTGCTATCGTGCGTTTCCTTCGTTCTCGCTTGCGTTTTTTTTGCCCTTACTACCATCGATCGTATTCGTTGCCCCTTTAACAAGTGGGTCCTTGGCTGTATTGTCTCCATCGCCCTTGCTGTGAAACGTCGCTCCTGCTGCTGTTTTATAGTCCGCTCCTGCTGTTGTGAGTTAACAGGCCACCGTCGTGAGTTGTAAGGTCACCGTGTTGCTGTACCACACCGCCTTCTCCCTTAGGTGTTGCTGATGCTTGGACCCATGGAAGTGAATCGTCCGATGGGTCGCGGGTGTTTCTTCAGGTTTCTTACTTGGGAACTCCGATTGTGACGTGTCTGGTGATACCGGAGTGTATTCCGTTTTGTAGTCCTTTAGGTCGCTGATGTTTGCGGTGCGCATCTTATTTTAAATGCGGAGTCGTACGATAACTGGCGATACGAAACCGATAACCTCGTAGGGTCCATCATACCTGGGGGCGAGTTTTGCCGCCAAATTGTTGATCGCCTTACATGTTTCCATGATATCCATCGATATCCTTCCGGGTAGGGTCATATCTTGCGGACGCCCCACACTATGGCCAGAGACTCCTTTTCCGTGGCTAAGTAGTTACGTTCCGCTGAATTTAAATGATGACTGAGGTAGGAAATAACACTCTCTCTTTCGTCGATGTCTTGCGTGAATACGACTCCTGATCCATAGTCGGTGGCATATGTCTGTAGTGTGAATTTCTTCTCGAAATCCGGGCAGACGAGAACGGGTGCTTTTATGAGACGATCCTTTTTTGATCGAACGCAGGTTGCTGTGCGTCGGTCCACCTCCAGTGTTTCCCCTTTTTCAGGAGGCTAGTTAGGGGTTGGACAACCTTGGCGGACTCGGGTACGAATCTACTGTACCACGAGGCGATTCCTAGACAGCGGCGGATTTCCCGCAGGTAAGTTGGCGGTCGAAGTTCTCATATGGCTTCAATTTTCTCCATGTTTGTGTGGATCCCTTGTTCGCTGACTATGTGTCCCAGATATTTAATTCCTTTCTTTAATAACTAACATTTCTCCACGTTGATTTTCAAGTTTGTCTTATGTAGTCGTCGCAGTACCTCTTTCAGATGTTTCATGTGGTGGTCTTCCAGGGATTCTCCGGTCACGACGATGTCGGTTAGATAGGCGAAAGCGTGAAGTTCCATGTCTGGGCCGATGACCTTCCGGTTTTGTGACAAATGAGAATGACAAATGACTTTTTATTTTTTTTTTCGACTAGTCAGTTCTCATTCTCATCAAAATTCCGATTCTCGTATGGCAAGCGAGTTTCGAGATGTGCTAAATTTTAGAACACGAGTGTTTTGGTTTGTTGTGCTCTAATTTGATCTAATGTGTCGAAAGAAATGGTTTTTTTTTAATTAAAATAAAATTAATTTGATTTGTAAACTATTATTAAACTAGCTGTTCCCGGGCGCTTTGCTACCCGCACACATGAACCCCCGGGGTGACGGGAGTACTAAAGCCTATACCTTTCCCTCACCTACCAATAATTTACGTTGACATTTTTTAAAAATACGTTTGTAAATCTCATGTTAACATTTTATCTTTCTCCCCTCTTATACCTATAACTTTCCCCTACCTGCCAATAATATATCTTAAAAATTTCATAAAATTCAGTTTAAAAATGTGGCTGATATTAACATTTTACATTCCCTGTGTGTAAAATAAAATAACTACTAAACAAACAAATGCAGTTTTCATGACTCATGTGTATAATATAAAAAAAGTTATTTTGTGTAATAACGTTTTTTTACGATTAATTATAAATTTTATTTTTAATTTGGCGTCCTACGATGTAGTCTTGCGCGTGTTGTAATAAAACTAAATAAATGTCAAAAATAGCGGTTTTACCACCTACTATCTTGAAAATAGCGCCACCTTACGGGTCAAAATTTCACAAAAACCCAAATAGGAACGAGACAAACGTATAGTTAAAATTTTAAGTTCCTAAGATGCTTCGTTACTAAGAAACAGAAAAACCGTTATATCTTGGAAACAGCGCCATCTATCAGATCCAAGTTTCACAAAAACCCAAATAGCAATGAAACAAACCTATGGTTAAAATCTGAAGTTCCTAAGATGCTTCTTTGCTGAGAAACAAAAAAACCGTTATATTTTGACAACAGTGCCACTTAGAGAGTTCTATGGTGAAATTTTCAGCTTCCTGCGATGTCTGGTTCCTGAGAAAGGCAATCTCAAAAAATACAGACAGCATTTTTATATATTAGATTATTAACGAATGGATTTCTTGCTTATTCGAGCTCTTAGAAGATTAACTTCCAACGGAGGTAAAGTCTAACTTTGTGAACACAAAAGTTGGGTTTTCTTAATTTATTTTATTTTTTTTTTTAGATTTCGGCTCTTAAGATTACGGAATATCAAAGATCCATTTGAAGCCTGTACTGACAGAATTTATTCGTTTTTTTAAATTGAATAAATTTTTTTGTAAAACTTAATACAACTCACATGGAACGCTTTTTTGCGTTGTTCTGGCATACATAGTATTAGTTAATAAAAAATATAAATAATGTAATTCCCTCGTTTATCATCGAATAACAAATGATGACTTCTTTTAACAGATATTATGACTTTTATTTTCTCAGTCATTAAACAGGAATCGACTTTATGAGTTTCTTATACCAGTTTGAATTTTTATACTTATTAAAGCCTTAAATGACATTTCTCTTAGAACCGGAATTCGGCCGCTGGTCTAATGCTCGCTGGAACGTTGCGGGAGCCGAATGCAGACCAAAAGGCATGACTCGCAATTGAAAGAGTCCACGGCCTGGTACCGTGAACGCTGTGTACCTTTGCTGTCTTCTCCAATCGGATTTTGCCAGTACCCTGTTTTGAGATCCAGGCTACTTATGTGGATGCTCGGAAGCGGGTACGCATCTGGAACAGACTTCGAGTTAAGCTGTCTGTAGTCCACACAAAGTCTCCATTTCCCGGTCTTCTTTTTACCAAGACAATTGGGGCACTGAAGCGGGTTTTGGATGGTTCAATGCACCCTTTTTCCAATAATTCGTTGATTTCTTCGTCTATAATATTTTGCATTGCTGGATTCTTCGGGAAGTAGCGTTGCTTTAATGGTCGGTCGTCCTGCATCACGATTTTTTGACTAGTGATGTTGGACACGCCGCTCATCGACTCAAATTTCTTTTTGTTTTTGGTCCAGAAAGGACCTTATCTTGTCATCGTCACTGGGAGTCTGGCTTTGGATTACACGTACCTGATGTTCTTCTAGTTGTTTCGTGGCTCTACTATAGCCGAGAGTGAGGTTTTGTCCACATATGCTAATCGTTGTTTTTGCCCGACCGAGAAGATCCATCCCTAATATAACTTTGTCGATGGCCTCCAGGAGAATAAGTAGCTGCATATTGCAACTGCTGTCTCCAAATCGCACCGTGGCTTCGAATGCCTGTCCTACTCGTTGGTCGTGCCTTTCGCCACCCGTACTGATACTGCTGCCCTCACTGCTTGTCCTGTGTGTTGAACCTCTCATACATAGGCTTCGCTGATGAAACTCCTCAAAGCCCCCATGTCAATTGTTGCGGTGACTGCTTCTCCTCCCATGATTATCGTTGCGGCTATGCGGACGTCATCCTGCTGTAGTGACTCTATGCGTTTCGGAGCATGGGGTTATCCCCATAATCCCCTGTCTTCGATGGAACCCGTTGACATTTTCCGATGGTGGGCGGCAGCAGTCAATGCTCCTCGTTTTTCGCTTACCACATTACTAACAAAAAAGTACAAAGGTCAAAGGTCGATCTTTGAGCAGTTCTGGCATCATCCAAGGAATTAAATCCTTATAAATCCCATTGACCACCGATAGCTCCTCGACGCGTTCGATAAAAGCTAATGGGTCACGCATACCGTCAAACTTCACCGAACTTGGTCGATGACAAGTAAGTATGAGGGTTTGCAGCGGAGTGGAACCGGTGTGTTTTCATCTGCATTGCTAATTATGCTAGTAGTCTTCTCGTATTTGTGTGGAACGATGACTTGCGGTGGTATCGGCGAGGCGCTTCTCGAGTGTTGTGCTTCTAGGGCGCGCAGTCTATCCTGTATCTTCGACGGTACCGGCGGCTTCGATGTCAGCTGAGTACGAGTGTATGGATGCGCAGAGTGGTTAGACCGATGTCGCTTGGCTTAAATGTGTACTTCCTGTGATGGTAATCGGTGGTGGTATTGGTGAAACGCTCCTTATATGCTGCGTTTCCAGGATGAGAAGTCGTACCTTTGTTTCGGGCTTGAGTTCCTCCTCGTTGACTAGTGCAGCAAAGTGTCTGCGGAGTTCCTCCACAGTGCCTGTTTTATCAAACCCAAATTCTTTGGCGTATGCTATCAGCTCCTCTTTCCGTAGGATGTGTATACACAGTCTTCATTTCGATGGGAAGGCGCTAGTTGCTCTACGTGTTGGTGTTTGTTTTCACTGGTACTATTCGGGTTCTTCTGTGGCGATGTAACGAGCTTGCGCTCTGGGGTGTGGTGAAAGTCTGTGGTGATACACGGTAAGAAATGGTGTACGAAGTGAAATCAATCTCCTGATGCGAGCATCCAATTAGTAGTGCGCTGGAGTAAAATGGACGTGGTCTTCTTTGGCGAGCTTGCAACATATAGTAAGTGGAAGTGAAACGAATATGATCTTCTGCGGCGATGTAGTGATTTTGCCAAGCTTGTGGGTTTCCCTGTTGATAGTCGTGAATTTATGATGCTTAGGTTTTTGGTGATTTGGTGATTTTCGATGTTTTTCTGTGATGATAGTCGTCTTTTGATAATGTTCGATGTTTTTTTTTGGGATGATAGTCCCTGCTCGGGCGCCACTGTAACGAAGTTTTATATCTGGGGTATGCTCAGCGGATCAACGAGGTTCGTTACAGAAATTACATAGACCTTTTGTTTTTTTTTTCTTGTTACTTTTATTTTACTGCTTATCTTGGTTGGTTGGTTGTTGGTTGGTTGGTTTTATATTTACAGATTCTTACAATGGATTATTACAGGATTTGTTGCTACATATATATATGCTTACTTTACTTCCGCGTTGACTATCGAGTCAACGTCACGGCATCACAAGGTGCATTTCCTGATAAGAGTCGTTCTCTCCCAATCGAAAACTGAAGAGACTAAGTCCCTGCTCCCTATAAACGGAATCAAACTGTGGACTTTTAACCCCTTACCACGGGTAGGTGGAAGTTACAAAGCATATAAAATCTACAAGACGTAGCTGGCCAAATCACAACTGGAGAGACTCAACAACCCCTTAACACGGGTGCGGGGAAGCTGCAGACCGTATACATGCTTTGATACTTAACTGACCAAACAACAACTGGAGAGCCTAAGTCCCTGCCCCCTATGAGCGGAATAGGCGTTAGTTTGCAACCCCTTACCACGGGTTGCGGGAAGTTGCAAACTGTATACAAACTGTGATAATGATACTGATATATAGATTAATGATAAACTAATAGTACTAACAACCCCTTACCACGGGTGTGGGGAAGCTGTAAGCTATATATATATTAAACTAAGAATACAATTTCCGACTTACCCAGATGTGCACTTAGCGACTGTTTACCAACGCCTCCCTGCTGACCGGTCAGCAGCTTTTTTTTTATACTAAGTTAACGATACATTTATTGTGGAAATACACATAGCTACTGAGCAGGAGGTTCGTGGTTCGAATCCCAGTAACACCAAAAGTATTTTTCACGGTGTCCCACCTCTCGCCAATGGGTGAAAAACGTTCCGAGAGTAAAAACTGGTCCCGGAAAGCTTCTCAATTCGTCGTTCGGCTCTGGCCTTAAATTGTATGTCCCTTCCATTTTTGACCAAAAATATACGTGCGCAACACAAATGGTTGCGAGGAGCTAGGCCTTGGACCGCAATGGTCTGTCGCGCCGAATATTATTATTATTATAAACAGTACATTTGGTCCAGCATTCGTGCAATAAGGTTCTTCTTATGCCCTGTGCCTGCATGCTGAACCCAATGACCATGTTGTTGTTGTTTTGTTATTTACCTCATTTTATGTCATGTTACAATTCATGTTTTTGTCTCATTATTTGTTGTTGTACATGCTTATTATAAATTTCATACAATATTCTTGCGGCATTCACTCGTGTAAATATGTAATTTACACTGTGTTCCTATAGGTGTTTCTATGCATTATCTGTTGTAGTGCTATTAGAGCAAAACCACGTTGCAAATGGTCTTAGACTACAGGCTGGCTACGCCGAAAATCAGAGTATTCATTTTACAATCATCTGTTAGGTAGGGTAGTTGTAAGTAGCTGAGTCTTAGCTTGTTCATTTATACCTTATATTATCTCTTTGTATTTAATTTATTTTGGATGCCAAACTGGATGACATCGGCTCGAAATCAGGACCGGTAGAGAGACTTTTTGCGGGAGTCCAGGACCGGACCCCGGCTGTAGAGCCAAATATAATGATGATGATTTAATTTATTTTATACCTTATGTTATTTAACATTTTAGTACACACCACACTATACACTTTACACAATCCTACTGATGAGGCCCCGTGGTGGGTTCCGAAATCGCTCTAAGCATACCGAAAAACATATGCAGACACACATACACATATTTTATGTGAGATGAGTATTATCTTTTATGTTTCTCTTTTCTTCTTGTCTATCTTTTTATTAATAATTAACGTACTGCATTATAAACCCGCTCTCTTGTGGAATATCTGGCACTTCCGCCTATATTCTTACTTGGAGTCCCTAGTTCCGAGATCTGTCTTGTGAAATACTCGCAGGACTGCCCATCCCACCATTCCCTTGTAAACTGCTAAGCATTATTTGCTCGGCATTTTTTAATGGAGACTCGGCCTACCAGCCTTAACTTGTAAGCAATGAATCCTATGAATTGACCTTCATTTTACAATCATCTGTTAGGTAGGGTAGTTGTAAGTAGCTGAGTCTTAGCTTATCTATTTATACCTTTTATTATAATTTTGTATTTAATTTATTTTATACCCTAAATTATTTTACATTTTAGTACACACCACAATATACACTTTCACACAAGCCTACTGATGAGGCCCGTAGTGGGGGCCGAAAGCGCCCTAGGCACACCGAAACACATATACACACACACATACACATATTTTATGTTAGATGAGTATTATCTTTTGTTTTTCTCTTTTTTTCTTGTCTATCTTTTAATTATTGTTTAACGTACTGCATTATAAACTTTGTACCCGCTCTCTTGTGGAATATCTGGCACTTCCGCCTATATTCTTACTCGGAGTCCCTAGTTCCCAGATCTGCCTTGTGAAATACTCGCAGGTCTGCCCATCCCACCATTCCCTTGTTAACTGCTAAGCATTATTTGCTCGGCATTTTTTTAATGAAGGCTCTTGTGAAATACTCGGCCTACCCGCCTTAACTTGTAAGCAACGAATCCTCTGAATTGACCTTCATTTTACAATCATCTGTTAGGTAGGGTAGTTGTAAGTAGCTGAGTCTTAGCTTATTTATTTATACCTTATATTATCTTTTTGTATTTAATTTATTTTATACCTTATATTCTTTTACATTTTAGTACACACCACACTATACACTTTCACACAAGCCTACTGATGAGGCCCCGTGGTGGGCCCTAAGGCGCTCTAGGCACACCGAAACACATATAACTTAACACCAGCAGACGGTGTGAACGACACCTGCATGCGATTCAAATAACCGGATTACGCTATTCGATAAAAAAAAACACAATTTGGTTACCCTTTTTAAAAACAACTTTATTTTTATTCGCAACGTTTTTTATTATACAACTTCGACTCTTAATGGAGAAACTAAGACTAAATTTACAATCTTAATTGTCTTTTCATATTTCTTTGTATTTCTGATCTATTTCATCAGCATAATTCTGATTGGTTCAATAAATTGCCAACTTGCAATTTATTAATCCATAATTCTTCAAAATAATTCTTTTTAAATTTTATGGTGTGGCCGGACGTTATTTTTACCTGTAGATATTTAGTCAAAAACAATTCCAGGAAAACTGTCTGGATAAATGAAAAATGTCTGTAGTTAAATTGGAGCGGAAGTGCCGTTACAATTAAAGTATTTATGAAATTATTTTATTTGTAACAATTCGTGGAATTGTTAAATGTTTTACTTTGTGAACGAAAATGCATTTATTGTTAATTTTGCTGATGCAATAGATTTACAGTTTTATTATTTACTTAATGTTTTTATGAATTCTTCGATTTTGTCAGGTTTTGAATATCTAGCAGGGTTCGTATATATAATTACCCCCTCCTTTATATTAGAATTCTCCTGAATTCTATTGCTTAATTTTATTTTTATATTTTTATGTTTTTTCAAAATAATCAAGATTAAAATAAGTATTATAAGTATTATTATTATGTTACACCCATATGTTAATTTGGTGTGGTATTTTAATGTTTTTATATTTCTTATGTTATTTATGTTCTCTGTTTCAATTTCTTGAAACGTCATTTTGTGTGAAAAAGTTCTTACTGTGTTTATGTTTTCAATAATTTGTTTTTCTTTCATGTTCTCAATTATATTTGAAAAATCATAATCTTTTATCCTGACTGAACAGTTATTAAAATTTACTATATAATTTCCGTCTAATACAATTTTTTCAAAATTACAAGTTTGATTTATCCTGACATTCATTGCATTTTTAATTAATATTGTGTCTAAATCTAATTGTTTTATTTCTAAGTCTGTATTTCTTACTAGTTGACAATTATTCTTTATTATACAGTGATTACTTAATTTTAAATTCTTTAAATGTTTATTTTCTTCAAACTTATATGTTTTATTTTCAAACTCAATAATTTTTTCACTTATTGAGTTTATTTCTTCATTGTGATCATTTGGTAGTGGAACAATATATCTTAACTTAACTGTTATAAATGTTTTGAGTATTTTTATACCAAAAATTAGACATGTATTATTAAGATATGTTGTTCCTATCTGAATATGATTTAATTTATTATAATCAATTTCATATTTTCTTATTTCATTGCTGGTTAGAATACTTGGATGTACTATCCCGTATTGTGCAGAAATAATATTGTCTTGTAAATGTTCTATTTTATTTTTAATAAGTTGTATATTTGATAATTGTTCTAAGTTAGATATAACGTGTTTTTTTAAGAGGTTGCCGATTTTTTTTTTGAATAAAACACATATAAAATTATGAAATGACCAAAATTTTTTTTTATTTGGTAGATAATTTTTTGGCATTTAACATTTGAACACAATTTCTGGCATATGGCTACCACGACTATTTTTCACAAATGTCATTTTTTTTTTTTTTTTTTTTTTTTTTTTTTTTTTCATAATGATTTGCCAAACAATACTGAGTAGAAATGCCACTTTGAGCTGTCAAAACAACTGTCATAAAATAAAACGACATCTATCGGAAAAACAAACCTCCCAAAAAAACACCCTTTATATATTTTTTTCATTTTCAGTTTCGAGCAATTTATTTATGGAATTTAATTCTTTTTCTTTTATATTTCTTTAATATTTTACAATAATTTTTAAGTTATTTATAGTCTCATTAAAAAAATTATTCATTAAAACTTGTTGGTCGTTATTGTTTTCTATTTCGTCAATTTTAAAAATATGTTTTTGAATACTCTGTCTGTCTTCGTCGTCCATAGTTCTAAACAACCATTTTGACATGCTACCTATACCGTTAATAAGTCCGCGTCTTTGTCTGTTTTGTTTTGGTATCAAAATACCCAATTTATTTCTAGCGTCTTATAATTCTAGTTTAAGTATTTCTTTATTTTTTGTTTTCATTAAAACTATGTTGTCTGTCATTTGGTCCAATATGCTTTCTATTTCATTTAAGTTTACTATATGTAGTATTATGTCCGATTCCTTAACTATCTCTTGATTTTTCATATAAATATCTATGTATCCTGCTTGTTCTGTAAGTCGCTTTGTTATTATTAGTCCCTCAGTCGGTAGTGTCATCAGGAGTATTATCAATATTGTCAGCATCTGAAAATTTTAGAGGTCTTTTAACATACATGGATGTACTTTTTCTAGTTTTGCTTTCTTATATTTAGGTTGTTCTTTATGCCTGACTGCCTAATAGTTTTTTATGAATCCTTCTGCTCTTTCTTCTCTATAGTCTTCTCTAAACTTATTTAGTTTATCTATTACTTTTCTTTTGTTATCTTCTAAAATTTTTCTGATCTTTTCTTCATCAACCTTTCCTTTTTTCCTATTTTTCTTTGGCTTTCCTATTTTAGTAAAATGGTCTTCTAATTGTTCGATGATAGTAACATTGGTTAATTACTAACTGAATCAACTCTAATAGTTTTGGTAATTTCCTCTTTCCTTTTTTAATATATTTTCTGAATATTTCACCCATTATTTCAAACTCGCTTTCTGCTATAAAAATTATTCGTTTTGTTATGTATCATCTTGCATTCTTCTATTTTATTATTAGTTAGTATAATCTGTGTTTTGTACTTATTTACTAATTCTTCTTTAATATAAAAGTGATCCTGTAGATTTTCTATTGCTGAATGAACTGTTTCCATTGATGTATTATCATCTTCTACATTGTTTATTATATTAAAATCATTAATTTAATTATTATTCTGACCTGTATCTACTTCATTTTCTATTCTACTCAAAAAATCTGCTACACTATTTTCTTTTCCTTTTATATATTCTATGTCAAAATCATATTCCCCCAATTTTAATAGCCATCGTTGATGTCTTTATATTTCGTGTGTAAAAATTTGATGGGTTAATGGTCCGTAAAAATTTTAAATCTTCGTCCGTAAAGATATGGTCGTAAGTAATTTACGCCCCATAGAATTGCCAAAAATTCTTTGTCTGTTGCTGAATAGTTTCTCTCGTGGTTATTTAATATCCTAGATACAAAGCAAATGGGATGTCCTTCTTGCGAAAGAACGGCTCCTATTGCATAATTCGAAGCATCCGTTGTAAGCGTGAATTGTTTTTCAAAATTTGGATATCTCAAAATTGGATGTGAGATAATGAGGGATTTTAATTTTTCAAATCTTCTATGTACATTGGATCTTTTATATTTATTTTTACTCCTTTCTTTAAGTATTTTGTTATAGGTTGGGCTACTTTGGCGTAATCCTTAACAAATTTTCTATAGTATCATGTTAACCCTAAAAAACTTTTTATTTGTTTCTCTGTTTTTGGGATTTCTAATGATTGTATTACTTTTATTTTATCTGGGTTTGGTTTAAGGCCTTCTTTTGTAAGTATATGTCCTAGAAATTCTGTCTCTTTTTTCATAAAATTGCACTTATCAATTTGAATTTTTAAATTTGCCTGTTCTAAAACTTTAAAAATGTCTGTTATGGCTTTTATATGTTCGCTCAAAGATGTACTAAAAATTAATATATCATCTAAATAACTACACATGTTTTGTTTATGAAATCTCTTAACGTCTCGTTCATTAGTCGTTGGAATGTCGCTGGTGCATTTTTTAAACCAAACGGCATTCTTATGAATTCATAAAGTCCTTGTGGGGTAACGAAAGCTGTTTTTTGTCTATCTTTTTCTCTAATTAAAATCTGATGATATCCTTTAGCTAAGTCTATTGTCGTAAAATATTGAGCCCTTCCTAGCTTGTCTAGGATTGAATCTATATTGGGCAGCGGAAATTTGTCATCTATTGTGATTTCGTTTAGTTTTCTGTAAACTACCACTAGTCTGTATTTTTGTTTTCCGAAATTATCCATTTTTTTAGGTCAACTATCAAAGGACTGGCATATCTTGAACTACTTTTTCTAATTATCCCTTGTTCTTCCATTTCTTTAACTTGTTTTCTTACTTCGGTTTCATGGTGTGGTGGGTATCTATATAATTTAGCGTTAATTTTTTCATCTGTTGTTGTTCTAATTTCATGCTGTATTTTCATAGTGCTAGTTAATCTCTTACCTTCTTTAAAAAATAATTTTCTAAACCTAATCAATATTTTTTTAATTTCTTTATATTCTTCCTCATTCAATTGATCTAATTGGATTCTATTCCAGTCAAAATCTATTCCTTCCAATGTACAAACTTGAAGGTTTTTATACGGATTCAATAAAAAGGATGTTATTTTATCGTTAAATGATATACAACCATCTATTAAATTTCTTACTGTATTAAAACAATTTAATAGGTATATTCCTATTATAAAATTATATTTTCTTCCTTTTAATTCTGTCATTTTCCATTTAATTTTTGCATTTCCTGCCAGATTAAATTCATCAGGTGGGTCAGTTATTATTTCAAATCTAATTACATCTTTCTTTGTTATTGTACTAAATTCAATGGGTCTTTCTAATAGATTTCTTTTAAAGTCTTTTATATTACTATTAATTAAACTTAGATTTGGTCCTGTGTCTATCAGAGCAGTATATTTCTTTCCATTAATGGTAATTGTTATGATGGGTAAAAGGTCAGAATCGGTTTTTGAAAAAAATTATCCTCCTCATTATGTACCGTGTTATTAGATTTCATAGGTGCGTTTAGGTCTTGCCTAGGATGTTCCAAGCGATTTTGGCTGCAACATGGTTTAGGGTGTCCTACCTGCCCGACCTTCTGGATATTATTTGTACCATATATTTCCAAATTATTACCATATGTTTTTCCTTTTTCTATGTTATCATGACCCATGGGTTCGTTTAGGTTTTGCCTAGGATGTTCCAAGCGATTTTGGCTGTAACATGATCTAGGGTGTCCTACCTGCCCGACCCTCTGGATGTTATTATTATAATATTTATTACCTTTTTCTATAGTATCAACCTCCATGTGTTCAACTGCAACTTGTCTAAATGGGTTCTGGCGATATTGGCCTGAATTTCCGAACCTATTAAAACTGTTAATCCTTCCTGCATTAAAATTATTATTTTTCCTATGTTGGCCTGAATTATTTTGGTATTGAGGGTTCCTATTCCATTGTCCTGTCTGTGGTACATTATTTATTCTATTAACTATGTTTCTTGTTCTAAAATTTGCATGTGCATTATTATATTGTTGTCTTTTATCCTGATACCTATTGTTCCATACGTTTGTTGACCTATCCTCCTTTATTTTGATTTTTTTATACTCTGTCCTAATACAACTGTCTTCAAATTACGATCTTGGCTGGGCCTTGTATAGTTCTGTAAAAAATGGCTATTGTAGCTTCCTTCTTTAATTCCTCATCCATTATTGTTGATAGTAGGTACTCCACACTGCTCAGGAATGAATTGATTGTAATTTCTCCGATACCCGTAAACTGGTAGGTATGCCACATTTTTGTGGATCCTGTCCAATTGATTATGTCGTGGTTGTTGTAACTGTTTCCATTGTTGTTGCTGTCCGTCTTGTAAAACTGGATTTTGCTGTTGTTGTTGCTGTAATTGTTGCGCTTGTTGCTGTAATTCTACATAAGCTTGGCGCAAGCGTTCCAGCTGCTGCTCTTTCCTGATCAGTTCGTCTGCCAGGCTGATCTGCTTTTGAGCTCGTTCCTCCATTTTTCGGTTTTTGTCGAATATTCGTTGCCTTTTAGAACTTGTTTTCAAAAAATGTAAGAAAGGATTGCGGCGTCCACTTGACATCAATGTTCACTACACTATATAGTGGTGTTCACTTTTTCTAAATGTTTGCTGCACAATTATTTTATTTATATAGTGGCGTTCAATTTTTTTTTCTTAATTGTTCACTGCACTATTTTGTGTTTCATCAATTGGTTTTTGTAGTGTCTATTTATAATTGTAAGAGCTCACTGCACTACTGTGGTGTTTCACTTCAATTTGAATAAATGCCCACTGTACAAAATTTACTTTAATTCGGTTCGTATCACTGGATCCTTTTACTAACTAGGATCCTACAGACTGCACCATTCATATAACCGGATTACGTTATTTGATAAAAAAAAACACAATTTGGTTACCCTTTTTAAAAACAACTTTATTTTTATTCGCAACGTTTTTTATTATACAACTTCGACTCTTAATGGAGAAACTAAGACTAAATTTACAATCTTCATTGTCTTTTCATATTACTTTGTATTTCTGATCTATTTCATTAGCATAATTCTGATTGGTTCAATAAATTGCCAACTTGCAATTTATTAATCCATAATTCTTCAAAATAATTCTTTTTAAATTTTATTTTGTGACCGGACGTTATTTTTACCTGTATATATTTAGTCAAAAACAATTCCAGGAAATTCGTGGAATTGTTAAATGTTTTACTTCTTATTGTTTTTATGAATTCTTCGATTTTGTCAGGTTTTGAATATCTAGCAGGGTTCGTATAAATAACTTGCGCGAACACCAAATGCAACGGAAATGTTGACCAAGCGTCTGGCAAATTGAGTGCACATCAAAGCTGTGAATCGTTCCCACAAAAGCAAACGACAAAAAAAGGTGATATAGGAAATTAAGTAGATATATATAAGTTATACTTTTTTGTCAAGTTTAGTAGTAAAATACCATTCCATCAAGTTCAAGGCATTCTGCCTTTGATTTTTTTTAGTAAATTTTTTAGTGTTTTAATTAACTGGCGCTGCCTTCTGCACTACTGTTAAAAATTACTGTTAACATAAACTTCGGGTTAAATTAAGTAATAACCAAGCTTATAATCCGTAGAAGTGTTTGTGAATAATAGTGGACAACCAAACCACTAACAGTAAAGAAAATAAGAGTGGTCAACCAACCACTAACAGTGAAGAAAATAAGAGTGGACAACCAAACCACCAACAGTGAATTAAATAAGATTGGACAACCAAGCCACTTAAAAGTGGAATGATAGGGAAATACTATGGACCCCGAGTAGTTCTACTAACCAAAGGAACAAAAAGGATAGTCTGACAGCTGCCCTAACCAGCTGAAAACAGCACGGAACCTATCCCATAAAAAAAACGTTAAGAAGAAATGCTACAAGAATTTATCATCCCTCCCGGCCAGCCGCATCATAAACGTAACGTTTATGACATTTTTGTAACACTAAAAATGACGTAAACGGTACGTTTTGACGCTACGATTACGGTACGTATACCGCGAGAAGTGAAACAAATTTACGCAGTGTTTCGTTTCGCAGTATTAGTGAGTATAAAGTTGGTCGTATTTGATGTCACGAAAACGTAAGGTTTACGGCTCCTTATAAATGTAACGTTTTTTAGTAATTTAATCGCTACGTTTACGTAAAAATTGTAAGTGCTGTTCCTTTTAGAATTTAGTGTTTTTTTTTTCAGTTTATTTTCTTCTACAACAATTGCTGGGTGTTCAATATTAACAGATGAACTGTAATAGTTATTTGTAGAACCATTTCCTTGAACCACTCTCACAAATATTAACTATTTCTTTACGTATGGTTCTATAACGTTTCGACATTTTTCAAACCTAATTTCCAACACTCACTGAATGAGAATGACATAGGTTAGTGTCTTGTAAAAAAAATTGCGTAAACTCACCGTTCTCGGTGCGTTTTTGACGCATATCGTTTTTGTGCCGGGAGGGATAATATTACTGTAAGTCAATAATAAAAAAAAATATATATATAAGTACTTATCAATATTGTAAAGATTTAAAAACAAACAAATAAGTTATCCATTTGAACAAAACCAAATTATATTTTATCTATTTAAACAAAAACAAATAAAACAAATTACCTTAACCAAAACAAAATACTGAAAAGTGAATTTGTATTCAAAACTTTTTTCTCTCATTTTGAATCAATTCCTTATCATCACTAGTGACACAATTGATTCTCTCATTTAATAAAACAAATATTTTTAAAATGTCAAACCCAAATAACTTGATACGACCATCTCGCCTGCAGAAAACGTTGCACCGCACGCTTCTGCTCCAGTTCCTGCTCCCGACCCAGCGGCGCAGAATCTTATTAACGACGGCATGATTTAATTCATTACTAGACTAGTATCAAATTCCCTGCAAATACAAAGACGAAAACTTTTCATTTCTTTTGTTTCATCTTTTGTTTTTCTCTTTTATTCTTGTCTATCTTTTAATTATTGTTTAATGTACTATATTATAAACTTTGTACCCGCTCTCTTGTAGAATATCTGGCTTTTTCACCAATATTGTCACTCGGGGTCCCAGATCTGTCTTGTGAAATACTCGCAGGTCTGCCCTTCCCACCATTCCCTTGTAAACTGCTAAGCACTATTTGCTCAGCATATTTTTAGTGGACGCTCTTGTGAAATACTCGGATTACCAGTCTTAGCTTGTAAGCGACGAATACTATGAATTGACCTTAATTTTACAATCATCTGTTAGGTAGGGTAGTTATAAGTAGCTGAGTCTTAGCTTATTTATTTATACCTTATATTATCTTTTGTATTTAATTTATTTTATACCTTATAATATTTTACATTTTAGTGCACACAACACTACACACTTTCGCAGAAGCTTACTGATGAGGCCCCGTGGAGGGGACCGAGAGCGCTCTATGCACACCGAAACACATATACACACACATATATACACATATTTTATGTAAGATGAGTATTATCTTTTGTTTTTCTCTTTTCTTCTTGTCTATCTTTTAATTATCAACCGGTCCCGATTTCGAGCCAATGTCATCCAGTTTGGCATCCATAAACTCTGAGCGTCCTGATCTACGCCATCCTTCCAGCGTAGGCTTAGCCGGCCTCGCTGTCGTGTTCCATAAATCCTACCGCAAAGACTTTCCGAGCAGGATCATCTTCGCCATTGCGAGCTAGGAGTCCTACCCACCGAAGCCTTCCGAGCTTGATTCTCTTAACGATGTCGACATCGCGGTAACGCTCGTAGATCTCATCATTATAGAGTCTCCGGAATCGTCCTTCCTCACATACGGGCCAACAATTCTCCGTAAGACTTTTCTCTCGAACGCGGCTAAGAGATCAGAATGCTTTTTGCTAAGCACCCATGTCTCGAATCCATATGTAAGTACTGGTATGACCATTGTTTTAAATACCAGCAGCTTGGATGTTATGGTTAAATTCCTGGATTTGAAGAGTCTTGACAAACTAGTAGGCTTTGTTGGCTTTAAACAACCGTGCGCATATTTCTGGTTCCATGCTGTTATCGGCTGCTGCAGTATACCCGAGATAGTTAAGGGATTGCACTACTTCAAATTCGCGCTCCACTATTTAAATTGAGGGACCAATGTTGGATCTTCTAGTCGCAGACGTGGCCACCATGTACTATGTTTTGCTCTCATTATGCCTCCAGCCCCAGATTTCAAGCCGCCTTCTCGATTTGGATAAAAGCTTCCTGTACATCCCCTTGGTTTCTACCAACGATGTCAATATCGTCTGCGTAACCCAGTATCTGAATCAACTTATAGCGGATTGTTCCTCTCGCCGTTACGTCAATGTCTCGGATCACTTTCTCCAACGCCAGGTTGAAGAGGACGTAGGCCAGTCCATGCCCTTGTCGGAGCCCGTTATAGATATTGAATTGGCTTGATAGTGATCCGGATATTTTCACTTGGCTTACATATAACATTGGTCATGGTCAACCTACATAGTCTTGTCAGTTTATTTGGGATGCCGAATTCTCTCATGATAGAGTTCTACTATAGCTATGCTATCATAGGCGGCTTTAAAGTCTATAAACGATGAAACTCTAGACATTTTTCCATCACCTGCCTAAGGGTGTATATCTGATCAGTTGATGATTTGCCTGGGTTGAAGCTTCACTGGTATGACTTTAGTGTATGGAGCTATCCTGTCTTGAAGGATAGATCAGAAAATCTTATACGCGCTGCAGGTTGTGATATCTCCTTTCTTATGTATGGGGCACAGGATGCCTCTACGCCAGTCTTCTGGCATGGCTTCTTCCTTATCAGATCCCGGAGTTTTTGAGTCGATTCATCGCTCTGCTAACTTCGTCTATGCTTGGTGACGGCAGCATAGTGTGGTCTTCGGTCATTGGTGGAGCATCCAATTCCTCAGTTTGCTGGTCATTAACCAACTCATGAAAGTGCTTTTCCCATCGGTCTAAGATGCCTTTGAGAACTGCGATCACATTACCCTCTTTGTCTTTGCAGTATGTGCAACACGGTGTATATTGCGTCATACCACGGACTCTTCGGTAGAACTTCCTAGCCTGGTGCGGTCCTCGCTCTCTGTGCTGTTCTAGTTCACGAACGAGATTCTTCTCCTAGGCTGCTTTCTTTCGGCGGTGAACTGTATGGCTTAGTTCCCGAAATTCCAATAATGGCTTAGTTCCCAAAATTCCAGACTCTATTTGACATATCGCAGAATTTTCATAGGAACAAGTCTTATAGCCGCATCTTAGTCCTACATACTTTATTTCATAGAAATCGCTTGAGAAATGGCTTAGATCCCTAAATTTTAGTCCCTAATGATCGTATTCCAGAATTTCTATAGGAATAAGTCTTATAGTCTCATATTAGTCCTGCATTCCGAATTTCAAGTGGGCGCCGTGGCTCAGTGGATAAGAGCATGGACTTCTAAGCAGGGGGTTCGTGGTTCGAAGTATTTTTCACGGTGTCCCACCTCTCGCGAAGAGGTGACAAACGTTCCGAGAGTAATAACTCTTTTCAATTCGCCGTTCGATTCCAGCATTAAATTGTAGGTCCCCTCCATTTGTGTGCAAAAATATACATGCTCAACACAAATGATTGCGAGAAGCAAGGCCTTGGACCGCAATGGTCTGCCACGCCCAATATTATTATTTATTCAGAATTTCATAGAAATCGCTTGAGAAATGGCTTAGTTCCCGAAAGTCTAGTAATGGCTTAGTTCCCAAAATTCCAGACCCTATTGGCCATATTCCAGAATTTCTATAGGAACAAGTCGTATCTTTGTCCTACATACCTTATTTCGTAGAAATCGCTTGAGAAATGGCTTAGATCCCGAAATTCCAGTCAATTAGTGACCGTATTCCAGAACTTCCATAGGAATAAGTCTTATAGTCCCATATTAGACCTGCATTTCGAATTTCATAGAAATCTTTCTGAAGTTTCAGAAATGGCTTAGCTTCCGAAATTGCATTACCTAATGACCGTATCCCAGAATTTTATTAGGAACAAGTTTTATTGTCGCATCTTTGTCTTACAAACCGAGTTTCATAGATAACTGCTTCATTGGATTAGAATCTATCTTTTGGACCGCTCAATTCAAGTTGTTGTGGACGGTTTCAAGTCTGAAATACACCACATAAATGCTGGCGTTCCCCAGGGCTCTGTTCTGTCCCCGACACTCTTTCTCATTTTTATTAATGATCTCTTATCTGTGACTTCTAATCCAATTCACTCTTTCGCTGACGACAGCACTCTCAGCTTCTCATATAAGTTTGTGGAACGTCCCTCCACTTCTGATGTGGAGCACAAACAACTTTGTATGTTAAGCTCGTTGAATTCTGACCTTGACAGCATAAAACAATGGGGAGAAATCAATCGAATAGAATTTAACGCTTCCAAAACCCAATGTTGTCTCCTGTCGTCAAAGCGAATCCTTAACCCCATGCCATTATCCATGAATGGCACTTGCATCGAGGAAACTGAAAATCTCGCAATTCTCGGTATGTGCGTTAACGACAAGCTTCGTTGGAATGACCACATATTTACCATCGCTAAAAATGCTTCGAAATGTTTAGGTTTTCTAGCCCGGTGCAAGAAATATTTCTCTCCCTCTGATCTGGCTACCATATACAAGGCTTTTATTCGCCCAAAACTTGAGTACAATTGCCATATCTGGTCTGGTGCGCCTAAGACTTCTTTGCATCAGCTAGATAGAATACAAAACCGCGCGATAAAACTTATCGGTGACGAAAATATAGCGAAATCAATAGATTCGCTTGAACACCGCAGGAACGTTTCTTGCTTGTCACTGTTTTATCGTTTCTTCTACCAGCGGTGCTCAAGAGATATAGCCAGCTGCATGCCACCTCTCCTTGAATTCAACCGCAATACTCGTGGCGCTCTAAATGGTCATCAGTTTACCCTCAAGCCCATCTTCGGACGTACAGTTAAATTCAGGGATTCGTTCTTCAGCCGTACAACACGTATGTGGAATGCTCTGCCAAGCTCTGTCTTCCCACATCACTATGATCCACAGGCATTCAAAACACAAGCTCATAGACATCTCCTCTTTTCTCCTCCTCTTCCTTAACGCCCACGCTGTGCCAAGCATATAGCCGAGCATTAGAAGGGTGCGAACCCCTTGAAGCCTTGAATTATAAAAAAAAAAAATCACTTGAGAAATGACCTAGATCCCGAAATTCCAGTCCCTAATGACCGTATCCCAGCATTTCAATAGGAATAAGTCTTTTAATCCCATATTAGTCTTGCATTCCTAATTTCATAAAAATCTCTTGAAAAATTGCTTAGTTCCGGAAATTCCAGAAATGGCTTAGTTCCCGAAATTTCCATCCCTAATGACCGTCTCCAAAAAATTTCCATAGGAACAAGTTTTACAGTCGCATATTTGTCCTACGCACCGTATTTCATATAAATCGATTGAGAAATGGCTTAGTTCCCGAAATTACAGTCCCTTATGACCGTATCCCAGAATTTCCATAGGAAGTTTAATTCAAGTTGCGGTTAGCCAGAAGAAATTGACACTTCGCGAACGTTATAGTTTTTTATATCTGCAAGGGAAATATTATCTATAGATTTTATGGTAACATTGAAAAGTATACTACTGCTCATTTTTTCTCTCAAGCGTGAGTCTGAAAGTTTTTGTTGCGGCCTAGAAAGGCATTTTAATTGAAGTACATGAAACTTCACTTAAGCAAATTATTACCAATCTAAAACTCAATTACATTTTTCAATTTTAATCATGGAAATATTTTTAGAAATCTTTGATAACACATGACAGTATCTAATGATACTTGAATTAGTTTGATGTAAATGCACATGTTCTAACTTTATAATTTTCTTTTTTACTTATGCTATATTGCTTTCAACAAAAAAATAAAAATTACAACACAAACACACTGGATAGACCAGAAAAGGTTTAGCGTTAACCCAAAAAAATTTTTTGTTTAAGAAATATTTAACCAAATTTTTAGTTATAATTCCCCCCACAGAGTCGACTTTTAAAAATTATATATGGATAAGTTGGCAAACACATGAAACAAAAAATTGACCAATTAATTTGGTTAGTTTTTGCTGTTGCTTTGATCAGCCGTTAACCACAAAAAATAAACTCATTTTGTTGAAAGCAATATAAATGCCCTTAAAAATTCTTAGCAGTAGTATAGGGAGGTTTCTTTTTTGGTCCATAACGATAGTTTGCTTTCTGGTCTGCTTTCTGGTTTAATGGGCGCTGAGTCTGAGTAAATTGAATGGTTAATAATATATATAGTAAGCTTCGGTTCTTCATATTAAACAACGGAAAGTCAATAACTTATAACATCGTGAATCGTGATCGTATTGTTGTTAAGGAAGTCGGTGAAGTATTCAGTAATTATATAACTTCATTTGTTTTTCGTTTTTGAAAATTGTTTTTTGTTTTGACGCTTTTTATTCGGTTTTCTTTTAACAATACTACGTATGTAATTAAATTAGCTTTTTTTCTGTGGTATATTATTTTTTAGGAAAATGATGTGAAATAGTTTACACAAGAAAATGAGAAACGCTGGAATATGACAAACATTTATGTAAGGTAATAACAGGGTAGATGGTCACTTTATTGGACAGCGAAAACTTGTCTTGTTTGGGTTTTAAAGTTTAAACATAATTCGTACATTATTTAACTATGAATTTCAAAATAAATCGTTTCAAAATTGTTGATGAATAAATATACATATATTTACACTATACAATCTAACCACAATTGTCTAGTTACAAACCTAGATTTTATTTAGTATATGTTTCTTAAATAAAGTATATTATATAAATTTTTATTTGCAATGCTTTTGCTAAACATTTATTTATACCTTTTTCAGATTTTTCTACTGAAAGAATAAAAAGATCTTAGGTAAAATTATCTAATATGCTAAGCTTTTTTAATTGTAGTATGTTATTTTCAGTTATAAAAAATGACAGAAATTACAAATCGAAACGTTGTCTCTCCGAAGTGTTTTGATATGAATGGTAAGTGCAATCACATAACGTAAAAACAAAATTCATAAAACACAATTTACCATTTGAATTACAGTTTCATCTGTTCAAAATAGTTTAAAACGTCTTCATCAACTCGAAGCTATTGTAATAGATAAACGAATTGAAAATGGCATGCTTATAGCTGTTCAAGTAACTGATGGCTCAATAGAATCAATGTTAACTACTGGGAAATCGATGTCGGTGGAAGCACTTTTAGATGCTCTTCTAGTTCTTTATGATGAATGTTGCAATTCTTCGATGCGTCGTGAAAAAACTGTCTCTGATTTTATAGAACTAGGTTGGTTTCTTTGGTAATTTTGTTTTAGTTAGATGTTTTAATAACTTATGTATTTTAGTAAAACCGATTGTGTCACTCATAAAACAATTGCGCTTGTCACGTGAAGATTTTGAAGTTCTGAAAATAATAGGAAGGGGTGCTTTTGGCGAAGTTTGCGTTGTGCGAATGATTGCAACGCAGGAAATATTTGCAATGAAAATACTTAACAAATGGGAAATGTTGAAACGAGCTGAAACGGCATGCTTTCGAGAGGAGCGTGATGTTTTAGTTTTTGGCGATAGGCGATGGATAACTAATTTACATTATGCGTTCCAAGATGAAACGAATTTGGTAAGACAAAAAAAAACAACAAAACAGGTGGCGACAACTTATATTGAAATACATATTTTATTCGTTTGCAGTACCTGGTTATGGACTATTACTGCGGCGGAGATTTACTTACACTATTAAGCAAATTCGAAGACAGGTTACCCGAAGACATGGCAAAGTTTTATATAGCTGAGATGATACTGGCAATAAATAGCATACATAAATTACAATACGTTCACCGAGATATAAAACCAGATAATATGGTTCTGGATGTTAGTGGCCATATTCGTTTAGCCGATTTTGGATCATGTTTAAAACTTGGCCCAAATGGTACAGTACAATCCAACGTTGCTGTAGGTACACCAGATTACATTTCGCCGGAGATACTTCGAGCTATGGAAGATGGGCAGGGACGTTATGGCTCGGAATGTGATTGGTGGTCTCTAGGTGTTTGCATGTATGAAATGTTGTACGGTGAAACACCATTTTATGCTGAAAGTCTAGTTGAGACTTATGGGAAAATAATGAATCATAAAAATTGCTTTGATTTTCCGTCACAAGACAATGTCGACTATAAAATTTCCGAAACTGCAAAGGACTTGATTAGGAAACTAATATGTGCTCCCGAATATCGCTTGGGTCAAAACGGAATCGAAGATTTTAAATCACATCCCTGGTTTGAGGGTATAGACTGGGAAGTTATACGACAAGGACAAGCTCCATATATTCCTGAGGTTTCAAGTCCGACGGACACCTCAAATTTCGATGTAGACGATAACGATGCACGGTTATCTGATGCTTTACCACCAACTGCAAATCCAGCCTTTTCTGGCCTACATTTGCCTTTTATCGGTTTTACATTTACAAGAAACAGCTGTTTATCAGACGTTGGTAAACTGAATAGACATCCTTCAGATATACTAAACATCGCCGAAGACACCATGGCGGCAAAAAATGTTAGCTTTCAGGAGGAAAAACGCCTTAGTCCTAATAGTACAAGAAGACTGCGAGATGAGATCAATGTTTTAACAAAAAGAAATGGCGAATTAAAAAGTCAATTAAAAACTTTAGAATGCCAAGAGAAACAAGAAGATTCTGTTGATGGCCTGGCGAAAGTAAACGATTTGGAGCAAAAAATTACGAGTTTAAATCAGGAAAAAGATGATATCATTAAAGAAAAGAACGATGTTTTGGAAAGGCTTAAGTCACAAGATATTGAAATGAATGATGCTTTATGTCAAAGAAATTTGGCCATGACTGAATACTCGGAAGTAACCGACAAACTTTCTGAGCTCAGAAACCAGAAACAGAAGTTATCACGTCAGGTAAGTTTTCAATTTTTTCAATTTGGATACTTTTAATTGTAAAGAAATTAATCAATAAAAAACCCATAAAAACTAAAATTTTTCATGTAAATTGTTTAATCGAAAATACACATGCGTGCAAAGTTCGAATAAAATCGGGGTAATTTTGAAGAAATTAAAATAGAAGCATTTCGACCTTAAGGCTTTATATAATAGTATAGATATATATCTACATATCTATATATATTTTTCCATTTTTTTAGTCATATTTTAACAATTTGTGTATTAGCCTTAACAGTGATGAAAAAATATGTTCAGACGGGATAATATAAAGCCAATGTTCACCCTGAAAGTTCATTCTAAATATTAGTGAAAGAATTTTTGAAATCGGTCCAGTAGTTTCGAAGATTACCTTCTACATAAAAACCAACATAACGTCTTTATAATGTAGTATAGATAGAGAATTTATATGTTTATTTGTGTCTTATTAAATCTGGAACGCCTTAAACAATTCTAACCAAACTTTGTATACATTGGTATTAGTATAGATAGAGAATTTATATGTTTGTTTGTGCCTAGCTAAATCTGAAACGCCTTAACCAATTTCAACCAAACTTGGTATACATATACATATTACTTACGGGGGAGGGGGTCGATATTTTTAGGATATGACAATATTAGTGTCGATTCTCTAGTTTTCGGGATTGCTGTCGTGAATAGTGATGATAAGACACCTCTTTGTGGTGGTGGTGTTGGTGAAGGGGTATACATAGCGATATTTGTGTCAAATCTTACACCCGTGAAGGTACTCAAATATTCTATATAAATAAAAAATAAACTTTGTTTGCTTGCTATTTAAGGCAACTCACATTTACCAACCGATTTTTATAAAATTCATTCCCTCTACCCACTACTTGGGGTGGGAAATTCTAAATGTTAATATCAGTTACATTTCCAACCGATTTTTATGCAATTTTCAATGTATATCATTGTCTGGTGGGGGAAGGTTATTGGCTATTGTACACCCCCTGGGAGGGAAATGTAAAATGTTAATGTCAGCATTCAGCAACATTTACAACATTTTCGCAGGTAGCAAAGCGCCCGGGATTAGCTAGAATATATATATGGTATATGAAATTTATGTTTCGTATTACCTATGGACATATACAAACCGATTCAATTTTTTTTACTGGCATTGTTATATGAGTATAGGCTATAGTAGATATCTTCTTCCCTCTTCCTGGGGGGTTGGAAAAGTAAAATATTAATATCAGTCACATTTACAAACAGATTTTTATGAAATGTTCAATGTATATTATTGGTACGTGAAGGAAGGTTTTCCTTTTCTGGTGTGGAAAATGTAAAATGTTAATATCAGCCAGATTTACGAACCGATTTTCATGAAATTTTCTATAGAGTTCTTTTTTTCTTCTATCCTAGCCCATATGGCAGACACTGCGACCTCAAAGATCTATTGTATCATAGGGTTTGTTTATTTTAAGAGACGTACCACCTCCCTAATGAACGATAGTACATCCTTAGTGGCGGAATTTCTCAACTCTGCTGTCGAGCATATTTCCTTGTGAAAGATGCGTCTCCTTCACCAAAATAATGCTGGGCATACACAGAGAATGTGCTCTGATGACTCTGCATCCTTCGGGCAGAACCTACATTCTGTCTCTGAGCCCACACACGGACCTGTTAGAAAGCTCACCAGCTTCCTAATGCTATCTCTATTAAAATTAAGGATTCCTTGTAGTTTAAGGGCCTGATTAATAGTTTGGATTGCCTAAGCCCCGGGACTCTTTCCTAGTGGGCCAGACGAAGTTTGTGTTCCCAAACAATTAAAATGGGCAATGGGATTTTCAATGACAAGTGATCACAGAAGGGGAGAAAGCACTCCTTCTTGGAGACATTCCGTAACAGCAGTCACATACACAGACACTCCTCCCGAGAAGGAAATTATATCTCGACTTTCAAGCATGACTCTTACCCAATGATTGGTCGAGACTTCGATAACTCTGCTACTGATTGCCCTTATAATAGAGTCGTAGCCAGTGTTATCGAAAGCGCCCTCAATGTGGTGGAAGGCACACAGGCCAATTCCTTGGAACGAAAATTTCCTTCTATCTTTTTTTACAAGATAGTGAAGGGCACCTTCTGTGCTTTTGCCTTTCCTGTACACAAACTGACATGAGTGCAGAGGGGTAGAAAAGTCTAACTGGCCTCTAATATAAGCATCAATAAGTCTCTCCATAGGTCTGTATGATTTAGGCAGGTCACTAGGCCTATTTCCTGGTTTGGGTATAAATATCAGATTTACCTGTCTCCATATAATATTAATGTAACCCCAGTTGTAGCTGGCTCTAAATAAAGCAATTATACCCTTTAGGATAACATCGCCTTCTGTAGAAGTGCTGAAAAGATCCCATCACCGTTGGGAGCTTTGAACGGTTTGAAAGAGCCTACTAACCATTTAACATTATCCGGACTGAAGATTTTACAGGACGATCTATTTACCCTGCTATTAATACAGAACCTTTGTTGTGTGTATGGCACACGAGTAGACGAACGTGGGAAATGAACCTGGAGTTGGGTTCTGATTGTATCCAAACAGTCCGACGTGTATAGGTGCCATCGGCCTTTTTTAATAAACCTACACAGTTTGTCTGATCCTTAACTAATGCCTCGTGGATTCATGACGCTACTGGCATTTCAACAATGTTTTCGCAGCATTTCCTTTATGTGGCACGTTAGCATCCTCTTAGTTCAGAGTTGTACTCCGTAAAGGCGAACCTGTATTCGTCCCAACTCTTCGTGTGTTTAGCGTTGAAGAGTTTTCTAATTTTCTTCTTGAGCTTAGCCAGATGGTCGTTTCACCAAGGAACCTTACGTTTAGAAAAACTGGTATTAAGGACACAACTGTTGTTATATGAAGTAAGTTACGCATCATTTAATTGGTACGCTGCCTCATCTAGGTCCCCTGTGGACTCTTATCTGTGTGACAAGCATATCCAATTTACAGAGGACAAGTCCCCGATACAGATAAATGAGTTAGAGATAAATAGACTGGCGAGTGTGAGATCGAGTACCTTTTCGCGTATCCCGTTTATAAAGCTTGGTTTAGAGCCCTTATTTAGGATTTCTACATTATTTCTAATAATATGTTCTAAATGGCAATCACCCCTTTTAGTGATGCCTCTGCTGCCCCAGACCTCATGATGTGCATTGGCATCGCATCCTATGAGGTACTGGAGGTTTCTGCTCTGTTGTCTTCGTCGCCAGGAAAGTATGCTGAAGCACACACGATATTATGAGTTCCCCTCTCGGAAGAACTTCCATTGCATGGCCACCAGGTCCTTTGTATGAATTCTGGAATTGGAAGAATGTTATTTCTCGTGCTGATTAAGCAGGCCGCCCTTGGCACTAATTCCCTGCTTTTAAAAATCAACTTACTTGCCTGATTCCGTAGACCTCTAATACGTCCGCTTACACCCCAAGGCTCTTAGATGAGACCAAGGGTTATATTATCATCAGCAAACTGCTTGCTAAGGGTCGCGGACGTACCTTTCGCGTGATGCAGACTCGGCTGTAGCACCCTTATGGTGCTCATAAGTCCTCCCTGGATGCTTTAGCTTGCCGGAGTTATTGAGCTTTTTTAGGGCCCTTTCCTCTACGGCAAGCAGTCAGGTTAGGTTGACCCAATTATCTAACCTTACCCGACTCATCTTTCCTTCTTTTTTTTTTGAATACGCCCAGTGGCGCAGCTTGTCAGATGAGAATCAGCAGCTATAGCCAGCATGCCCAGTGGCGCTGCTGGTCGAAGAAACTAGTCGTGGGTCCTTCTTCCTTGACTTGATTCCGGACCCGCTGTGATCAGAATGCCCTTCGGCACTGGTGATCGAAGAGGTTGTTTTCACAACAAGTTTAGCTGTGGTTTTACCGAGCCCGTCAGGACTGGCGGTTGACTGTAGGCACAGCTAGTCGAGTTTCCGCGGCCAGACGTTGAAACCTTATCGGTGCTCTTAAGGATCAACTTAACCTGGCCAAAACGGCAGTTTAAAATACCTTTGCAGGTCTTGAGCCTTATCATGGAGGCGTCATTTATCGCCAGTAAGAGTTGAAGGAGCGCACCTTCCTTCTCTCCTGTCAAAATTGGAGAGCATCCATCCTGCAGTAGCACTGCAGCGCTTTTTTTCCTCCTGCGGGGTTTCTGGTATTTCCTTACAGGCTTTAACGTGGGATGTGAGGGTTTTCTTATTATCGCTTTCCAAGATGAGTATGACGGGGGAAATTCTTTTCTGCACTCGGTAAGGTCCGACGTACCGTGGGGCCAATGTGGCGGCAAATTGCTGAGCGGCCGAGGAGAGTGGTCGGTGTCGGTAATATACCATTTCTCCTATTGCAGGTGTCCACAGACGGCATCGGAGATCGTAGTACCTTTTTTGAATTCCGAGTGCTCTCGCTAGATTCAGCCGGACTAGGGCGAGTATTTCATGTAGCCTGGTTACGCGTTCTGCGGTATCGGGTTCGGAATTTAGTGGTATGTCTGGTGTGGACGGTAGGCGCAAGTCTAGGCCGCCGAATAGCCGGTTGCTTCATTATGACTAGTGTTGATATCTAACATTAGCTCTGGTAAATATTCATCCCATTTGCGATGGTCGGTCTTCACGTATTGCGAGATCATGGTTTGGACGACGCGGTTCATCCTTTCCGTTGGGTTGGCTTGCGGCGTGTATGGTGACGTAAACCTTTGCTTTATTTGAAGCTGCGCGAGAAGATTTTGGAATTGCTTCCTTCTGTATTGCGTACCGTTTTCAGTAATTAACGTTTTTGGGTAGCGTATCCTTTCCTTAAATCCTCTTATTAACGCGGGGGTTGTGGCGTCGTGCAAAGCCATAAATTCTGCCCATTTCGAAAACTTATCGTAGAAAACGAGTATAATCGTATTTCCCTTGGTCGAACGTGGCAGTGGTCCTATAAAATCGGAGCATACAGTGTCCCATGGATGGCTAGCGGCGGTCATATACATTTTCCCGGCGGGTTTGCTGGTCGGTACCTTATATTCTATGCACGTAGGGTATCTTCGGACAAATCGCGCGGTATCGCGAAATAATCCCGGCCAATAATAGGTACTCGCAATTCGGGCAATAGTTTTAGCTATTCCCATGTGGCCTGTGGTCACATCCGTGTGGTCTTCGTGCAAGACTTGTTGACGCAGTGGTTTGGGGACGCAAGTTTTCCATGCAGATTGGGCGGCTTCGGTATAACAGGTTGGGTTAAAAATGTGTCGGTATAAAGTTTTATTAAGGACCTGGTACTCTGGGTAGTCCACTGGTATCGTGGTGACTGCCCGGATCTTGGAGTCGTACCACGAACTGGTTTCGGTAACAGGTAATAATAATTTTATTTGGGGTTCCTCGGTTGGATTTCTGGACAGGACGTCTGCCACAGTATTGGATGATTCTTTTCGGTAGCGAATCTCATAGTCATGTTGATGCAACTCTATGTCCCAGCGCACCAGTCGTCCAGATGGGTTATCGATACTGTGTAGCCATCTCAGCGATTGGTGATCAGTTTGTACGAGGAAATGATACCCTTCTAGGTATGGTCTCATTTTCCGTATGCCCCACACTACCGCCGAACACTCTCTTTCACTGACTGAGTAATTTCGCTCAGCGTCGGTGAGCGTTCGACTAGCGTATGCGATCACTCGCTCCTGGTTATTTATTGTCTGCCAGAGTACCGCTCCAAGTCCTTCGGCGCTAGCGTTTGTCTGCAGGACGAACGGTCTGGTAAAATCGGGACAGGCAAGAACTGGTGCCTCGGTTAATTTTGTTTTCAGCATTTCGAACGCTTCCTTTTGGTAATCTCCCCACGACCACTTTTGGTTATTTTATAATAGTATGGTTAGCGGTGCGGTAATGGTCGAAAAATTTGGGACGAAGCGTCGATACCATGATGTGATTCCAATTATGCGACGAAGTTCTTTTATGTTTCGGGGCGGTACCAGCGATTTAACCGCTTCGATTTTCCGTGTGAATGGCACTCTGATTGACTATATGTCCAAGATATCGCATTTCTGCCTCGCCGAACTCACATTTCTCAGGATTGATCTTAAGTTTTGCCATTTTCAGTCGTTTGAATACTTCGGTCAGGGCAGCCATATGTTCGGAGAAGGTACTTCCGATGACGATTATGTCGTCTAAGTAGGCGAACGCGTATGGTTCCAGTTCTGGACTGATAACTCTGTCGAGCAGTCGTTGAAAAGTAGCAGGGGCTGAGTGTAACCCAAACGGAATGACTTTCCACTGGTAGAGTCCTCTGCCATGAACGGTGAACGGGGTATATGGTCGACTGGTTGCCTTTAGCGGTATCTGCCAGTATCCTTCCTTAAGGTCGGTCGTGGAAATGTATTTGGCTCCTTTGAGCTTGTCCAGTATGTGGTTAATCTGTGGCAGCGGGTATGCATCTTTGATTGAGATTTCGTTCAGCTGTCGGTAGTCCACGCATAGCCCCCAAGTACCTTGCTCTCAAACTGTGGCAATTTGGCTCCCAAGAATTTGTCCAACTGCTTCCGTTCGGTCAGAAGACTTTGGATTATGGTTAGCTAGGATATGAAGACTAGACGTCCTGATTAAAGATGCAAGCCGGAAAAATGTTGCCACACGCCACTATGGGCCATATCAATGAGATGTCTACAACCCCCTCTTGAAAAAGACTCATTTGCTCAGTTGTGAGGGGGTTATTGTCAAGTCGATCGGGTCTACACCAAACCTAACGGCACTGGCCAATTAGCTAAAAGTGGGAACATCAGGTAAAGGTTCTCCACTGGCCTTCTTGACAGCCGGTGCCGGTGGTGTCTGTTCTTCTGACCTGACGCGCTTGGCTTTTGTTGTGACCACACACAACCCCTTTAGACATGTGCAACGCACATTTCATAATATCCTTCACTTCCCAAACATGTGCTACGCACATTTCCCATTTTTTTTCTATTTTCTTTTCATTACCCATTTTTGCAATAACCCAAATCCGTTATCCTAAATCCGACGACCCACCGCGGCATGTACATTCTCAATTGTCCATTGCATTCTCGCATTCGCTTGTTCGTACAACGACTGCGATAATTGTGATGCGGACACATGCAGGTCAACCGAGCGGTTCGACTTGACCTGCACTAAAAAATGAAGTAACGAAGGCATGGAGGAAGAAATGGAACGATGGATGAATCAGTCATTTTCAAATATTCGATTAGGCAAGTTGCCTAACAGCGAGTCATTATCAAACATCCGATTAGGCAAGTTGCCTAACGGTCAGTCATTCCAACTCCTAAATAGGCAAGCCGCCTATCAGCTAGAGGCACAACCTCAGCTAATTGTAAGTGTAAAATAAATAAACTAATATCAGAGAATTATAAAAAGTGTTTTTTTCCTCTACGTAATTTTATGACACAACATTTGGTGGCAGCGGTGGGATTACTGGGAAAAAGCATCTGCCCAGTATCCTGATATTTTTTGTTTTTTTTTTTGTTTTGTGTTGTATTCAAAGTTTTTAAATCTTTTCAAAATTTCTCAAAATTTGAGATAATTCATAACTTTTTACGGTGAACGAAGTGTATGCACGAAACATTAAAAGGACTACACATTAAAAAGCCCAGTTAAATGTTCAGTATAAACATCTCACTTTTGTTAGAAAGGCATACAAATAACAACAAAAAGTTATTTTATTATACATTTCTACATTATGTATCTTTTTTTTTTTGAACTATTATATATGTACAGAGGCAAAACACGTAAATAATTTAAAAAACAAATCGAAACAAATAATACAAAGTACAAAATTCCATGGTCAGATTAAACAATCACACATAAGCAATGTAACAATCGCGAGCGTATCTCATATTTATTTATTTTTAAGAAAAAGCGCTATCCATACAATCCGATATACCCCTTTTCTTTTTTTCCTCCTATTTCCATATTTAACCTTTATGTCAACCCTCAATCTTAACATATCGTTAAGAAACAGGGAAGTTCCGAGGAAGTTTAGAAAATGTCGATCGGTTCAGGTGATTCAGACAGAAATTTTTCAATTTAAGCAAGGCTACAGGGAATCAGTTGCTTCATACGCGGAAAGAGCCAATGCGTTGTGCGATGAATTAAACAACGCGAACGCAAACACTGAGGATGATTCATCCAACAAAGCAATCCGTTCGCTAAACGTTCGTAAATAAAAATCAAAATCGAAAAACCAATTCTCAAAATCAAATTCAAATCAAGTTGTCTCAAAAATATAAATCCGATAGTTTAAATCGAACTATTCCACATGCAAAGTCTGAGAAAGTTCCTGGCCATAGAATGCCTAACAGAGACTCAAATCCGGAAAAAGTCCGAAAGCCAACAATAAAACAAAATATTTTGCTAAATGAACACCACCATCAAAATCGAAGCCAAAGCCAAATCCGAAGGCTACATCAATTTCTAACCAGAAATCTAGATACTGAATCAAGTTCAGCTAAACAAATAACCAATATCTCATCTATAAACAGAGCATCTACTTTTAAAAGCGAGATAAAGATAAAGTCTCAGGAATCAAAGGCTAAATCTAATATTATGCTGCTCGATAAAGGGGCAAGCCTTAGTTTAATAAAACTCGGAACATTAAAACTAAATGCCGAGGAAAACTTAAAAAATTATTCAACTTACAGGTATAGGCAAAACGTCTACGTCAACGCTGGGTAAAATACTACTAAACATCCAAATTACATCAGGTCAACATCTCAAACATCTTTACACATAGTACCACAAAACTTCACTATTACGCAAGATGGAATCATAGGTGAAGACTTTTTTAGAAAATTTAATGCGATAGTGGATTACAATGACAATATATTTATATACCACTACAAAAACAGACAATTCACAGAAGACTTCAGCAACGAATGGAAGACCTTAACAATTCCAGCTAGAACTGAAAAGTGGGTAAAATATGGACCAATAAAAGAGAAAATGGAACAAATATATTTTTCTCAGGAAATAGCTCCACGCGTGTATTCGGCATCAACGATAACAGCACCCAAAGACGGTTACGTATTCATATCCATTTTAAATACCAACAACGAAGATGTATAAAAAACTTAAGCCTTAATTCTGAAAACATGGACCACTACACAGTGTATAACCTAAACTCGATATCAACCGACCAAGTAGTCGAAGAAAGATTAGAAAAACTTAAAACAGAATTAAATCTTATTCACTTAAATCTAGAAGAAAAGCAATCCATAGAGGAAATCTGCAGAAATTTTAATCACTTATTCTTTATTGAAGGCGACAAATTAACTACCACATCAGGAATAAAGCATTCCATTAAGACAGAAAACACTGCTCCAGCCAACATACGCCCATATCGCCTAGCAGAAATCCACAAACAGGAGATAAGAAAACAAGTTAATAAAATGCTCCAAGATGACGTAATTAGATCTAGACCCGTGGAATGCGCCACTCCTGGTAGTCCCCAAAAAAGGAGATCAAAAATGGAGAGTCGTAATAGACTACCGAAAATTAAATGAGGCTACAATTCCAGACGCATACACAATCCCCAATATCGAAGACATTCTTGGGCAACTTGGAGACTCCAAGTACTTTACTACGGTAGATTTGGCGGATGGTTTCCACCAAATCGAGATTACTGAAGAGGATAAAGAAAAAACAGCGTTTAGTACTACCAACGGTCATTTCGAGTTCAACAGAATGCCGTTTGGTTTACGAAATGCTCCAGAGACGTATGAACGTTGTTCTCTCTTGATTGCAAGGTTTTATGTGTTTGGTATATCTTGACGACATTGTGATTTACGGAAAAAATTTGCAAGATCACAACAAGAAACTTATTGAAGTTTTTAAAGCTCTAGACAAATTTAATCTAAAAATTAAATTATCTAAATGCAAATTTCTTCAAACAGAAGTTATGTATTTAGGACACGTCATTACAGCAGACGGTGTTAAACCAGATCCCGATAAGATTGCAGCGATTAATAATATTGAAATCCTTAAAACCCAAAAACAAATAAAATCATTTCTAGGTCTGTCCGGGTATTACCGAAAATTTATTAAAAATTATTTACAAATTGCAAATCCGCTGAATAAATTTCTTCGTAAAGACGTACCTTTTAAGTGGGACGCTTTTTGCGACGAATCCTTTAGAAAACTAAAGTAGTCTATAGTTCAACCACCCATACTCATTTACCCAAATTTTGCAAAAACTTTTTATATCACTTCCGACGCTAGCAACGAAGCTATAGGCGCGGTATTATCCCAGCGAGATTCAAACGATAATGATCTACCAATAGCGTTTGCCAGTAGAATACTAAACAAGGCCGAACTCCCGCACAACGTAAGGTTTCCACAGAAAATTTCCAGGTTAAATCTACCTATAATCAATTCACTAGCAACAACGACACCCATTTATGTAAATGGAAATTTTATGATTCAGGTCAGCATACCGATGGTTAACGAAGAATTTAATCTATATAGAATTACCCCTCTCCCCACAAAATATCTAGAGCACACATATCGATACGTCTCAACTGGTAGCGAACTTGTTGCCGTTAACGAGAACTACAGGAGATACATATTTTTAAGCATTAACGATTTGGAAAAATGTATCACATGCGAACCAGAACATTTCGTGTGCCAACAAAATTTCGTTATACATAATTATGACATGAATAATTGCATAATACAGCTAATATCAGGGAACCCAAATCCACAGATTTGTGAATATCGAGTATTCCAACTCAAACACGAGTTATGGTTGAAGAACAAAAACTCATGGCTATATGTTATGTCAGAACCAAAAAACGTACGAATCATATGTGGCGATACTCCACACACAATAAAATTATCAGACAGCGGAATCCTTAAAATAAAACCATACTGCAAGGCAGTAACGAACGAAGTTTACTAACAGGCGTCAAATGACGTTTACAACAAGGTCCCTATTCTCTATCATTTCCAGGCCATACCCGTAATTGAAAAAATCGATATCCCCAGTAACCTATCCCAAATCTCATCCCATATAATACATGTTGAAAAGTTAAATTTGGATAAATTCAGTATTAACGTCAAAGATTTAGTAAGAAAAGATAAATCATTTGTAACAATAAAACATGAAACTTTATATATTTCGACCTCTACCCTAATATGCCATATGCCTAATTTGCATATTAATACATGCAATAAAGAAATACTTCAAAATAAAAGTCTCGGTGAACAAAGAAGCAGGGGAAAATGTAACAGAAAACGCATAAAAAATTAAATAAAAAAATAAAATGCTCAAAATCTCATATTGTAATCATTTATATATATTAAAATAAAATACATATACAAACAATCGTTTCTTAGCAATTACAAAAAATATATAATTATATTATCATCGTTATTATCATCTTAATCAGATTATAAATAAATAAATAAGTAAATACTGTCCAGCAAAAAAAAAATATAATGCAATATAGACATACTAGACAAAAAAAAGTTTGTTAAATAAATTGTATAAACTCCATTCATCGTTCATTGACTCCTACATGCCATATGCCGAAAGTCTTCTCTCCTAACGTCCTTTCGTATTCTAAGGTGGGAGGAGTGTTGTGACCACACACAACTCCTTTAGACATGTGCAACGCACATTTCATAATATCCTTCACTTCCCAAACATGTGCTACGCACATTTTCCATTTTTTTTCTATTTCTAATATTACATCATCCTTAATGTAACATTACCCATTTTTGCAATAACCCAAATCCATTATCCTAAATCCGACGACCCACCGCGGCGTCTACAATTCCTATTATTCTAAATCCGACGACCCACCGCGGCGTCTTCAATCTATCCTTTTATCCCAAATCCTAAATCGGACACCGACGACCCACCGCGGCGTGTACATTCTCAATTGTCCATTGCTTTCTCGCATTCGCTTGTTCGTACAACGACTGCGAGAATTGTGATGCGGACACATGCAGGTCAACCGAGCGGTTCAACTTGACCTGCACTAAAAAATAAAGTAACGAAGGCATGGAGGAAGAAATGGAACGATGGATGAATCAGTCATTTTCAAATATTCGATTAGGCAAGTTGCCTAACAGCGAGTGATTTTCAAATATTCGATTAGGCAAGTTGCCTAACGGTCAGTCATTCCAACTTCTAAATAGGCAAGCCGCCTATCTGCTAGAGGCACAACCTCAGCTAATTTTAAGTGTAAAATAAATAAACTAATATCAGAGAATTATAAAAAGTTTTTTTTTCCTCTACGTAATTTTATGACACAACATTTGGTAGCAGCGGTGGGATTACTGGGAAAAAGCATCTGCCCAGTATCCTGATATTTTTTCGTTTTGTGTTGTATTCAAATTTTAAAATCAGTTTTTAAATCTTTTCAAAATTTCTCAAAATTTGAGATAATTCATAACTTTTTACGGTGAACGAAGAATATGCACGAAACATTAAAAGGACTACACATTAAAAAGCCCAGTTAAAATGTTCAGTGAACCAAAGACCAAAATCCAACACATCACACCACACATCAGAGAAATTATAACCCCCAGCATCATAAGCACCAACATATTAGGCACCAACATCACCATTCAATCATCAATCGACAACTTCAATCGTCATCACAGAGGGCAACACTCAGATCAGCACGTAACAGAGGACAATATTCACATCAATAACATCACCTGGAACCAACCATACCAGAAAAATGAACTTGTAAGCGTCTAAAATTTTTTTTTCTCTATATATTATATATTATATCATATAACTTCAAACAAACCAACATTAAAAACGTAAAAAAAAACATCTAACAAAAATCCGAAAGGCATACAAATAACAACAAAAAGTTATTTATTATACTTTTCTACAAAATATATGTATCATTTTTTTTTTGAACTATTATATATGTACAGAGGCAAAACACGTAAATAATTTAAAAAACAAATCGAAACAAATAATACAAAGTAGAAATTCCATGGTCAGATTAAACAATCACACATAAGCAATGTAACAATCGCGAGCGTATCTCATATTTAGTTTTTTTTTTAAGAAAAAGCGCTATCCATCCAATCCGATATACCCCTTTTCTTTATTTTCTCCTATTTCCATATTTAACCTTTATGTCAACCCTCAATCTTAACATATCGTTAAGAAACCGGGAAGTTTCGAGGCAGGTCCCAGAGTTAGTCAACGAACCTCTAAATATTGAAGTTCCCCAAGTAGTATTAAAAGACTCAGAGTTAGTTGACGAAACTATAAATATTAAAGTTTCCCAAGTAGTATTAAAAGACTCAGAGTTAGTTGACGAAACTATAAATATTGAAGTTCCCCATGTAGTATTAAAAGACTCAGAGTCAGTCGACGAACCGATAGATATTAAAGTCTCCCAAGTATCTTTAGATAAAAAATTAAAAATGACAAGTCGTTTTAACCCCTCACACGCCATCAAGCTAATTCCTGAGTTTGATGGACTAGCCAAAAACCTAGATAGATTTATACAACTAGTTGGTTGACCTACAGTAAAAAAAAGCGACTGACGATGCAGACAAATTAGAATTAGTTGACATAGTGAAGTCAAAGTTAACTGACAGAGCCTACAATGTTGTAATAAAATACAACGATTATAACGGATGGCCAGAACTTAAAGACGCACTAATAAAAAATTTTAGAAAATGTCGATCGGTTCAGGTGATTCAGACAGAAATTTTTCAATTTAAGCAAGGCTACAGGGAATCAGTTGCTTCATACGCGGAAAGAGCCAATGCGTTGTGCGATGAATTAAACAACGCGAACGCAAACACTGAGGATGATTCATCCAACAAAGCAATCCGTTCGCTAAACAGCGCAATGATGCTGAATAGTTTTTGCAATAGTATAAATCCACAAATAAAACTTCTTGTCAAAAGTGCACGATGTAAAGAGTTTGACGAAGCAGTCGACATAGCGATGGAAGAAGAAAAACTTCTTGCATCCACAAATAATCGGTACCAAAACCAAAATAACATGTACTGTAAACACTGCAAAACGAAAACTCACAATACCAGTGAATGCCGCACAGTCAGAAATTTTAATTTTAGCCCCGGTGACGCTAGGTTTCTAAATACAAACCAGAGACCAAATATACAAACCACCCAACCTTTTGTAAATAGGCCTACTCTTAACTACACTCAACCATTAACAAATAGGTCTGGTATAGATACAATCCGCAGTGACATAATTTGTAAGTACTGTAGAAACCAAGGTCACTCTATAGACCAATGCCGAAAAAGAGTTTTTAATAACAATAGGAACTCCGGTAACGAAAATAACTATTCGAATCAGGGAAACTCCCAGCGACCTGGCCCGACAAGTTTAAATCGAACTATTCCACATGCAAAGTATAGATACTGAATCAAGTTCAGCTAAACAAATAACCAATTTTTCATCTATAAACAGAGCATCTACTTTTAAAAGCGAGATAAAGATAAAGTCTCAGGAATCAAAGGCTAAATCTAATATTATGCTGCTCGATACGGGGGCAAGCCTTAGTTTAATAAAACTCGGAACATTAAAACTAAATGCCGAGGTAAACTTAAAAAATTATTGAACTTACAGGTATAGGCAAAACGTCTACGTCAACGCTGGGTAAAATACTACTAAACATCCAAATTACATCAGGTCAACATCTCAAACATCTTTTTCACATAGTACCACAAAACTTCTCTATTACGCAAGATGGAATCATAGGTGAAGACTTTTTTAGAAAATTTAATGCGATAGTGGATTACAATGACAATATATTTATATACCACTACAAAAACAGACCTTAACAATTCCAGCTAGAACTTAAAAGTGGGTAAAATATGGACCAATAAAAGAGAAAATGGAACAAATATATTTTTCTCAGGAAATAGCTCCACGCGTGTATTCGGCATCAACGATAACAGCACCCAAAGACGGTTACGTATTCATATCCATTTTAAATACCAACAACGAAGATGTTAGTATAAAAAACTTAAGCCTTAAGTCTGAAAACATGGACCACTACACAGTGTATAACCTAAACTCGATATCAACCGACCAAGTAGTCGAAGAAAGATTAGAAAAACTTAAAACAGAATTAAATCTTATTCACTTAAATCTAGAAGAAAAGCAATCCATAGAGGAAATCTGCAGAAATTTTAATCACTTATTCTTTATGGAAGGCGACAAATTAACTACCACATCAGAAATAAAGCATTCCATTAAGACAGAAAACACTGCTCCAGCCAACATACGCCCATATCGCCTAGCAGAAATCCACAAACAGGAGATAAGAAAACAAGTTAATAAAATGCTCCAAGATGACGTAATTAGACCCAGTACTAGTCCGTGGAATGCGCCACTCCTGGTAGTCCCCAAAAAAGGAGATCAAAAATGGAGAGTCGTAATAGACTACCGAAAATTAAATGAGGCTACAATTCCAGACGCATACCCAATTCCCAATATCGAAGACATTCTTGGGCAACTTGGAGACTCCAAGTACTTTACTACGTTAGATCTGGCGGATGGTTTCCACCAAATCGAGATTACTGAAGAGGATAAAAAAAAACAGCCTTTAGTACTACCAACGGTCATTTCGAGTTCAACAGAATGCGGTTTGGTTTACGAAATGCTCCGCCAACATTCCAGAGACTTATGAACGTTGTTCTCTCTGGATTGCAAGGTTTTATGTGTTTAGTATATCTTGACGACATTGTGATTTACGGAAAAAATTTGCAAGATCACAACATGAAACTTATTGAAGTTTTTAAAGCTCTAGAAAAATTAAATCTAAAAATTAAATTATCTAAATGCAAATTTCTTCAAATAGAAGTTATGTATTTAGGACACGTCATTACAGCAGACGGTGTTAAACCAGATCCCGATAAGATTGCATCGATTAATAATATTGAAATCCCTAAAACCCAAAAACAAATAAAATCATTTCTAGGTCTGTCCGGGTATTACCGAAAATTTATTAAAAATTATTTACAAATTGCAAATCCGCTGAATAAATTTCTTCGTAAAGACGTACCTTTTAAGTGGGATGCTTTTTGCGACGAATCCTTTAGAAAACTAAAGAAGTCTATAGTTCAACCACCCATACTCATTTACCCAAATTTTGCAAAAACTTTTTATATCACTTCCGACGCTAGCAACGAAGCTATAGGCGCGGTATTATCCCAGTTTTACCTGAAGGATCCTTCTTCGAGAATAATGCGCTGGCGCATAAAACTAGAGGAGTATGACTTCACGGTTTCGCATAAAGCGGGGCATCTAAATACGAATGCGGATGCTTTGTCGCGTTTAAATGTACCAGAAAGTAATGTGGTAACACGTAGTCGTACTAAGATGACGCCAGGCGAACGACAGCAGGACAATCATGTTACAGAAATCACAGACCCAGTGAAAATAAAGCAAATACTGTTCGAATTTCACGACACACCCTTACGGACCACTGCCAATTACGGAAAACAATAACAAATATATACTTACTTTTCAGGATGATTTAACGAAATTCGTCCAAGCAATAGCTATACCCAACCAAGAAGCCAGAACGGTGGCTGAAGCACTGATAAAGAAAATAGTTTGCACCTTTGGAATACCACAAACAATACTTACGGATCAAGGAACGAATTTCACAAGTGAACTATTCAAAAATATTTGCAAAACACTAAAGATTCAAAAAATACAAACTAGCCCATACCATCCTCAGTCAAATGGCTATCGCATAGAACTTTAGGAGACTATCTAAGAAATTATGCAAGATCAAGCAAGCAAGCACAAATTACAGTCCATTTGAAGCCCTATACGGGTTCGAAGCACCAATTCCCTCAACTCTTAACAGAAGCGTACAGCCTACATACAACTACGATGATTATGTCGCTGAGATAAAAGCAAAAATGCAAACCGGCTATGAAATAATTCGCAATAACCAAATAAAAGCGAAAGAAAAGTCAAAAACCTATTACGATCAAAACTGTAAAGAAACTAGCTTTAACGTAGGAGACAAAGTTCTACTAGAAATAAAAAATAGGGTCAACAAAAAACTTACCCCAATCTTCGAAGGACCCTACCAAATCGTAGAAATTCTATCCCCTGAAAATTCTAGTCAAAATGGGTAGGAAGGGAAAAGTCATACACAATAACTTAATTAAACCATACACACAAGCGTACATAATACATAAACACTAAACATGACACACACACAAAATACCAAAATATTAAAACACGAATTTCTTGTGTTTTCAATTTCAGTTACATAATCCTTGTTTGCGCACTAAGTGCGGCTGCAGAACAGCTACATCAACAACTACCACTAAACACTACAGGTGTTTATTTGGAACCCATGGGCGTACTTGAAAAATCCTTCACAAAATGGACATTTCTATTCTATTTTAATAATTCAATAACAAATACCAATGCCAAAACCTTAAAGAAAAACATTAACACGCTCTCGGATCTATGCGAGAATACGACAAAAGAGTATCCTATAGGCCGCTGTAAAATGACCCTACAAATGCTGAAACACTCTCTTAACAAGGTACAGCAAAATAATAGGATACTGGATGGTATCCTATTGGGGACAAGACTTACTAAAAGAAGTACGACAATTACAAACGGAGGTTTATTTAACGGTATAGGTTATATCCAGAAATTCCTTTTCGGAAAAATGGACTCTCAAGACGCTGTAAAGATAGAAAACGCATTACAAACCCTCTCGGAAAACCAAAATAACCTCTACCACATGACAAAAGAACAATTGACTATAATATCAAACGTTTTTGATGCACTTAATGACACGACAATAAAATAATAACTTTAATTTAATAACCAAAGAAATTAAAGAAAATTCAGCTAAACTGGTAAATCTCACGAACTTTGAAAAAATACTTCATAGTTTTGACGAAATGTCATACCTTATATCCATATATTATACCATATACAGGCCGAACTCCCGCACAACGTAAGGTTTCCACAGAAAATTTCCAGGTTAAATCTACCTATAATCAATTCACTAGCAACAACGACACCCATTTATGTAAATGGAAATTTTATGATTCAGGTCAGCATACCGATGGTTAACGAAGAATTTAATCTATATAGAATTACCCCTCTCCCCACAAAATATCTAGAGCACACATATCGATACGTCTCAACTGGTAGCGAACTTGTTGCCGTTAACGAGAACTACAGGAGATACATATTTTTAAGCATTAACGATTTGGAAAAATGTATCACAAGCGAACCAGAACATTTCGTGTGCCAACAAAATTTCGTTATACATAATTATGACATGAATAATTGCATAATACAGCTAATATCAGGGAACCCAAATCCACAGATTTGAGAATATCGAATATTCCAACTCAAACACGAGTTATGGTCACGTTGAAGAACAAAAACTCATGGCTATATGTTATGCCAGAACCAAAAAACGTACGAATCATATGTGGCATTACTCCACACACAATAAAATTATCAGACAGCGGAATCCTTAAAATAAAACCATACTGCAAGGCAGTAACGAACGAAGTTTACTAACAGGGGTCAAATGACGTTTACAACAAGGTCCCTATTCTCTATCATTTCCAGGCCATACCCGTAATTGAAAAAATCGATATCCCCAGTAACGCACGCACATTTCCCATTTTTTTTTCTATTTCTAATGTTACATCATCCTCAATGTAACATTACCCATTTTTGCAATAACCCAAATCCATTATCCTAAATCCGACGACCCACCGCGGCGTCTACAATTCCTATTATTCTAAATCCGACGACCCACCGCGGCGTCTTCAATCTATCCTTTTATCCCAAATCCTAAATCGGACACCGACGACCCACCGCGGCGTGTACATTCTCAATTGTCCATTGCATTCTCGCATTCGCTTGTTCGTACAACGACTGCGAGAATTGTGATGCGGACACATGCAGGTCAACCAAGCGGTTCAACTTGACCTGCACTAAAAAATAAAGTAACGAAGGCATGGAGGAAGAAATGGAACGATGGATGAATCAGTCATTTTCAAATATTCGATTAGGCAAGTTGCCTAACAGCGAGTGATTTTCAAATATTCGATTAGGCAAGTTGCCTAACGGTCAGTCATTCCAACTTCTAAATAGGCAAGCCGCCTATCTGCTAGAGGCACAACCTCAGCTAATTTTAAGTTTAAAATAAATAAACTAATATCAGAGATTTATAAAAATTTTTTTTTCCTCTACGTAATTTTATGACACAACATTTGGTGGCAGCGGTGGGATTACTGGGAAAAAGCATCTGCCCAGTATCCTGATATTTTTTCGTTTTGTGTTGTATTCAAATTTTAAAATCCGTTTTTAAATCTTTTCAAAATTTCTCAAAATTTGAGATAATTCATAACTTTTTACGGTGAACTCTTCGTATGCACGAAACATTAAAAGGACTACACATTAAAAAGCCCAGTTAAAGTGTTCAGTGAACCAAAGACCAAAATCCAACACATCACATCACACATCAGAGAAATTATAACCCCCAGCATCATAAGCACCAACATATTAGGCACCAACATCACCATTCAATCATCAATCGACATCTTCAATCGTCATCACAGAGGGCAACACTCAGATCAGCACGTAACAGAGGACAATATTCACATCAATAACATCACCTGGAACCAACCATACCAGAAAAATGAACTTGTAAGCGTCTAAAATTTTTTTTTCTCTATATATTATATATTATATCATATAACTTCAAACAAACCAACATTAAAAACGTAAAAAAAAACATCTAACAAAAATCCGAAAGGCATACAAATAACAACAAAAAGTTATTTATTATACTTTTCTACAAAATATATGTATCATTATTTTTTTGAACTATTATATATGTACAGAGGCAAAACACGTAAATAATTTAAAAAACAAATCGAAACAAATAATACAAAGTAGAAAATTCCATGGTCAGATTAAACAATCACACATAAGCAATGTAACAATCGCGAGCGTATCTCATATTTAGTTTTTTTTTTAAGAAAAAGCGCTATCCATCCAATCCGATATACCCCTTTTCTTTATTTTCTCCTATTTCCATATTTAACCTTTATGTCAACCCTCAATCTTAACATATCGTTAAGAAACCGGGAAGTTCCGAGGCAGGTCCCAGAGTTAGTCAACGAACCTCTAAATATTGAAGTTCCCCAAGTAGTATTAAAAGACTCAGAGTTAGTTGACGAAACTATAAATATTAAAGTTCCCCAAGTAGTATTAAAAGACTCAGAGTTAGTTGACGAAACTATAAATATTGAAGTTCCCCATGTAGTATTAAAAGACTCAGAGTCAGTCGACGAACCGATAGATATTAAAGTCTCCCAAGTATCTTTAGATAAAAAATTAAAAATGACAAGTCGTTTTAACCCCAGACAAATTAGAATTAGTTGACATAGTGAAGTCAAAGTTAACTGACAGAGCCTACAATGTTGTAATAAAATACAACGATTATAACGGATGGCCAGAACTTAAAGACGCACTAATAAAAAATTTTAGAAAATGTCGATCGGTTCAGGTGATTCAGACAGAAATTTTTCAATTTAAGCAAGGCTACAGGGAATCAGTTGCTTCATACGCGGAAAGAGCCAATGCGTTGTGCGATGAATTAAACAACGCGAACGCAAACACTGAGGATGATTCATCCAACAAAGCAATCCGTTCGCTAAACAGCGCAATGATGCTGAATAGTTTTTGCAATGGTATAAATCCACAAATAAAACTTCTTATCAAAAGTGCACGATGTAAAGAGTTTGACAAAGCAGTCGACATAGCGATGGAAGAAGAAAAACTTCTTGCATCCACAAGTAATCGGTACCAAAACCAAAATAACATGTACTGTAAACACTGCAAAACGAAAACTCACAATACCAGTGAATGCCGCACAGTCAGAAATTTTAATTTTAGCCCCGGTGACGCTAGGTTTCTAAATAATACAAACCAGAGACCAAATATACAAACCACCCAACCTTTTGTAAATAGGCCTACTCTTAACTACACTCAACCATTAACAAATAGGTCTGGTATAGATACAATCCGCAGTGACATAATTTGTAAGTACTGTAGAAACCAAGGTCACTCTATAGACCAATGCCGAAAAAGAGTTTTTAATAACAATAGGAACTCCGGTAACGAAAATAACTATTCGAATCAGGGAAACTCCCAGCGACCTGGCCCGACAAGTTTAAATCGAACTATTCCACATGCAAAGTATAGATACTGAATCAAGTTCAGCTAAACAAATAACCAATTTTTCATCTATAAACAGAGCATCTACTTTTAAAAGCGAGATAAAGATAAAGTCTCAGGAATCAAAGGCTAAATCTAATATTATGCTGCTCGATACGGGGGCAAGCCTTAGTTTAATAAAACTCGGAACATTAAAACTAAATGCCGAGGTAAACTTAAAAAATTATTGAACTTACAGGTATAGGCAAAACGTCTACGTCAACGCTGGGTAAAATACTACTAAACATCGAAATTACATCAGGTCAACATCTCAAACATCTTTTTCACATAGTACCACAAAACTTCCCTATTACGCAAGATGGAATCATAGGTGAAGACTTTTTTAGAAAATTTAATGCGATAGTGGATTACAATGACAATATATTTATATACCACTAAAAAAACAGACAATTCACAGTAGACTTCAGCAACGAATGGAAGACCTTAACAATTCCAGCTAGAACTTAAAAGTGGGTAAAATATGGACTAATAAAAGAGAAAATGGAACAAATATATTTTTCTCAGGAAATAGCTCCAGGCGTGTATTCGGCATCAACGATAACAGCACCCAAAGACGGTTACGTAGTCATATCCATTTTAAATACCAACAACGAAGATATCAACCGACCAAGTAGTCGAAGAAAGATTAGAAAAACTTAAAACAGAATTAAATCTTATTCACTTAAATCTAGAAGAAAAGCAATCCATAGAGGAAATCTGCAGAAATTTTAATCACTTATTCTTTATTGAAGGCGACAAATTAACTACCACATCAGAAATAAAGCATTCCATTAAGACAGAAAACACTGCTCCAGCCAACATACGCCCATATCGCCTAGCAGAAATCCACAAACAGGAGATAAGAAAACAAGTTAATAAAATGCTCCAAGATGACGTAATTAGACCCAGTACTAGTCCGTGGAATGCGCCACTCCTGGTAGTCCCCAAAAAAGGAGATTAAAAATGGAGAGTCGTAATAGACTACCGAAAATTAAATGAGGCTACAATTCCAGACGCATACCCAATTCCCAATATCGAAGACATTCTTGGGCAACTTGGAGACTCCAAGTACTTTACTACGTTAGATCTGGCGGATGGTTTCCACCAAATCGAGATTACTGAAGAGGATAAAGAAAAAACAGCGTTTAGTACTACCAACGGTCATTTCGAGTTCAACAGAATGCCGTTTGGTTTACGAAATGCTCCGCCAACATTCCAGAGACTTATGAACGTTGTTCTCTCTGGATTGCAAGGTTTTATGTGTTTAGTATATCTTGACGACATTGTGATTTACGGAAAAAATTTGCAAGATCACAACATGAAACTTATTGAAGTTTTTAAAGCTCTAGAAAAATTTAATCTAAAAATTAAATTATCTAAATGCAAATTCCTTCAAATAGAAGTTATGTATTTAGGACACGTCATTACAGCAGACGGTGTTAAACCAGATCCCGATAAGATTGCATCGATTAATAATATTGAAATCCCTAAAACCCAAAAACAAATAAAATCATTTCTAGGTCTGTCCGGGTATTACCGAAAAATTATTCACAAATTGCAAATCTGCTGAATAAACTTCTTCGTAAAGACGTACCTTTTAAGTGGGATGCTTTTTGCGACGAATCCTTTAGAAAACTAAAGAAGTCTATAGTTCAACCACCCATACTCATTTACCCAAATTTTGCAAAAACTTTTTATATCACTTCCGACGCTAGCAACGAAGCTATAGGCGCGGTATTATCCCAGCGAGATTCAAACGATAAGGATCTACCAATAGCGTTTGCCAGTAGAATACTAAACAAGGCCGAAAAAAACTATTCTACTATCGAGAAGGAAGCTCTTGCAGTAGTCTGGGCAGTCACACACTTTCGACCATACGTTTTTGGACGCCACTTTGAAGTCATTACCGACCATAAGCCAATGGTATGGATGTTTTACCTGAAGGATCCTTCTTCGAGAATAATGCGCTGGCGCATAAAACTAGAGGAGTATGACTTCACGGTTTCGCATAAAGCGGGGCATCTAAATACGAATGCGGATGCTTTGTCGCGTTTAAATGTACCAGAAAGTAATGTGGTAACACGTAGTCGTACTAAGATGACGCCAGGCGAACGACAGCAGGACAATCATGTTACAGAAATCACAGACCCAGTGAAAATAAAGCAAATACTGTTCGAATTTCACGACACACCCTTACGAGGTCATCAAGGAGTTAAACGCACACTAAAGCGTACCAGAAAGGCGTACAAATGGAAAAATATGTACGTAGACATAGAGAAATACATCATGTCTTGTGAACTATGCCAGAAGAAAAAAGTATATACACGCAACAAAATGCCTATGGTCATCACTACAACAGCGAAAGTTCCATTCGAAAGAATAGCTCTTGATATAGTGGGACCACTGCCAATTACGGAAAACAATAACAAATATATACTTACTTTTCAGGATGATTTAACGAAATTCGTCCAAGCAATAGCTATACCCAACCAAGAAGCCAGAACGGTGGCTGAAGCACTGATAAAGAAAATAGTTTGCACCTTTGGAATACCACAAACAATACTTACGGATCAAGGAACGAATTTCACAAGTGAACTATTCAAAAATATTTGCAAAACACTAAAGATTCAAAAATTACAAACTAGCCCATACCATCCTCAGTCAAATGGCTATCGCATAGAACTTTAGGAGACTATCTAAGAAATTATGCAAGATCAAGCAAGCAAGCACAAATTACAGTCCATTTGAAGCCCTATACGGATTCGAAGCACCAATTCCCTCAACTCTTAACAGAAGCGTACAGCCTACATACAACTACGATGATTATGTCGCTGAGATAAAAGCAAAAATGCAAACCGGCTATGAAATAATTCGCAATAACCAAATAAAAGCGAAAAAAAAGTCAAAAACCTATTACGATCAAAACTGTAAAGAAACTAGCTTTAACGTAGGAGACAAAGTTCTACTAGAAATAAAAAATAGGGTCAACAAAAAACTTACCCCAATCTTCGAAGGACCCTACCAAATCGTAGAAATTCTATCCCCTGAAAATTCTAGAGTCAAAATGGGTAGGAAGGAAAAAGTCATACACAATAACTTAATTAAACCATACACACAAGCGTACATAATACATAAACACTAAACATGACACACACACAAAATACCAAAATATTAAAACACGAATTTCTTGTGTTTTCAATTTCAGTTACATAATCCTTGTTTGCGCACTAAGTGCGGCTGCAGAACAGCTACATCAACAACTACCACTAAACACTACAGGTGTTTATTTGGAACCCATGGGCGTACTTGAAAAATCCTTCACAAAATGGACATTTCTATTCTATTTTAATAATTCAATAACAAATACCAATGCCAAAACCTTAAAGAAAAACATTAACACGCTCTCGGATCTATGCGAGAATACGACAAAAGAGTATCCTATAGGCCGCTGTAAAATGACCCTACAAATGCTGAAACACTCTCTTAACGAGGTACAGCAAAATAATAGGATACTGGATGGTATCCTATTGGGGACAAGACTTACTAAAAGAAGTACGACAATTACAAACGGAGGTTTATTTAACGGTATAGGTTATATCCAGAAATTCCTTTTCGGAAAAATGGACTCTCAAGACGCTGTAAAGATAGAAAACGCATTACAAACCCTCTCGGAAAACCAAAATAACCTCTACCACATGACAAAAGAACAATTGACTATAATATCAAACGTTTTTGATGCACTTAATGACACGACAATAAAATAATAACTTTAATTTAATAACCAAAGAAATTAAAGAAAATTCAGCTAAACTGGTAAATCTCACGAACTTTGAAAAAATACTTCACAGTTTTGACGAAATGTCATACCTTATATCCATATATTATACCATATACAGGCCGAACTCCCGCACAACGTAAGGTTTCCACAGAAAATTTCCAGGTTAAATCTACCTATAATCAATTCACTAGCAACAACGACACCCATTTATGTAAATGGAAATTTTATGATTCAGGTCAGCATACCGATGGTTAACGAAAAATTTAATCTATATAGAATTACCCCTATCCCCACAAAATATCTAGAGCACACATATCGATACGTCTCAACTGGTAGCGAACTTGTTGCCGTTAACGAGAACTACAGGAGATACATATTTTTAAGCATTAACGATTTGGAAAAATGTATCACAAGCGAACCAGAACATTTCGTGTGCCAACAAAATTTCGTTATACATAATTATGACATGAATAATTGCATAATACAGCTAATATCAGGGAACCCAAATCCACAGATTTGTGAATATCGAGTATTCCAACTCAAACACGAGTTATGGTTGAAGAACAAAAACTCATGGCTATATGTTATGTCAGAACCAAAAAACGTACGAATCATATGTGGCGATACTCCACACACAATAAAATTATCAGACAGCGGAATCCTTAAAATAAAACCATACTGCAAGGCAGTAACGAACGAAGTTTACTAACAGGCGTCAAATGACGTTTACAACAAGGTCCCTATTCTCTATCATTTCCAGGCCATACCCGTAATTGAAAAAATCGATATCCCCAGTAACCTATCCCAAATCTCATCCCATATAATACATGTTGAAAAGTTAAATTTGGATAAATTCAGTATTAACGTCAAAGATTTAGTAAGAAAAGATAAATCATTTGTAACAATAAAACATGAAACTTTATATATTTCGACCTCTACCCTAATATGCCATATGCCTAATTTGCATATTAATACATGCAATAAAGAAATACTTCAAAATAAAAGTCTCGGTGAACAAAGAAGCAGGAGAAAAAGTAACAGAAAACGCATAAAAAATTAAATAAAAAAATAAAATGCTCAAAATCTCATATTCTAATCATTTATATATATTAAAATAAAATACATATACAAACAATCATTTCTTAGCAATTACAAAAAATATATAATTATATTATTATCATTATTATCATCTTAATCAGATTATAAATAAATAAATAAGTAAATAATGTCCAGCAAAAAAATATATTGCAATATAGACATACTAGCCAAAAAAGGTTTGTTAAATAAATTGTATAAACTCCATATTGTATAAACTCCATTCATCGTTCATTGACGCCTACATGCCATATGCCGAAATTCCTATTATTCTAAATCCGACGACTCACCGCGGCGTCTTCAATCTATCCTTTTATCCCAAATCCTAAATCGGACACCGACGACCCACCGCGGCGTGTACATTCTCAATTGTCCATTGCATTCTCGCCTTCGCTTGTTCGTACAACGACTGCGAGAATTGTGATGCGGACACATGCAGGTCAACCGAGCGGTTCAACTTGACCTGCACTAAAAAATGAAGTAACGAAGGCATGGAGGAAGAAATGGAACGATGGATGAATCAGTCATTTTCAAATATTCGATTAGGCAAGTTGCCTAACGGTCAGTCATTCCAACTCCTTAATCGGCAAGGCGCCTATCAGCTAGAGGCACAACCTTAGCTAATTTTAAGTGTAAAATAAATAAACTTAATATCAGAGAATTATAAAAAGTGTTTTTTTCCTCTGCGTAATTTTATGACACAACACTTTGCTTTGACAAAAGAATATAAGCATATGAAGACTAGACTAGACTAGAAGGGGGGTTATTGTCAAGTCGGTCGGGTCTACACCCAACCTAACGGCACTGGTCAATTGGCTAAAAGTGGGAACATCAGGTAAAGGTCCTCCACTGGCCTTCTTGACAGCCGGTGCCGGTGGTGTCTGTTCTTCAGACCTGACGCGCTTGGCTTTGCTTTGACAAAAGCAAGATCACCATCTCTGTCTTTGCCCATGCGTAAAACATGTTTAAGACGCCTTCTTTCCTGCGAGTTCAACTTAATTAATCCGCCTGGATCTGTAGTCCATCTTATGCCTTCCCAATGGAAGAGCATGCGGATTTTTCCAGGATGATACTTCATGCATCATCAACTGTGGATGCATCAGAATCAGAAGTGGAGTTCTACACTTCCTTGATTCCTTATGGCAACGCCTTTCGAAATCTCAGAAAGATCCGGCTGCTCAACAGCAGACCGTACAGTTGAGGTCAGACTGAGGTTGGCCGTCGAGAGCTCACCAGCTTCTCGGGATACAACAGGTTGCTCAACAGCAGGACCCGGGGTTGATGCGTTTTGAGATGCATCGGTCTCATAATTTTTAATCATATTCACATATTCCCCCACGGGAAACTGAGAATAGGACAAATCCGTTGGCTCAAACCCTCCTTTACCCGGGCTTATGACCGGCATGTTACCATCGTAACAAGGCGGAGTTAATTTTCTATAGATACTATTAGCAGGTGGGTGAAGGTTATATGCTAAAGTACATCCCAAAACCATCGGTGGTAAGAGAGAGTTCATGTGTGCGAGTAGCGGAGTGCCTAGGAAGTATATATAATGCAATACAACTAGATGAAGGGGTGATCTATTTTTTTTTTAAATCCGGGATATATCACTATTGATGAAGGTGGTGGCAGCTATACTGTAGATTGATGCATTTTCCGACCGTGACGATGTTTTTTTTACATTTACTTGTTTAATTTTCATCACAGGAATCACAAATTAGCATAAAGTATAGAGAGTAATAAATATTCAATAAAACACACATGAATGCATGCTTTAAGAGACGAACCTAACGGTACTTTTTTACTCTTTTTTTGTAAATGACTTCAAAACAACTTTTTCGGTTCATTTGATTAGTCGCATCTACAAAATGTAAGAAAACACTTTTTAATTTATTTTGAAATTTTTTTCCGCACTCTTAAATAAATTCAAAAATTCTACTCTTCAAAGATTCATAGAAAGATTTTAAGTAATCCAATGAAATTTCAGCTCAAGCTGCTTTGATTGATGCGATCAGCTCTTCACTGCTTTCATACTGCCTGTCGTTGTTGTTTTCGTGTAGAATTAAGTGGAGGCTTTTCTTAAGATTTTTGGAGCGCTCAAAATTACACGATGCAGTGTTGATTAACTAGCATTAACTCCAGCTGGCGCCCGAAAGAGCTGTATTAGAAGCTAATCTCAGAATTTTCCGTTAATCTTTAGGTGTTAAAGCTGTCACAGATCATCCAGGGTTGTTCTTGCAATAAGCTTCGCAATGATCACTTCATTCGATTTTCCTGGCTATATCGCGTTTTGTAAAACCCTCGGATTGGTGACCGTAAATTTTTGCTCTTTCCTCCGTTGTTAAAATATTTTTATTTCCCAGTTTTAGGCCAAAACACAAAAAAAAAGTGTTTTTCACTATTAATTAGCTCTTAACTTTTTGCAAATTAATGATTTTGACTAGCGTCTAATCAAATGAACCGAAAAAATGTGTTTTTTTAAGGTCATTCACAAAAAGAAGTACCCTTAGGTTCCTCTCTCCAAGCATGCTTTTATGTGTGTTTTATCCCAATGTTATGAAATTGTTATGAAGTTATTATTATTATAATAACTATTTTTATTTGTTGTGTTTTTCTCAATTGTTATGTTATTTTATTATAACTATTTTTTGTTCGTAAATTGTTTTTTAATAATTATCATTCGTTTGTTGATGTGTCCTTTACCAACTGTATAAAAACATATATTCATATACAAAAGGTAAAAGGCAAAGTTAACGATCGATTATGGCAGGGTCGCCATGTAATGAAAAGTCGTGATCGCCCAAACGTAGTTTTGGCGACAAATAAACGTTTGTTCTATGGCTGACGACTAGAGAGGAACAACGCCCTAACAGAAGAGGTGTAGGAGGTGAATCTATGCAGTCACTGCAACGAATTCACACTGCGTTTATCGCTAGGGCCACAGGCAGTGCTTAACCAATAAGAAAACCTTCAGTTTTTAGGTTGAAAAGTAATCTGGTTTATTTTATAAAAATCTTCTCCTTTTATACTATTTCTTACAACTAAAAATATAGGAATGTAATTATATACATAAAGGTTGCATGCACATGAAATATCTTATTCGTTAGAATAGGGCACAATGCCAATGCCCTACTTCTCTATATGAATTACGTTGTCGCCTATAAACTGTCTGTGTCGTTATCTACCGATCACTTGCAGTTTGTTTTCTTAGGCGACTTGTGTAATTTATTTTGGTCTAATTATAGATGCGTGGAATGCATCTTTATTGCTTTATTGTGTATGCCTAGGTATATTGTATACGGGAGGTTTCCCTTCTCTTCTCTTCTGGGAAGAGGAATAACTCTCAAGGTTTTAGATTAGTGCTATATTTTACTAGTAGTAATAGTAAGTATAGTAATCATGAAAATTTTCGAACTCGGGATTTTTGCAGATTTACCCATTACCGTATCTCCTGAGTCAGAAAAAGCAAAAAAATCTCTGCTGTGTGTCTGTGGCTCTGTGTCCACTCTACAGCCCAGACGGCTGAATTGATTGAGACGAAAATTCATATTTAAGCTTTTTACATAAATTGGGAGGACCCAGTTGATTTTGGCGGAAATCGGCCAAACGAAAGTGGTAGTCGTAGTAGTAAACTGCTATGAGAAAATGCAAAAAAAAAAAACAATAATTAAATGCAAAAAAAAATTTAATATACATTTACTGAAGATTATGGACCCGTCCGTAAAAGAAAGTCGTGTTGTGCCGACACCTCCATTTTTTTTAAAGCAAATAAGTTATTTATTTTGTTTTTTTTTTTTGAGTAGATATTAAATACAAAAATTATCTTTTTTTTTTTTTTAATTCTGATACCAATGATACACATAAAAAAGATATATGTATTTTTATTATTTATTTTATTTTAAATTCATACAATATATTTATATATTTGTTTTTATAATATACAAGAAAATTGTTTTCGTTTTGTGTTCTTGTGTAGCTTATTCTAACGATATATGCAAGATATATGTCTTCTGTCTTTGTTTTTATCTATTTTAATTATAGCAGGCGGTATTGGTGTCCTCTTTAGGTACCGCTATGTCTGTAATTTTTTCATGTTTTTTTTATATTGAGACAGGTATTTAATCCAGTTTTGTTTACAGACTTTTTTGTTAATTTAAACGCATCTAGTAATGCTTATTTTCTTGTTTTTCTTTGTTTTTTACGATATATGTTAAATATATGTGTTCTGCCTTCAGGCGATATTGTTATTTTTTTTTAGAGACAGGTAATTTTGATTTAATTCAGTTTTGTTTATAAAATGTAGTAATTTTATAATTTTTATTTTTAAATTTTTTTGTTTATAAGAATATTTAATTATTTAATAATATGTACCTATTAACATTTATTTATTAGGAAAAATGTTGTTGTTTTTACTTCTTGATTTATTTGAGATTACCTTATATTAAACAACATTTTGACATTTCTTGCTATATTAAAACTTACATTATTTTATATTATTTACCCTACTAAACGTATTGAAACAGTTTTTGACAGTGTCGGTGATTGAGTTAGTTGGCTTTTAGGTTTGCTATCCAATTGACCAATACGTGAAGGTGAGATATCACGAAGTTTCGAAATGTTAGGAGATGAAAATAAAATTAGTAAACTAAGTTTAACGTTACGGATATTGTAGTGGGGTTATGTTATTCATAGTAAGGCTTTAAACGGTTGTTATGTTCTACTATTTGTTTTCTACCTAACTTGATAGCTGTGTTAACGGGTCATTTAACTGCCGTAACAGAATAGGTGCTAATTTGCCCTTACGATTTTCGCTTTTAATGAGCACCTTATCTCCTACATAAAAAGTATGTGGTCTTACCATTTTATCATAATAACCTTTTAACCTATGTTTGCTGGCTAGTAAATTACGTTTCGCTATTGAATATGTTTTTTGAAGTTTATATCTCAACATGTGGTAATAACTCTCGTGGTTATAAGAGGTTCAGGTTCTCGTTTTAAGTTAGATGGTATCTCAGGTGAGAAACTATAAAGGCAATCCATTGGTGTTAATTTGGTGCTGTCATGAACACTATTATTGTATATAAATACGGCCCTTCTTAGATATTGATCCCAGGATTTAGGATTTTCGTCGACTATAGTACGTATGTATTCTACCAGTGGCCGATTTGCTCGTTCCAAAGCTCCATTTGACTGTGGGTGGTACGCTGATGTTTGCAATTTCTATTTTTAACAACTTACACAGCACTTTAAAAAGGTCACTAAGGAAATTTGTCCTCTGGTCTGTTACTATTTTCTTGGGAATACCGTACCGTGTAATTATTTGGTCAAAGACTACTTGAGCTACTGTTTGAGCGTCTGCATTTGGTATGGCATAGCAATCAAAGAATTTTGTGAAATTATCCTGGAAGGTTAATATGTACAGGTTTTCGGAAAAAGATTGCTATTTTAGAAAACTGTGGGATAAATTTACGGTAGTAATTAGCAAGCCCCAAAAAAGACTTGTCTTATTGTTCGCGGAACAGGAAAGTTTCAAACGCAGGCTATCTGGCTGGGGTCTTGAAGTGCTCCTTTTTCTGTGCATATATGTCCACAAATAAACGACTTCCTTTTGCAGGAATTTGCACTTTTCCGGCTGCAATTTGAGATTATGTTCTCTTAATCTGTCGAAAATCTTTTTTAGTTTGGCATTGTGATCGTTAAGATTTTTGCCGTAGATGACAATATCATCCATATATACTAAACATTCCAGTCCTTGTAGACTAGTAAGGACATAGTTCATCAGCCTTTGAAAGGTAGCTGGAGCTCCTTTTAGTCCAAACGGCATACGTGTGAACTCATAATGTCCGTAATTAGTGCTAAAAGCTGTTTTGGCCCGATCTTTAACATCCATTAAATCTTGGTGATAGCCGCTGGCAAGATCGAGCGTAGAAAAGTAACTTGAATGACCGAACTGGTCTAGAATATCCTCTATTCGAGGTAGGGGATAAGCATCGCCGATTGTTTTTTCGTTGAGCTAACGAAAATCGACCGACTCTCCACCTTCTTTCACCATCTGGACCCGCCTTTTTGGGAACTACGAGAAGGGGTGAGTTCCACGGGCTTTTAATAGGTTGGACTATGTCATTTTCAAGCATTTCCCTTAGTTGATCATTGATAACTTGTTTCTGTATCTCGGGAAGTCTATACATTTTTTGATTTATTGGCTGTTGATCTATCACCAGCGGTATTTCATGCGTTATGGCCGTGGTGTATGTTAGTTCGTCACCGGTTAAGTGGAATATATCACTATACTCATTGCAAAGATCTACTATTGCCTCTTTTTCCTCAGGGCTTAGATTGTTATCTATTTTTAATTCTTGTTCGAGCTGTTTAGAGCGCGATATTTTAAGGGGATCTTCCAGAGGATCTAACTTTGGGAACATATATCTGATGTGCTGAATTGAGGCAATTTGCGTTTTGCACTCTCTTTTGTCAGTATCGTCATGAGAATTTTTTTCCTCGCTTGCTTTTACTTTGCTCGTCCTCGGTTTTCATGGGTACTAGTATGAAGTCGTTTACCGGGATCAGTTGTAAAGTTAAATTAATAACTTTTACAGGCTTTGTGGTCACATTTATTGCACCTATTAAAGCTCTTTGGCCTGGTGGCAATATGCTGTTAGACAGGAAGACTCCATTGGAACGGCGATGACCGTTTGTGATCGTGCAGGTGTGTTGATGTGTTGATTTAGCACTATTTCCACTGACCTAAATTGATCATGGGTGCTATTAGTTGCTGTCTTTGGAGCTTTGTTATCTATACGCATCGTTGAGGTTATGCAGCCAGCTTCTTGTGTAGAAGAAGCCTTGGAGATGGTACAAGCGGTTTTTGTAACCTCTTCGGGTCTCGCTATGTATGTAGTTGGTCCCACTTCAACTGCCCTTTTGCGACATAAATTGCTGACAGTGTAGTTCATAGGTATGTTGAACTCTTCAGAGTTATCAATTTCTACTGACCTGACCTTATTCTGTGTGATATTAATATCTATCTTGGGTACTTCATTATCTGTATGCATCGTTGAGGTTATTGTTAAATTTACTCCGATGGAACAGGATTTGAATATAGCTCAGAAAAGGTTTATTAGCAGAAGAAAATGAAAACACGTCTGTTACATTCGGTAGCTGTCACAAGAAGAAGGAAAGAACTAGCTATCATTTATTTGATATTTTACATGTTGACAACTGATCGAAATATATTCAACACTCCCACTTTTTGATACAGTTGTCTATTTTTGTTTTTTGTTACAATTTTATTTTATTTTAAACTAACAATAAAATCTCTACGTTAAATTGCCAAAAATATCATTTGATTCTTTTGATCATTGAATCAAATTTTACTTATTTATCAAAAAAAAATCTTAATTGCCTTTTTCGACCTTTTTCATTGCAATCATATTGCGAAGCGTTCTTTGTTCAATCCTTTGGTAAAGATGTCTGCCAATTACTTTGATCATTGATAACTTGTTTCTGTATCTCGGGAAGTCTATACATTTTTTGATTTATTGGCGGTTGATCTATCACCAGCGGTATTTCATGCGTTATGGCCGTGGTGTATGTTAGTTCGTCACCGGTTAAGTGGAATATATCACTATACTCATTGCAAAGATCTACAATTGCCTCTTTTTCCTCAGGGCTTAGATTGTTGTCTATTTTTAATTCTTGTTCGAGCTGTTTAGAGCGCGATATTTTAAGGGGATCTTCCAAAGGATCTAACTTTGGGAACATATATCTGATGTGCTGAATTGAGGCAATTTGCGTTTTGCACTCTCTTTTGTCAGTATCGTCATGAGAATTTTTTTCCTCGCTTGCTTTTACTTTGCTCGTCCTCGGTTTTCATGGGTACTAGTATGAAGTCGTTTACCGGGATCAGTTGTAAAGTTAAATTAGTAACTTTTACAGGCTTTGTGGTCACATTTATTGCACCTATTAAAGCTGTTTGGCCTGGTGGCAATAAGCTGTTAGACAGGAAGTCTCCATTGGAACGGCGATGACCGTTTGTGATCGTGCAGGTGTGCTGATGTGTTGATTTAGCACTATTTCCACTGACCTAAATTGATCATGGGTGCTATTAGATGCTGTCTTTGGAGCTTTGTTATCTATACGCATCGTTGAGGTTATGCAGCCAGCTTCTTGTGTAGAAGAAGCCTTGGAGATGGTACAAGCGGTTTTTGTAACCTCTTCGGGTCTCGCTTTGTATGTAGTTGGTCCCACTTCAACTGCCCTTTTGCGACATAAATTGCTGACAGTGTAGTTCATAGGTATGTTGAACTCTTCAGAGTTATCAATTTCTACTGACCTTACCTTATTCTGTGTGATATTAATATCTATCTTGGGTACTTCATTATCTGTATGCATCGTTGAGGTTATTGCTAAATTTACTCCGATGGAACAGGATTTGAATATAGCTCAGAAAAGGTTTATTAGCAGAAGAAAATGAAAACACGTCTGTTACATTCGGTAGCTGTCACAAGAAGAAGGAAAGAACTAGCTATCATTTATTTGACATTTTACATGTTGACAACTGATCGAAATATATTCAACAGAGTTTGACAACTGATCGAAATATATTCAACACTCCCACTTTTTGATACAGTTGTCTATTTTTGTTTTTTGTTACAATTTTATTTTATTTTAAACTAACAATAAAATCTTTACGTTAAATTGCCAAAAATATAATTTGATTCTTTTGATCATTGAATCAAATTTTACTTATTTATCAAAAAAATCTTAATTGCCTTTTTCGGCCTTTTTCATTGCAATCATATTGCGAAGATTTTCGAAGCGTTCTTTGTTCAATCCTTTGGTAAAGATGTCTGCCAATTGCTTATCCGTTGGCACATAATTGAGATCAAACAACCCTTTTTGATATGTTTCACGTATGAAGTGATATCTCACGTCAATATGTTTGGTCCTTTTGTGAAATTCTATATTTTTGACCAAACGTATTGCGCTCTGGTTGTCCATATTAAGTACTGGCTTTTCTCTCATGTCTACCAGTTCAGTAATTAACCCGTACAGCCAAATAAATTCTTTTACAGCCGTTGCAGCCGCCATGTATTCTGATTCTGTTGTTGATAAGGCGACAGACTTTTGTCTTGCTGATTCCCAGCTGATCGGCCCACCATTCAACAAAAAAATTACTCCAGAAGTTGATCGTCTTGTTTCAGTGTCTCCCGCATAATCTGCGTCACTGTAACCAACCAAATCACACTGTCCACCACTTTCAAAATAAATTCCATAATTAGCTGTTCCCTTGATGTACTTGAAAATTCTTTTGACTGCATTTACGTGTGCATTCATCAGTTTCTCAAGACTACGGCTTGCAATTCCCACAGCATATTGTATGTCAGGTCTTTTTGCAACGCATAAATACATTAAGCTTCCAACAGCCTCCCTATATGGAAAATCTTTATTTAATTCAGAGTTTTCGAACTTACTTGCTGTTTGATTTGTATCAACCGGAGTCGATACACTTTTGCATTGTTCCATACCAAATTTACGCAAGTTTTTTCCAAGGAATGTCTTCACATCAAGCGTTGTTATATCAAATCTTGCTTTTAGATGTTCTATCACCGGAATTATATTATCTTCATCATTCGCCGCAATCAATCCGTAATCTACAAAGAATGCCAAGAAGATTTTTCTGTCGTTCCGCTTTCGTATAAACAGGCATGGGTCAGCCTTTGATGCGACAAAACCAAATTTTTCAATAAATGCCGTAAAGCAGTTATTCCAGCATCTTGATGCCTGTTTCAAGCCGTACAAACTCTTCACAAGCTTGCATACCCTTCCACTTCCATCGTCATATCCAACTGGCTGATTCATATATACGTTCTCACTAAGCTCACCATATAGAAATGCCGTTTTGACATCGAATTGACAAAGTTTCATTTTATCCGCTGCTGCAAATGATAATATAGTACGAATTGAAGTGTATCTTACCACTGCACTGAACGTCTCGTAGTCAATTCCATATTCCTGAGTGAATCCTCTAACAACCAGCCTGGCCTTGTAACGTTTGATGCTTACATCAGTGTCGTACTTGATCTTATACACCCACTTGTTGTCGAGGACCTTTTTATTCTTCGGTGGCCGCGTCAATATCCATGTGTCATTTTTGATTAACGAGTCGTACTCTTCGTCCATCGCCGCACTCCAGTTGTCTTTCTCTTTCGATCCAACTGCTTCATTGTAAGTTGATGGTTCACTTGCCATTGACAGCATTGCCGATGCCACTTCCGCTCTGTTGCAATTTTTCTTCACGCAGCAATCACAATTTCGCCTTTTCGTTTTTTCCCGATCACGCAGGCATTCATCGACGACATTCCCCTTATCTTGCGAACACCATCCAGCCTTGATTTTCGGCGATGATGCGTTGTCTTCATCCACTGCATCCTCGAAATTGCTCACTTCTTTGACGTCATCTTCATCGCATTTGTCTTTGTTGATTTCGTGTCCTATCACTCCTGTCCTGTCACTATCTGCTTTCCCCTCGTGTTTGATAAGAAATTCAATAGTGTCTTCCTCCACGAACTTCACATCTCTGGCCAATTCAATTTTCATTGTCTCAGGATTCCAAATGCGGTAGCCTTTAATGTTTTCATCATATCCAACAAAAATGCATTTTGTTGCCTTTGGCTCAAGTTTTTGTCTTTGTTGCTTCGGAATGTGTGCATACACCTGCGAACCAAAAACTTTTAAATGATTAAAAACAGTTGGCTTTCTGTACCATAATTCAAATGGTGTTTTTCCAGTAACACTGCTTGTGCCCGTTCTATTTAATACAAAAACCGCCGTGTTAACCGCTTCCGCCCAGAATTTTATATCCATCTGCTTTGCATGTAACATCGACCGTGCAGACTCAACCACCGTTCGATTCTTCGAACAATTTCGCCACATTTGTTTGATTTGTTCTGACTGCTTCTGAAGCTCTCACGATGCTGCTTTCCCATCAGACATCTTTCACAGAGAAATTGTTCGTCAATGTATCCAATGTCGTTTTTCTTTAGAAACCTTCGCAGATAGTTCACGTTCTGATGTCCCAATCCTTCATGCCAGCTTCTCAATCCATTCTGCTTTATTGCCACGGTTGCCATGCCTTCTGCTGCCAAATCCTTGAACTGCATTCTGAATAGATTTCCATCACGAACTCCCACTGCCACAACATTTCCATTTCGCTTTAATTCACATATATCTTTGTTCGATGCCAATGTTAATCCTTTGTTCATTGCGTGCGTACCAGAAAACAAATTGCAATGTAATTTTGGAACGTACCAAACATCTGATAACTGTTTCTTGTTCCATTCCTGTATCCAAAAGCCAACCATTTGATCGTAAGCCGTCTGGCGTACACACAAAAGCTTCACCTTCCTTATCTGAAGTATTTGCTGAAGAGAAAGAATATTTATTTCCTTTCTCGGGACAATCTCGACGAAAATGTCCCGTTTTGTGGCACTTAAAACATTTTAATATTACTTGCTTTTTATTTTCATGACTTCTGCCCTTTTTAAATTCTCTATATTAACTTCACTTGCCCGTGGGCCGGTCGTCTGTCGTGGAATCTTGCGATCAATTTTTAACCCACTTCCCAAAGCCCGATTTTATTGAAATTTTGCACACATGTGTCTTTCCGGAGACAACACTTTCTATTAAATTAAATTAAATTTGAGGCCCCTCGTGCCCCGGGTTCGGGGGGCTCCCATACAAATATTTTACAAAATTTTACTCGATTTTCTTCAAATTTTATACACATGTGTATCTCTGATAGACAACACTTTTTGTAAAAAATTTTGAGACCACGGGCCCCGGGTTCGTGGGACCCCATACATTTTTTTAAAAAAAATAACCCGATTTTCTTTAAATTTTATATACGCGTGTATCTCCGATAGGCAACACTTCTTGTAAAAATTTTGGAGACCCTGCGCCCCGGGTTCGTGGGGCCCCAACATTTAAAAAAAAATTAACCCGATTTTCTTCAAATTTTATATACGTATGTATCTCCGATGAAAAACACTTTTTGTAAAATTTTTGGAGACCCCGGGCCCCAGGTCATTGGGCCCAAATTTTTTTTTAAAAAAATTAACCCGAATTTTTTTTAAATTTTATATACGTGTGTATCTCCGATGGACAACACTTTTTGCAAAAATTTTGGTGGCCGGGGTCGAGGGGCCCCATAAAAATTTTTCAAAGAAATTAACCCGATTTTCTTCAAATTTTATACACCTCTGTATCTCCGATGGACCAAATTTTTTTTAAATTTTTTGAGGGCCAAGGGGTGCCCATATCATTTTTTTAAAATTTAGCTCGATTTTCTTCAAATTTTTAACACATGTGTATCACTGATGGACATAACTTTTTGAAAATTTGTTGGAGTGATAGGGCCCTGAGACCCGTGTGGTGTCCATTAAAATTTTTTAAAAATTAGCCCGATTTTCTTCAAATTTTAACACATACCTATCTCCTATTAGAGAATTTACATGAAAAATTTTAATTTTTATGGGTTGTTTTTTTATGCTTTTGAGTTCCGTACTTTACCTCTTGTTTTGCAAGCAAAGCTTCACTCGATTCTGTCACACCTTTTGCTATCATGCGATTTTCTTCCATGATTAAGCGTGCACGCAATGTGTCTAATGTTCGATCCGATTTGCTTGTCGATTCCCAAGCGCAGCTAAAAGAGTTGTATTCATCCGGTAATGCCATGATAATACGCGCAATTATCATTTAATTAGAAGTATTTTGACCCAAATCTTTCAATTGTTGCACAATGTCTTCCACCTTCGCTATGAACGTCACCATGTTTTCTGTTGCTTCTTTTGTGATTGAAAAAAATTTCTGATTCAGCATTAACATGCTTGTTTCATTCTTTTACTCGAATACTGAATTTTATTCATAGCCTTCGCACTTGTACAATTTCTGACGTGTGTAACAATGTTACTCGCCACGGTTGTTCCGATCATTCGCTGTGCACGTGCATCCTTTTTCAACCATACACAACATCATAAATTTCCGAAGCAATTAAACCAAGTTTCACTTGAAACTTCCATTTCAAAAATTGCTTTGCCTCCTGCAATTTTTCAATTTTAATTGTGTATGTTTCCATTGTGTTCAATGTTTTTCCACATACAAAATTTAATGCCTTGTTATTTTATTTTTACAAAATAATACCACTATTGTGTTCAACAATTCTTATTTATATTTTTAGCTATGGTCTGGGCTCGCTATGCTATGTTAAATTTACTCGGATGAAACAGGATTTGAATTTAGCTCAGAAAAGGTTTATTAGCAGAAGAAAATGAAAACACGTCTGTTACATTCGGTAGCTGTCACAAGAAGAAGGAAAGAACTAGCTATCATTTATTTGACATTTTACATTTTGACAACTGATCGAAATATATTCAACAGAGTTTGACAACTGATCGAAATATATTCAACAGTTATGCAGCCAGCTTCTTGTGTAGAAAAAGCCTTGGAGACGCTACAAGCGGTTTTTGCAACCTCTTCGGGTCTCGCTTTGTATGTAGTTGGTCCCACTTCCTTTTTGCGACACGGATTTCTGTCATTGTAATTCAGAGGGACGCTGAACTCTTCAGAGTTAGTTTCCGTGCGAGGAAACTTTAGGTCCCTCAGGTCCTTTACATCACCTTACACCCTTTGCATCACAATTTTGTGACAGGAAATCATTTCCTAATAATCCGTCTTCAGATAGCCCAGGTATATTGCGTAATACTTGAAAATTGCAGGGTATTTGAGTTTTCAAATTGAAATTACCCTGGCAACTTCCTAAAGTATTTCCAGTTCCGGAAGGTGTTTGTATTGTACATGTATTTTTTCTGTTTTGTGTTTCTGGTGATATCACTTTTTCGGTGATAAAGCTTACCTCAGCGCCGGTGTCCACTACTAGTTTTATGTTGCCGTTCAGGCCTATATCTAATGGAAGCTTAACTGTTTGTGGTTGCTGAGAATTCCCTAAATTTTTGTTTAACGTTGTCGAGTCGGGGAACTTCAGCTCGACCGCGAATCGTTTCCCTGATTTTTTTAGTTCCGGTGGGAAGGGAAGGTCTTTAGCTGACATTCCGAATGTGTATGACCCCGGCGATCACAAAAATCACATTTTCTGCTCATATTAAAAACTCGCGGTGTACCAGAATTGGGTCTGATTTGCTTTATTTGTGTGGATTCCGCTGCCTGTGTCTAAATCAGTTATGTGTTGTTTTAAACGGCGACAATCACGAATAACATGATTGTTCATTTTGCAATTATTACAGAAAGGAGTATTTTTTCTTGTAAAACAATCGCTATAGGTATGCCCTTTTTAAATTCTCTATATTAACTTCACTTGCCCGTGGCGGCCGGCTGGCTGGCTGGCTGGCTGGCTGGCTGGCACACCAAATCTTGTGAGCAATTTTTAACCCACTTCCTAAAGCCCGATTTTATTGAAATCATGTATATCTCCCATGACAACACTTTCTATTTGGGGCCCCTCGGGCCGCGGGGTCGGGGGGCTCCCATACAATTTTTTTTTTTAATTATCAATTTTTAACGCACTTCATAAAGCCCGATTTTTCTGAAATTTTGTACACATGTGTATTTCCGGTGACAATACTTTCTTTTAAAATTTGGAAGTGATCGGGCCTCGGGTTCGTGGGGCTCCCATACAAATTTAAAAAAAAATTACCCGATTTTTTTTCAAATTTTACACAATACTTTTTCCAAAACTTGGTAGTGATCGGGCCCTGGGTTCAGCCGCAAGACCCTTATAAATTTTTTTAATATCTATAGTGGCATCAGATACCGCCGTGCTTTAATGACTGTGTGCGGTGTGTGCTGCGCAGTCGGTTTTGGTGGTGGAGAGAGAGAGAAATCTTAGTTCACGCTCAAATAAACCCCGCAAATGAAAGGAGACATAAATGTTTTATGCTTAATTCAACTTACTTACTTATTAACTGAATTGTATTTTAATTGATGCCGTTTTTTTGTTGTCGATATCAACTTACAGATAGAACAACAAGTTTTCACAATATTCTGTCATTTGGCGTTTTCATAAATTAGATCTGAGCAGTCAAAGAGTTCTCAAGAAAAATGCTCGTGTTTCTTATTTGCTCAGAGTATGAGCGTGCTCTAAGTGCTCAGAATAAAATGATCTAAGCATTTTCAATTTTAACATCTGATATCAAATGTCTCTTTCGATGATTTTCTCCAACAATAAAAAAAATTAATCAGGATCGAGAGGCTCCCATATCAATTTCTGCTATTAGAGAATTAAAATGAAAAATTTTAATTTTTATGGGTTGTTTTTTTTATGACAAAAACTACAAATTATGCTGGCAGTAATTGGTTGAGAAACTTTGGCGTTGCTAAAAAGCACCTTTTGACTTTGCGACTGTGGGACCTTGGTGTTATGTAAACTAGAATTCGGGCTAAATGGAACTGCTTGTGGGTTCATGTGATGATGTGATTGTGCAAAACTGTTGTTTTCAAACATGGGTCCAGGAATCAGAAAACTATTAGTATCTGTACAATTTCTAGGAAGTTGGAATGTAGGATATAAAGGCAAATTGGGGTTTTGCTGTGTGTGAAAAACTGATTGTTGAAGTCTTTCCATGTCTAACGTCTTTTGTATTTGTGTTTCTAACGTCTCGTCCCCTATGGTTAGTAGATATTGACAAAGATATGGTTTTGTGACACCGCTTTTTAGTGCATTCTTGGCAAAGTCCTCAAGCTGTGATTTCACAAATATCTACATTACTACTACTATCTTTATTTATGTTTTCTAAATGGAGAGAGTGCGAGAAACCTTGAAAATGTTTTAATTCTCTTTTGAACTCCTCAGTGCTTTATTTAAATTTTTCTATGACACTTAGTCTTTGTTTTCGTGTCTTATTTAGTTCTAAGTTTACCGAATCACACTGGAGAATTTGTAAATTTTTGTTTTCTCGCACTTCCTTGTATAAATTATTTAAATATGTGTTGAGACTAACTGTTCTTGGACGTTCCAGAATTGTTCCGCTTCGTAGACGTCTTGGTGATGGGTGTAGTTGTTGGTTGGTACTCTCTACCACTCTGCGTGGGTTGATCTTCTTCGGACAACATTAAATCTAAACCAGACGTAGTCTGTACGTTTGTTATCCGCTAGATTTTCAAGCGCTTATTTTTACTGTGGCTTCCCTGATTCTACCGGCTGCGCCAAATTGTTATGATTTTTTTTATAATGAAGTTATAATTATTATAATAACTATTTTTATTTGTTGTGTTTTTGTCAATTGTTATGTTATATTTTATAACTATTTTTTGTTTGTAAATTGTTTTTTAATAATTATCATTCCTTTGTTGTGTCCTTTATCAACTGTATAAAAACATATATTCATATACAAAAGGTAAAAGGCAAAGTTAACGATCGATTATGGCAGGGTGGCCATGTAATGAAAAGTGTATGATAATTTTATCATTATGCTAGTTTACAGATCAAGATTCTTGTATCTTGACTGAAGGTTGTGTTGCTTATATATAGTACATCAGAACACCCGACAAATGAGACAACGTTTTTCGTTCTATGTGTAATAAAGTTGGAAGTTGTTCCCACGCAAAAAGGTATTCCGCAAACATAGCGTCAGCAGAAATACATAAGGAATTGACGTGCAAATAGGTGTTTTCTTACGAGTAAAAATGTTCATGGTACAATATGATATACATATGTTTGTGTCGTGTGGAATGTGTAGGGTGTGCTGTGCATTGTGCAAGGTATGCTTGGTATTTGATATAATTATGTATAATGGTTATGTATTTATGATAATATATATTCTTAAAACTAAACATCCTGCCCCTCGCTGATGATTCTCGGATTATCAGATGTTGGTCGTTGAGCGTTTCTTGGTGTTGGTATTGGCTTGGCCGCCGTCATTTTGCAGCTACATAGGTGATGGTTCCAGAGTATATAAGTAATAGCTGCGGCCGCTAGGAATAGTCCGCAAGAACCCACGATGGTATGCCGAATGTTATGATGATGAAGCTGGTTGGGAAGGTCTCTCTGTTCAGCCTTAATTTGGTCACGTTGGCTTTCAAGTTCCATGATATGTGTGCTGACATTGACACGAGTAGTATTGTGACGAAGTGCTTGCAGATGTGTGAGATCGGGTAGACTTATAGCTTGGTAGAATCTGGTTTGTGATGCTTGCTTGCTTGCGATGGGCTTGCAGTGTTAGGGAGTTTTCCCTTACAACACAGGTTGGCTGCAGTGTTAAGAGGCCAGTTCCACTAATTGTAATAAGCGATGGTTGTCTGTCACATACTACATTCAATAGTGTTTCGATCATTACGGCATAGATCCATTGGTTTGCGTTTGGAACTTTTGACCAGACGGGAATCGTTTGAACGGCCTTTAATCTACATGTTGAAAGCGATGGTATGTTGTTAAGCAGATTGACTTCACACAAACTGAAGTTTGATCCCCGGCGATAAATTGGATGGGTTTGTGTGCAAAGATACATTGCATTTCCTGTGATGGTACATGATGCTAGGTCGTCATCGGATAATGGATAATACTCGTCCTGATGAGCGTTTATCGCAAGATATGTGAATTCTATGGCGATGAGCGTATTGTTTGCGATTGCTGGAATTGGAATGTTCTTAAACATTGCAAATTTTTCACGTCCTGTCAGTGGTACACTAATTCTAAAAATTATATGGTTGCTCAGGATTCGTCCTTCTGTCACCATAAGTTTGTAGAGTGCTAGTATGTTGCTAAGTTCAATAGGGAGGTGAATGCCTAGTGGTAGATGGTTTTTAATTTTTACGGCTTATTCTCTCAATTGAAATTAGTAAATGGTTCTTCTGTGATGTGTACCTGCTAGTACAATGAAAATAGATGTTTGCGTCCGTTGTATGTTGGTGAAAAGTAGTGTGGTGTAAATAGCTCAAGATGAGAACAATTGCTGCACTTGTATTTGATATGCGTATTTGGTGATGTTATGCACGCGATTGATTATTTTGGTCTAGTTGTGTTACAAGTGCGTAAGTCGCTTGTCCATGGCTGCTTGGTTTTTTGCCATTATGTTCACTGTGGAATCTAACATTGATGTGATTTGTTCATGTTATTGGATGGTCACAAGTTTTTAACTGCTTTCCTCGTTTGCGATCTTGGGCGGCTACATATGGCTGGTTTTGATTTAGATCATCTGCTGATGGTGGTTGTTTATCTACGGTTACATCATCCTTGACAAGTGGGGCCAGTTTGTGTATTGGTCGCTTAAGGACTCCTGATTTTGTGCGCACATCTGCTACTCTGATGAAGCCGTCGGTACCGTGATACACATTGACAATTCTGCCCTCTTCATAATCGGGATATTGTCTTCCTTTATGATGAACACCGTGCCGATTTCAATATTTTTCGATGAAGTCTTCCATTTTCTCCGGTGCTGTAGCTAATTAAGGTACTCCTGAGACCATCGTTTCCGTAATTCTTCCTTGATGTGTGAAACTAGTTTCCATCTGCTGCTAAGACTTCCTCGTAATGGTTCTGCATGAGGATCAGCTATAGCTCTTAGCAGCTCTCCTATAAGGAAATGGCCAGGAGTTAATTTTTTTTTTTTAATGCGGTAAGGTCGTTTGGATTAGTAGAGAGAGCAGTAAGTGGTCTTAAATTCAGGATAGCTTCGGCGTCTACACTTAGAGTACACAGCTCCTCATATGTTAATGAAGCTGATGCGATCTTTCGCTGAAGCAGATACTTTGCCGACTTTACGGCTGCTTTCCATAACCATCCGAAATGGGGAGCCATTGGGGTAATAAAATTGAACTCTATTCCCCTCGAGCTGCAAGTGGATGAAATCCGGTTTTGAGCCAGGTTTGAGTATATGGCTGTTTGCAACTCAGTCAATTGATTCTTGGCGCCGACCTAATTGGTGGCATTACAGCAATAAAGATTTTTACAATGCCCTCGGCGACCAATAAATCTTTTTAACGCATCGATGAATGCATCCGTGGATAAATCGCTGACAACTTCAATGTGTATGGCCTTCGTACTAAAGCAGCAGAATATCGAAAGGTAGGCTTTTTGTGGACGGGTTCCCCTTGAACGGTAATGGATCCATATTGGACCACAAAAATCTACTCCGAAATTGATGAAGGGACGTGCTGGTTGAAGTGTGGAGGTAAGTTTCCCATGATCTGAGAATATATTTTTGGCTTAGCCTTGATGCAGTGTGTGCATTGCTGGACAATTGAACGTGCTATATTCTTTCCCTTGATTTGCCAAAAGTGTTGTCTGGTTATAGCTAAAAGTCCTTGAGGACACATGTGAATTTCTGAATGTATATCTGTCATCAGCATTTTGACAACTGGGTGTGCTTAAGGCAATAATATAGGATGCTTGGCTTCGTAAGCTAAAGTGGATGCTTGTAACCTTCCTCTCACTCGCAAGAGCTCGTTTTGATCCAAGAACACTGAAAGTCCAACTATTTTGCACTTTGTGTCTAGATCTTTGTATTTCCCTAAATGAATGATGTCTGCCTTGAATTCGCTTCTTGGACGTTTCTCAAAATGAGTTGAAGAGCAGTGGCTTGTTCTTCTGCAATCGTCAACAGCCAAATTGGTTTAAGCAGTTGTGAATGTGAATGTCTCAACGCATGGATTTTAGAACGAAACTGACCATTCTTAATCAATCCAATGAATCGTCTGCAATAAGCTATTATCCTCTTAAGCTTGCACAATGAATTTGAATGTTTTATTTGTTTATAAAGATCTTCCGGCCTTGTCACGCTGACAGATAGTGATGTCGTCTTTCTTTCTTCTGCACACTGGCTGTGATTTGCATATGGTAGTGGCCAGATTGATTCCGTTCCACTTAAGAATCTTGGGCCGTAGAACCACAGGTTGTGTTCTTGTAACTTCTCTGGGGTAATTCCTCTTGATAACACATCTGCTGGATTATCATTTGATCGGACGTGTCGGCACTGCATGCTGCTGGAAAGTCGCTGAATGGTTGCGAGACGACAACCCACAAATGCTTGGTATGATTCTGCGTTTGAGTTGATCCAATCTAGTGCTATTTGAGAGTAGTCCAGGAATTTGTGAATGCTCCATCAATATGTAAATCGGATTTCACCCGGTTAGACAATTCTGCGGCTAACACGGCAGCACATAATTCGAGTCTGGGTATGGATAATGAACTTATTCCTGATGATGTCTTTGTAGCTGGTGCTATTCTCGATTTGGAGCATAGTAGTCGAACTATTATCACGCCAGTCTCGTTTGCGGATCTTACGTACACCGCAACACCATACGCCTTTTCGGATGAATCAGATGAATATGTGTAGTTGTAATGACGTAGGAACACGTTGAGCAAAGACATGCCTTGGAATTCGAATTCGGTCTAAGGTCTGCAACTGCTTATGATACATTTCTACTGTAAGGGCAGCATCCCAATCGTACTTCAGTTCCCATAATTCTTGAAGAAATAGTTTGGCCGCTGTCACTACTGGCGCAACAATACCGAGTGGATCAAAAAGTTTGGCTATATCAGATGCCACTGATCTCTTAGTGATTCGTTTTGGTGAATCACTATTTATTTCGGTAACCATATCAATCCAAGTTTTTTCACAAACCCTTCGTTATTGCCTTCGTCAAAGCTAATTTCCTGGTCTTCTAATGGAACGTTTTTCAGTTGTTGTTCATGGTTTGCACACCATTTCCGTAATTTGAATCCCCCTTCTTGAAGTTGTGCTGACAAATCAGCCTGAATAGCCTTTGCCATGGTTAAGCTATCTGCGCCAGTCATAGCATCATCTACATCGAAGTCCCTCTGCAACACCTTTGAGCGCAATGGATAGTTAATCTTATTGTCTTGGGCCAGCTTCTGTAGACACTTAGTTGCCAAGTACGGTGCTGCTGTTGTTCCGTATGTTACTCTATTGAGTTGATAGCATTTTACCGGTTGATTGGGATCTGCTCTCCACCAGATTAAATTATACCATCTATCTTCTGGGTGTACCTAAATCTACCGTTACATTTTTTGAACATCAGCTTTGATGACATACCTTGACAGCCTAAACCGCACCAAAACTGTGAATAACTCTTCTTGGATAGTTGGACCAGCATAAATAATATCGTTCAAAGAAATGTTTGTGGAAGTTTTTGCTGATGCATCAAAAACAACTCAGCCTTGTGCTGCTACTATCTGATTTGACCACTCTATGATGTGGCAAGAATCAATGTGGTACCCAGAGAGAATTGTAGTCAATTTCTTGCATGCGACCTAGGTTATTGTAGTCCTCCATAAACTCAATGTACTGCTTTTTCAAGTTGACATATTTGGTAATCGGCGTTCCAATGCATAGAACCTGCTCAATGATATGTCCATAGATACACCCAATTTTGTTGTTTCCATGGAGAAAGGCAACCTTACAACAAATCTTCCCTCACCGTCTCTTTTGATTGTTTGATTGAAAATTTCTTCGCATCGCTGTTCTGCTAAGGTGCATGTGGAATTAGCCTCCGGTAGTTTTTCAATTTCCCAGAATATCTCAATCGCTTGCTCAAGCGACTCATCTTGCGTAAAGATACCACAGGTTGAAGTTAATGTGGATGCTTCGCCTATCCTACCCTTAACAATTCGTTCGAGAAGAGGGTTTTGGAGCAGCGGGAGCTCTTTTCTAAGCCTTATTTGTCCAATGCAAAGAAGCTGATGATAATATTCTGCTCCGATTAGTAGATCAATGCGGTTGGTTTTGTTGAATTCTGGATCTGCCAATTTAATATTTTTTGGTATCTCCCATCTGGATACGGCGAATGAATGTGATGGTTGTGAAGATACTACTTGTGGTAAGACGATGGCTTCCATTCTTGTTGAGAAATTAGTTATGTTGGATGATAATTCAATATTGGTTCTGAGATGAGTAGTTAACAACTTGGTCAATACAAATGGATTTTTAAAAAAGACAACACTTTATTAATTAAAATATATGGTCAATCCAAACTTTATTAATACTAGAGTATGATCTGTAGTCTGTACGATCTGCTTTATTAGTCAGTTGTCAATCAACTGACTTCACAAAATATGATATTCGTATTTTTTTTTAACCTTGAGACTCGTACTGCGTTTTATGTGGAAGAGTGTTGTTCAGACAGAGTTCTTAATAATCTATACAGGGAGGAAGGGGTTTGCTATAACTCCCCCACCATTAGCTTGAGGCTCCGACGAAGATATTTCTATGACAGTAGTTTTTGAACAAAGATATTTGTTTTTTATTAAAAGAGCAAAAACTAACGAAATTAAAATTGTTATAATTAGCAAACTGCTTATATTTAAAGTGTTTTTTGTAAAATTATTCTTATTAATTTCTGTAATGTCCTTTCTATTATTTTCGATATTTTGTAGGTGAAAATTATCAAAATCCAACCTTGGTATTTAAAGTGTCTTCCTTGATAGATACATGTAGATTCGGTAATATTATATGGTCTTTTATCTTTACTTCAATATTTTTAAAAGTTATATTATTAATTTCAATATAACAATTTTCAAATTTAATTTTATACGTTCACTCTATAATAGTTTTAAAATTGTTACAATTATGTAAAATTACAGTTTTTTGTATATTTTTCGTAATAATTAATCCTTTTCTTATTTCTTTTATTTGAGTGATTGTATCCTCCTTAAAATTACATTTAGCTTCTTTTATTTTAAAAATGTTATATATGCATTCATTTTCCAATTTTCTTAAATTTCTTTTTAAATTTTGCAATACCTCCACATGATATATATTGCCGTGGTTGTCTGTAATAATTTCATTTTCTTTCAAATACAAGGACTTCTTATCTCTGTTGGGTATGGGTTCTATAAGAATTTTTGAGTAATTATTTATCTCTGTTGGGTATGGGTTCTATAAGAATTTTTGAGTAATTATTTCCTACGAATCGTGGAATCAAAAGTATTATTATAATTTTTCTGTTAAATGAAGCGACTGAAATCTTTATATTTGCTAATGTGTCAATGTCGGTTATGTTTTTAAATTCTTCATTTGTTAGAATATTTCTACCTAAAACACCAAGTCTACTATTGAGAAGAATCTGTTCTATATCGTCTATGTGATTTATAAGTAAAGTGATGTCGTAATTATTTTGATAAAGATATTGCATGTATTTTATTTCATCTTCTATTGATATTATTCTATTGCCAACTTCATCTGATCATGTTCCTACAATCTCTTTTATTGTCGTTTGTTGTGTTGTTTGTGTTCTGTGATATTTTGAATTTGTCTAATTATGTCTGTAATAATGCGTACTTGTTTATTATTTTCCGTAATGAGGTTTTTATTATTTTCTCTTAAAGTTTCAAGTTGTTTAATTATTTGTTTTTCATCATCTGCGTCCATAGTTCCGGTAATATATTTAAGGCCTTTTCCGATTATGTTACAGGTCCTCGTTTGTTTCTTGTCTGCGGGAGTAAATTGTGTAATTTTATTTCTAAGTTTCAGTAGTTGTGTTTAAACTGAATTTAGCATAGGTCCTTTTAAGTTTGGTTTGTTTATCATTAATTTAATATTGTCCCAAATATGTTCCTTCGTCTCTTCGTATTCTGTCACGTTAATTATGTGGAGTACTTTTTCGTAGTTCGAGATAAGATTGATATTTTCTATCTTTATATTGACAAATCCGTTATTTTCGTTCAGATTTCGATTTTAATTGTTGAGCTATTGTTGTCTTGATATTTCTTTAGTTTTTTTAAATGGGATTTATAGTATTTGTGTCCTTTTGCTGTGACAATGTGTTCGTCATCTAATGGTTCTGCGATTATTTTTCTAAATTTGGCATGATTTTTCCCACCTCTTATTTCCTTGAAAAATACTGGCCCTGTTTGTGGTTCGACATCTTCCCTATTTTTATTTTGTGTATTTATTGTACGTTCTTTTATCTTCATGATTCTTTCTTTAATTAAGGTATAGTCATCTTGGCTTATGATTCCATTGCTAAAGTCGATTGGCTTACGGCCAGTTGTGGAATGAAATACTATTGTTATAAAATTAATTACTTTGTAAATCTTTTCTTCTACCGTGTCAACATTTTTATTAGGGTCATGTCTCAAAAGTCTTTAGTGTTCGTTGAGATATTGTGTAAACGTTCAACATCAGAGTTTGATTTGTGATTATTATTTGATGTAAAATGGATATTTATATTCTGTTCTCTGAGGAATTCTTGCAAAGGTAACGCCTTAAACCCTAGTTCGTTGTCTACAATTAGATTGTTAAAATGTCCTGCATTACTTATGTATTGCATAACAGCTCGTTTAAACTCAGTCCATGATCGACTGGAAATTTTAATAGCTTGGGCATACTTCGAAAATTTATCAATTGTTGTTTAGAAAATGTTTTTGTTCAAACTATAGAAAACATCTATATGGATCGTATCCCTTGGTTTTTCGGGTGTTTCTGTTATTTTGAATTTCTGCTTTACAGGATGCCTTTTGTTATTCTCAACGTTACAAATTTCACAATTGCTGATGAATTGGGTGATTCTTTGTTTTAATTTTGGGTTATATATGACGTCTTTTAATTCTAGAAAGTTCTCGTTAATACCTCTATGATTATTCTTTAAATGTTCTTCTTCTATAAAGTCAGTAAGTTCACTTTTATCCATTATATCTCTTAAAACCTTTGGGCATCTTATAATTTTGAAGGTACTGTTGTTATTGTTAAAATTATCTTTTATCACATTTTCAAATTTTTCAAAATGCTTTCGTCTTCGAAATATATGGCGGTTGTACCTGTTGGTTTAAAATGGTTTTTCACTATTGTAATGATTGAGTCAGTATCTACGTTTGTTATTATAATTTCTTTCATTGGTATGTTTCATTTAGGATCGCATAAATTCGTGTTAATTATCGAGTGTGTCGCACCCGAATTTATTATAAACTTTAAAGGTTCGATTTTTGATTGGATAATTATATATGGTAAGGATTTTGGGAGGCTCGTAAACAAAAATTTTCGTTTGTTTGATATGACGTCCCTGATTCATAACTAGTCGTTTTGTATGGTTTATTCGATTTATTTTTGTAATCTGTTTCGTTGGTATTAATGTCGACCTCCATAGGCTCTGGTGGTCTAGATTTCCTTATGGGTTGATAACTATTATTGTTGGTAAATTTGTTATATCTATTGGGTTGATTGTACTGGTTTCTTTGAAAATAATCATTATGTCTTTGTCTGTCTGGTTGTTAAAATTTTTTTTCATTATTGTATTTTCTATAATTTGTGTTTTGTTGCCCTCCATAATCATTATTATGTTGATTATTAAATTGTCTGTCATATTGTTTATTTTTTTTTCGGTAGTCGTTAGATTGCTGTCGGTAGTCGTTAGATTGATGTCGGTTTTGTTGTTGTTTTCTAAAATCGTCGTTATTTTGTCGGTTGTTATATTTTTTGTGTGTATTGAGATAATTTTCATTACCTCCTTTATATGCATAATCGGCCTTAAAAAGTATGTCAATTGCTTCTTCTAGAGTTTCTGGGTCTCTGCATATAAGAATCGATCTCATTGGTTCTGGGATTCTATTCATAAAGGGTAAGGGTTTTGCGTTTTGATGAGCGCACTCGCAGTTTTCCGAATTGTGCCAAGGGAGTACTCCCTGAATGACTTGCGTCACGGCAATAAGTTGGGCAAGTGCTTAGCCCAACAAAAATAAAATAAAAATCGAAGGAATGTGATTTACAATATATCACATTCCTCACGTTTGTAGCCGGTTTCAATTTATTTTCTCAGAATTCTCCCTGATTCATTGAAAAAGCAATACGAAAAACTAACACGAATTTAGAACTATGCGAGTCCAAATACTTTTACCAATGAATCATGGTCAGGGAAAACTACAAAAAACCTTGACCAAGAAAATATTACAAATTATAAAAATAATTTAAAAAATACTGATAAAATATATATATTTTTTTTCATATTAATAAAAATACCTATGAATACTTTTTATCCATCATCCTTCAAGAAGGTGTTAACGGCTAATTTAAACGCCTGCAGATTATAAGATTCGGGAAACACGTGCTCGACCAATTGATTCCACATCGAAGAGACTCTCGGAAAAAAGGAGGATTGAAAGTGTTGGGTTCTACATGAAAAAAATTTTAAGGCAAATCTATGTTGATTGGACCTTAAGCGAGTGTTTACGTTACTGAGAAAAAGCCCTGGAACTAAAGAACTGGTTTCTAAAGAACATTTACCGTTGTAAAATTTGTAGAAAACAGAAAAAGCTCCTACATTTCGTCTGTGCTCAAAAGTATCAAGAGACGAAGTAATGGTTACATCGTTTATCAAACGGATAACTCTATTCTGAACACCATCAAGATGGACCAAATGCGGTCTTGGAGCCCCACCCCACACATATGAATTAAATTCTAAAATTGGTCTAACATAAGATTTATATAATATTAATACTTCAGAGGGAGTGAAGTAGAAGTTACAACGTCTTATGAAGCCCAAACATTGGCTAGCTCTTTTTAAAATTTCATAAATATGTTCTTTCGAGGAAAGATCCCTTGATACTTTTAAACCTAACAACTTAAGTGAATCAGATCTCGCAATAGGGGTACCATTAATAACAGGTGGAACATAATGTTGAGTTGTCTTCTGAGAAAAAAGGCAAGACTGGAATTTATTTGGGTTAAATTCTACTCTGTTAGAAATGCCCCAATCAAGAATGATTGAATATTAGACAGAATAGTCAAATTCATTAATTCACGCGAACCATTCAAGCGAGAATTGCATTCTTTTTGATTGTCAAACTCAATGGAGGCCGATAGTGTTGTATCATCAGCAAATGAATGGATATCACAGGTTGTAGAAAACAATAGGTCGTTGATATATATCAAGAAGAGCGTGGGAGACAAGGATGATCCTTGAGGCACGCCAGCATTGATCCCATGTGAATCTGAAGATATACCATTTAATACAACTTTTATTTTACGGTTCCATAAATAATTCTCAATCCATGTAATGAGAGAGGAGTGTAAATTCAGCGCACGAATCTTATTAATAAGACAATCATGCCATACTCTATCAAAAGCTTTAGCAATATCTAAGGAAACAACGCTTGATTCACCTAGGTTTTCAATGCTTCGCTCCAAACAATGAGTCATGCACGTCATTAGTTCGCCTGAAGATCGATTTTTACGAAATCCATACTGAACATCGGATAAAAGAACATTCGAATCCAGATAGTTCATTAGTCTGAAATTAACGATAGATTCCATTACCTTCGATAGAACCGACAACAAAGCAATAGGTCGGTATTTCGTAGGTGCCGATTTATCACCTTTTTTCGAAACGGGTTGAATATTTGCTATTTTCCAAAATGATGGAAAAACACCTGTCTTCATTGAGAGATGAAACAATTTGCTAAGCGGTTTTGCCAAAGTATGATGACAACTTTTCAATACTAATAGCGGAATACCGTCGGGGCCAGTTCTTTCAGAATCTTTGAAACAACCCGTTTCCGAAAATAGATTTTAGACATACCTGGGCCTAGATTTGGGAGAATTGGGGGGCTTTGGTTAGTTAAAGGAAGAGTAGACACATCAGCGAAATGAGAAGCTAAGAGATGAGCTTTCTCAATATCATTTCTATAATGAATACCATTATGAAATAAAGAAGGAATAGACGAAGTATTGTCTGCAAAGTTTTTTTCTTAATTAGAAATGGTTTCTAATAGTCAATTATAGAAATAGTTTTTTTATTTTATTTTTCACTATATCCGGTTAAGTGTTAAAACACAATGTAATCTTTTAATATTCCTATACCATTTACTATCGTTGATTTGTGTGTGAGTGGTATACCCAGCTTGCGCATCATTCTCTACTTGTTATCCGGAGTCTAGGATGGCACGACACTGTATAATGGCTCCACTGTTGCTTACTACTTTGACTAACACTGTACTGTAGACATATCCTTTTCTTGTATTTTTGCCAGCTGCCGTTAATGAAATGTTGGATTGAGAGTCGATTAGATTGTTTGCGTGTTGAGCAACGATAGCTATATTCGACGACATCGGGATATGCTGTGTTGAAGTCGAGTTGATTGAATTGGTTGGGTCAATTTCATGAACCCTTTTAATAGTTGGTTTGTTTGGTGTGCTCTTAGAGGCAACTGATGAGGTCTTAACTGCGTTCTCCAGATGTAGTAATGTGTTGTGTTTCTTTAAACAAAGTCCGTCCCTAAGGCATATATGCAGCTATTTGATGCTTTTACCAGTGCCAACCGTTGGACTGGTGTCATTTACAAAAATTTGATACAAGCAAACAATAGATGATTTTCCTTGCAACATTTGCATGAATATGAATTGAATGTGGTTGATGTTGTCGCGAGCGATTTTTGATAAGGCAATCGCCTGTTCGACTCATCAGCGAACTTAGATTTGCCATATAATGCTTCTAAGGACTGGAACCTAGTCTCCAAAAATTCGGGAAAGTCTTTAAATGGTTGTAGTACTCTAGGTTGCTTTAGCGACTGTTCCCATAATGTGTGGGTATTTTTGTCTGTTTTCTTTATTATAATGTGGAGGAATATTGGATCCCAGGATGCTATGTCGATTCCTATGTCTCCTAACGCCAAGAGACATTCTTGGGTAATGTCGTGGAGTGTTTTTATTGAATATGCGTTCCTAAAAAAGTCGGAGAACTGCCGCCACTTCATGTAGTCGCCATCGAACTTCGGTAGGGTGATCTTTGGCAAATCTAGAGTCGCGTTTGATAGATTTTGATTGGGAGTCGAGGTTGCGGCTCGTGACGTATTCGGCTGATTAGTCAACTGTTCCAATTTGGACGTCAATGCGAAAAGATAATTGTTGACTTTATCTTCCAATTGAAGATACTCGTCCATTTGATAGCCTTCTGCAACAGGGTCTTCCACCAGTTCTGCGACTGATTGATTCATTTCCTCCATCTGCCCCCAATATTTATTTAAATTATTTATTTTGAGATGACAGAATGGAGAACCCCAAGCTTCCATTGGACCTTCATATAGATTGATGAACAACCGTTGCAATGATTGTGTGGTTAATTTTTGAAGTCGAATAATTTTCACGACCTCTGATATTGTTTCTTCGGATTGTGTGGATCGTGCTGGTGATTGAGTGAATCGCGCGGCTGGCACTGGATTAGACCCAGCCTTGTCTTCTGATTCAGATGACCCAGTCAATTCTGAGTCGTCCGGAATAGATGATAGGTATTCTTTAATTTCACCATACATCTGCTTCACCTTAATAATTGTGCTTTGGATGTATGGTGAGTCTTGTTTGACGACATCTTTGACTCGTTCGTGATTATGTGTGAACTCTTGCCACAAGTCTTCAATGGTTTTTAGCCGTTTGTCCCTGTATGCGGGTGTTTTCCTGGCGTGACCGTCCTTGCCTATGTTAACTTGTAGCTTCTGCCGCTACTCTGCTACGGCCCTTTGCCTAGCAATGATGCGGAAAACCTCTACTTCGTCCATAATGAATGCTCCGGCCGGTGATATGTTGGGGAATTCGCTCTGGTGTATCTTCTGAGATATGTATGGCGTCACTTGGGATTCTTCGCCTAGTTATAAAGCTACCAGTACGCTTTTGTTAGTTGTTTTAGTGAAATTTACCCCTTACCACTGGTGGGGGGAAGTAAAAATTCATGTCGGGGTCACAAAAAAATGTAACGATTCTTTTATCGCTATGTAGGATACAAATCAATATTTTTGTATCTTGACTGCAGGTCGTGTTGCTGATGGTACATCAGAACAATCGAGAGTTAAGACAAAAACGAATGTATGATTATTTTATCGTTATGCTAGTTTTACAGATCAAGATTCTTGTATCCGACACGCGACAAATGAGACAACGTTTTTCGTTCTATGTGTAATAATGTCTGACCCATCAGTCTTTATTCATACGGTTTTTATACAAAATTTGTCTTAACCTAGCATATAAATTGTTTTACATAGATAACCAATGCATTAAAAGAAAAGATAAAATTTATAAATTGGAAGTTGTTTCCACGCAAAAAGGTATTCCGCAAACATAGCGTCAGCAGAAATACATAAGGAATTGACGTGCAAATATGTGTTTTCTTACGAGTAAAAATGTGCATGGTGCATTATGATATATTTTTGTGTCGTGTGGAATGTTTTGTGCTGTTGTGAAAGGTATGGTTGGTTGTAACGAGGTTTTCCCAGCCGGGGTATCCTCAGTGTGACCAGGGTTCGTTGATTTAAGGGTCGTTACAATAAAAGATTTATTTTTGGTTAGGAACTCTGAATTCAATGTTTTTATTTCCCTTTCGTTTTAAAAACAGATGAAAATTGAATTTTTCAATAATTAATTTGACTTAGGTCTTAGATGTGTCCTGTGTGTCCTGTGGTTTTGATGCCTTGGTCCAGCGGGATCGAAGTAAATCGTCTGCGTTTCGTCCAAGTGCTGACCAGCGAAAAGAGGATGCTACGCTCAATTCGTTGCCAAAGAGTTGATACGTTTTCGTGTGTTGACCAGCGAAAAGAGGATGCTACGCTCAATTCGTTGTCAAAGAGTTGCTGCGTTTTCGTGAGTTTGCCAGCGAAAAGAGGATGCTACGCTCAATTCGTTGCCAAAGAGTTGCTGCGTTTTCGTGAGTTGGCCAGCGAAAAGAGGATGCTACGCTCAATTCGTTGCCAAAGAGTCTTTTTGTCTATGTAGCTTGATCAGTGAAAGAAGGATGCTACGCTTGATTCACTATCAGGAGTCGGTCTAAGTATTTTGATCAGTGAAAGAGGATGCTACGCTCAGTTCACTATCAGGAGTCTGTCTGAAGAAGAAGAGTTACTTTTTCCAAGTATTCTGATCAGTGAAAGAGGATGCTACGCTCTGTTCACTATCAGGAGTCGGTCAGATGACGAAGAGTTGCTTTGTCCAGTATTTTGATCAGTGAAAGAGGATGCTACGCTCTGTTCACTATCAGGAGTCGGTCTAAGTATTTTGATCAGTGAAAGAGGATGCTACGCTCTGTTCACTATCAGGAGTCGGTCAGATGACGAAGAGTTGCTTTGTCCAGTATTTTGATCAGTGAAAGAGGATGCTACGCTCTGTTCACTATCAGGAGTCGGTCAGATGACGAAGAGTTACTTTGTCCAAGTATTCTGATCAGTGAAAGAGGATGCTACGCTCTGTTCACTATCAGGAGTCGGTCTGAAGACGAAGTGACTGTATGCTGGATTTGTGTCTCCTTTTATAGCCCGTGAAACGGTTAAAACTTCAAACCGGGCTGTTCCGTTTCCATGATTTTCGTACGGTGAATTACCGTTGTTGCTATGCCAATTGATTTTTTCCTAGTAGAGTTAATTTCCTCGGAACTGCAGTGCGTATGCGTTCTTTATTGTTGTTGTTCTCATTATTGTCGCTTGTATATGTACGCTGCAGAATGTTGATGGAATTCCCTGTGTGTTTTGTTGTTGCCTTTTTGCCTTTCGATTTGTCCACTGTCGTTGCTTAGAAAAATGTTGACGAAGTTCCCTGTATGTTTTGTTATTGTGTTTTCTCTTCTCAATTTGTCCATTGTCAACGTCACCGTTGTTTGCAAATGTGTTGGCGAAATCCCTTTTGCAATTTGTTGTTGTAGGGGATTCCGTTGGTCTACGGTGACTTCTGTTGGTGCATAGCATTGTGGTATTGCTGTACGTATTGCCTTTGGTCAACGCTTCTTGGTCGCTGACCTCATCGGTTGATTTTCGATCATTCGTTTGTAATGTATTGTGCATGCGTTTATTGTATGTTGGTTTTCTGCCTACGCTTCTGTGCTCCTGACTGCACACAGAATTTTGCAAGTAGTATGCGCTGTTTCTTTCTTTCTCCCATTGCTCCCTTATGGTAGTTGCAGTGGATGCGCGGCTACTCAGTGTCCCAAAAATGGAGGTGTGGCCTACTGATCGCAATCATGCACTGGAGAAGTGTAGTCGACCTGAGCAGCGATACCGTCGGCGTTTTCTGTTTTTTCATAAAAAATGATCTCATAATAATGACTTTTCAATGTGGTTTTTCTTGTATGAAAGTATAACTATATATATTTATAAAAATGTGTGGGGTGAATTTGGGGTCAAATTGACTCCTTACACTTCCCGGTCACGTCGGACGAAGCTGAATCTTCCGGTCTTGGTTACGAGGTCCGTTAACAAAATGTTGCCTGGTCTGTATTTTTCTATGGATCTGAGCATGTTACACTGTTGTTGTTGCCTACATAGTTTTGTTTGTTGATGATACATTGTGTCTTCTTACTTGCGTTGAAACTTGTTTCAGGACTTTATTGTCCTCTCTGTGTAGCCGAACATGTTTCGGGCTTGTTGTTGGTGGAGTTCTCTGTAGATTTCTTGCGATATGTACTTTCATATGTGTCGGTTGGGGAATTTTTGGTGGAACTGTTTAAGTTCCGCCACGTGAGCGGTGCGCTTCTTCGTCAGGTAGCACAACCTCAGCTTTGCGATGACGGGTTTTAATGAAGTCTACCACTTGGTATGGCCCGTCATACATCGGTGGAAGCTGGCTGGCGAATCCTTCCTGAGCATTGGACAGATGATGCTGCTCAACCAGGACGAGTTGGCCGGCTGTGACGGCTGTGGCGTCTGTGACGAATGTGACATCTGTGGTGACTGCTGTGACGTGTGTGGTGACTTTGATAACTTTTGATTGAGTTGGTGGATCTGACGACGGTGATGACTCCTAAAACTTGTTTTGGTTCGCGGCGACGGGTTTTCTGGTGTTGTGACTGTGACGGCTGTGGCGTCTGTGACGACTGTGATGAACGTGACTGCTGTAGCGGCTGTGGAGTTTGCGGCGACGGGTTTTCTGGCTGGTGGTGGTTTGGAGTGACGGAAGTTCTCTCTGGCCGCGCTGACTGTGTATGCGTCTGTGGAAATCTTTGGCGAGAGTACTGACTTCAGTATTTTCAAACGGATGTGGTAATACTTGACCACTATGGTGTCTCTCGCCAATTCTATGACTCTGTCGTTTTGGACAGAGGTAACTTTGGTCAACTCTTGCGCTTGTGGTTACTTTAGGCTGCGACGACTTCTGATGTCCTGAAAGTGTAGACGTTGTAATGTTTGGCGTCTGTAATCGTTTCGGGTGGCTGCGGCGTCTTCTGTTGGAAGGTGCGACTAATGACAAGTGTGACCTTAGTGGTTCGTGCGTCTTTGACAATTGTGGTCGCCTTAGTCCTCGAAGTGTGTTGCCCGTCAGACGTTTAACCGGTCGTGCTGGTACAGTTTGGAGCGTTAAGCACTAACCTCCGAAACTAAAAGAGGCCCTGTTTCTTGTAAGGAAGTCCATCCCCAATGTAAGGTCATCAGTGGCGTTCGGCAACACCAGTAGGCGCAGTCCCCAAACCGAAGGTTAACGTTTAACTCTTGGCGGACAGTCATCTGACTTCCGTTAGCCATATGTATTGGGATGTGTACGGGGGTAGTGTTGTCCAAATTTCTAACCCTTTCAGCCAAAGCTTCGCTGACAAAACTGCGAGATATTCCGGTGTCGATAGTGGCCTGAACGGGTTCTCGGTTGATGATGATGCGGGCGAGAATTCGGTGTCGGTCATGGGTCAGGACTGACTTCTCGGTGGACAGTAGCAAATGACGATGCTCAGCGTGTGAATTACGTTGACGGCAGTAGTCAATTGTCCTGATACTTTGTTGGCCACAATCCCAGCAGAAAATCACCCGAGGGTTAGTGCACTCCTTTTGAAAGTGGTCTTCCTGTCGACACCATCGACAAGTCATTCGCGGATTATATGGTCCTTCTTCAGGCTGACTGACCATACAGTGCCTCTCCTGTGGACTTCTTCGAGGTGTCGTCGTTGTGCTGTCTTGGTCTGTCGTAATCCTCTGCCAGGCCAGTGAGCTTCTGTAGGTCTTGAAAGTCTCTTCTTTGGATATATAGCGGTCTGTTGTGTTTCTGAGTACTTCGCGTGCCTCATGAGGTTTTGCATTACAATTACAAAATCTTTGAAGTTTTCGTTTGGTTTCTGATGTCGCTGGCGAATTTCATCGTCCAGATGTTCCCAATATCTCCTTAAATGTCCTCCAGCTTTGCCATCTCTGGTTGTTACTCCGGAACCACATCAGTCCACGGTCGCGAAGCAATTCGGGCATAGTTCTCGGGAGCAGATCCTTGTCTAAAGAGTATGCGTCGGTCAGCTCCTCAAGTCTTTCGACAAATGACAATGGATCTTTGCCTCCATCGTAACGAACTGACCATTTTCTGACTTGGTCGATCACCATCACGTATGATGTACCAGGTGGTACCGTTGTTCCTCGGTTCGATGCTCGGTCCGTGAACGCTGAAGTGTGCGTTGATGGTGGAATTGTTTTCCCCGGTGTTTTGGCTTTCTCGCCTTCTATCGCGTCATATAGATTTAATAGTGGTGTGGGCGTTGGTGTCTTTCTTCCAGTTCCGCCAGGCGAAGTTCGTCGTCTGAGGTCACATCTCGTCCCGTGATGAACGTCGTGAAACGCTTCCTCAACTCATCTACTCCGCCGTTTACGCCCAGCCTAAATTCTGCCATGTAACTTTGTAGATTGTCCTTCGTGAGGTTATAGACCCAACTAGTTTTTACCATCTTGGCTAATTTAGGTTTCTTCGTTTGTTACTTATTTTCCAGAGTCCTTGCTCGGGCGCCAATTGTAACGAGGTTTTCCCAGCCGGGGTATCCTTAGTGTGACCAGGGTTCGTTGATTTAAGGGTCGTTACAATAAAAGATTTATTTTTGGTTAGGAAACTGAATTCAATGTTTTTATTTCCCTTTCGTTTTAAAAACAGATGAAAATTGAATTTTTCAATAATTAATTTGACTTAGGTCTTAGATGTGTCCTGTGTGTCCTGTGGTTTTGATGCCTTGGTCCAGCGGGATCGAAGTAAATCGTCTGCGTTTCGTCCAAGTGCTCTAAGTGCCAAGTCTAATAGTCAATTATAGAAATAGTTTTTTTATTTTATTTTTCACTATATCCGGTTAAGTGTTAAAACACAATGTAATCTTTTAATATTCCTATACCATTTACTATCGTTGATTTGTGTGAGTGGTATACCCAGCTTGCGCATCATTCTCTCCGTTTATATATTTACTTGTTATCCGGAGTCTAGGATGGCACGACACTGTATAATGGCTCCACTGTTACTTACTACTTTGACTAACACTGTACTGTAGACATATCCTTTTCTTGTATTTTTGCCAGCTGCCGTTAATGAAATGTTGGATTGAGAGTCGATTAGATTGTTTGCGTGTTGAGCAACGATAGCTATATTCGACGACATCGGGATATGCTGTGTTGAATTCGAGTTGATTGAATTGGTTGGGTCAATTTCATGAACCCTTTTAATAGTTGGTTTGTTTGGTGTGCTCTTAGAGGCAACTGATGAGGTCTTAACTGCGTTCTCCAGATGTAGTAATGTGTTGTGTTTCTTTAAACAAAGTCCGTCCCTAAGGCATTTATGCAGCTATTTGATGCTTTTACCAGTGCCAACCGTTGGACTGGTGTCATTTACAAAAATTTGATACAAGCAAACAATAGATGATTTTCCTTGCAACATTTGCATGAATATGAATTGAATGTGGTTGATGTTGTCGCGAGCGATTTTTGATAAGGCAATCGCCTGTTCGACTCATCAGCGAACTTAGATTTGCCATATAATGCTTCTAAGGACTGGAACCTAGTCTCCAAAAATTCGGGAAAGTCTTTAAGTGGTTGTAGTACTCTAGGTTGCTTTAGCGACTGTTCCCATAATGTGTGGGTATTTTTGTCTGTTTTCTTTATTATAATGTGGAGGAATATTGGATCCCAGGATGCTATGTCGATTCCTATGCCTCCTAACGCCAAGAGACATTCTTGGGTAATGTCGTGGAGTGTTTTTATTGAATATGCGTTCCTAAAAAAGTCGGAGAACTGCCGCCACTTCATGTAGTCGCCATCGAACTTCGGTAGGGTGATCTTTGGCAAATCTAGAGTCGCGTTTGATAGATTTTGATTAGGAGTCGAGGTTGCGGCTCGTGACGTATTCGGCTGATTAGTCAACTGTTCCAATTTGGACGTCAATGCGAAAAGATAATTGTTGACTTTATCTTCCAATTGAAGATACTCGTCCATTTGATAGCCTTCTGCAAGAGGGTCTTCCACCAGTTCTGCGACTGATTGATTCATTTCCTCCATCTGCCCCCAATATTTATTTAAATTATTTATTTTGAGATGACAGAATGGAGAACCCCAAGCTTCCATTGGACCTTCATATAGATTGATGAACAACCGTTGCAATGATTGTGTGGTTAATTTTTGACGTCGAATAATTTTCACGACCTCTGATATTGTTTCTTCGGATTATGTGGATCGTGCTGGTGATTGAGTGAATCGCGCGGCTGGCACTGGATTAGACCCAGCCTTGTCTTCTGATTCAGATGACCCAGTCAATTCTGAGTCGTCCGGAATAGATGATAGGTATTCTTTAATTTCACCATACATCTGCTTCACCTTAATAATTGTGCTTTGGATGTATGGTGAGTCTTGTTTGACGACATCTTTGACTCGTTCGTGATTATGTGTGAACTCTTGCCACAAGTCTTCAATGGTTTTTAGCCGTTTGTCCCTGTATGCGGGTGTTTTCCTGGCGTGACCGTCCTTGCCTATGTTAACTTGTAGCTTCTGCAGCTACTCTGCTACGGCCCTTTGCCTAGCAATGATGCGGAAAACCTCTACTTCGTCCATAATGAATGCTCCGGCCGGTGATATGTTGGGGAATTCGCTCTGGTGTATCTTCTGAGATATGTATGGCGTCACTTGGGATTCTTCGCCTAGTTATAAAGCTACCAGTACGCTTTTGTTAGTTGTTTTAGTGAAAATTACCCCTTACCACTGGTGGGGGGAAGTAAAAATTCATGTCGGGGTCACAAAAAAATGTAACGATTCTTTTATCGCTATGTAGGATACAAATCAATATTTTTGTATCTTGACTGCAGGTCGTGTTGCTGATGGTACATCAGAACAATCGAGAGTTAAGACAAAAACGAATGTATGATTATTTTATCGTTATGCTAGTTTTACAGATCAAGATTCTTGTATCCGACACGCGACAAATGAGACAACGTTTTTCGTTCTATGTGTAATAATGTCTGACCCATCAGTCTTTATTCATACGGTTTTTATACAAAATTTATCTTAACCTAGCATATAAATTGTTTTACATAGATAACCAATGCATTAAAAGAAAAGATAAAATTTATAAATTGGAAGTTGTTTCCACGCAAAAAGGTATTCCGCAAACATAGCGTCAGCAGAAATACATAAGGAATTGACGTGCAAATATGTGTTTTCTTACGAGTAAAAATGTGCATGGTGCATTATGATATATTTTTGTGTCGTGTGGAATGTTTTGTGCTGTTGTGAAAGGTATGGTTGGTTGTAACGAGGTTTTCCCAGCCGGGGTATCCGCAGTGTGACCAGGGTTCGTTGATTTAAGGGTCGTTACAATAAAAGATTTATTTTTGGTTAGGAACTCTGAATTCAATGTTTTTATTTCCCTTTCGTTTTAAAAACAGATGAAAATTGAATTTTTCAATAATTAATTTGACTTAGGTCTTAGATGTGTCCTGTGTGTCCTGTGGTTTTGATGCCTTGGTCCAGCGGGTTCGAAGTAAATCGTCTGCGTTTCGTCCAAGTGCTGACCAGCGAAAAGAGGATGCTACGCTCAATTCGTTGCCAAAGAGTTGATACGTTTTCGTGTGTTGACCAGCGAAAAGAGGATGCTACGCTCGATTCGTTGCCAAAGAGTTGATACGTTTTCGTGTGTTGACCAGCGAAAAGAGGATGCTACGCTCGATTCGTTGCCAAAGAGTTGATACGTTTCCGTGAGTTGACCAGCGAAAAGAGGATGCTACGCTCGATTCGTTGCTAAAGAGTTGATACGTTTTCGTGTGTTGACCAGCGAAAAGAGGATGCTACGCTCGATTCGTTGCCAAAGAGTTGATACGTTTCCTTCATTTGACCAGCGAAAAGAGGATGCTACGCTCAATTCTTTGCCAAAGAGTTGCTGCGTTTTCGTGAGTTTGCCAGCGAAAAGAGGATGCTACGCTCAATTCGTTGCCAAAGAATTGCTGCGTTTTAGTGAGTTGGCCAGCGGAAATAGGATGCTACGCTCAATTCGTTGCCAAAGAGTTGCTGCGTTTTCGTGAGTTGGCCAGCGAAAAGAGGATGCTACGCTCAATTCGTTGCCAAAGAGTCTTTTTGTCTATGTAGCTTGATCAGTGAAAGAAGGATGCTACGCTTGATTCACTATCAGGAGTCGGTCTAAGTATTTTGATCAGTGAAAGAGGATGCTACGCTCCAGTTCACTATCAGGAGTCTGTCCGAAGAAGAAGAGTTACTTTGTCCAAGTATTCTGATCAGTGAAAGAGGATGCTACGCTCTGTTCACTATCAGGAGTCGGTCAGATGACGAAGAGTTGCTTTGTCCAGTATTTTGATCAGTGAAAGAGGATGCTACGCTCTGTTCACTATCAGGAGTCGGCCAGATGACGAAGAGTTACTTTGTCCAAGTATGCTGATCAGTGAAAGAGGATGCTACGCTCTGTTCACTATCAGGAGTCGGCCAGATGACGAAGAGTTACTTTGTCCAAGTATGCTGATCAGTGAAAGAGGATGCTACGCTCTGTTCACTATCAGGAGTCGGTCAGATGACGAAGAGTTACTTTGTCCAAGTATTCTGATCAGTGAAAGAGGATGCTACGCTCTGTTCACTATCAGGAGTCGGTCTGAAGACGAAGTGACTGTATGCTGGATTTGTGTCTCCTTTTATAGCCCGTGAAACGGTTAAAACTTCAAACCGGGCTGTTCCGTTTCCATGATTTTCGTACGGTGAATTACCGTTGTTGCTATGCCAATTGATTTTTTCCTAGTAGAGTTAATTTCCTCGGAACTGCAGTGCGTATGCGTTCTTTATTGTTGTTGTTCTCATTATTGTCGCTTGTATATGTACGCTGCAGAATGTTGATGGAATTCCCTGTGTGTTTTGTTGTTGCCTTTTTGCCTTTCGATTTGTCCACTGTCGTTGCTTAGAAAAATGTTGACGAAGTTCCCTGTATGTTTTGTTATTGTGTTTTCTCTTCTCAATTTGTCCATTGTCAACGTCACCGTTGTTTGCAAATGTGTTGGCGAAATCCCTTTTGCAATTTGTTGTTGTAGGGGATTCCGTTGGTCTACGGTGACTTCTGTTGGTGCATAGCATTGTGGTATTGCTGTACGTATTGCCTTTGGTCAACGCTTCTTGGTCGCTGACCTCATCGGTTGATTTTCGATCATTCGTTTGTAATGTATTGTGCATGCGTTTATTGTATGTTGGTTTTCTGCCTACGCTTCTGTGCTCCTGACTGCACACAGAATTTTGCAAGTAGTATGCGCTGTTTCTTTCTTTCTCCCATTGCTCCCTTATGGTAGTTGCAGTGGAGGCGCGGCTACTCAGTGTCCCAAAAATGGAGGTGTGGCCTACTGATCGCAATCATGCACTGGAGAAGTGTAGTCGACCTGAGCAGCGATACCGTCGGCGTTTTCTGTTTTTTCATAAAAAATGATCTCATAATAATGACTTTTCAATGTGGTTTTTCTTGTATGAAAGTATAACTATATATATTTATAAAAATGTGTGGGGTGAATTTGTGGTCAAATTGACTCCTTACATGGTATATGACTTATTTTTGAATAATGGTTATGTATTTATAACAATTTATTTATGATAATATACATTCTTAAACTAAACAATAAGTACTATAGCACTCAAATTATTAAAAAAAAATAAAAAATGCATAATATTAATTTAAAACAAATCTTGGTTGTATACAAAGTTTTAAGTTTCAACTTAAAGAGCAAGAATAAATAAATTCTTAGGTCAACCAATCCCAGAGCAAGCAAAATAAAGTTGTTTGTGGCGAAAAATTGACGCTCTCAAATGTATACTCCGCAGTACTTAATAAACTGTCCGACTTATGGATCGTCATTGAAAACGCAAGTTTTACTGGAAATTGCAATCTCTTAAATTTAAAAGGCAGATCCGTCGAAATGAGTGCTAGTCGTGGGATAAAAACTGTTTCACACTGTCCCTTTTCTGTCAAGATAGTCGCTTCAATTATATTGCCCAGCATCTTTTTTACGCACAGTCTTGTGCCTTTGCAAAGTTTTGACGAGTAACTAAAAGATAATGTGGCAATCCAGACAAATTAAGTGAGTTTAGGAACTCAGTTAGATAGTTAACTTCCTCATCAGTATCTACAACGGTATCGATACACTTATATTCAGTGACAATGCCTATTAACATGTGATAGTTTTGAGAAACAGCCGAATAAATGGAATTCATTAGTTCTGCGGAAGATATCAAAAATCTATGTCAATTTAATATTACCATAAAACACGGCTACTAATCTTCCTTTTCCAATTTGAAGTAGGAGCGACAATGGTCCTCACCCCCAATTTCGTCGCCAAATGGTTGCTGAGTATCATTCATCTTAGCGACACCGAAAACTATGGGATCGATACTAACATCGGTCACCATCCCCCCTCCGGGGATACTACTCACCCATAGGAGTTGCTTACTAACACTATTAATCTCAGTGACTCCGAGAACTATTGAATGGACACTAATACGGTCACCCCCCCTCAGATATCGATCCCATTTATGGTATTTTTTTTTCGGCGTCTAAAATTAAAAAAAAAAGAGATTTACAGAAAACATTTAGTATGTCTAATTGTGAACCGTGTAAGTACGTCATCAGTGTATCATCACATCTAGGCTCTTCAGACCATTGTTTAGTATCAGCCACTTTCTTGTTGTTAAACCACGCAGTTAAAGAGAAACCCCATAAAAACAATTGTTGGCTACACGAGAAGACAAGGCCAATTTGCTTTACATTTCGCATTTCGTTAGCACAACCCTATCAGATGTTATTCCCGCAATAGTTTCGAAGAGGTGTTCTCCATCGCTGGCATTGCCACTGCGCAGGCTTTTCCATTTCATTTTCAGCCTGTTCCCAAAAAAGGCTATCAATCGTATTTTCTAAGATCATGGAAATGCTTATTAATCGTAATCTATTGCAATACCTTGAATCACAGGAAATCTTGAGTGACCAGCAGTATGGTTTTCGAAGGCAACGTTCTCCAGGTGATCTGATGGCATATCTCAAAAGTGAAAGTCACAAATTTGGTGAAAGCAAAGTTGTTGACTTGATATTTCCATGGCATTTTACAGAGCCTGGCATCAAGCTCTTCTGTTGAAAATAAATGCCTTTGGAATTGATATTGCCCTACTTTGACTAGACTAGTCAAGTAGGGCCTTTCATTAATTTTTTCGCACACGCTTTTTGCACGCTCCTCTTCATATCAAGTGGAACTCGTAAAACAACCTATGTTAAGCATTAATTCTGAACATCACAGCATAACGCAATTCTCGGTATTTGCATCAACAACCTGCTTTTTTAGAATGACCACATATTCGCCATTGCTAAGAATGCTGCGAAATGTTTAGGCTTCCTAAAACGGTGCATGTTTTAAATCACTCCAGACCTATTTATAGGGCATGTATTTGCCCTAAACTTGAATACAACTGTATTGTCTGGCAGGTGGTCCTAAGACTACATTGCATCTACTACACAGAATTCAGAACCGCGCGATAAAATATATTGGTGACGAACATATGCGAAAACAATCGTATCGCTTGAACATCGTAGTAATGTTGCCTGCTTGTCACTGTTTTATCTTTTATTCCTCAAGCGGTGTTTTAAAGAAATATCCAGATGCATCCCGCCTATCCTTCAACCCAAAAAACTTAATCTGGCAACCTTATCGGATTCACTAATCATTGAATGTATAGGCTATAAAAAGCAGGAGCCAAATCACCGATTAAACGTGAGAATACAATCAAACAGCAGTTTCAATACCGCTAGAATCGAAGCATTTGTCCTAAAGCACATCATCTCACTACAACCTACTCAGCATATGAAAAACGACTATCTTAATAAAAAATACCAGCTTTTATTAACCTTGCAGATCCATAAGCAAAATCGATTTATTGTTAGGAGCCGAGTTTTGCCATGAAGTACTTGGCTGGGTAGTATTAGAAAGACTTCCTGAATTGGTTCCTACAATCATAATACTCCCCATGTTATCCGGAAGATAAATAACTCAATGAAATAATGTAGAAGTTCAGGGTATTGGAAATTACGAACTTTACTCCAGCAGACCAAAATGCGCCAAACACTTTGAAAGGACCGTTTCTCGAGACCAATGAAATGGAAGAGTTGTAGTAAGGCTGCCATCAGCACGCCAGTCATCGGAATTAGGTGTTTCGAATAAGAGATAAAATAAGAAGGCTTTTTACTATATAAAAGATATTAAATAAATATGAGAAGCAAAAAATCATTTATAGCAATTTTATGGAAGACTACCTTCCATTCGGAGACATGGAAGAAATTTATATTGACAATATAAGGCCACTACCCTACTTCCTTTCGCATCATGGCGTTCTGAAACTTGATATACCACGACATGATGATATCTATTAGCAGGCCCCACCATACAAATCGATATCTTTTACATATCTATCTTTATATCTTTCGGCTAATAAATAAAAAAATAAACATAGAAAAAATCTACCGACAATCGTAAATACCAGCTGATATTTTGGCGGAAAAGGCAAGATGAAATGCTAATGTGTTATCAGCTAAATACGGTAACGTACGGGACCACATCAGATCTTTTTTATAATTTTCGCACGCGAAAAGAGGTGCTTCGCACCCTTGTAATGCTCGGCTATATGCTTGGAACAGCGTGGGCGTTTTTTTTTTTTTTTTTTTTATATTTAAACTTATAATATATTTAAACTTATATATATATATACTTACAATAAGGTGGGATAAGCCCTTTATTAAAAATAAGAATTAAATCGGAGAAATGTGATTTACAATATATCACATTTTCTCGGAATTCTCCCTGATTCATTGAAAAAATACGGAAAAACGATCACGAAACGCGAGCCTAAATGCTTTAATAAATGGATCAAGAAAATATTACAAAAAAAAAAACAGGAGCCTTCAATATTCGTGGAACCTCCATTGAAAAATTCGGTCTTGCAGGAACTAGCTGACTTCTTTCTTGAAGGCCAACAACTCGACAGCGAATTATACCGGACTCGTTTGTAGTACCAGGCCTAAAAAACGAAAAAGGAACGCTCAACTATCGAGCCGATAAGCTCCAACGCCAAACATTGCACCAAGTATGATCGAAAAAGCTAGACTCAAATGGAGTTCTTGAATATTCTCTGCGGCTCATCGTAGCTAGGCCAAGAAAATCTCTTTTCAAAAGATACGATACGCCAACTACAAACTCAGGCTTTCATGAAGATTTCCGGTTTTTTCGTTTTTATTTTTTGTGATTTAAATAATTAAAATAAAAAATTTTGAATTATGTAAACGAAACACCTACTGCGACCGTAGGAAAAGGAGGAGATAAGAGGAGATGTTCATGACACACATTGTCGCCAAAATGAGTTAAATCACCAGAAGAAACAAACACGCAAAATCCGTTATTTGATTGCAAAAAAGGAGATAATTATACTTCCACATGCAAGCATATAACAGTTATAATTCACTGAATTCCTTAGCTGGGCTGTTGGGAACGGGATGCACGGACACCACACACTGCACTTCACACAAAAGAAACAGGCAATCCCGAACCGTTTGCTTTTTATTTTTTTCTCGCTTTTACTTTCATTTAAATAGTAAAAGGAAGTATAGCAATCATGAACTTCTTCAAACTCGGGATTTTTGAAGATTTACCTATTACCGTATCTCCCGAGTCAAAAAAAAAATTCTCTGTCTTTCTGTCTGTGTCTAGTATACAGCCCAGATGGTTGAACTTATGATGTCAGGCAAGATGATTTTGACGGAAATCTGACAACCGGGAGTGACGGTTTACTTAGAGTTTTTCGAGTTTTTGCAAATAACTCAAAAAGTATAGCACTTAGAGAAATCTGTTAGGTGCTAAAGAATTTTAAACAAAAAACAAAACAAAAATTAAAAAAAAATAAAAAAAAATTATAAAAAAAAAATTAATAATATACATATACTATACCGGCCCGTCTGTAAAAGAAAGTCGCGTTGTTTAAATGCGCGAGTGCTGATGATCAGCACACCCCTACACGGCAGCGTACAGAGACAAACCGTTAACTTGTTGTTCATTATACCTTTAAATATTGTTGTTATAACTCCTGGCCTTTGTTTGTCTGGGCCACCGTATGATCGATGTGTATTGGGTATATGATGGATAGTAATATATTGTATTATATTATTATATAAAAATGTTCGTTCCGGGTACGTCAGTCTAAAACTCGAGAACCGCTGGAACGATTGACACCAAACTTGAACAATATGTTAGTTTAGTCTGCAGGAAGGTTTTTCTTAAGTTTAATCCCGATAGGTGGCGCTTAAGTCGTGGTATTTCAATATTTCGTATTTGTGGTACGATTTGGCTCAAATTCACAAAATAAATTTCTTAAAATAAAAATAAGTTTGGGCCCGCTAAGTGGAGGTAGAGTCGAGATATTTACGAAAAACTAAATTCACTGATATTTGTTCATATCAGGATGGATGTACGTACGTACGTTGGCTATGATTATCTTTAGTGGTTTTTTTTTTGTTGGGAGTGGTGCGTTGATGAAGGGGGATGTTGATATTGTTTGGGAGTGGGTCGGTTTGGGAGGAAATGGGCGATGGGGTTAAGTCTTTGCGCTAGGGGTATTAAGGGGGGTGATGGATGGTAACCGGTGTGGTGGCTGGTCGAAGGGGATGGAATCGTTAGGGTGGCGTTCGCTGGGGAGTGGGTCAGTGGATAGTGGGGTTATATGTGAGAGACATATATTTATGGGGTGGTGGAGCGATGGGATGGCACTTCAGCTTATTATATATATAAAAATTGTATTGGGTTTATTTTGTTCATTATTATTGTTCACTACGTTTTTTTACTATACCTTTTAATATTGTTGGTATATTTTTGGTGTATATAAAAATTATATTGGGTGTATAAGGTGGCAAATACTTAAAGGGGTGACTCCTTGGTTAATTTCGTGAAAAATATCGTACCGGGGGGTGGTATATTTTCACCCCCTGCGGTGTTCGTAGCGTTTAAAAACGAAGAGATGTTGTTTTGACCTTACATCACTTCAGACCTTGTAACTCTTGAACGCTTCTAGATACAAAGTCACTTTTGGTCCCCTTTGGTGGAAAATTAAATATCTAAGCAATGTAAATATTTTTAAATTCTTAAAACCATTACCGATATAAACGACGTCAAACTAAAAAAAAATTTTATATATTTTTAAATTATATTCAATCGTAATTATTTAAAAAAAATCCTCTCGGATAATTTTTTTTTGACAAATTCAGTATTAAAGCCTATTCAAGTTTCTAAAAATTCAACTCACAATGTTTATACATTCGGTCAACAGGAGCAGTGTGAAAATTGTAAGTTTGTAAAATGAACGAAAACCCACTTTACATGACTTCACACCCTATAACTCTTCAACACTTCCAGCTATAAGGTTACTATTGGCTTTTTGTAAAGAAAATTAAATTTTTCAAATTAAACAATCTAAATTTTTTTTAAATTATTCAAGCCATACCGATATAAAGGTCGTTAAAATCAAAAAATAAATTCTTTTTAAATTGTATTTACCAACACGATTATTTCAAGAAATACTTTCTGATACATTTTTTTTGGCAAATGGAGTATAAAGCCTATTCAATTTCCTACTAATCCATGGCACAATATTGGTGCATTCGTCCTGCAGCAACACTGAGGAACACTGAGACGCCATACAACCCGCCCTATCTTGCTATTGCATATGTACAAATATTGTGCCATGGGTTTGAGGGGATTGAATTGGCTTTAATACTGCATTTCCCAAAAAAAATTATCTGAGAGCATTACTCGAAATAATCGTGTTTGTAAATACAATTTAAATTTTTTTCTTTATTTTGACGACCTTCATATCAGTATGACTTAAATAATTTAAAAAAATGTACATTGTTTAATTTGAAAAATTTTATTTTCTTTACAAAAAACCAATAGTAACCTTATAGCTGGAAGTGTTGAAGAGTTATAGGGTGTGAAGTCATGTAAAGTACGTTTTCGTTCATTTTACAAACTTTCAATTTTCACCCTGCTCCTGTTGACCGAATGCATAAATGTTGTCAAGTGGATTGTAGAAAATTGAATAGGCTTTAATACTGCATTTGTTAAAAAAATTATCCGAGAGAATTTTTCGAATTAATCGCGTTTGAAAATAAAATTTAAATAAAAAAAATTCTTTTTTTTTGACTTTGACGACGTTCAATAGGTAATGATTTAATTTTCAATCAAAAGAGATCAACAATGGCTTTGTAGCTAGAAACGTTCAAGAGTTACAGTGTGGGAAGTGGTGTAAGGTCAAAAGTACGTCTCTTCGTTTTTAAACGCTACGTACACAGCAGGGGGTTAAAATAGACCCCCCCATCCCATACGATTTATTTCACGAAATTAACCAAGAAATTACCCCTTTAAGTATTTTCCACCCTAACGGATACACCTGTTACGTTTTGACACCGTGCTTTCTCGGGTAGCCGAGAAAAGAGTGTCAAACGGGCCAAAGTGACTTTCCGAGCAGGATCCTCTTCGCTCATGTGAGCTAGGTGTCATGCCCACCGGAGCCTACCGAGCTTAATTTTCTTCACGATGTCGACACCGCGGTAACGCTCGTAGATCTCATCATTATAGAGTCTCCGGAATCGTCCTTACATACCGGGCCAACAATTCTCCGTAAGACTTTTCTGTCGAACGCGGCTTAGAGGTCAGAATGCTTTTTGCTAAGCACCCAAGTCTTGGATACATATGTAAGTACTGGTATGACCATTGTCTTATATATCAGCCGTTTGGATGTTATGGGAAAGTTCCTGGATTTGAAGAGTCTTGACAGGCTATAGTAGGCTTGGTTGGCTTTAAGCAACCGTGCGCGTATTTTTGGTTCCATGCTGTTATCGGCTGCTATAGTTGACCCGAGATAGTTAAAGGATTGCACTACTTCAAATTCGCGCTCCACTATCTGAATTGAGGGACCAATGTTGGTTCTTCTACTCGCAGACGTGGCCACCATGTACTTTGTTTTGCTCTCATTTATGTGCAGCCCCAGATTTCATGCCGCCTGCTCAATCTGGATGAAAGCTTCCTGTACAGCTCTTTGGTTTCTACCAACGATGTCAATATCGTCTGCGTAAGCCAGTATCTGAATGGACTTATATAGGATTGTTCCTCTCGCCGTTACGTCAGAGTCTGGGATCACTTTCTCCAACGTCAGGTTGAAGAGGACGCAGGCCAGTCCATCCCCTTGTCGGAACCCGTTATTGATGTTGATTGGGCTTGATAGTGATCCGGATATATTTACTTAGACTTAGGACTTAGATCTGAACATAAGACTTGTTCGTATGAAAATTCTGGAATATGACCATTATGGACTGGAATATTGGGAAGTAAGCCATTTCTCAACCGATTTGTGTGAAATTCAGTATGTAGGACTAAGATGCGACTATAAGACTTCTTCCTATGGAAATTCTGGAATACGATCATTATGGTCTGGAATTTCTGGAACAAAGTAATTTCTCAAGTGATTCGCATGAAATTCGGAATGCAGGACTAAGATGCGACTATAAGACTTTTTCCTATGGAAATTTTGGAATATGATCAAAATGGTCTGGCATTTCTGGAACAAAGCAATTTCTTAAGTGATTCGCATGAAACTCGGAATGTAGGGCTAAGATGCGACTATAACACTTCTTCCTATGTAAATTCTGGAATATGATCATTATTGTCTGGAATTTTGGGGCGATTTCTCAAGCGATTCGTATGAAATTCGGAATGTAGGTCTAAGATGCGACTATAAGACCTTTTCCTATGGAAATTCTAGGATATGGTCAATAAGATCTGGAATTTTCGGAGCTAAGCCATTTCTGAAGCGATTTGTATGAAATTCGGAATGTATCCTACAAGATGCGACTGTAAAACTTGTTCCCATCGGAATTCTAGGATATGGTCATTAGGAACTGGGATTTCTGAAACTGAGCCGTTTCTCAAGGGACTTGTGCCTTTTAATTTAATTGTAATATTGCCCACAATGTCAAAAAAATTTCACTCCAACCGCGCGTAAAGATTGATGATGATGATGATGATGATGATGATATGGCACTGCGACCCTTGTCGATCTATTGCGCCCCCCCTCGACTAGCGATGTAGGGACGGTGCCTGCCCAACCCTAGAGCACTCCCTCCATACCAATGGCCTTTTGGAACCTAATGATATGGAGAGGTTCTAATGAATGACGTGCAGGCTCGGAGAATGCGTGAGTTCCCAGCTGGCCCCTCCTCTGGCGGATCGTTGCACCGCAGTCGTTGAGAAGATGCCACGGGGTTTCCTCCGCTTCTCCACATAGCCTGCAGCTGTCAACCTCTTCTACTTTAATTTTCTTTAGGTGTCCCTTCAGCCTGCAGTGCCCTGTTAGGAACCCCGTAATGATTCTAACATTACTCCTACTTAGTCCCATTATTGATCGGGACCTCTTCGGGTTATAGCCACCCAACATTTCTTTCGCTTGTCGTAGACCTGGGAGTTCCTCCCATCTTAATGAAGCGGTTTCTTTACTTATATTACGTAATTCTTCACGCATAATTCGGTACCCAATTCCACAAAAGGGTTCCGGCCCTACAAGCGGAGTCTCTGCCCCTTTGTTTGCGAGCTTGTCCGCTTGTTCGTTACCTTCTATACCGATGTGTCCCGGCACCCAGTACAACTTTACTTTGTTGTTTTCACCAAGTTTGTTTAGCCTTGTTTTGCACTCTTCCACCAGTCTAGACGTGGTGTGGACTGCATCTAAAGCTTTTAGCGCGGCTTGGGTGTCTGACATGATGGCTACTTCCTGCCTCATGTATTTCTTATTCAGATTGAATTGAGCGCATCTTTCGATGGCGTGTACCTCTGCTTGGAAGATACTCGGATAATGGCCCATTGCTTCAGAGTACTTGGTTCGTGGCCCTATTACTCCCGCACCTGTGCCCTCCGCCTTCTTTGATCCATCCGTATACCATTTTATAGTTCCTGGGTGTATCTTGTAGTCTGTTTCGGACCTGAATTCCGACTTGGTGCTTAGTTTGACTTCATAGTTCTTTTTGAACTCCAGCTTTTGCACCATGTTGTCACATGGCATGCATGCCACAGGGGTTAGCTTGGCCAGTGAATTCATTAAGCTCCTCGCTCTGCTGCCCGTGATGCAGCCAACCTTGGTCAGGCGTACTAGGGTTTCATTGGATTTGCCCTCTACCACTATATGCAGCGGGAGTAGCTCAATGATTACCTCCATGCCCGCCGTAGGGCAGGTTCTCATAGCTCCTGTGATTAGGACACAAGCGAGTCTTTGTACCTTCTCCAATTCTCTCGCGCGTAAAGATTACATGCACTTATTTTTTTTAAAAGCTCTTACTTCTACTACTATCGACGCAACTGCATTACTGTGTTTGGGCAGTAATATGCAATATCCAATATGCCATATGCAGCACCCACCTCACAATAAATTGTTATGAACCTTTAAATCAGCTTATAAATTATTTATTCTGTTGTATGTTATGTGATTGGTAATCATGTAAACATATGCAGTAGTAGGATGCGGTCAATAATTCAGCCGCTGCGCAGTTTATGCTGCATGTTGGTCAAAAATTCACTTCTCCAGGCAATGCAGTAAAGAAAAATCGACTGCGCAATTTACACAGCCACTTTAAATTTGATGCAAATAGCAAAATGTAAATGTCAAATTGTCGCCCTACAAGTAGACTGTAAGTCGGTTTAAAATGTAGCCGCAATTTCGTGCATACCGACTGCCTGCCATTTTTTATTGTGCAGCACAAGCTGCGCAGCTACTTAATTCTTTACCGCAGCCGTAGTGATAGTATTTTCTCTGTTCATTTTCTATCGGTGCTCTGCTCTGCTCATTCTATCATCATGGCATGAATTGATACAGTGCTGTCGTGTTTGGTCGCGTTACAGAAAAACAAATACTACTATAAGCTACCAAAAAGAGGCATATAACAATGACAGCTTGCAACATTACTTGCAACTATTTCCTTTTCTTTTCGCTTATCTTATCCTTACTCATATTTGCAGTAACTAGAGTAAATAACTCATCAATAAATTACAGAAATGAGAGAACCATGCAAAAGAAATTAAATAATGAATAATTGGCCTGCATGTTTCAAAGCGAATTTCTTGGATGCTCGTAGCATACCATAAACATGTGCAGCAGTCGTGATCGAAGTTTTCTATCAATGCTCCATGTACCATTTACAAGTTGCAAGCGACGTTTCTATTGGTACCATTTCATTTTCTTTTGGCTTGTTTTTCTGTAATCACTCCAACTTTTCTAAGAGTTAATAACTCTTTCATAATATTACATAATAAAAAGAGAACCAGATAAAACAAAATTAATGGCGAATAATGCGTGTGTGCGTTTCAAAGCGAACAACATTTTGATGCATACTTCTATTTCCATGCCATACCACTTCCCCAAAAACTCAATCACCCTCTCTCTCTCTACGGCTTATATGTGTATGTGTAGTACTAGTAATTGTATTGAAACTCGAAAGTCCCCTTCGGTGTTCTGCTTACTCGTTCTCTTAGCCTTGCAGTTGCAACTTGCAACCCATACGGTTGCACGAAAAAGGTTCGTGTTTGTTCTCTGCTTGCTTTCTTTCAGCTTTTCTTTAATAATTTATAAATTACAAAATTTCTCAGTGAAGGAAATAGAGCGAGAAACGTAAGTGTCGGGGATTAAAACTTCCAAAAGTCAGGGGGTGGTCGAAAATTAAAACACAAAACTCAAATGTACATTTTCTGTGAAACGATTTATTAACTAAATTGATATATTCTAACTTATTATGATAAATTCTAATATCTCTATGTATTCGCGCGGCGAATCCGTCGGGTTCAATGTTTGTCGCACTCGGTTGAGCTGGTCCTGAAGAACTGAAGAACGTTGTGCAGCCGACTCCTGCAAGAAAGCTCGCCTTGCCATGCGAGTCCGTCCACACCCACCATCGCCTGTGACTCCAAATTGCTGCATCATCACACATTCCAAATGTGTAGCGCGTCAAGTAGCTGATACCAGGCCCATGCCTTGGCTATCCAGCTGTATACGATGAGAAGGGTGCCTACGCCGGCAACTGCGATAATAATCTTCTGTCGGTAAGACATTCTGATGTACTTAGAGCGAACAATGTTGCTGCTGCTCGTCGTTGCTGTATATTTATTTGCTTAGCAAATAGGCCATCCGTCTACATCGCAAAGGAGCGAGGTATCGGGTGTCCGCACACAGTGCCCAGTCGATGAGTGGACGACGATGAGCCGCACAAGCAGTGAACGTCGCAATGTGCGTCGTCAGCGAAATGATAATAATGTTGTGGTGATCATTCGGCAGGCAACAAAGTGATTGCAATAGGGATCGTATGCAGACGGAATGTGCGACTGGTGTTGTGGAATGCGGCGCGTCAGCAGTCCGCATTTAATGTGAGTATTGCTAGTGGCAATACTTTGATTGCCATGAATCAAGGTCAACGGTTGTTGACCGAACATCCTGCCCGGTTGAACCCTCTGGTTCGAAATGTGTGCATGTAATGCTCTCAGGAAGGTCAAGATCATGTCGACATCTCATGATCTGTTCATGATGTCTCCAAGAGGCGGCAAAGTTTCTGGATGGGCCGGCGGCACTCGCCATGGCTGGTGCGTAGAGTAGCGTTGCGGGCTAATCCGTCACTGCCCGGGTGAACGGCAATGACTCGACCGAGCCTCCAATGAGTCGGGGGCAGGTTCTCTTGTTTCACGAGGACCACGTCGTTCAGTTGAATGTCCGGTTCTCGTCGTTCCCATTTGCTACGGGTCTGGAGGGTGACCAAGTACTCCTCGCTCCAGCGCTGCCAGAAGTCCTGGTGGAGCTTACGGATCCACTGATACTGCTTGAGGCGATTCAGCGGGACGCCGCCAATGTGAAGTTCGGGTACCGCGATGAGGGGGGCACCGATGAGGAAATCGCCAGGGGTGAGCGCCAGTTTGTCCTCGGGGTCGTCGTGGAGTGGGACCAGCGGACGTGAGTTAAGACACGCCTCGATGCGTGTTGCCAGAGTGTGGAGTTGCTGGTACCAGAGAGACTGGGCACCCACCAAACGAACCAAATGATGTTTTGCAGATTTTACGGCGGCCTCCCATAATCCACCTTGATGAGGGGCCGCAGGAGTGATGAAGTGCCATCTCGTCCCGGAATGTGCCAGGGCCTGTTGGTTGTGATGCGATTCGAAGGCTGCTAAGTCCTCTTTAAGGTACCGGTTCGCACCAACGAAGGCAGGTGAATCGGGTAAAAGCATCCATGAAAGCCTGTGATGAGAGGTCCTCAACTACCTCGATGTGCACAGCCTTCGTGGCCATGCAAACGAAGATCGCCAAGTAGCCTTTGATTGTGGTGCGTGATCGTTTGGTTCCAACCCGAACGGAAAAGGGACCACAGTAGTCGACCCCTGAGGCCAGGAACGGGCGAGCTGAATTGACTCGTGGGCTGGGTAGCGAAGCCATTTGTTGCTTGATGACCGCTCCGCGGTGTCGTCTGCAGATGACGCATTTGTGTAGCAGAGTCCGCACAGCTTGTCGACCATGGAGTATCCAATACTTCTGCCGCAACGTCTGCAGCATCAGTTGAACGCCGCCGTGTAGGGTGGCGTCATGTGTCTGGCGAACCAATAGCCAAACCAAGGCGCCTGCTTTCGGCAAGACAATGGGATGCCTTTGCTCATCCGGTAGGGACGCATGCGTGAGTCGACCTCCAACTCGTAGGACTCCTCGAGTATCCAAGTATGGGTTGAGAGAGAGTAACGGGCTGTTACTTGACGGTGGTGCACGGTTGCGCAACTGGTGCACTTCTTGAGAGAAAGCGGCAGCTTGCTCTATGATGATAAGTCGTTCCAAGGCGTGGTCGAGCTCATCCGCTCCGACGACTGATCGCTTTAGTAGGTGCCGGTAAGTGCGGAGCATATAGGCAACAGTACGGAGCAACTGGTGTAGGTTGCTGAATCGCTCGGTCAACGGGATGATGACTTTGTCTCGGCGTCGTGTCGTCAGTTCCATCTGGGTGATGACCATGCCCGAGAAGAAGCATGGCTTTAATTCTTCTGCCACTTGGTCCATGTCGTCGGCGTGCAGCTGCCCGGGTGGGCCGACGGGGAGCGGTCCGCTTGCCAGCCAACTCGGTCCTTGCCACCACAGCGAGTGTTGCAGGAGTTCTGATGCATCTGATCTGTTCGATCGGCTAGCGCAATCGGCTGGATTCTGCGCAGAGCGGACGTGATGCCAACGTGCTGGAGACGTCAACTCCTGGATCTGTCGCACTCGGTTTGCGACGTAGGGTTTGAGAGTGGATGGTTCCTTCCGCAACCAACACAAAACAATGCTGGAGTCCGACCAGAGGTAGTAGGGTGCAGTCTGCAGGCCTAGAGCGGTGCGGACATTCTCCAATGTGGCCGCGAGGAGACTAGCGGCGCACAGTTCCAGACGAGGAATGGTAGCGCCCTTGAGTGGAGCCACCTTAGTCCGGGCAGCAGTGCGACCTGGGACCGGTCATCGGCATCTGATGTCTTCAGGTAGATGACAGCTGCATAGGCTCGGGAGCTGGCATCGCAAAACCCATGAATTGTGGTCACATGCTGACTATGCATGCCAAGCCATCGAGGTACCTTGACTTGGTTGAGGGCCTGCAGCCCGTTGCGGAATGCTGCCCAGGTGTTGAGCAGCTCTGGGGAAAGTGGGGCATCCCAAGTGATGCCTGCGGACCACAGCGTTTGGATGAACATCTTTCCTGTGATGATGACCGGCGCAAGGAGCCCAGTAGGATCGAACAGTCTCGCCACCTCGCTCAGAATCCGCCTTTTCGTAGGGGAGGGTCCCAGCGGTTCCATTTCCACCAAGAAGAAGAGCTCGTCAGCAGCTGGATCCCAACGCAAGCCAAGTACCGTTGCCGTTGGGCATTCTATGACAAGCTCTGTGGAAGAGGGAGAAGAGGAAGTCTCGTTAGTCACCATGGAAATTACCTGTGCGCTGTTGGAGTTCCATTTGCGCAATTTGAAGTGTCCTGCCATGAGGACAGTGTTGACATCGGCAGCCAGGCCGACTGCTTCGGAAATGCTGTTGCAGCTGGTGAGGAGGTCGTCCACATAAAAGGCCTTCTCAATCGTCTCTCGGGCCGCTCGAGCCCGTGCTGTATCTGGGATCAGCTGTTGATTGTCCTGTGCGCACTGCATCATGGATCGCACAGAAGTGTATGGACTGGATGCCATACCGTAGGTAACCGTCGTCAAGCGGAAGACGGTTAGCTCGTCGGACGGTGATTCTCGCCAGAGAATCCGTTGGTAGTCTCGATGTTTATGCGCCACCAAGACCTGGCGGAACATCTTCTCTACGTCAGCGGTCAGCGCGACCAAGTAGCGCCGGAACCGCAGGATGATGTTGATTAGTGAATCTTGAATGGTAGGACCAACCAGCTGGACGTCATTGAGTGAGACTCCAGTAGTGGTCTGCGCAGATGCGTTGAAGACAACACGGAATTTGCTAGTTACCGCATGGTGTGGAATGTAGTAACAATGGGGGTGGTCGCCATGTTGACCAGCCCGTTCCATGTGTCCAAGCTCTTCACATTTGCGCATGAAGGCGATGTACTTCTCTCTGAGATCTGGGTTGTTCTGGAGTCGCCGCTCCAGACAGTAGAATTGTCGCAGTGCAGCTCGGTAGGAGGCACCTAGTGCTGGTGCGTCGTGTCGGAAGGGGATTTGGACCATGTATCTGCCTTCCGATGTGCGGGAGTGCGACTGGGAGTAGTAGAGTTGGGCTCGTACGGCCGTCCATGAATGACCTCGTCCTGCACCAAGAGGACATCAGCCCCTAGGAAGATGTCGATGGGCCCAGGAGTGCCCAGATGGCTGTCTGCCAGTGGTAGGCCAACCAGATGATGCCATTGTGTTGCATCCACATGTGCTGCGGGGAGCGTCGAAGTGATCAGGGGGATCACTACGGCCTTTATGGTGAGCACGAACTCTGATCGCGTCGACTGAAGTGAGAGCGTCACTTGGCCTTGAGCCAGAGTGGGTCGGGAAATACCGACGCCTTGCACGGCTACATCCAATCGGCTTCTGGGAAGACGAAGTTGTTTGGTTAGTTTGGTTGTTATAAGACTTACCTGCGGTCCAGGATCGCAGAGGGCTCGAACCAGGTGGGGCTCCGAGTTTGCGCCGTACGCGTAGCCGAGCGCCGTAGCTAGCAATACGGTAGTGTTCGCTTGATTGAGTCAATCCATAGTTGAGGGACCCTGGTCCGGAATGAACTCCCAACGTCCCTTCGTGAACACATAGCGACTACCAGGCGGGGTCTGGGCGCGTTCTGCTTCTGTTTGGGCTGGCTGAGGTGCCGCTTCTTGTGAGGCTGGTTGGCGTTCTGCTTCTCGGCGGGCTGGCCGACGTTGTGTTTCTTGTCGGGCCTCCCTTCTGCAGATCAGCGAGTGGTGTCTGCCGTTGCAGTGGCGGCAGGAACTTTCGGATTGGCATCCGGTAGCGTTGTGTCCTGGCTGCAGACAGTTGAAACAGACACCTGTCGTTCTCGCGGCGTTGATGCGCCGACTCAAGTCCAACTGCTTGAACCTTGTGCACTGATATAGCCGGTGAGAGCCATGGCAATGGCCGCACCGGTTCTCGGGAGCTGCAACGACGTGAGTCCGAGCAACGGGAAGCATCTTTAGCTGCCGTGATCCACTTGCCTGTTGTCGACCAGAGGTTGAGGGTAGCTGGATCTCTGTCGCCAAACTGTGGGCACGATGAGTCAAGAACTCGAGCAGGCCGGTGAGGGTGGGAATCTGTTTGGCTGGGCAATGCATGCACCAACCTTGCTGGGTCACCTTTGGCAAACGGGACACAACAATCGGGACCGTCAAAGCGTCCCAACTGGACACTGGTTGCCGCATCACTCGTAGTGCACGGAGTGACTCTTGCACGGTATCCACGATCCGAAGCAGGGCACTGGAGCATTCGTCCTGGGCTGCCTGCAGATTGAGGAGCCGAGAAACGTGGGTCTCGCACAACAGGCGTGGGTTGTCGAACCTCTCTTTAAGCTCACTCCAGAGCTCTTCGTAGCCGCCGGAGTAGATGTTGCCGACGAGGCCTACGCTGCCAGGCAGGACAGCGGCACGAAGCTTCTGTAACTTGTAGGCGGGCGCCAGCTCCGTGTTGTGCACCAGACTCTCGAATGCATCTTTAAATGCTAGCCAATTGTGCAGATGGCCATCGAACGTCGGTATTTGCACCGACTCAAGTTTCATCTCCACCTTTGGCGTGGTTGAGCTGTGATGCTGTGGTGGAGAAGCCGGCGCGAGTTTCGCCAGATTTTGGAGGGCGTTTTGGCGTCTGCCCAAGACCATCAAGACGTTATTATACTGCTCGTCCACGACTGCCAGCAGGTCATCGTGGGCCTGAAGGCCCTCCGGTGTGGCATCGCTCACCAATGCCGTGTGTGCCACCAGAAAGCGTGCATAGTGTGCTTCTATCTGGCGCTGTTCCAAGTGGATTTGGACCTCATCCAAAGCCGTCACGTCCATGCTGACAATGCGGTCGTGCCCCCGCTTGATGGCGGTGCATGCTGAGGTGCGTCGATTCAAGTCGGCCATGTCGAATATCGATCACTTCACTAACAAGTCTCAAATAGGCTGGTGAACTCGGTTCACAGTAACCCAAGCAGAAGGCAAAGGGCAAGACACGAAGACGCGAAGGCAATAAGTGTTGCCAAAACTACACAATAAATTGCTAGGCGACTGTGGCCGCATGCGCACATATCCCGAGGAACGAACCGTGGGACAAGCGTGTCCACAAAGCACAAACTAAATCACAAATTTAATTTAAATAGAGAGAAACCGTGGGACAAGCGTGTCCACAAAAAATCACAAATTTAATTTAAATTACACCTCACAGGAGGCACCAAAATGTCGGGGATTAAAACTTCCGAAAGTCAGGGGGTGGTCGAAAATTAAAACACAAAACTCAAATGTACATTTTCTGTGAAACGATTTATTAACTAAATTGATATATTCTAACTTATTATGATAAATTCTAATATCTCTATGTATTCGCGCGGCGATTCCGTCGGGTTCAATGTTTGTCGCACTCGGTTGAGCTGCTCCTGAAGAACGTTGTGCAGCCGACTGCTGCAAGAAAGCTCGCCTTGCCATGCGAGTCCGTCCACCACCACCATCGCCTGTGACTCCAAATTGCTGCATCATCACACATTCCAAATGTGTAGCGCGTCGAGTAGCTGATACCAGGCCCATGCCTTGGCTATCCAGCTGTATACGATGAGAAGGGTGCCTACGCCGGCAACTGCGATAATAATCTTCTGTCGGTAAGACATTCTGATGTACTTAGAGCGAACAATGTTGCTGCTGCTCGTCGTTGCTGTATATTTAATTGTTTAGCAAATAGGCCATCCGTCTACATCGCAACGGAGCGAGGTATCGGGTGTCCGCACACAGTGCCCAGTCGATGAGTGGACGACGATGAGCCGCACAAGCAGTGAACGTCGCAATGTGCGTCGTCAGCGAAATGATAATAATGTTGTGGTGATCATTCGGCAGGCAACAAAGTGATTGCAATAGGGATCGTATGCAGACGGAATGTGCGACTGGTGTTGTGGAATGCGGCGCGTCAGCAGTCCGCATTTAATGTGAGTATTGCTAGTGGCAATACTTTGATTGCCATGAATCAAGGTCAACGGTTGTTGACCGAACAGTAAGTTTTTGTAATGAGAAACAGGAAATTTTTATATGGATTTAGCTCTCTTGTTCTCTTTTAGGCATGTATTCTGAAACAGTTGGGCATTCTGTAGAGAAGGTTATGAGTAACAGTTTCTATTAGTTTATTGTCTGCTTGTTCCCTTTCGGCTTTTTTTAACATTCTGTTCGTCATCTATCTTTATATAACAGACGGTTCGCCATTCACTTCTTATTAAATTAACTATGCTTATCATTGTACTGACTGTATACTAATACAAAATCAAACAATAATCTTTAATATACAGTTCATTTCTCATTGTTTAAAGAATAATAATAATATCGGCGCGACAGACCATGCGGTCCAAGGCCTGACTTCTCGCAACCATTTGTGTTGAGCATGTATATCCTTGCACACAAATGGAGGGACCTACAATTTAATGCCGGATCCGAACGGCGAATTGAGAAGCTTTCAGTGACAAGTTATTACTATCGGACGTTTGTCAAACTTTCGCGAGAGGTGGGACACCGTGAAAAATACTTTGGTGTTACTGGGATTCGAACCAAGAACCCCCTGCTCAGCAGTCCATGCTCCTATCCACTGAGCCACGGCGCCCACATTTATAGAATAATGACTGAAATATCCTTTCAGTACCATACGGTACTTTTCCACATATACACTTTTGTATGTAATGATTATATGATGACAACACTTTCTATACAAATATGGAAGTAATATGGCCTCAGGTTAAAGAATTTACATGGAAGATTCTAACCATTATAAGTTAGTTTTTTTTTAACAAAATTAAAGCCTGCGTCTCGTAAAACCGTATGATGCTTTTGCATTGCGTAAAAGAAAATAAACGTATCCGTCTTTCTTTTGTTTCGTTCCGGACAGACGTTGTCACGCTCAACACCCACGGCCGTGTCTTCGACAAAGCCTACCCTGCTCTTTTTACATCATACTGAGGGCATGCATGGAGTTCCCGTTCGACTGATTCAAAGAATTCTTCTTTTTCATCATCTGGGGAATCCTCTGTAGGTGCGTGAACGTTTATGAGGCTTATGTTTTTAAATTTTCCCCGCACGCGAAGGGTGCATAGCCTTTCATTTACTACATTACAGCCGATAACGGTGGGTTTCATTCTTTTGCTGACTAGAAACCCCACCCCGAGCACAGGATGTCTTGCATGACAGCTGTAATATATGTTATATTCTGATTTTTTTAAGACACCATTCCCTGTCCACCGCATCTCCTGAATTGCTGTTAAGTCAGCATTATATTTGGACAGGGTATCGGCTAGCTGCTGTGCAGCTCGAGCTCAATACAGTGAGCGTACGTTTCATGAAAAAAATTCTTAAATCGTTTAGCCGTTTTCGTTTTCGTGGTCGCGGTCAGCAGAAATAGGGGGAATAACACAGAATGCTCTAGAATTGCATTAGGCCGTAACTATCTCTGACTGGTGGAAGTGCCGCTGTTAATTTTCCTCCAATGCAGAAAAAGCTGAATGATCGGGCTAGTCCCTTCAAAGTAAGGTTGGCGAGATGCCAATAACCTCGTCTGTAAAAAAAATTATTTAAGACTATTTTACAATTTATTAGAATCGAAGTGGTTAAAGTAATGATTCAAACTTAAGTTATAATAAAAGTAAAGTATAATGGAATAAAGTACCCATTCTTTTTAAATTCTCTATATTAACTTCACTTGCCCGTGGGTCGTCGGTCGGTCGTCTGTCGTGGATTCTTGCGATCAATTTTTAACCCACTTCCCATGGCCCGAGCTCAATACAGTGAGCGTACGTTTCATGAAAAAAATTCTTAAATCGTTTAGCCGTTTTCGTTGTCGTGGTCGCGGTCAGCAGAAATAGGGGGAATAACACAGAATGCTCTAGAATTGCATGTGGCCGTAACTATCTCTGACTGGTGGAAGTGCCGCTGTTAATTTTCCTCCAATGCAGAAAAAGCTGAATGATCGGGCTAGTCCCTTCAAAGTAAAGTTGGCGAGATGCCAATAACCTCGTCTGTAAAAAAATTATTTAAGACTATTTTACAATTTATTAAAATCGAAGTGGTTAAAGTAATGATTCAAACTTAAGTAATAATAAAAGTAAAGTATAATGGAATAAAGTACCCATTCTTTTTAAATTCTCTATATTAACTTCACTTGTCCGTGGGTCGTCGGTCGGTCGGTCGTCGGTCGGTCGTCTGTCGTGGATTCTTGCGATCAATTTTTAACCCACTTCCCATGGCCCGATTTTATTGAAATTTTGCACACATGCATTTCCGGAGACAACACTTTCTATTAAATTTTGAGGCCCCTCGGGCTGCGGGGTCGGGGGGCTCCCAAACAAAAATTTTAAAAAATTTACCCGATTTTCTTCAAATTTTACACACATGTGTATACCCAATAAACAATACTTTTTCGAAAATTTGGTAGTGATCGGGTCCCGGGTTCGGCCGCAAGGCCCTTATACATTTTTTAAATATCTGTACTGGCATCAGATATTCGTCGCCCTTTATGGACTTTGTGCGGTGTGTGCTGCGCAGTCGGCTGCGCTGCATGGTTTTGTTGGTGGTGGAGAGAGAGAGAGAAATCTTAGCGCACGCACAAATGAACCCAGCAAATGAAACGAGACATAAATGTTTTATGCTTACTTCAACTTACATTTTTATTATATACTGAATTGTATTTTTATTGATGTCGTTTTTTTTGTTGTCGATATCAACTTACAGATAGAACAACAAGTTTTCACAATATTCTGTCATTTGGCGTTTTCATAAATTAGTTCAGAGCAGTCAAAGAGTTCTCAAGATAAATGTTCGTGTTTCTTATTTGCTCAGAGTATGAGCTTGCTCTAAGTGCTCAGAATAAAATGATCTGAGCTTTTTCAATTTTAACATCTGATGTCAAATGTTTGTTTCGATGATTTTCTTCTACAATAAAAAAAATGGCCCAGGATCGAGGGGCTCCCATATCAATTTCTGCGATTAGAGAATTTAGATGAAAAATTTTAATTTTTATGGGTTGTTTTTTTGTTGTTTTGATTTTGACTTTCTTCGCTATAACATGCATATTTTTTTTTCTATTTCTATATTTTGAATTCTCGCGGAAGAATACATAGTTTGATTATTATAGGAAATATATCTTTTTTATATCAGGAAATTTGGTTTTTACACACAGGAGGTCAATACTAATTTAGGTACTGAGGATGTGAGTGGTTCGGATTTTAAGGAGATTTTGGATGGATTTAATAAGGGCTGGATTTCGTTACTATTTCTTGTGACATTACTTTCCTTCTTTAAACATTTGACTAGGCGGTATCGAGAGGAGTATGGTATAGATAACCGTATAGTGATGTATATCGTCTGAGCTAATATGCAAAAGTGGGACATTTTATTCGGATTTAAGGTCTTTTATTTGCTTTGATATAAGCCTAAGGTCATTTTGGCCAGAGAATTTTACAAAAGCTAGCTGATTAGTACTACTGATCGTCGAAAGAGTGATATTAGCTAAAAACTTGGAAATGTTCATGGGTGGTACATATGAATTGTGTGAAATTGTATCTTGTTCATTGAACGAACGTAATAAAAGATCCTTGGATTTGATGTAACAATTTCCTGTTATTTCACTTGAAGCTGTTCCTTGAAGGGTGTATCTAGTTAGGTCATCATTGCAAATCTCATCTATCTCATAATTTTGTGTTGTAGAGAATAACCACTTGTTATAAGTGGATAGCTGTAACCATATGGTTGGAACGTTTGCTTGTTTTACTTCACATGAAGGTGGCAAAACTTCGGTTGTTCGTAACAATTCCATTTCACAAGTAGAAAGTTTTGAATTTGAATTAAATAAAGGGTGTATCATTGGACATAAAAACGTATTTTACTGGTTTTTGCAGTTCTTTAAATCATTTGCATTCAGACTACTATAGTATTCTTTGTTATAATCTACGAGCAAGTATTCTGTAGTTGGTTGTATAAATATGAAATGGTTATTATAATTTGTTGGTAGAGGAATAATCTTATAAACGTGAAATTTTTGTAGATATGGGAGTGGAATTTTAAATTCGTAAATTACTTTCTGTTGGCGTATGGTTGCGCTTATTGAACTGATTTTGTAGAGGGTAAGAATATCGTTTGTGACTATCGATTAAATTTTCGTACCACTGGGAAGATCCTGCCTAATTTTCGCTAGTACCGTTCTGAGTTGGTTTGGAGTAACTATGGCCGGATGTGGTTTGCCATGGTTAACATTGCTCACTAGATCTATGATTTCATCCACTGTATTTTGATAATGCATAATTATTAAAGTAATTAACGATGTTAGGGATTCTTTTTCTGAAAATAGCTGCTCGTTTTTCTCTAGTGCTAAAATTTACCGTTATCAAACTGTATTTTTGCCAAACCCCCATAATAAGTTGGTTTAGTTCACTAGTCGCGCCATTACATAAGATATCACGGCTCACTTTACCTTTAACTTGCATATACAGTTGATTTATTTCTGCCACATTTTGGTTGGCTTGGGTCAATGGTTCGGTCAACTTTTGCAAGTCGTTGTAAACGATCAGCTTCCACTCGTTGGAGTATAATTCAGCCTGTCCCCACTGCTCAAAATAAATACCCGGGTTGTTACTCATAGGCGCAATGTGTAGAATCCCATATGCGGATGAAAGTATTCCCAGCCATACAAGAAACGTTAATGACTCCATTTCCTGTAAAATGTTAAGTTTTTGTTTCTAAATTTGCATTAATCAAATGGTGTCATGTTCGGAGGAAGGTTTTCCAATAGGCCTTGATTTCATGACAGAGCACGAAATTTCCCTTGATCTGATGACGTTTTACGTCTTAAAATGGTGCAATGTGGTCACGAGTCATCACTAAAGAAAAAGCAGTTGTACCGATGTGCGAGAAAATCATCTATGGCAAGATAAACAGTGATTTGGGGTCAGTAGAATAGAGCAAAACAAGTAGAGCAAAACAACATGAAAGAGAATGGACTGTTACACGGAAGAATATTAGTTGAAGTTCAGCCCACGACACCATTTGAATAATGAATGTTAGTCCATCACTTGCTGTAATAAAAGAAGGAGCACTCCCTGGCAAGACTCAGGAGTAAGTTGCATCGCAAACTGTCAACCTGTGAAAGCAAAGGATACTGCGCTGCATTTGGAAAGAATCATTCATTCTTTGTGTCAACATCTTCCGGGAGCAGAGCTACAAGCAGCAGTAAAGGCGCTAGGATAATTTGCCGTGTTTACTCTCAGCGACAACAACATAGGTAAAACGAATATAGTACAACATTGAATCGACACAGGAAATGCCACTTCAATTCGACAAGCCCCAATACGATTACAGCTAGGTAAACAAAAAGAAGCCGAAAGCCTGGTTAGGAAAATGGAACGTGATGGAATTATTTGAGAAGTCCAAAAGTCTATTAACCTCACCTATGGTACTTTTCCAAATATAGGATGGTTCAACGAGATTTAATGTGGACTACCGGAAATTGAACGATGTCACAAAGGAGGATAGTTATCCATTACCACGTATAGATGACACATTGGATACTTTATCGGGAGCCAGAATCTTCAGTACATTCGATCTAAAAACCGGGTATTGGCAGGTAGTAATTCATGGCGACGACAAGGAAAAGCAATGGACATAACTGGCCCATTTCCAGAAATCAGAAACGGTAATCGCTGTATACTCGTGTGTAATGACTACTTCAGTAAATCGGGAAACAGAGAAGGATTTCAGGAAGCATATTTTGTCTGGCTTTACAATCCCAAGAGAAGAAAAGGGAAATCTCCGAAATTACAGTAAAGTTGGGAAGGCCTCTACAAGATCATCAAGAGGATCAACGATGTAGTATATTGGATTCAACAAACCCCCAGATGTAAAATGAAAGTTGTCCACATCAATAGATTAACAAGGTACAACGTCAGGAGGAGTACTGAATCTGTTCGGGACGAACAGAATTAAGGCGGGGTTAATGTTACGAAAGTGGGCGCCGTGGGTAAGTGAAAATGAGCATGGCTACTGAGCAGGGGATTCGTGGTTCGAATCCCAGTAACACCAAAAGTATTTTTCACGGTGTCCCACCTTTCGTGAATGGGTGACAAACGTTCCGAGAGTAACAACTTGTCACGGAAAGTTTCTCAATTCGCCGTTCGGATCCGGCTTAAATTTTAGAACCCTTCCATTTATGTGCAAGCCGTTTCCAATCGCCACATTAGTTTGGCATAGTGTTGGGCTTAATCGAATGATTTCAATAATCGATTATTGAGTATTCGAATGATTGCTATAATCGATTATCATTCGAATGATTTTCTCAGAGCAAAAAAACAAAAAAAATGGAAGTACTTTTTATGTATACATTTATAACATCTAAAAACATTTAGGAAGATAGCCATATGGATAGTTGTAATTCAGTCTGAATTATCTTATCAATAGTAACCGTTTAATTTACAAACTTCGTAAAAAAATTTCATTTTTTTACACGCGTCACATACTCGCCTCACGCGTCACAATTGCTTTAAAACTAGTCCCATTATATTTTGACTGGAAGAAGCCGAAATATATACGAGCTCCTACCAAAAACCTTGCCACTACTCTAGACACATGAGCTTTTGTATTCTGCTCTACAAGTAACTACACACACCCGTGTATGTATTGACTGAAAAAACCACATTTTACTTTGCAACCATTTAGGCTTTAAATAAATCGATAGCGATGCATAGATTAAGTATTTTTTCAGTATACTCAGGGGTAGTATCCCGTATGAATGAAAAAATTACGCTATCGCAAGCTGAGCGCTAACCAATTGTCTTAAAACAAGTCCCATCAAATTTTGACTGGTAGAAGCCGAGATATACGACACGACAAACGTACAAACGTACACACGTTCGGTGAAAAATTTTCATGTCGTCTGTCAGAAAAGGGGCAAGGGGAAACAGTTTTTATCGCACGGATAGCACTCAATTTGACGGATCTACCTTTTAAGTTTAAGAGATTGCAATTTCCAGTAAAACTTGCGTTTTCGATGACGATCAATAAGACGGACAGTTCATTAAGAACTGCGGAGTATAGATTTGAGATCGCCATGTTTTTCTCACGGAGAACTTTATTTTACCTGCTCTAGGGTAGGTTCACACCTAAGAATTGTATGTGTTTTGTTAGCTTCTGTGCGATCTAGGTGTTTATTTATTTAAATATATTTATTCAGAGAATGGTTTTATGTTATTGTTATGTAAAATTTTGTATTTATTTCCTATCTTGATCTCAGTGTTCTCATCGGATATTATTTTATGCACTTCATGAGGGCCTTCCCACAACGAGGAAAGTTTGTTTTTTCAAGTGTGGTTTCTTATTAGGACTTTGTCTCCAACGTTAAATGTTTTATTGCTTGTACCTTTGTCGTAGTGCCTTTTAGATTTTTCCTTTCTGTCTTGCAATATGTTCTTAGTGGCCTGGTAACCATGCTGTAAACGGGCTTTTAGCTCGATTGCGTAGTTATCGTAATTATATGATGTTTGCGGACTTCTGTTAATGGAATTTGGTATCCGGAAATCCATAGAGCAATTCAAATGGACTAAACGTAGTGCTACTATGAGGTGTTGTATTATAAACAAACATTGAGTATGGTAGCCAAGTGTCCCATGAAAACTGGTCATTGTTAACGTAATGCCTAAGATATTCGGCAAGCGTTCGATGATTTCGTTTTAAAGCTCCGTTCGTTTGGGGATGATAGGGAGTTGTCTGTATCTTTTTAATTTTAAGAATTTTACATATCTCCTTAAAAAGGTTGCTCAAGAAGTTTGTGCCTTGGTCTGTTAGTACTGCGTCGGGTATTCACACACGACTTTTTCCACAAAACTTCGTGCTACGGTGGTTGCTTCCGCATTAGGTAGTGGCATAGCCTCAGTGAAGTTCGTTAAATCGTCTTGGAAAGTTGAAATATACTTATTGTTGTCGTAACTAGTTGGAAGCGGACCGACAATGTCCAAAGCTATACGCTCGAAGGGACTCGTGCTCGTCGTAGTGATTTTCCTAGGAATTCGCGGATTTTGCCTTAATTTGTTTCTCTGGCAAGATTCGCATTTTTGAATAAATTCTTTGGTATCTTTCGCGAGAGTCGGCCAAAAGTATCTTGTTTTAAGACGTTTAATCGTTCGGGAAATTTCTTAATGCCCTCCAAAGGGTGTATTGTGGTAGTCACGCAGAATTTTACCGATCTCTTGTGGATCATCTAGATTGATTCGACGGTCTGAGTAAATGAACAAAATGATCTTTGTTTGGGAGAATACCTGTACTATAGCATTTTTGAGGCGACAATTCGTTGGCTCACATGATGGAATAGAAATATTGATTTGTTTAACTTTTGCTTTTATGCAGTAGTCTCGAATTTCAATAAGGATTTTTTCATAAGATGATTTGTCTAGACAGTCTAATGGTAGAGTAGTAATAATATATGAAGGAGATTTTGCTGTGCTCGGGTATATTTTTATTTGTTTAGGATTCGGCGAGTAAAGTTAGCAATATTTTTAAAAAATTCTTCCTCTTGACGTTTTTGATGAGATAAAACAAAAATTTGAATGGCTGAACAGTTTTTAGAAAATGTTATTGGCTTAAAAGTTTCGACTATCTTACATTCTATCGGTGAAAGTATAATTTCTTCACTTCCTATCACCTCTATTTCATCAACACTTGGACCTTTTGCTTTACTTCGGGTTGTGACCAATACCATGCCTTCGTTTTTTGTAGTTTGTGCGTTAACGTGAATGCGACTGAGCGCGTCAGCATTTGCATTAAATTTTCCTGGTTTGTAAATTATTTCGTATTCATATTCTTCTAATGATATACGCCAGCGTGCTAGCCTTGATGTTGGATCCTTCAGATTTAAAAGCCACTGTAGTGGTCTGTGATCAGTGAGGATGGTAAATTTTCTACCATAAATATAAGGACGAAATTGTTTTACGGCAAATATTATTGCTAGTATGTAATTCTTTCTCTGTCGTAGTGTACCGAGTCTCTGCTAAATTTAGTGTTCGACTAACGTAGTATATAGGCTTGTCCACGCCTATTTTTCCTTGTGACAACACAGCTCCTATGGCATAGTCGCTTGCGTCCGTTGTTATTAAAAATGTGACCTCAAAATTTGGATATATCAGTATTGGTGAGGTTATCAACTTTTCTTTTAACTTAACAAAAGCTTCCTCGCATAGCGTATCCAACTTAAAATCTACATTCTTCTTTAAAAGATTATTTAGTGGTTTGGCTATTAGTGCGAAATGGGGAATAAACCTTCTATAATACCATACAAATCCTAAAAACGCTTTTATATCTTTCGTTTTCTTGGGTCAAGGATACGTTTTGACAACTTTTATTTTTTCCGGGTTTGGCTTGATCCCTTCATCACTGATTACATGCCCAAGATACATGAGCTCCCGTTTTATGAAATGACATTTATCCGGCTGTAGCTTCAGCTTTTTAGCCCGTAGCCTTGATAGTACATTATGTAGCTTTTTGTTATGCTCGTCCAGAATGGGCCCATAAACTACAATATCGTCAACGAAGATAAAACACTCCAATCCAATTAGTCCCATCAGAACGTTGTTCATGGTTCGTTGGAAAGTAGCGGGTGCATTTTTTTACCCATAGGCATTCGGTTGTATACCCAGTGATCAGGTTTTTCGGAACGAGTTATAAAGAAGAATTCCATGGACTATAACTGGGTCTGATAATATCGGCATCTAGCATATCTTTTACCTGTCTATTTATTTCAGCCCTACTTGTTTATGGCAGTCTGTATGGTTTCACATATATAGGAGATTTTCCTACTTCAGTTATTATTCTATGTGTAGCTGCGTCAGTACAAGTAAAAAGCTCCAGGTAAAAAAAATAAATCGTTAAACTCACGACATATCTGGATTATCGATTTTCGTTTTTCTTGGTTACAGTGCTCTATGTCCACTAATTTTTCTAAACATTCTAACCTTTTATGCACGGGATCGTTTTCCGGATCAGTCACGATGAGATCAGATTCTTCCAAATTATCCCATTCTAAATTTAAATTTCGTGTATCAATCTTTACTTGATTTTCATTAATATTGAGAAATAAGACCTTAATACGATTTGTACTTGACCTTGCTATTGAAGAGAGAGGCCAAAAATACACCAGGGGAAACCTGTTTCTTTCGAATTACTACGTCTTTGGCACAATTGAAATTTACTTCCGCGAATACACTACTTCGTGGAGGTATTCTAATTCTGTCAACAAATTGTTGCTCTGATCTCATGGTAAATGTTTCTTTCTCTGGTTCTATTGTTATGCCTACTGGATGTGGAAATGTCACTTCCCCAGATGCAAAATTAATAGTAGAATTTCCAGATATTACATCCATGCTTGGATCACTTAGTTGGATTTGCCTCTTTCCTTCGTTTATTTCACTCCTTTCTGCTGTAGTATTTATTGAATGTAAACTATTCTTTGTCCGTTCGCTGTGAAAAATAAAAAATAAAATACGAATGCCGGTGTTTGATTTAATATATATTGAAAATTAAAAAACGTGTTTATTTGTTCGCTGTTGAAAAATGAATTGACTCTGACATTTGAGTCGAATCATACTAGAATGCTAATACTAATGTAAAGTGTAAGACTTGAACTAAACCGCAATGAGTGCGTTGAACGAATTTCAATACTCCCACTTTTAGTTACAAGTTAGTTATTATTATTCTTTGGCATAAGACCCATCAATTTACGAAAATATTGATGCTTATTCTTTGGCAAAGCCTTCGTCATTATGTCGGCCGCCTGTTCATCCGTCGCCACGTATTCCAGATCGAAGATCCCGTCTTCGTATTTCTCTCGGATGAAATGATATCGTACGTCGATATGCTTTGTTCTCTTATGGAATTCCGGATTCTTCACGAGTCGAATCGCACTTTGATTGTCCATAAGAAACTTTGGTTTGTCCAAATCCGTTGACAATATTTCGGACAATAATCGATGCAGCCACACCAATTCTTTCATCGCATGCGCAGTCGCCATGTATTCGGACTCCGTTGTTGATAGCGCCACTGACTTTTGACGCTCCGAGCCCCAACCTATAATACTGTTGCCAAACAGGAATACATATCCGGACGTCGATCGCCTGGTTTCGATGTCTCCTGCATAATCTGCGTCGCTGTATCCGCACAGATCCAAATGATGCCACTTTCGAAACGAATACCCATGTCCGTTGTTTCCTTGATGTATTTCAAAATGCGTTTTACCGCATTCACGTGCACCGCCGCCGGTTTTTCCAAATGTCGACTTGCGTTGCCAACAGCAAAACTGAAATCCGGTCGCGTCGCCACTGCCAAATACATGAAACTACCGACTGCCTCACGATACGGAAAATTTCTTTCTCTGTCCACATCAAAATCCCCAGGGTTTTGTGCTCCGTCCAATGATGTTGCTACAGCATTGCAGTTTGTCATATCAAAACGGTTGAGTACCTTTTGCACATGCGCCTGCTGATTCACATGAATCGATCCGTCCGATCGCTGATTTATTTCAATCCCCAAGAAACAATTGAGCTCGAACATTTTCACCTCGAACTCCTTGCGTAAATGCTCAATTACCGGTAAAATGGCTCCTTTTTCCTCTGCTGCGATTAATCCGTCATCGACATAAATCGCGAGTATCATCATGCCATTTTTCCCATTACATACAAAAACGCGCGGATCCGATTCACTGGCCACAAAACTGAATTTGCCAATGAATGACGTAAATTTTTTGTTCCAGCAGCGCGACGCCTGTTTCAAACCGTACAAGCACTTAACCAGCTTGCAAACTCGTCCGCTGCCATCGTCGTATCCGATCGGTTGACTCATGTAAACTTTTTCTTCTAAATCGCCGTTTAGAAAAGCTTCTTCACATCGAACTGTTTTAAATGCATTCGTTTTGACGCTGCCAGCGCCAAAATCGCCCGAATCGATGTAAATTTGACTACAGGGCTGAACGTCTCTTGGTAATCGACGCCATATTCCTGTGTGAATCCCCGTACTACCAATCGCGCTTTGTAGCGATCAATGCTCCCATCTGGATTCTGCTTCAATTTGAAAACCCAACGATTATCAATTATCTTTTGGTCTTTCGGTGGATTGACCAAATTCCATGTATGATTTTTGATAAGTGAATCGTACTCTTCGTTCATTGCTTGCTCCCACTGCTTGTGATCGCCTGAATTAATTGCCTGCTCGTATGTTCTTGGCTCCTCGCTGATTGCCAACATGGCAACGTGATCAGCCGATGCGATATATGGTAGACGTCGTGCCGCCACAATGTTTTTTCGATCGCGCAAACGTCTTTCGATAATATTCCTTTTGTCAAGATTGCTTATTGCTCCACAATCAATTGGTTGTTCCAGCGCTGTTACCGCATCGTCCGCCCAATTCACCATCCGTCACGTTCGCGTTTTCATCGACCTTTTTCTCAGCGTCACCAATGTCAAGTGCGGCCATTGATTCTTCCAACAGAAAAATCACATCACGAGCCACCTCAATTTTGTTCGCCACCGGATTCCAAACTCGATATGATTTGGAATGAATGTCATATCCGACGAACACACACTTGACCGCCTTCGGATCCAGCTTTTGTCGTTTCTCCTTCGGAATGTGTACGAAAACCTCAGACCCAAAAATATGCAAGTGATCAATTTTCGCCTTCTTGTCGTTGGTGGTGATTTATCCGGAACAGTGCTCGTCCCAGTTCGATTCAGCACATGCACTGCCAAATTGACAGCCTCCGCCCAAAATATATAATCCATTTGTTTGGAATGAATCATCGTTCGCGCTGACTCGATAATCGTACGATTATCGCGTTCCACGCAACCATTCTGCTCCGGCGTGTACCGTACATTTCTATGATGTACAATGCCCATCTTGCCGAAAAAATTCTTCAGCTCAGCATTGACGAATTCAATTCCATTGTCTGATCGAAAATAACGCACCTTGTGTCCGTTCTCTTGTAGCATTCGCATCACCGCTTACTTGACTTTTGCTACGACTTCCGATTTTTGTTTCAGAAAATATGCAAAACGATAATGTGAAAAATCGTCTTTAAGAATAAGAAATAAATACCTCGAACCGCCAATCGAATTCGTTTGCATTGGCCCGCAAACGTCCGCATGAATAATTTCTCCGCACGTCTTTGATTTTTCCTCTCGAAGTTTGTAGCTTCCCCGATGATGCTTTCCATATACACACGCTTCGCATGCAAAATCCTCATCCACAAAATCAATGTCGTTGCTTCGCAGAAATTTCCTTACATGTGCAACGTTTTGATGTTCGATTCGTTCATGCCATGCACGAAGCGAAATTTTCTTGTTCACCACATTTACAATAGCTCCATCGACTTCCGATGATTCCTCAACTTTGAACAGCATTTGAAATAGCCTTTCGTGACGAACTCCCTCTGCAAAAATGTTTCCATCTTTCAGCAATTCGCAGTGCTTGTTATTCGACTGCAATCGATAACCACGATCCATGGTCTTTCCGGACGAAAATAAATTCACATGAATTTCTGGCACATACAATACATTCACCATTCGTCTGCGGGTCCATTGATTCCCATCAAAGGCAAGAAGATTGATGTCTCCCCTTCCTCGAGCCATGATCTTTTCGCCATTTCCAATCGTTATGTGTGACGATGCCTCCACAAAGTTCTCGAACCATTCACGTCGATGACACATGTGGTCACTGGCTCCTGAATCCAACACCCAAGAGTCTCTGTCTCCAGTCGATGTTGAGCCATGACACACGAATGCATCCACCTGTGCATTTTCCTGTTTTTTGTCCGAACTGTTCTTTTTTTTCTGTGTACAGTCACGCTTCCAATGACCACTTTCGCCGCATGTAAAACAAACACCTTTTGACTTGCTGTTTCCGGATGTCCCTTTTTGTTTGCTGCTCTGCCCCGACGAATGACCCTTTTTTGAATTAAAATTGCTTTTCTTCGAAAAAAGTCGCTTGGCCATCAACGCTTCCACACTTTCAACCTGCCCCTTCGATTTCAATCGAAGCTCCTCTGCCATTAATCGCGCACGCAAATTTGCCATTGTTTGATTTTCCACACTCGTCGATTCCCACGCACTGTGAAAATGGTTATATTCTGCTGGCAAAGACATTAGAATCCTTGTCATAACCACCGTGTCGGAAATATTCTCTTTTTGGTCCTTTAATTGCTGCACAACTTCCATGAGCTTTGAAATACTCGTTGCAACATCATCGCTCGGCTCCTTTGTGAAACTGTAGTATTTTTGTTGTAAAAACAAAATATTTGATTTCGATGCTTGCTCATATGTACTTTTGAGCGTCGTCCACATCTCATTTGCCGTTTCACAATTCATAATTTGCAGCAATGGCTGCTTTTTACACGCCGTCGAAATTGCACGTCTCGCCTTGGCATCATTCTTTTTCCATGGCACAATCTTTGTTGTATACTTTTCATCTGCAATCGTTGGCTTCGAATCTGTACCATCGACTGGCCTCTAGCACTTGGCGCATTCGAAATTTCCATGTCAGCCAATTGTCGCCACCTTCCAATTTTTCAATGTTCACTCGATTGCTATCCATTTTGTTTTTTCGCTTTGAATTTGTACCGAAAATTCCAGAAGAAAATCACAAAATTCGCCTTTTGTCGTTGCGCACCGAATTTACAGAATCGAAGATTCAAAATTCAAACGATGAAAATATTTGATTTATTTTCACTCGAACTTTGTGTCTCAAAGAAGCGATTGTCCACTTTCATACGATGATGAAATCACGACGTTATTGTTCTTTTTTCGACTCACTGCATACAACGACGCTTCTCGAAAAAACAAAACAACGACCACCGAAAAAATTTACCGTACGAATTATCGAAATTTTATTATTTCAATTCAATTCTCTTTTTTATTTGTTGTTGTGGACTGGGCCCATAACCTATTGAATGTAAACTATTCTTTGTCCGTTCGCTGTGGAAAGTCAAATAAAATACGAATGCCGGTGATTGATTTAATATATATTGAAAATTGAAAAACGTGTTTATTTGTTCGCTGTTGAAAAATTAATTGACTGACATTTGAGTCGAGGAATACTAGAATGCTAATACTAATGTAAAGTGTAATACTTGAACTAAACCGCAATGAGTGCGTTGAACGAATTTCAATAGTATTTCCTTTATACCTTTTTTTTTAAATCCTTCTTTAGGTTATTTTTTTGTAGTTGTATATTTTTACTTTGCTTAGGTTTGCCTACTAAGTCTTTATTTAAATTTTCAATTTGCTTAGCTTTTTCTGTTGCTAAATCTTCTTTTATATTTTTATTTTTATTTCATTTGAATAAAAGGGAGGATCTGGGTCGGTAGATCGTGATTCACACGGTAACTTAGCACGGCTTAGGCTCTGGGCCCCGTTTTTAAAGCTATTCGTGTTTTCTCGAATCCTACCTTCATTATCTATAGACAATGACTTACTCTTTTTTATTTGATTCGGTTTTTAAAATGGGATCTCTACTACATTTTTTTTATAATCCACAACACACTTGAATTTAGACAAAAAATAATTTCCTATTATTCCGTCATACGGAATATTTATTCTTTCTGTAAGTAGGTGAAAGGGATGTTCCAAAAGCAAGGTCTGATCTATGGTTTTAAACTCTAAAGTTGCACATATCAACCCCAAGGTTTTTAATGAATCCCCGGCTATAGTTGATATCGTGTACTGTTTTTGCCCGTTTTCTATATTTTTTAAATTATAATTTTTTAATATGCTTATATCAGCTCAGGTATCAATCAGCAGAGTGGTATATTTTTTATCCGATGGACTAAACCTGAGGCGTATCGCAGGTTCATTGAATTCAGGACAAAACGATACGTGGAATTTCAGATTTAGTTCATGGTTCGGTGTACTTCGGCTGTGGTAATCATTCGAGAGGGGTTGCCGTCTCCTCCCGAATAATATCGTTTTCCGACCCTTGTGCTTGGTTAACACTCGAATACCGGACACCTCGATTTTCGTTTTGCCCTGTATTCATTTCGGATCGTGAATTTCCGCTGTAACTGGCGGTTTGTGTGTTGTCCCTGAATGGATTACGCACTGCCGGCGTATCTTGGGGGTAGTTCACAGGAGGTCTGTTCCTAGATAAACGAAATCCTTTCCTTTCCTTTTTTATGGGTCTGTTGGTGTTGGAAAAACTTGGAAATTGTGTGCTTCGAAACCGCATGTTTTGATAACACGTTTCCTACTTACCACAAATTTGGCGAAATCTCGCAGTTTGATAAGTTTTGGCAGGAAACTTATTACTTGGTACTTGGGGATTGTGGTCTATGCGTGCAGCATGACCTTCAGCATGAGCTATCGTTTTTTTAGATCATCCCCCCATAAGCGTTTGCTATTAACCGAATCTGGTCGTTCTTCAAACCATCCTCAAAGACTTGAATTGCCAACTTTCGGTTTTCTTCCACGAGAAATTTTCCGACTGTCTCATCACTGGTTGTGGCAAAGGTAGCAGTTGAGACAGTTTAGAGCTGCGCAAACACGCTTACCAAATTCTTTTACCGTTTCCTTGAAACGTTGTTTGGTGGTTAATAACTCATTGTGAGCAGAGAAACGCGTTTTTACTTCCTTATACTCTGACTCTAATTTTTCCTTGAGCGCTGCCCAAGTAGAAAAGGAGTTAAACTGAGTCAACTCAAAAGCGGGACCTTGCAACCTAATGTTGACTATTTCTAAAAATGTTGGCTGGTCTGCTTCTTTTATAGACTTGAATAAGATATCGCCACACGATAAAAAATTTGCCAACTCTGTAGGTTTCCCATCAAAAGTAGGAATGATGTTGAACACATCCATTATTCCCACCTTTATATCCATGTTTGGATGATTTGAATTTATTTCCTCAAAAAAATGGAATGGTAAGTTTTCGAACAGTTCAACGATAAGTTTTGCCCGCCTAGTTGCCTGTCTCGTTATTTGCAAATGCGGAATTTTGAAGTTTTAATCGTGAAACACAAACACAAAAATTAAGGGATATATATCATAATAATATAAGTATAAATAAAGAAAAATACAATATATAATGAAATCTAAATAAGTACTTTAACCCTGTTTTTTTTTCTTTTTGTGGTTTCTGCTGCTACCGCCGTTGTTGTTGGTGCTGCTGCTGCTTATGGTGTGGTTGACGATTATGCTGTCCGCCTCCCTAGTTTGGCGAGTGCAGTTTTTTTTTCTTTTCTTCCTTCTTCTTCTTTTTGTTTGTTGCTTCCTCCTTGCCAGGTAGGCTTCACCCCCTAAAGGTGATATTACGCCTGGTCTTTTACCCTGCCCCAACTTTGCCTCCGGCGTCCACTTACGAATTCGCCAGGTCTTACTGTCTTGGGTCTTTATTTACTATATTATGCTGTTATGATTTTGTGTTCTTTTTGTTTGTTATTTTTCACTTTTTTTTTTTTTGGTATATACGTTTTTAATTTTAAATTTAAAAAAAAAACAACAAAAAATATTTAAATTTTGGCACCTTTTGATCTTCCATTTTTTTTTCTGGTGTATAGCCCCAGTACGCTGTTATTATTTAAAATTTAGTTTTAAAATATTTAATTTAATAGTTTAATTTTTAATGGTAGTCGAGCCCTTTACTTGTGGGATCCCACCGCTGCCACCAAATATTACGTTAGACACCGTGCTTTCTCGGGTAGCCGAGAGAAGAGTGTCAAACGGGCGCGTTGATTAGTATTAAAACACAAACGTTTATATTAATTTTTTTAGTTTATTATTATCTATCGATTATATTGGTTATGGTTAAGTTTGGTTTCTTGATTTCAGCTGCCGCCCTAGTTATCATAACAGTGGTCTTTTATAATATTATGGATGGATCGATCAACCAATAGCGTTGGCCTTTTTCGATACACCAACAATATGACAGCATTATAGCAATGTGGGTAAAGTGCAGAGAGACTGTGTGTGGTCAGGGGTTGAATAGTTGTGCCGGTCACAACGCACCCTGTATATTAAAATTGTAACTATTGTTAAGTTTTAAGTTTTTTAACTCTACCTTTTAATATTGTTGATATATTATTGGTGTATATAAAAATTGTTTCGTTAAATATATATATATGTTTTTGTAATATATTAAAATTGTTATGTTATATTAACATGATCACCATGTAATACGCCTTGGTACGTATCGTTGTATAATTCAATAATAATAAGGAGGCCGATTATGTATCTGTCTTATTTCGAGTTTCGACTTACGACAAGTCGAAATCCTCAAAGTCGTAATTTCGACATATGTATTTCGAATTATGTAAGCATGTACGATATTATTATTAGCTTGTATTTATATGAATATAAGATCTCTAAGATTGAGCTTAAACAGTATAATAAGTGATATAGATATCATAGTCATTGTCGAAATAAATATTAAGGAAGAAGAGAACGACCAGTACAAAATAGAGTGGTTTAGCAGTCAATTCTTAAATCGGCAAGAATGTAGAGGTGGTGGTGTTGTCATATTTCTTAAGAATAATTTAAAATACCAAAGATTAAACAATAGCATTACGAACTTTGAATGCATTCAGCTAGAAATAAATTGGATGAAAAAGAAAATACAATTTATGGCTCTATATCTTCCACCAGGATTCAGTCAACAAAACTTTATAGAAGAGTTGACGGAATACCTAGAGCACATAAATAACAAAGATGAATTACTCGTAATAGGAGACATCAATATAAATGTAAAGCAAAAACAACTCAGAAACAGTCCAATCAAACCAAGATATGTTACTAGCTAATGGTGTAATAAATGTAATAAAATCTAGCACCAGAAGAGATATAGTACGAGGAACAAGCACCATCATCGACCATTGTCTTATAAGGACGAATAATGCCTCAATAAAATCTGGAGTAGTTGAATGTGACATATCTGGTCACTATGCACTAATATGTTGTTTAGAATACACTGGTAATAGTAATAAAAATATCAAAAGGGAAACAGTATTCATAGATAGAAAAATAAATCATGCCATCAGTAACACAGATTGGTCAGAACTCCTAAATATTGAAAGCCCATGTGAGTGCTACGACAACATGGTAGAGATCTTGCGGAAAATATATAAAAGCGCAAGCACTGTAAGACAAGACAGGAAAAAGGAAAATAAATAACTATTGGATAGACACAGAACTAATAAATGCGTGTAAATTAAGAGACAAATTATATAATAAATGGAAAAACGAACACCAGTACAAACAACTTAGAAATATGTTAAAGAAGAAAATAATGTATAAAAAAAGAGTTTACTACAAATCCCAATTTTATGCAAATAAAAATAACTCAAAAACGAATTACTTGGAAGGAAAACAAAAAGCCTTGATGATCGCTCGTTGATGAATTTAAGGAACGTTTTGCAAATGAAGCCCAAAGCGTAGTCCATGATTGTAATATCATAGTTGCAAGGTACAGAGACTCTAGCATCAGTAGATCAGTCTATATGGAAGAAGTAACTGAGCAAGAAATATTAAACATATTGAGAAGCCTGGACCACAAAAAATCAGCAGGCATGGATGATATAAGACGAAAGGATTTAAGTTATAATGCAGAGTATATAAAAAAACCACTTACATACCTTATAAATAAAATGATATAGCAAGCAGAAATACCAAACCTCTTAAAATCGGCGATCGTAAGGCCTATATTTATAACAGGCGAAAAAGATTATATAGGCAACTACAGGCAGATATCAATATTGCCTGTAATAGATAAAATTTTAGAGATTATCGTGGCAGAGAGACTTTACCAATATGTGGAAAAGTATGGAATTCTAAATAAAAATCAATATGGATTCAGAAATAACAGAAGCACAAACCGGCTGCTGGCAGAATTCTGTAATACAATCAATGAAAGGCTAAATAAGAATCATAGCGTGCTCGTAATGTTTATCGATTTTACGAAAGCGTTTGATACGTTAAAGCACAAAATGATAGTAAATGCACTGGAAAAACCGGAGTAAGAGGTAACCTTCTCAAATGGTTTGAAGACTACCTGAAAAATCGTAGCTTCAAATTAAATAAAAGTAGATTCTGTTCTAAGTTCTAAATTAATTACACACGGAGTTCAACAAGGATCAAAACTAGGGCCACTAATATTTATAATATATACAAACAATCTACTGTCAGTACTAAGGAACAGCATAGGATTTGCGTTTGCAGATGAAACCCCAATTATAGTTCGTCACAGAAGTATAGATGAAGCAATTAAAATAATGCAGCATGAATTGAATGAAATAACGAAATGGTGCCATGATAATGGTTTGGTGGTTAATGCTAGAATAACAAAAATAATGCACATAAGATCGAATTTTTTGAATACAAGAAACCTACAAATTAAATTCCATAATAATGATTGTTTACATAAAGGAACCGAAATAGGGTCCAATGAAGCAGACGACTGTGAAACAATGATAGAAAATGTATACTCTTGGAGTTTAATCGATTGTAAATTTAAATGGGACCTCCATATATCCGAAATTAGAAGCAAACTGAGGAAACAAAGCTACACAATATATCATATATCCCGCCATGCTAACTATGAAGTGGTAAAGCAAGTATATCTTTCGCTTGTCGAAGGGTGGTGAAAGTGGTAAGTGGTCAACATTGTCCTGATGCGCCGTTCGATTTCTTCCAATTTAGTTCGACTCCAATTTATCAGCCCGAATGAGTATGTTAGGACAGGTACAGCATACATGTTTATGGATTTTGTGAAATTACCACTGTTTAGCTTGTTTTTACATAGCCGTTTCAATCTTTCATAAAAGCGAACTTTTATACCGTTTTCATCCTGCATTGCTGTATTCCACGCATTTGATGCAAATGCGGTATTTGGTAGGTATTTATAGCTCTCTTCTTCACCCAGCACCTCTATCAACCCTTCATTAAATGAAAATCCTTCAGTTCGCATGACTTTTCCTCTAACCATTTCAACTGCTTTGCATTTGTCGAGTCCAAAGTTCATGTGGACGTCGTTGCTGAACTTTCTAACATTATTGATTAGACTAGCAAGATGTTGTCTGGATCGTGCAAAGAGCTTCAAATCGTCCATATATAATAAGTGGGTAATACTAATTTGCTGATTGCCAGCTTTGATGTAATATCCATCTGACGACTGGTTAAGGATTCTACTTAGTGGTGCTTAACACATGCAAAACAAGAGAGGGCTGAAAGAGTCGCCTTGAAATATGCCTGTCTTGATGCTTATTTCACCAGTTTTTGTTGTTTCTCATTTAAAGTAGTTTTCAATTGATTCATCGCATTTCCAAAGAATTTTACGAACTTAGGCTCTACACTATGCATCTTCAATACTTCTAGCAAATAGGAGTGTGGAATACTGTCAAATGCTTTTTGGTAATCGATATAAGCTACACTGAGGTTGCGGTGATTATGAGTTGAATTGTTGGTTTTTATAGCATCAATGGTAATCAACTCTTAACATCCTCTCGACTTTTTTACACATCCTTTTTGCTCGCTTGGAATAATGTTGTTTGATTGACAGTGTTGCCAAATCCGTTTGCTAATTATGGAAGTCATTGCCTTGTACATGGTGGACAAACAGCTTATCGGTCTGTAATTTGCTGGATTAGCCGAGTCTCCATCCTTTGGAATCAAGAAGGTTTTTCCTCTCGTGAAAAATTCAGGAATATCTTGCTTCGTATCAAGTATTTTATCAAAATTACTAACAATGTGTACGTGTGCAGCTGTGAGTTTCTTTGCCAAAAGTTTTGTATTTCATCAGGACCCGGAGCAGTCCAGTTTTTGCAGTTTTTTTAAGTTCGTTAATATCGATGGGTCGATTTTCCATTTGGGAAATTTCAGGTAATGCTTAGCCAAGTCGATTCAAGATTATGTCTTTTGGGATTACTTAATGCATTTCTCCAGAATGTCTCAAAACGAGCGGCATCGAGTGCTTGTTGGGTGTTCTTTGGTTGGTGTTGGTCAGATTAGCATAAAACTTTCTTTGGTTGTTTTGAAAGTTTTTGTTGTCATTTTTCCGTTTTTGGCTGACTAAATATCTCTTCAACCTTGAGCTGAAAACCTGTAATCTCTGCACGAGCCTGTCAATTAACATGTCCATGTCATATTGGGTAAAATTCTCGATAAGTTGCGGTTGTATTATTTTACTAACTTTTCGTATTAATTGGCGTGACCTGACACCATGTTTATATTGGGTTAAGCGACCAATTTCAGCACGTAATATTGCTATCTTGCTTTCAAGTCGCCGCTGCCACGGCGGTTTGCTGTTGTTTTGTTGATTGACTCTAGTTGCTCTTGTGGCGGGTATAGCAGAGCGTAAATCATGTTGTGGACCTGACTTAAGTCGTGATGATCCTGTAGGTGAAATGATGTTATTAAGATGTTCCATGAAGGTGATCATCTTTTGGTTGATGTTGACTTTGGGTAACCTCGGCATATATGTTGGATCAATTCCTACAAATTCAATTAGAGCTTCATCAAATTTGTCAAAGATCATCTTGAACAATACATCGCCTGGTCCTAATGAAGAAAGATAGACGTTGAGCTCTTCCTCAACTTGTATGTTTTGTGGTTGTTGTTGTAGGCTCTGTGACAATCTACTTGCGATGCTTAGTCTATGTCGTGGTCCCGTTCAATTTCTGTCAGCTCTATGGTCGGCAACAGTAGTCTACCTCTAATTGCTCTTACCCTGTCTGCAACATTCTGTTCACTTAGTCGTTCAGCAAGCTGTGGGTACATAACTATAAATTGTTCGTATTGTTTTTCTCTATAACCAGGATTGTCCCTTCCGCATTTTGTTGCTCTATAGTGACAACGCATAATGTCTTTATTCATATCTGTTGACCATACAATACGTCATCTTCCGGTGCTAGTTCGTGTGGTCTTAGGCATAGTAACCGTTGAAACAGTCGGATGCAGGTTTGTATGTGTTCGGGTTATCCCGGTGTGCATTTCCTGCGATTCTGCAACACCACCATCGGCTCGCAGGCTGCTAACTCCACATGTAGCTCCAGAGATTGCCCGGGTGCCTCCGGATAGCGGCATTATAATCGTTAATTGTCTCTCCATTGTATTGGGTTTGCATTTTAGACCTGCTGCTAGGTGTATTTTCAGCCGCTCCATCTTGGGGAAACAGACGCTAACCGAGGAGCCGCCCACTATGGGTCCGTTGCGCTCGGATTTCTAACAGGCCAGTCCCCCGTCCATTGTGGATCAAACGCTTCCTGGTCGTCTGAACTAGGGTCCGTGGGGTTGTCATACCGCATGGCGGCAATTTCGGTTGCAAGTCATATCGGAACTTTATTAATTTTTTTGATGTTATTAATTTTTTCCTTTTTACCTTTTTTACGGCTGCTGTAGTAATTTTCGCATGATCCTAAAAGTATTTAGGATCACTGACTTTGACATTTCATGAACTAGTTTTTGTCACTGTAATTTCTTCAGTTCATTTATCACATTTTTTGCTACTATTCCCGTACTAGATACAATAATCGGCACCACTCGAATGTCTGTTAGTCTTTCCCGCTGTTTGATTTCATGTGCAAGTTCAACATATTTTCCTATTTTTTCCGCAAAAGTTCGATGCACATTCGAAGATAATGGTACAGCTATGTCTATAAGTGTATATAACTATGTCGGGTCTGTTTGCCATTATTTTGTGGTCCGTTGTAATTACTCGGTCCCAATAGAGTTTGAAATCTGAACCTAGTAAAACTTCATGAGGCTGGTATTTAAAGTATGATGTTCTATTTTCTATTAAGTTTCACCGTAATGCCAATTCCTGATGGACAATTTTAGCAACATTATTATGACTTGAAGTTCTATCATTATTTTTACTCAGGCCTTGTTTTTCAATGGAAAATCCTAAATAACAGATTTTGGATTTAATATATTCACACTCGAATTCAACTTGAAACCAGCCGAGCTAAGCTTTTTTAAAACTGACTTAAAGGTTTCGATGTGTTGTCGCATATCTCTGCCGGTTATGGTTATTTCATCGTGATATACTACAACATTTTCTATTCCGCGTAATAAATTTTCCATTCCATTCGTTGGAAAGGTGCCGCAGCTGTTTTGACTACATAAGGTAATCTCTTAAGACCCTATGTGAGTGCTCCATGTACACAAAAGCTGTGACTTCTCATCCTGTAACAACTGGTTGTACGCGTTTGATAAATCAAGCCTCCTTCCAAGGAAGCAAAAATTTCATCAAACCGTAACGGATGAATAAAATTTATCAAATGTTTGTTGATAGTTTTTTTTATAATGTATTCTTAAATCACCGTTTGGTTTTAAAATTGGAACCAGTACCCCCTCCTGAATAAACTTTCGCAATTGTGTTACTTGTACTTTCCCATGTCAATGGTAACGGGTTTGGTTTGAAAAACAATGGCTTTGCCGCATCGCAAACTTTTAAAGATACTTTGTACCCGTTATATGAACCTAGTTCTTCACTTAAAACATTCGAAAATTCGAATTTCAATTGACCAACAAAGTCACAAGATCTAAGAGGCTTTTTATGATTTTGGGGTTGAATTCTGCAACAATTGCCGTGTGGAACAACGTGAAAGCATTGCTCGTGGCAATTGGTTCTGTCGCCATTATTTGTAGATTATTTGTTTTTTGTATCGAAATAAAAACCGTGTATTCACTTTGAAGGCAAAATAGAGAAGGAACATTTCCTTCAATATTATACAACATTTGTTCTTTTCGTTTTGACATCAGATGGAGTTTGTCATACAGTGTCAAAACAATCGATAGTGTTGTCAACTATTTAATATTAATAACTATTTAATACTTCACAATTATTGTAACAGTTTTGACGTGAAAACGTCTCACTACAAGGTATATGGGGTGCTTTTTCAAAAAGTCGAATGTTAAATGGAACGTTTTTAACAGATGTTAGGGAACGTTTTTAACAGATGTTAAGTAACGTTTTTTAATATCCAATGGGATTTGGTCATGAGGAACTAGAATTTTTGAACAAAGCAATTTATCAAGCGATTCGCATGAAATTCGGAATGTAGGACTAATATGTGACTATAGGACTTGTTCCTATGGAAATTCTGGGATCTGGCCAATAGGGTCTGGGATTTTTGGAACCAAGCCATTTCTCAAGGGATTCGTATGAAACTCGGTATGTAGGACTAAGATGTGACTATAAGACTTGTTCCTATGGAAATTCTGCGATCTGGCCAATAGAATAGAACACGCACATATTTTTGACATGACAACGTCTCACTACAAGGAGTGCATGTTCAAAAAGTCAAATGTTAAATGTCCACTGTTGTGATCAACAGAATGTGCCACTGAGTTGTGATCAACAGAATGCTCACACTGTTGTGGTCACTGTTAATGTTTTAATATCAAGAAGGCGTACCGTACTTGAAAATTTGAGAATCGCCTAGAGAAGACTATATTTAGAAATTTTCATTTCAGTGTCGTTTGGCATTTTGTGCACAAAAGTTTGAATGGTTCTGGAATTTTTTAATTATTATAAAAAGTATTACAGTAATTTATTATTTACATAGCAATATGAAAGGAAATTGTTTATTTACATTAAACAATATTTCCTTGTATTGCAGATATTAGCTTTAATATATTTAAGTAATAATCTTCTACAAAAAATCATTTTAAGCAAAGATTTTTTTTACATAAAAATGAAGCTAAATTTAACATTATAAAAATGCCAGTCTCTCAGTCAAAGAAGAGATGTTCGATCGTAAGTTGGATGTCTGCCACTAAACAATGAATCTACCATCGACCATTGAGTCAAACATCAAATATCAAACATGACATTAAGCATCGGTTCAAAATAACTATTCGATCATTTACAGAAATAAGAGAACAATGCAAAAGAAATTTAATGAGAAAAAATTGGCCTGCGTGTTTCAAAGTGACATTCTTACCATACCATTTCGAAGCATGGGCAGCAATCTACTCACTACTTTTCTCTTCTAATTTAATTTAAAACTACTCAAATTTTTTATGAGTTGAAACCAAAAGCTCCATAACTGTGTTTGGGCAGTAATATGCAATATGCAGCAACTTCAAAGTTAGTGGTTATGAACACTAAAATTCGCTTATAAATAATTTATATATAATGTGATGTGATGATGATGTATGTTATGAGCTACGGTGCAAGTCGTAGGACTTGTTTTTAGTATAGAAAAAATATATTTTTAATATATCCGTCCGTGTTTATGTCCCACAGACAACAAGATCTTTGTTTTCTTTTCTTTCGTCCCGGACAGACACATTTAGATAAGAGAATTTTTATGTAACCATTCCTTCCTTCTTTAGATAAGAAATTATTCTTGGAAGAGGAATAACTCTCAGGATTTAAGATTATAGGCTACTATTATAAAAATTCTGGACGATTTATGAAAATAAGATTTGATAAAAAATTAAACATGAAGAAAAAATCAGGGAGCACCACCGTGACATAATGTCCGTCCGCTTCCAAAATATAGCGCTTCTTGTTTCATTAAATACCAAACAGTTGTGAAAAATTTCAGGATTTCAATTTCAAAAGTTTATACCCTGTAAAAACAATTCGTAGGGTGACACCTTGACCCAGGAGTCTGACCAATTTCAAAATATGGTTATTAAGTTCATAATGGTATAAAACCCCTACACAAAGTTTGAACTCGACCGGTTGAAGGGCTTGGCAGTCCATACGAAACGTACATACATATACATACATTTTTTTTATATAGAGACTCATTGCCAAGGGAGGACTCCCTGAATGACTTGCGTCACGGCAATATGTAGGGCTAAGCCCTTTATTAAAATTAACATTCCTCACGTTTGTAGCCGTTTCAATTTATTTTCTCAGAATTCTCTGTGATTCATTGAAAAAGCAATGTGAAAAAGCGAACAAGAAAACAAAAACGACGCGAGTCCAAATGATTTCAACAATGGATCATGGTCAGGGAAATCTACAAAAACATTGACCAAGAAAATATTAAAAATTTTATAAATATTTAAATAATATTGTGTAACGGAGTTTTCCCAGCCGGGGTAAACTCAGCGTGACCAGGGTTCAAAGAAAGGGGTCGTTACAATAAAATTTATATTTGGTGACTCTTCGAATTATATTTCTTTATTTCTCTCTTCTTATCACTTATAATTTAAGTCGACAGCATAAATTCAGAGCAATGCGCTAGTCTCAGACGAGCGTAAGTCCCGAGCGATGTGCTAGCCTTAGGCGGGCGTAAGTCCTGAGCGATGCGTGAGCGTAGTACGAGTCGAGCGTCAATCGTGAGCGACTTGTGGGCGTGCGCCTGAGACAAGTGAGAATCCTGAGCGATGCGTTAGCCTGAGATATTTATGACTCCTGTGCGATTCGTGGGCGTGCGCCTGACGATCGTGAGTCCTGAGAGACTTGTGGGCGTGGGCCTGAGATAAGTAAGAATCCTGAGTGATGCGTGATCGTAAGCTTGAGACGAGCGTCAATCCTAAGCGACTTGTGGGCGTAAGCCTGGGACACGTACAAATCCTGAGCAATGCGTTATCGTAAGCTTGAGACGAGCGTCAATCCTGAGCGACTTGTGGGCGTAAGCCTGAGACAAGTGCAAATCCTGAGCAATCCTGACGGGCGTCAATCCTGAGCGACTTGTGGGCGTAAGCCTGAGACAAAGTAAGAATCCTGAGCGATGCGTGAGCGTGAGCTTGAGACGAGCGTCAATCCTGCGACTTGTGGGCGTAAGCCTTAGACAAGTGCAAATCCTAAGCAATCCTGACGGGCGTCAATCATAAGCGACTTGTGGGCGTAAGCCTGAGACAAAGTAAGAATCCTGAGCGATGCGTGAGCGTGAGTTTGAGACGAGCGTCAATCCTGCGACTTGTGGGCGTAAGCCTTAGACAAGCAAGAATACTGAGCGATGCGTAAGCGATGTGTGTGCGGAATTAGAGGCGAGCGACAATCCTGAGCGACTTGTGGGCGTGAGCCTGAGACAAGTACGATTCGTGGGCGTGCGCCTGACGATCGTGAGTCCTGAGAGACTTGCGGGCGTGGGCCTGAGACAAGTAAGAATCCTGAGCGATGCGTGATCGTAAGCTTGAGACGAGCGTAAACCTGAGACAAATTAGGAATCGTGAGCAATTTGTGGGCATTAGCCCGGAACGAGCGTAAGCGTGGCAAGCGTTAGACGGACCGTGTGGTCAACGATGACAACGAGGAGAGCGAAAGAAGTCGACAGTAGTAAGCTGAGATGTACCACCGTAACCACCCGAGGGGCAATCTCCCGGCGAAGCTACGTCGTACGACGATGAACACAGCGACGTCGGCAGAGAAAAAAAAAAGCAAGTGATGTTGTTTCAGCTATTTTGCTTTTATATGCATTTGTTGGCTGCACTGCGTAGGTACTGGGTGCACCCGAATTTGGAAAAAAAGTATGTTGCATGTTTTGTGTGAACAAAATTCGGCCACAAGAATTTTGTTCTTCACACTCCCCCGTTACTTCGGCGGAAAGGCGCTTGCGCTTCACTAGCTAGTTCTAATAACGGGGCATCTACATTCGTAGTCCCCGTTAACCTTGCTGCGTCCGCTGCTGGTACTACCACTGTTGCCAATGCTTATGCTAACTCTGCTGCTGCGGTTGAATTCGCTGCTTCTGTCGACTTCGTTGCTGCTGGGCCTGTTGCTGTGCTCGTTGTTGTCGAACAATTTTTGCTGCTGCGCTCTGTTGTTGGGCTTGCAGTTGTTGTTGTCGAAGTTTTAAATTACGATTATTGTTGCTGTGATCGTTGTTGTTGGTTTTTTGTGATGACTTTCGTATGCTGTGCACGCTGTTGTGGTCTTTCTGCTGCTGTTGTTGGTTTTGTGGTTGTGTTGCCGTTGTCGACTTCTTACTGTGCCGGTTCTTGGGGCGTCTGTGGCAATTTCTGATGGGAGTCCACACTGGAGTTGGTTCAATCGGAGCTGGTAACATTCGTATCACGCCAACTGTATCACGGTGCCGTTTTGGTTCTTGGAGTTTGTTGTACGTCGGACTTTTAACCAGCCGTGCTGACCCAGTTTGGAGTGTTATGCACTCACCTCCGAAGCTTAAAGTTGCTTTGGACCTTGCAAGGAAGTCCATGCCCAGTGTCAGGTCATCAACGGCATCGGCCAACCGTTCGCTCACGAAACTGCGGTATGCGCCGGTATCAATGGTGGCTTGGACGGGTTCACTGCCGATCTTGATGCGGGCAAGAATTCGCTGTCGGTCTTGGATCAGAGCTTTCTTTTGGTTGAACTGGAGCAGATGACGCTGTTCTACGTGTGAAGTATGTTGACGGCAGCAGTCTATTGTTCTAATTCCTCGTTGGCCGCAATCCCAACAGAACAAAAATTGTTTTCTTCGGCAATTTCGCCAGGTGTGTCCGTCCTGGCCGCAGCGTCGGCATGCTGTCCTGACGTCGATGCAGACCTCTATGTTCTCTGCGATCATGAAGTTCCTCTCTGCCTGCCGACGTCTGGGGATAGAACTGACCGGCTCTGGAGTGACCGAAATATTCTCAAAGTCTTCGGCCAATTCGATTAGATCCTGCAAGTCTTGGAAGTCCCTCCTCCGTATGTACATTTGGTATTCCTGGCGACAGTTTCGGAATATCCGCTCCAACTGTTGTGCCCTCGAGTATCCGGCATGCCGCGTGAGGTTTTGCATGGTGACGACGAAATCCTTAAAGTTTTCTTCGGGTCTTTGTCGTCGTCGACGGATTTCGTCATCTAATTGTTCCTGGTACCTTGCTGGGAGGAAGAAGCGCAGGAAGTCTTCCTTGAATGTATGCCAGTTCGTCCACCGCTGTGTAAAGTTGGTCCCTTTTCGAAGCCAACCTTGTGGTTTAGAGTTTATATCAACCTTGATTCTTGACTGTGTTCGGCGTGTTGCCGTATAACCACTAACCCAAAAGCCGGAGCTCCTTAGGGCGTCAGTATCAGGACGATATGTTTACGAGGAAAAAATAAGACGACGAGGTTTTTACTTTCAAAGTTCACTTTTTGGAAATGAATGCATTTATTTGATAATTTTTCCTTCTTTTATACCAATTTACTGATCGATTTTTGATCATACATCGACTCTGGAATGCCTACTCATCGATATTCATATTTTCCCTAATATTGCCTTATCAGCATAGTGCATGTATGTATGTACGTAATTTATGACCGACCGCGTCAAGTGTTTTTGGGTTCGCTCGCCTATTCTGCTGTGTTGACATATTTGTTTCCACAAGCGAACGACCTTATTATTTCATTACCATTTCCATGCGCCGCTTACTCAGCACATTGCATGGAAAGGGTAATTAACGTTCTAAACGGTCGGCGCTCATTTGCTCATGATGCTTAGACTGCATATTTATTTTCATAGGCGAGCGACCGCTGGTCATAAATTATGCTATTGGAGATGTTTTATATTTTTTGTTCCCATGCACCGAGTGTGCTTTTAAACAATACGTGTGGGTTTTGTTTGCTTTTGTTTTTCATGCACCATGTGTGCTGTTAACCAATACGTTGTATTGGATTGTGTGTGCGTTTATTTTCGTGCACCGAGCGTGCTATTAATTAATGACTGCATATCTAAGATTTTTGTATTTAATTTTGAGAGGCACTAGAGTCGATGTAAGGTCAAAATTTTGTATGCTTAATTCAATTAAAATGTTGTATGCTTTTAGGCATAGTATTTATGTGGTCGCTGGTGCGATCCCTCACAGCTGGTTGTTATTTCTAAACCAAACCAGGGCTCGGTCACGCAGCAGTTCCGGCATTGTCCTGGCCAGGAGGTCCTTGTTTAAGAAATAGCCGTCGGCCAATTCCTCCAACCGTTCGATGAAGGAGATCGGGTCTTTCCCGCCATCATACCGCACGGACCACTTCCTTACCGTGTCAATGACGATTGGGTATGGCGCCGCGGCTGTTTTTTTCGCTTGATGGGGTGGCATTGCGACCTGCGATTCCCGGGACTTTGTGTTACTTGCTACGACAGTTATTTCCTTCATGTCATGTGCCGATGTTGTCCCATGCGGTGTCCAAGTAGTTGCATTGGTTGTAGTGGTCTTTGTTTCCCTGAGATGGCGGGCTGTCGCTGGGGATGTTGCGCGGGCCATTGCGGTCTTCGCTTCCTTCTGCGAGTCCTCTGGTGTCCGGGACACTGGTGGTGACGGTGATGTGCCGCGTCTGTGTTTCGCTTCCAGCTCGCAGAGACGGACCTCGTCGTCTGACGTGACGTCTCGACCAGCGATGTAGGTTGAGAAGCGCTTCCTCAGCTCGTCTAATCCACCGCTCGCGTCCAGCCGGAACTCGGTCATATATGTTTGTAGCTCTTCTTTCGAGAGCGTGTACACCCAGCTAGTCTTGACCATTTTGTCTCTTATAAATTTCTATTGCTCAACAGTCATAGGTTAATTTTCTTTCCTTTAGTTTTACGTTATTGAAGAGTCCCTGCTCGGGCGCCAATTGTAACGGAGTTTTCCCAGCCGGGGTAAACTCAGCGTGACCAGGGTTCAAAGAAAGGGGTCGTTACAATAAAATTTATATTTGGTGACTCTTCGAAAAATTTTTGACCCACTTCCCAAAGTCCTATTTTATTGAAATTGTGGGTTTGTGGATTTGTGTGTCATGGAATCTTGCGATCAATTTTTGACCCACTTCCCAAAGTCCTATTTTATTGAAATTTTGCACACATGCATATCTCTGATGACAAACCTTTCTATTAAAATGTGAGGACCCTCGGGCCACGGGGTCGGCGGGCTCCCCTACAAATATTTTACAAAATTTTACTCGATTTTCTTCAAATTTTATACACATGTGTATCTCTGATATACAACACTTTTTGTAAAAATTTTGGAGACCCCGGGCCCGGGTTCGTGGGGCCCCATAACTTTTTTTAAAAAAATTATCCCGATTTTCTTCAAATTTAATACACATGTGTATCTCCGATAGACAACACTTTTTGTAAAAAATTTGGAGACCCCGGGCCCGGCTTCGTAGGTCCCCCTAACTTTTTTTAAAAAAATTAACCTGATTTTCGTCAAATTTAATACACATGTGTATCTCCGATAGACAACACTTTTTGTAAAAAATTTGGAGACCCCGGGCCCGGCTTCGTAGGTCCCCCTAACTTTTTTTAAAAAAATTAACCTGATTTTCGTCAAATTTAATACACATGTGTATCTCCGATAGACAACACTTTTTGTAAAAAATTTGGAGACCCCGGGCCCGGGTTTGTCTTCTTCTTTATGTCCTGTATCCCCTTATGGGTCCTAGGGCCTCTACTACGCCTACGCGCCATCGCGTGCGGTTCCTGGCAATGAGCTTCAGCTCTCTCCAACTCTTCCCCAATTGCCGTGCCTCCTCCTCAACTGTTCTGCGCCATGTATTTCTCGGACGACCCGTTCTTCTACCATCCTGAGATAACGGGTTCCATTGCATTGCGTAGTTTGCTATGGAACTGTCGCCTTTTCGGAGTGTATGACCAATCCACTGCCACTTCCGTCGTTGGATGGTTGTGCCTATTGGTTCCTGACCCGTTCTCTGGTAAAGATGTTCGTTTGAGATACGGTTAGGCCAGAAAACCCTTAAGATGTTCCGTAGGCACCTATTTACAAATGTTTGTAATCTTTTTGTGATAGTAGCGGTCACCTTCCAAGTGCTGCACCCATACAACAGCACAGATTCAACATTTGAGCGGAACAGTCGCAGCTTGGTGTTTAAGCTGATCGCATTGCTTCGCCATATCATGGACATCATTCCAAACACCGATTTTGCTTTGCCGATTCGGTTGGCAATGTCCTGTTCGGTTCCACCTTCGGTCGAGACAATACTCCCAAGATATTGGAAACTCTCTACTCTCTCTACCGGCTGTCCAGCAATGTTAACATGAGTAACTGAGTTAGTGCCTAGGTTGATGATTTTGGTTTTGGCAGTATTAATCTTCAAACCCGCAACATTTGCCTCCCTCTCCACATTTGTTGTCATTTGGTGCAGCTCCATAATTCTATGTGAGAGTAAACAAACGTCGTCAGCGTAATCCAGATGTTTGAGTTGAGATGTAAGAGTCCAACGAATTCCTCCGTTTCCAGTAGATAAAGCTGCGCGAAGTACATCGCTAATCACCAACAAAAAAAGTATCGGCGATAGAATGCAACCTTGTCGTACCCCACTTAGGATCTCGAATTCCTCTGACAGCTTTCCTCTATGCAGCACATGACATTTAGAGCCATCATAGGTTGCTTTAATAATAGCTATTAGTTTATCGGGTATACCTCTCCTGCGCAAGGCGAGCCAGATAAACTGTCTGTTGACACTGTCAAACGCCTTCTCAAAATCGATGAACAGCAGGTGCAGTGGTGACCGGAATTCAACGCACTGTTCAATAATGATCCGCAGGGTGTTTATGTGGTCTACACAGGAGGATCCAGTGCGGAAACCTGCTTGTTCGGCATCGAGTGTATCTTCCAGATGTTCCTTAATACGTTCAAGTACTACTTTGGCTATTACTTTTGCAACTGCAGGGAGAACGCAAATGCCTCTCCAGTTTTCGCACTCCATAAGACTACCTTTTTTAGGGAGCTTGACAATCATTCCCTTCTTCCATTCTTCGGGGAAACTTTCTACCTCCCAAGCTCTCTCTACAAGAGGATATAAAAGCTCTGCTGATGTCGTTGGAGCTGCACGCAGAAGCTCTGCGGGTATACCATCTAGTCCTACCGACTTGTTGTTCTTTAGTGCGTTAATCGCGGTAGCGATCTCGTCTTTACTGGGAGTTGAGGTGCGAATTCGGGAAATTGTTACTTCCGGCATTTCCGCTTGATTTAGGTGCATATCGTTAGCAAATACACGGTTAAGGACCGTAGAGAAATGCTCCTTCCATCGCTTGAGCTGATCCTCATCTGAAACGAGTACGGTACCATCTAGGCCTTTCACCGGATGTTGGCTAGAGCGGTGACCACCTGTCAGCTCTTTGGTGATTCTGTAAACGGTTCTGCTATCGCACCGACTCGCTGCTTCCTCTGCTTCTGAGGCTAGGTTGTTAATATAGTTACGCTTGTCACGTCTTACACTACGCTGCACTTCTCTCATTTTTCTTCGATACATGGACTCTAGCTCGCTCCTCGCTACTGCTGGGATATCTACAATACGAGCTTTAAGTAGTTTACGTTCTTCAATCCGCCTCCAGGTATCTTCGGTAAGCCACGTGCTGTGCCTTGCCTGGCTTCTACCAACAATACTTTCCGCTCCAGATGTGAAAACATTTTTCACAGCCTTCCAATGTTCCTGGATGGTTGTCGGCAGTGAGCTGCTGATTGCTTCCACTCCTTGCGATAAATGATCCCTTAATTGTTGGCGTACTGAGGGGATCTTTAGCCGGTCGATGTTATACCTAGGCATTCGGATGATATTGCGGATTCTATGAACTGATGCAGTACGTAACTGGACAGTAGCTACCATAAGGTGATGATCACGTACCATACCCATATCGGCTCCTCGTCTGTTTCGGACGTCTAACAGACAGCTCCTAAAACGTCTGCTGATCGCCACATGGTCAATTTGGTTGGATGATGATTGCCTGTCAGTTGACACCCAGCTGACCTTGTGGCAAGTCTTATGCTCAAACATGGTGCCTCCTATAACAAGGTTGTTGGTGTTGCAGAAATCAACAAATCTTTCACCATTGTCATTTCGTTCGCCGAGGCCGTGCTTCCCAATCACATGCTTGAGTCCTTCATTGTCGTTGCCAACCTTGGCATTCAAATCCCCCATCACGATGACGATATCTCCGTTCGGCGTTGCGTTGAATACAGCGTTTAGTTGATTGTAGAAGTTGTCCTTTTCATCCTCAGTCGAGGGATTCGTTGGGGCGTAGCACTGTATGATCGTGACGCGCCGTACTCTAGTCCGAAATCTGGCCGATATGATCCTATCACTATGCGGGTGCCAGGAAATTAGGCCTCTACGTGCTGTTGGCGTTAGCAGCAGACCCACTCCAGATTCACGAGTACTGCCGGAGGGTTTGCCAGAGTAGAGTAGCACAGTGTTACACGTTGGGGATTGGTACTCTCCCGCGTCGAACCATCTTACTTCACTCACTCCCAGTATGTCCAAATTATATCGAAGAAACTCACGTTCCAGTTGAAGAAATCTGGCATTATGAGGTCCTTCACTTCCAGAGTCAAGGAGCGTCCTCACATTCCAGAAACCAATCTTAGTCCGGGTACAATAGCCAAAAGTCGTCATTATTCGATCATTACTTATCCGAGGCGTTGTGTTAGTTTCAGTAGCGGGTATTTTTCGGTACCGCAGGGTGCTAGCCCACGTTACCTAGACTAGAAACGCTAGACCGTTCGCACTTGCAGTTTTAGCCTACATGTATAAGGATTTATACACATAGTTGCCCGGGGACCACCACGAGGAGGTAGAGCAAGCACTACATCACGAACTTGATTGTTACGCTACTGGCCCAAACCAAGTTTTGAGCAGTCAGTAGTTTCCCGATCAATCGCAATGCAGATCCCCAGAGCCCGGGTTTGTGAGGCCCCATAATTTTTTTTAAAAAAATAACCCGATTTTCTTCAAATTTAATACACATGTGTATCTCCGATAGACAAAACTTTTTGTAAAAAATTTGGAGACCCCGGGTCCCGCGGCCCCTTGTATCTGGAAGCGTTCAAGAATTATAGGGTGTGAAGTCATGTAAGATCAAAAGTACGTTTTCGTTCATTTTACAAACTATGTGAAACCATAGTATTTTTGTTGTAAATGCAACAGATTTGCCTTTAACGAATTCTCGTACACATTCATCAATGTCGTCCACATTGCATTTACTGTTTCACAATTCATTACGTGTAAACACGCATTCCTTCCGATCGTTCCTGAAATTGCACGCCTGACCTTTTCATCTTTTCAAAATCGTATAATTCCGACGCCTGCAGAATTTATCGTAATAGGAATTTCCACACTGCCCACTTTGCATTGATTCGTTTTCAATTTTTGTTAAAAAAAATACGCATGAGGCACACACGCAATCGCCTGTGACTCCTTTTTCGTGACACGGACACGTTTTTACTGCTTACAATTGATAAACACAATCGAATTTTCTAGTTTTTCTTGTACACAAACAGAACGCCAGTCAATTTTATTTTTAAATTATCTATATTAACTTCGCGTGCCCGTGGCTGGCCTGCGGGCACACCACATCTTGTGATCAATTTTTAACCAACTTCCTACATCCCGATTTTATTCAAACTTTGCACACATGTGTATTTTCCATGACAACACCTTCTATTAATTTATAAATATAAAAATTAGAGTGTTCGGGCCGCGGGGTCGGGGGCTCCCATACAAATTTTTTTTCCGTATGCGGCATAAAATCATGTCATACTATAATGACTGTGTTTTGTGTGCGCTGTGAGCAGCGCTGCTTTTTCAATTTAAAAATTGTTTCCAAAATCATTGATTCTGTTCCTATTTACTTATTTGCCTGCATGATCTGTGCCGATAACCTGTTGAATTTGTTACGTTTGCTGTAAAGTTTTCCCAGAAATCCGCAAGTATTCGTAAAGCAAAAGAAAATAGTTTTGGAGCGTCTATGATATTACTTTTAGAGCTATTTATTTGAAACTGGAAAAAACAATTATATTTTAAAACAAATATGCGCACACAAGCTGCTGAAACAATCATAAAATAACAAAATTAGTAAAAACACTTCAACCTAATATTATTACAAGTGCGATCAAGTCTGTTCAACCACGCGGTCATGCGAAGATGAATATAAACAGCTCAGAAGATATGAAAAAACAGTTCACCGGCGAAAGAAAGCAGCCTGGGAAAAGAATATCGTCCATGAACTAGAACAGTACAGAGAGCAAGGACTGTACCAGGCGAGGAAGTTCTACCAAAGAGTCCGCGATATGACGCAATATACACCGCGTTGCACATACAGCAAAGACAAAGAGGGTAATCTGATCGCGGATCTCAAAGGCATCTTAGAGCGATGGGAAGAGCACTTTCATGAGTTGCTAAATGACCAGCTAACTGAGGTTTTGGAGGCTCCGCTACCAAGCATAGACGAAGTTAGCAGAGCGATAAATAATAAGGCCCCGGGATCAGATGGAATCCCAGCGGAACTGATTAAAATAGGAGGCCCCACATTACACCAAGCAATTCATGAAATAACAGTGCAAGTATGGGAGGAAGAAGCTATGCCAGAAGACTGGCCAAGAGGCATCCTGTGTGCCGTACATAAGAATAGAGATATCACAAAATGCAGCAATTAAGTGCGTATAAGATTTTCTCCTCTATGCTTCAAGACAGGTTAGCCCCACATGCTAAAGCCATCATTGGTCCATACCAGTATGGCTGACCAGAGTTAGGCAGGTGATGGAAAAATGTCTAGAGTTTTAAAACGCACACCATCTTTTTATAGACTTTAAAGCCGCCTATGATAGCATAGCCAGAGTAGAGCTTTATAAAGCCATGAGAATTCGGCATCCCAAATAAACTGACACGACTATGTAGGTTGACCATGACCAATGTTATAAGCCAGGAAAAAATATCCGGATAACTATCAAGCCCATTCAACATCTATAAGGAGCTCCGACAAGGGGATGGACTGGCCTGTATCCTCTTTAACCTGGCGTTGGAGAAAGTTATCCGGGACTCTGACGTAACGGCAAGAGGAACAATCCTCCATATGTCCATTCAGATACTGGGTTACGCAGACGATGTTGACATCGTTGGTAGAAACCACAGAGCTGTACAGGGAGTACAGATCGAGCAGGCGGCACAAAATCTGGGGCTGCACATAAATGAGAGCAAAACAAAGTATATGGTGACCATGTCTGCGAGTAGAAGATCCAACATTGGTCCCTCAATCCAAATAGTGGAGCGCGAATTTGAAGAAGTACAAATTATTTAACTATCTCGGGCAACTGTAACAGCCGATAACACATTGGAACCAGAAATACGCGCACGTTTGCTTAAAGCCAACAAAGCCTACTTTAGTCTGTCAAGACTCTTCAAATCCAGGAATTTAACCATAACATCCAAGCTGCTGGTATATAAGAGAATGGTCATACCAGTACTTACATATGGATCCGAGACTTGGGTGCTTAGCAAAAGCATTCTGACCTCTTAGCCGCGTATGAGAGAAAAGTCTTACGGAGAATTCTTGGCCCCGTATGTGAGGAAGGACGATCCGGAGACTCTATAATGATGAGATCTACGAGCTATGATGAGATCGGTAGGCTCCGGTGGACATTTTTTTTAAACAGATTTTTTTATTTTCAGCTTCATTCTTTTTCATATGATAAGCTGGCAATAAATAATTTTAAAATTTGTTTCCTACAACACCTACATATTAACCAATGTCTACTCGAAGATCACCCTCTACCTTGGACATCATAGTTATGAATTGCATAGAGAAAATAAATAACCCTGTTACAATATGTAAACTTAGTTCCGATCATATTCCTATCAAATTTAGTGTAAATTCCAATGCCATTTAAATTACAAAAACCGATTTTTAAACAATAAGGCTAACCGGTCAAACTTTAAAAATGAAGTTGCCAGGCAAATTAATCTAGTAAATGTTTCTCTAAAATCCTTTGATAATAGTGTTTCGATCGATAATATCCTAAACGATTTGGTCAGAATTGTTATGGAAGCCGAATTATTACCTATACCAAAACAGAAACAAAGAACTAGTTTTAATATTATACTTTTGCCTTCTTCTTTAGGGAGTCTCTGTTTTTTTTTCCAAACCGCTGGGAGCACCCCTTCTTTTATGCATGAGTCAAACCTGTTTACAAACATATTTGGATAGTTCCTAATTGCGGATTTTAATGCCAAGTCCTGGGGTCTTGTTATTGCCTAACTTTCTAGCTGCCTGGAGAACTTCCTCGGACATCACGGGCGCAATTTCTTCATCGGGATCACCTATCTCTAAAGTCGTGTTCAAGTTGTTGAGGAAACAATACGTTTACAATACTATTTAGCATTATTGGGTACGATGGGGATGTAAAAGAGTTACCCTTAACTTTCGCCATTACCGTTCTGAACAGTCTACTTCAGGTGTCTTGTTCAACTTATTGACACAGTTCCCTGAGGCATCTGCGTTTACTTGCCTTTATAGCCGTCCTAAGCTGTGATCGGACATTACAATAGTGCTGGCCTAGATCATCAATGCTCCTACGCCTTTCTGAAAGATGAAGGATGAAGTACTCATAAGCTGTTTATATATATATATATACCTTCCGTTAAGGTGGCAAATACTTAAAGGGATGATTCCTTGGTTAATTTCGTGAAAAAAATCGTATGGAAAGGGGGGGCTATTTTCAACCCCTGCGGTGTACGTAGCGTTTTAATGTGAAGAGACGTACTTTTGACCTTACATCAATTCACACCCTGTAACTCTTGAACGCTTCTAGCTACTAGGTCACTGTTGGTCATTTTTGAAAGAAAATTAAATTTTTAAGATCAAATAATGAACATTTTTTTAAATTCTTGAAACCGTTACCGATATAATAAACGTCGTCAAAATCCAAAAAAAAATTTCTTTTTTAAATTCTCTATATTAACTTCACTTGCCCGTGTGTTTGTGGGTTTGTGGATTTGTGTGTCATGGAATCTTGCGATAAATTTTTGACCCACTTCCCAAAGTCCTATTTTATTGAAATTGTGGGTTTGTGGATTTGTGTGTCATGGAATCTTGCGATCAATTTTTGACCCACTTCCCAAAGTCCTATTTTATTGAAATTTTGCACACATGCATATCTCTGATGACAAACCTTTCTATTAAAATGTGAGGACCCTCGGGCCACGGGGTCGGCGGGCTCCCCTACAAATATTTTACAAAATTTTACTCGATTTTCTTCAAATTTTATACACATGTGTATCTCTGATATACAACACTTTTTGTAAAAATTTTGGAGACCCCGGGCCCGGGTTCGTGGGGCCCCATAACTTTTTTTAAAAAAATTATCCCGATTTTCTTCAAATTTAATACACATGTGTATCTCCGATAGACAACACTTTTTGTAAAAAATTTGGAGACCCCGGGCCCGGCTTCGTAGGTCCCCCTAACTTTTTTTAAAAAAAATAACCCGATTTTCTTCAAATTTAATACACATGTGTATCTCCGATAGACAAAACTTTTTGTAAAAAATTTGGAGACCCCGGGCCCGGGTTTGTGAGGCCCCATAATTTTTTTTAAAAAAATAACCCGATTTTCTTCAAATTTAATACACATGTGTATCTCCGATAGACAAAACTTTTTGTAAAAAATTTGGAGACCCCGGGCCCGGGTTCGTGGGGCCCCATAACTTTTTTTAAAAAAATTATCCCGATTTTCTTCAAATTTAATACACATGTGTATCTCCGATAGACAACACTTTTTGTAAAAAATTTGGAGACCCCGGGCCCGGCTTCGTAGGTCCCCCTAACTTTTTTTAAAAAAAATAACCCGATTTTCTTCAAATTTAATACACATGTGTATCTCCGATAGACAAAACTTTTTGTAAAAAATTTGGAGACCCCGGGCCCGGGTTTGTGAGGCCCCATAATTTTTTTTAAAAAAATAACCCGATTTTCTTCAAATTTAATACACATGTGTATCTCCGATAGACAACACTTTTTGTAAAAAATTTGGAGACCCCGGGCCCGGCTTCGTAGGTCCCCCTAACTTTTTTTAAAAAAAATAACCCGATTTTCTTCAAATTTAATACACATGTGTATCTCCGATAGACAAAACTTTTTGTAAAAAATTTGGAGACCCCGGGCCCGGGTTTGTGAGGCCCCATAATTTTTTTTAAAAAAATAACCTGATTTTCGTCAAATTTAATACACATGTGTATCTCTGATATACAACACTTTTTGTAAAAATTTTGGAGACCCCGGGCCCGGGTTCGTGGGGCCCCATAACTTTTTTTAAAAAAATTATCCCGATTTTCTTCAAATTTAATACACATGTGTATCTCCGATAGACAACACTTTTTGTAAAAAATTTGGAGACCCCGGGCCCGGCTTCGTAGGTCCCCCTAACTTTTTTTTAAAAAATTAACCTAATTTTCGTCAAATTTAATACAAATGTGTATCTCCGATAGACAACACTTTTTGTAAAAAATTTGGAGACCCCGGGCCCGGCTTCGTAGGTCCCCCTAACTTTTTTTAAAAAAATTAACCTGATTTTCGTCAAATTTAATACACATGTGTATCTCCGATAGACAACACTTTTTGTAAAAAATTTGGAGACCCCGGGCCCGGGTTTGTGAGGCCCCATAATTTTTTTTAAAAAAATAACCCGATTTTCTTCAAATTTAATACACATGTGTATCTCCGATAGACAAAACTTTTTGTAAAAAATTTGGAGACCCAAAGTACGTTTTTGTTCATTTTACAAACTTTCATTTTTAACCCTGCTCATGTTGACCGAATGCATTAATATTATAAGGTAGATTTGTAGAAAATTGAATAGGCTTTAATATTGCATTTGTCAAAAAAAAATTATCCGAGAGCAATTTTCGAAATATTCGCGTTTGAAAATAAAATTTAAAAAAAGGATTTTTTTTTTTGGATTTTGATAAACGTCGTCAAACATGAGCAGGGTTAAAAATGAAAGTTTGTATAATGAACAAAAACGTACTTTTGATCTTACATGACTTCACACCCTATAATTCTTGAACGCTTCCAGATACAAGGGGCCCCGGGACCCAGGGTCTCCAAATTTTTTACAAAAAGTTTTGTCTATCGGAGATACACATGTGTATTAAATTTGAAGAAAATCGGGTTATTTTTTTAAAAAAAATTATGGGGCCTCACAAACCCGGGCCCGGGGTCTCCAAATTTTTTACAAAAAGTTTTGTCTATCGGAGATACACATGTGTATTAAATTTGAAGAAAATCGGGTTATTTTTTTAAAAAAAATTATGGGGCCTCACAAACCCGGGCCCGGGGTCTCCAAATTTTTTACAAAAAGTGTTGTCTATCGAAGATACACATGTGTATTAAATTTGACGAAAATCAGGTTAATTTTTTTAAAAAAAGTTATGGGGACCTACGAAGCCGGGCCCGGGGTCTCCAAATTTTTTACAAAAAGTGTTGTATATCAGAGATATACATGTGTATAAAATTTGAAGAAAATCGAGTAAAATTTTGTAAAATATTTGTAGGGGAGCCCGCCGACCCCGTGGCTCGAGGGTCCTCAAATTTTAATAGAAAGGTTTGTCATCAGAGATATGCATGTGTGCAAAATTTCAATAAAATAGGACTTTGGGAAGTGGGTCAAAAATTGATCGCAAGATTCCATGACACACAAATCCACAAATCCACAAACCCACAATTTCAATAAAATAGGACTTTGGGAAGTGGGTCAAAAATTTATCGCAAGATTCCATGACACACAAATCCACAAACCCACAAACACACGGGCAAGTGAAGTTAATATAGAGAATTTAAAAAAGAAATTTTTTTTTGGATTTTGACGACGTTTATTATATCGGTAACGGTTTCAAGAATTTAAAAAAATGTTCATTATTTGATCTTAAAAATTTAATTTTCTTTCAAAAATGACCAACAGTGACCTAGTAGCTAGAAGCGTTCAAGAGCTACAGGGTGTGAATTGATGTAAGGTCAAAAGTACGTCTCTTCACATTAAAACGCTACGTACACCGCAGGGGTTGAAAATAGCCCCCCCCCCTTTCCATACGATTTTTTTCACGAAATTAACCAAGGAATCATCCCTTTAAGTATTTGCCACCTTAACGGAAGGTATATATATATATAAACAGCTTATGAGTACTTCATCCTTCATCTTTCAGAAAGGCGTAGGAGCATTGATGATCTAGGCCAGCACTATTGTAATGTCCGATCACAGCTTAGGACGGCTATAAAGGCAAGTAAACGCAGATGCATCAGGGAACTGTGTCAACAAGTTGAACAAGACACCTGAAGTAGAATGTTCAGAACGGTAATGGCGAAAGTTAAGGGTAACTCCTTTACATCCCCATCGTACCCAATAATGCTGAATAGTATTGTAAACGTATTGTTTCCTCAACAACTTGAACACGACTTTAATGTAGAGATAGGTGATCCCGATGAAGAAATTGCGCCCGTGATGTCCGAGGAAGTTCTCCAGGCAGCTAGAAAGTTAGGCAATAACAAGACCCCAGGACTTGGCATTAAAATCCGCAATTAGGAACTATCCAAATATGTTTGTAAACAGGTTTGACTCATGCATAAAAGAAGGGGTGCTCCCAGCGGTGTGGAAAAAAACAGAGACTCCCTAAAGAAGAAGGCAAAAGTATAATATTAAAACTAGTTCTTTAATTCTGTTTTGGTATAGGTAATAATTCGGCTTCCATAACAATTCTGACCAAATCGTTTAGGATATTATCGATCGAAACACTATTATCAAAGGATTTTAGAGAAACATTTACTAGATTAATTTGCCTGGCAACTTCATTTTTAAAGTTTGACCGGTTAGCCTTATTGTTTAAAAATCGGTTTTTGTAATTTAAATGGCATTGGAATTTACACTAAATTTGAGAGGAATATGATCGGAACTAAGTTTACATATTGTAACAGGGTTATTTATTTTCTTTATGCAAGGTAGAGGGTGATCCTCGAGTAGACATTGGTTAATATGTAGGTGTTGTAGGAAACAAATTTTAAAATTATTTATTGCCAGCTTATCATATGAAAAAAAATGAAGCTGAAAATAAAAAAATCTGTTTAAAAAAATGCCCACCGGAGCCTACCGATCTCATCATAGCTCGTAGATCTCATCATTATAGAGTCTCCGGATCGTCCTTCCTCACATACGGGGCCAAGAATTCTCCGTAAGACTTTTCTCTCATACGCGGCTAAGAGGTCAGAATGCTTTTGCTAAGCACCCAAGTCTCGGATCCATATGTAAGTACTGGTATGACCATTCTCTTATATACCAGCAGCTTGGATGTTATGGTTAAATTCCTGGATTTGAAGAGTCTTGACAGACTAAAGTAGGCTTTGTTGGCTTTAAGCAAACGTGCGCGTATTTCTGGTTCCAATGTGTTATCGGCTGATACAGTTGCCCGAGATAGTTAAATAATTTGTACTTCTTCAAATTCGCGCTCCACTATTTGGATTGAGGGACCAATGTTGGATCTTCTACTCGCAGACATGGCCACCATATACTTTGTTTTGCTCTCATTTATGTGCAGCCCCAGATTTTGTGCCGCCTGCTCGATCTGTACTCCCTGTACAGCTCTGTGGTTTCTACCAACGATGTCAACATCGTCTGCGTAACCCAGTATCTGAATGGACTTATAGAGGATTGTTCCTCTTGCCATTACGTCAGAGTCCCTGATAACTTTCTCCAACGCCAGGTTAAAGAGGATACAGGCCAGTCCATCCCCTTGTCGGAGCTCCTTATAGATGTTGAATGGGCTTGATAGTTATCCGGATATTTTTTCCTGGCTTATAACATTGGTCATGGTCAACCTACATATTCGTGTCAGTTTATTTGGGATGCCGAATTCTCATGGCTTTATAAAGCTCTAATCTGGCTATGCTATCATAGGCGGCATTAAAGTCTATAAAAAGATGGTGTGCGTTTTAAAACTCTAGACATTTTTCCATCACCTGCCTAACTCTGGTCAGTGTTGATTTGACTGTGATGAAGCCATACTGGTATGGACCAATGATGGCTTTAGCATGTGGGGCTAACCTGTCTTGAAGCATAGAGGAGAAAATCTTATACGCACTTAATTGCTGCATTTTGTGATATCTCTATTCTTATGTACGGCGCACAGGATGCCTCTTGGCCAGTCTTCTGGCATAGCTTCTTCCTCCCATACTTGCACTGTTATTTCATGAATTGCTTGGTGTAATGTGGGGCCTCCTATTTTAATCAGTTCCGCTGGGATTCCATCTGATCCCGGGGCCTTATTATTTATCGCTCTGCTAACTTCGTCTATGCTTGGTAGCGGAGCCTCCAAAACCTCAGTTAGCTGGTCATTTAGCAACTCATGAAAGTGCTCTTCCCATCGCTCTAAGATGCCTTTGCGATCGGCGATCAGATTACCCTCTTTGTCTTTGCTGTATGTGCAACGCGGTGTATATTGCGTCATATCGCGGACTCTTTTGTAGAACTTCCTCGCCTGGTACAGTCCTTGCTCTCTGTACTGTTCTAGTTCATGGACGATATTCTTTTCCCAGGCTGCTTTCTTTCGCCGGTGAACTGTTTTTTCATATCTTCTGAGCTGTTTATATTCATCTTCGCATGACCGCGTGGTTGAACAGACTTGATCGCACTTGTAATAATATTAGGTTGAAGTGTTTTTACTAATTTTGATATTTTATGATTGTTTCAGCAGCTTGTGTGCGCATATTTGTTTTAAAATATAATTGTTTTTTCCAGTTTCAAATAAATAGCTCTAAAAGTAATATCATAGACGCTCCAAAACTATTTTCTTTTGCTTTACGAATACTTGCGGATTTCTGGGAAAACTTTACAGCAAACGTAACAAATTCAACAGGTTATCGGCACAGATCATGCAGGCAAATAAGTAAATAGGAACAGAATCAATGATTTTGGAAACAATTTTTAAATTGAAAAAGCAGCGCTGCTCACAGCGCACACAAAACACAGTCATTATAGTATGACATGATTTAATGCCGCATACGGAAAAAAAATTTGTATGGGAGCCCCCGACCCCGCGGCCCGAACACTCTAATTTTTATATTTATAAATTAATAGAAGGTGTTGTCATGGAAAATACACATGTGTGCAAAGTTTGAATAAAATCGGGATGTAGGAAGTTGGTTAAAAATTGATCACAAGATGTGGTGTGCCCGCAGGCCAGCCACGGGCACGCGAAGTTAATATAGATAATTTAAAAATAAAATTGACTGGCGTTTTGTTTGTGTAAAAGAAAAACTAGAAAATTCGATTGTGTTTATCAATTGTATGCAGTAAAAACGTGTCCGTGTCACGAAAAAGGAGTCACAGGCGATTGCGTTTGTGCCTCATGCGTATTTTTTTTAACAAAAATTGAAAACGAATCAATGCAAAGTGGGCAGTGTGGAAATTCCTATTACGATAAATTCTGCAGGCGTCGGAATTATACGATTTTGAAAAGATGAAAAGGTCAGGCGTGCAATTTCAGGAACGATCGGAAGGAATGCGTGTTTACACGTAATGAATTGTGAAACAGTAAATGCAATGTGGACGACATTGATGAATGTGTACGAGAATTCGTTAAAGGCAAATCTGTTTCATTTACAACAAAAATACTATGGTATGGAAATATCGTAGCTGGATCCTATGTGAGATCCAGCTACGATATTTCAATGTTTATGTCAAAACTGCAGGCAATTGTGCAGCAGAAGAAGGATTTGGGAGAGAAAAAAGAAAATAAACAGGCAAAGAAACTTTTTTCGAAGTAAAAAATTTCGAAAAAAGGTGACCAGTCTTCGCATCAGGGCGAAAGCAAAAAAACCGTCGGCGCCGAAAGGTACGTGTTACAAGTGCGGCAAAAAGGGTCACTGTAATCGTGATTGTCCAAAAATGCGGGTGGCGAATCGAGAAATGCATCAATCGATGCATTCTGTTGTCACATTTCAACATCAAACAACGACAAAGACGCTTGGGTTTTGGATTCGGGAGCAAGCAATCACATGAGTCATCGACGTGATTGGGTTGTAAATTTTGTGGTGACAACGTCGAGCATCACCGTTGGCGACGGCTCGAAAATAATGGCAAAAGGAAGAGGCGATATCAATATTTTGGCGTATAACGGCATTAAATGGGTTCGCAAGCACATGACGGATGTGCTCTATGTGAAATTCATAGTAATTTGCTCTCTTTCGGCAAAGTCATGGATCGCAAACATTAATTGCTGTCGTCCAGTAAGCGCTGTAAAATTTTGAAAAATGGTTACATCGTTGCAGTGGGAGTTCGACACGAAAGTTTGTACCACATTATGTTTAAAGTAATCGAGTCAACGGATCATGGCAAATATGGCAACAAAACGGATTCCGATAAAATCATGGCATGAACGTATAGGTCATCAAAATTTCGCGCATGTAAAGACGTTTTTTGTGGAACGGCAACATTGATATCGTCAACGAAGAATTTGCGTGTGAGGCGTGCATGTATGGAAAACATCATCGCAGGAGCTTCCAGCATCGTGAAGACAAATCAACATTTTCAACAATTCATTTGGATGTGTGCGGACCGATGCAAACCGTGTCGCTTGGTGGTGCAAGGTATATTTTACTTTTGAAGGACGATTATTCCCATTATCGTTTTATACATTTCTTGAAGAAAAATCCGAGGTCGTACGACACTTGAAAAATTTTGTATGTCGAATGCAGCGAGAGAATGGACACAACATTCGAAATTTTCGTTTGGACAACGGAACGGAATTTGTAATGTCAACAAAGAATTAAAGGTATTTTTTGATAAGGTTAGCGTTGTACATCAGGGAACGGAGCCGTATACGCCGGAGCAAAATGGAACTGCGGAACGCGAGATGCGTACAATAATAGAATCTGTACGAACGACGATTCACTCAAAGCAAATGGATTTGAAGTTTTGGGCAGAGGCAGTGGGTTCAGCGATGCACCTTTTGAATCGAACTCAAACAAGTACAGTGTCTGGCAAATGTCCGTACGAATTATGGCATGAAAAGAAAGCTGCAATTAAACATCTGCATGTATGGAAAACATCATCGCAGGAGCTTCCAGCATCGTGAAGACAAATCAACATTTTCAACAATTCATTTGGATGTGTGCGGACCGATGCAAACCGTGTCGCTTGGTGGTGCAAGGTATATTTTACTTTTGAAGGACGATTATTCCCATTATCGTTTTATACATTTCTTGAAGAAAAATCCGAGGTCGTACGACACTTGAAAAATTTTGTATGTCGAATGCAGCGAGAGAATGGACACAACATTCGAAATTTTCGTTTGGACAACGGAACGGAATTTGTCATGTCAACAAAGAATTAAAGGTATTTTTTGATAAGGTTAGCGTTGTACATCAGGGAACGGAGCCGTATACGCCGGAGCAAAATGGAACTGCGGAACGCGAGATGCGTACAATAATAGAATCTGTACGAACGACGATTCACTCAAAGCAAATGGATTTGAAGTTTTGGGCAGAGGCAGTGGGTTCAGCGATGCACCTTTTGAATCGAACTCAAACAAGTACAGTGTCTGGCAAATGTCCGTACGAATTATGGCATGAAAAGAAAGCTGCAATTAAACATCTGCGAATTTTTTGATGAATTTTCGGATGTTTTTGTGCACCTACCGAAGGAGAAGCGAAAGAAACTTGATCCAAAAGCGTTGAGATGTATTTTCGTCAGATATGATATCAATACAGAGGGATATCGTTGTTGGTAATAATTGAATTGAAATTGCTCGGGATTGTGTTTTTCTGACATAAAACAAGAGGTCAGAGTGATTGTAGAAGAAAGTATCTGCGAGGACATTGCAGAGGTGGAGGTTACGTTTGATGAAAATGGGTCGAAGTTAAATGATGCGGTTTTCGGAACGCCGGAAAAACAACGTACAACGTTAAAATGTTGGCGCAATTTGCAACATTGACCAAAGGAACGAGATCTGCGTGATCCAAGCAAACTAAAAAAAACCGGGGTTTTTGTCATCACACCATGCCTATGTTCGCAAGAGCCGGTAACATACGAGCAGGCGATTGAATCGAATGAACACAAACAATGGAAGAAAGCGATGGACGAGAAATACGATTCGCTTGTAAAAAATCAAGAATTTGGTCAAGATGCCAGAAGACAAAAAGGTGACTGATAATTGTTGGATTTACAAGGTAAAACATAATCCAGACGGAAGTATTGAGCGTTACAAAGCGCCCATAGTGGTGCGCGGTTTCACTCAAGAATATGGCATCGATTATCAAGAGACATTCAGTCCAGTCGTCAAGCTCACGTCAATTCGAGCAACTTTTGCAATGGCAGCGTCAAAGCGAATGAAATTGAAACAGTTCGACGCGAAAACAACTTTTCTGAATGAATGGGGATTTAGATGAGGACGTGTTTATGTAACAACCGATTGGATACGTAGACGACAGCGGTAGTGTGTGCAAGCTAACAAAAAGTTTGTACGGATTAAAGCAGGCATCGAGATGCTGAAACAAGAAGTTTTCATTGTTCATTAACAAAGTCGATTTCAAAACAAGTGAATCGGATCCATGCGTGTTTGTGGGAAACGGCAGCGGTGGCATATAAATTTTTAAGAAAAATTGTATGGGGCCTTACGACACCGGGTCCGCCGACGATGGACAAGAGGGCCATTGCATCTTTGAACATTTACAGCGAAAATTCCAGATCAAGTTTTTTGAGGCAAAGTGTTTCTTGGGTCTCGAAATTGAACAGCGATGGGACGGGTCAATAGATGGATGTAATACCATATCAAAATTTGGGTGATTTTGTGGCGGGTGAAGAAAACGATTTTTCCATAGCGTTAGGTGATCGGTAGTCTATGGGACTATGGTAGCGATGGGACGGGTCAATAGATGTTAATCAGCAAGCGTACGAACGAAAGGTAATAAATAGTTTCAACATGATGGATTGTAATACCGTATCAAAATTTGGGTGATTTTGTGGCGGATGAAGAAATCGATTTTTCCATATCACCGGACATCAGTTTCGCGGTTGGAAATTGCAGTCGTTATCTGGAAAAACCGGCGAATGCACACGTGAATGCGACGAAACGAATTCTAAAATAAATCAAGGGCACAATTGACATGGGCATTGTTTTCGAGGGTGGATCTGTTTTGGATCTGATTGGATACAGGGATGCAGACTACGCCAGTAACATCAGCACACGACGTTCAACATCGGGTTATGTATTCATATGTGGCAACGGAATCATCAGTCGAGGCTCGGAGGCGTTGTCAACGACGGAGTCCGAATATATGGCGGCATTACATGCCATAGATTAATTGTTATGGCTAAAAAACCTTCTGTATGAATTGTTGCTGAAAGTGATCGATCGAAAGTGATGAAAGTATCGATGTTTCGATTTGCAGTATGTTTAAAGTGACGAACAGTTGGCAGACATAATGACAATGGCACTGCCGAAGTATAAACATTTGAGTTTTCGCACAATGTTAAATATTTTGCTAAAGTAAAATTAATGACTTTCGTTATTCGTTAAATTTTTTTTAAATTAACATAATTTTATTTTCGAATAGTTTTGTTAATTTTCATAAATGTTTAAAGTAATGTAAAGTTAACTTGTACTAATATTTGGTTGAAGGGTTTTTACTATGTTTGTTATTTGATGATTGTTATTTGATGATTGTTTAATTGATTGTTGATGATTGTTTCAGCCTGTGTGCGCTTATTTTTTTTTCCAGTTTCGAATAAATAGCTCTAAACTATCCAAACTACTCCAAAACTATTTTCTTTTGCTTTACGAATACTTGCGGATTTCTGGGAAAACAGAAAAAGGAATCAGACAGTGCATCAAACTCTCTCTGAGTTGAAACATTGTCTAAGTGGGGGCTTCTGTAAAGAAAACAGTAGTAGATGTTGCGCTCATGTACCTTTACTTTGAGCCAAATAAAATTGAATTCCGGATTGGAACTTTGGCTAATTTGAGGCAAAAGCTGAAACGCAACATCACTCCGGACATAGATTGCGAGTCCGCGTCGAGGGAAAAATAATGGCACCAAGTTATAACCAGGCAGATTTGTAAAGTTGTCCTAATTTGATGGAACAACTTTGCTTTTTGAAGGATGTAGATACCAAGCTCGATACCTGACTCGTTAGGCGTGTTGCCGTGTCAACTTAAACCCAAAAGCAGGAGCTTTCTAGGGAGTCAGAATACCGAATTGGTATGATGCTTTAATGAATGAAAACTCTGGAACACCTACTCATCGATATTCATATTTTACATAATATCGCTTTATCAGCATAGTGTATGTATGTACGTATGTAATTTATGACCGACCGCGTCAAGTGTTTTTGGGTTCGTTCGCCTATGCTGCTGCGTTGACATATTTGTTTCCATAAGCGAACGACCTTATTATTTCATTACCATTTCCATGCGCCGCTTACTCAGCGCAATGCATGGAAAGGGCAACTAACGTTCTAAGCGGCCGGCGCTCGTTCGCCTATGATGCTTAGATTGCATATTTATTTTTATAGGCGAACGACCGCCTGTCATAAATTATGCTATTGGAGATGTTTTATATCTTTTGTTTTCATGCACCAAGTGTGCTTTTAATCAATACGTAGTACTGATTTGTGTATGCTTTTATTTTCATACACCAAGCGTGCTATTAATAAATGCATATTAAGTGTTTGATTTTGCTTTTAGAGTCACCAGAGTCGATGTAGGGTCAAAAACATTGTATGCTTTTTTAGGCATGTTAATTATGTGGTTGCTGGTGCGAACCCTCACACCACCCTTCCTGGGGAAAAAGGAGAAATCATGACATATCTTGATTTCTTCTTTTCCGCGCCACTTCTACAATAAGGGATATCAAAAATAATTTTTACAATGTAGTGTTTTAATATATATATTTTTTAAATGTTATGTTACCTACAAAAAGTTTTTTTTTGTGTAACTAACTAATTTCTTAAGTAGAATAAATTTAGTAGTTACGAACTCTCTTTTTTTTATTTTTGTTTCTTGTTTGCTATGAATGAGTATTAGCTTGGTTTTTATTTACGTTGAATAATTATTACTCAATTTTTATTTACTATGGATAATTACAATCTTGTTGTAAGATTTTTACTTAGATTAGCCAATGTCTTAAATTTAATTAAATTTAAGTTTATTATTTAATTTTTACTACGAACAATTAACTTACATTATTTTTATTAGAAGTGACAATTTTTTTTTTATAATGGTTTTGCTTAGTATTCATAATTCTTCTTAATTACTGGGGCATAGAAGTAATTTGATCTTTATTATTGTGGTCTCTAATCAGTACTTAATCTTATTCTATCGATTATTCTTATTCCTAATACTTGCTAATGTTTATGATATTAATTCTAAATATACTTATTTCTATCTTATTCTATGGCATGCGCATGTTCTCTCCCTTCCCTTCTTTTTTTTTTTTTTTTTTTTTTTTTTTTTTTTTTTTTTTTTTTTTTTTTTTTTTTTTTTGAAAAAAAAATATATTTTAGTCTAAACTGAATAAAAATTGTTTTAACATATTTACATAAAATTTCTTCAATCGGTTTTTATGGACCTTCGTTTTCTTTTCCTCATATTTGATTACGCAGTTTACTCCTTCTTTAGATAACACTTCATATGGCCCTATGTAAATAGGATCCAGTTTTCTTCTATTCTCATTTCTTAACAAAACTAAACTACCTACTTCAAAACTAGTTTGTTTACTCTAGCCTTCCTATCGTAGTCAGTTTTCCTATCGTTTTTCCTGTCTAGAAGTGTATCTCTCGTATCTCTATGAGCGATTTGTAATTTTTCTCTTAAGTCAATTACGTAATCCTCGTAGTTGTATCTTGGTTCTACATGTCTTGTTAAGTTTGAAGGTAATGTACATCGTCGATCGAATACTAATTCAAATGGTATATACCCTGTTTCTGTATGTACTGTGGTGTTGTAACGAAATACGTAATATGGTAACCAAATACACCATTCGGTATGCTTATCGGATACATAGCTCCTGAGGTATGCTCCGAGAACCTTATAGAAATTTTCTAACGCTCCTATACTTTCGTGATGGTATGGTGTTGATTGTAATTGTTCTATAATTTGCACAAATCCTTAAAAATTTTGTTTATAAATTCTGTTCCTTGATCAGAGGCTACAGTTTTTGGAATTCCATATCTAAGGATGAAACATTCTACTAGACCTTTAGCTACTGTACCAGCTTCCTTATTTCGAATAAGAATAGCTTCCGTGAATTTAGTCAGTTCGTCTTGTAAAGTCAGTACGTACCTATATCCATTCACCGATTCGTCTAAAGGACCTACTAAGTCCAAATACATTTTAACTTGATTCTGCAGTTGAAGTTATTTCCATTGGCTGTTTCTTGGGTGTAATATGTTTATTCTTCTGACATTACAATGCTTTACATATGTAGCTATGTCGTTCTGCATTCCTGTCCGGAAGTATTTTTGTTTAATCGTTTTTATTTTGCGGTTTATTCCTGCATGTCCACTTGTTGGTAATATATGATAATCGTTGAGCAATATTTTCTTTTTATGAGGATCGGTAATTTCTATACATTTATTTATTAAGTGCACCTTTACATTACTTTTCTTAAACATATAACTCGCGAATATTGTATTCTCGACGGCTGTCTTCGAGTTTCTTAATTTCTTCTTTTGTAATGTATAATTTATTAATTTATAATGGTCCGCAGATGCGATGCGCGTCCCTCGACAACAAATCGCAAAATTATGTCGATCGGGCTGTAGTGCCATCCTTGTCCCTTCTTAGGAGTATACAATTCTTCACTGGGACGTATGCCAAAACTTTGTTGGGTCCCAGGATTATATCTATATCTTTTATTTGATATTCCTTGTCATCGAAACTGTTACATATTTTTAGCTCAGTTATTTTATTTCCATGCTCTGGTGGCCTGAGTAGCTCAGTATTTATACGATTATTTTCTTCTGCTTCTGTTTCCTGTCTGTCCGTTAGATTTTTCTGTATTGACTTCTCTGCTTGTGTTTTAGATCTTGTTACGACACATACGTGTAGTTCTTTAAGTTGGTCAGAATCCCATTTAATGCGACTTAAAGCGTCAGATGGGAAATTATCTTTTCCGGGTGTATATTCAATGTAAAAATTATATTCTTCTAGTAGCAGTCTGAATTTTGATAATCTACTTGAGGGTTATTTAAGGGAAAAAAGGTAAACTAATGGTCTGTGGTCTGTTATAATATTGAATTTCCATCCAAACAAATATGGTCGGTAGTGTTTTTCGATAGAGCTATAATTCTTCTCGGCACTACTCAGAGTTTTACTCGCATAAGCAATAGGTTTGTCATCGAAATTGGACAATACAGCACCTAGCACCAAAACCTGAGGCGTCTGTCCGTAAAATGAATTTTTTTTCGAAATTTGGGAATTGTAAAATTTATGTGCCTAGATACAATACTTCTTTTCGTAGGAAGGCACACTTTCCTGGATGAATTTTTAGGTTTACTTCCCTAAGTCGTTTGAACACGTCTATCAGATTCGAAATTTTTGCAGATTGGTAACGGGATCTCTCTTTTTTGGTACTACGAGTATCGGAGAGTTCCAAGCGGATACTGATGGTTCTATTATGTAATTTTCTAGGATGTTGTCTATTTCGTTTTTTATATCCTTGTTTTGTGTATGTGGTAGTTGGTGTCGCTCCCTCTTTTAGTGTTATATCTGCTTGTCCTATGCTAGTGTAAGTAAGCTTGTCTCCTTTCAAGTGAAAAATACCGTGGAATTTTGTGCATATTGACTCGATTTCAGTTCTCTCCTCATTATTCAGTGTATCAAAATTAATTTCGCTTAGTAACTTCTTTATTCTCGTGCTTGGTACAGCGTCTTCCCTTTTGTACTGTAAGACGAAATGCTCGGATGTTGGGAATGATATTGGTTCTGCCCATTTAAGGTTTACAGCAGTTTCGCGAGTGTTGAGAATTTTGATTAGGATTTTTCCTTGTATGGTAGATATGGATCCAGCCACGTAAACACCTTTGCACAATTCTTGAGGATAGAATATTCTGGAATCTATATGCTTTGCATTCACCCAATATGTAGCTTCACATCTTCGAGACACGGTTATGTTATTTAAACTATGTTGTACACATATCGGTACCGAAAGCTGTCTGTTATTAATTTTAAAATTTAAATGTAAGATTTCTTGATCGATTACCGCACCAAACTCCATTAAGATGTTTGCTCCAATAATACCATCGACGGGTATCGGGAAGGAATCGGGTACTACATGGAATTCGTACGGAATGCTGTTCTTCCCGAAATGTAAGGTGCTAGTACAGGTGCCCTTTGAACGTAGATTCCCTGCTATACCTATAATGGTCGTACTATAGTTTTTTTCTATTGGTATAATTCCCTCAACTACGGAACTTTTTATTACGCAAATGGTACTCCGGTGTCTAGTAAGAATCGTATGACTTTGTTATTGTTGGATTCTATTTGTACCTAAAGGCCGTTTTATATCCCCGTCGTATATATGGTACTTGGTATGGGGATTTATAGACTCCCCTCCGAAGGGTCGGCTGTCCCCTCGGTGGATTGTTCGTTTCCCAATGCCCTGACCCTTTGGTTGTTAGTTGGGTTACCATTGGTTGTCCTACTATTATCATTATTATTAATATTTCTATTCGGGACGTAGTTTCTATTATCGTAACCATGTCGGTATTTGTTATTCTCGTAGCTTGCTCTATTGCGGTTATCAGAATTGCTCTGGATACTCTGTTATTATTATTATGGTTAGAGTTGTAATTGTTGGTCATGTTATTATCGTTCCGTCCCCAAGAGTTTTGTCCTCTGAAATTTTGTTCTCTAAAGTTTTGTCCTCTAAAGTTGTGTGTCCTCTAAAGTTCTGTCCTCTAAAGTTTTGTCGTCTAAAGTTGTGTCCTCTAAAGTTCTGGTCTCTAAAGTTCTGGTTATAGTTGAGATAGTTAACCGAGGAATTTGTTGACCCTTGGTCCATTTCCAGCAAGTGCTGCGCCGCTTCTTGAAAAGTCGTGTGTCTGGCGCTATCGAGTATAATACGTAGTCTGTCATTCACCCCCTTTTTTAGGAAGACTAATCCGCTACGATCATTGGCTGTGGTTAATGTTGCTCGGGTGCTTTCACCATGGCAAGCTGCTTCCAGTTCTGTCATTTTGGTTACTAATGTTTCGATGTCCGTGACGAATTCTCGTATAGGTCGGTTTCCCTGATGTGTCCTACTAAGTTTTGTTTGTATTAGTTCTATGGTTTCTTTTGGTCCGCATTTTTCCATTAGGTATTTTTTTAGTTGTGCAAAATCTTCTGGTTTTTGACTTCCCAACTCGGTGAGTGCCCTACCTTGAATTTTGCATTTAAGTAAGAACTTAATTAAGGTTTGTTTTGCGGTCGGGGTGAGTGTATCGTAATAGAACTCGACACTGTTTAAAAAGTCCCTGATGTTTTCCAGTCTTTTACTTTCTTCTTTACACGTAAGGGTTGGTAGCTTCTGAACGAAGCTGAAACTAAATTCGTCCGTCATTTTGCCTACGTCTGTTAGTGTTTCGTTTGGTGTAAGTTTTGTGTCTTCCGTTATTTGCTTTATTATGCTTTTTGCTATTCTATCTATTGCTTCTGTTTTGTATCTGTGCAATCTTTCACGTATTATTTGAAAGTCCTTGTTATCGAAAAGAGTTTCATCTAGGTCTGTAGCTATAGTTTGTGCTTGTTCAAAATTTTCATGAATTTCTAATTCTAATCTTGGCTCAGCTGATTCCTTAGATCTTTTTCTGTTAGGGCTATCTTTTCTAAGGGTTTTTACTATTTTATACAGATCTTCTGTAAGAGAACCGAGTTTTTCCATAGAGTTTTAATACATTTTTGGAGTACCGTAAGATATGAAAGTGAAAAAAAAAAAAAAAAAAAATTTATACTGAGTCTACCTATTATGTTTTGTTTTATTATCTCTATTTTAATGATCTTATTTACTTTTTTGCTTAATATCTTGCGAATGCAGTTCAACCCTAGGATTATTATTGTTTCGTAACTTTTATTGGTCCATTGTTATTCACAATGACCTCTTCGACTTTTGACTGGGTTTTTCCCATTTTTTAAATTCTCCATATTAACTTCGCGTGCACATGTGTATTTCCAGTGACGATACTTTCTTTTAATATTTGGAAGTGATCGGGCCCCGGGTTCGTGGGGCTCCCATACAAATTTAAAATAAAAATTACCCGATTTTTTTCAAATTTTACACACATGTGTATACCCAATAAACAATACTTTTTCTGGTAGTTTGGTAGTGAGCGGGCCCCGGGTTCGGCCGCAAGGCCCTTATACATTTTTTTAATTTCTTATAGTGGCATCAGATACCGTCGTACTTTAATGACTGTATGCGGTGTGTGCTGCGCAGTCGGCTGCGCTGCATGATTTTGGCGGTGGAGAGAGAGAGAGAAATCTTAGCTCACGCACAAATGAACCCAGCAAATGAAACGAGATATAAATGTTTTATGCTCAATTCAACTTACTTACTTATTTACTGAATTGTATTTTTATTGATGTCGTTTTTTTTGTTGTCGATATCAACTTACAGATATAACAACAAGTTTTCACAATATTCTGTCATTTCGCGTTTTCATAAATTAGTTCAGAGCAGTCAAAGAGTTCTCAAAAAAATTGCTTGTGTTTCTTATTTGCTCAGAGTATGAGCGTGCTCTAAGTGCTTAGAGTAAAATGATCTAAGCATTTTCAAATTTGACATCTGATGTCAAATGTCTCTTTCGATGATTTTCTCCTACAATAAAAAAAATGACCCAGGCTCGAGGGGATCCCATATCAATTTCTGCGATTAGAGAATTTAGATGAAAAATTTTAATTTTCTATGGGTTGTTTTTTTTTATTGTCGATATCAACTTACAGTAGAACAACAAGTTTTCACAATATTCCGTCATTTGGCGTTTTCATAAATTAGTTCAGAGCAGTCAAAGAGTTCTCAAGAAAATGCTCGTGTTTCTTATATGCTCAGAGTATGAGCGTGCTCTAAGTGCTCAGAATAAAATGATGTCTGATGTTAAATGTCTCTTTCGATGATTGTCTCCTACAATAAAAAAATAAAAAAAATAAAAAATTACCCAGGATCGAGGGGCTCCCAATCAGTTTCTGCGATTAGAGAATTTAGATGAAAATTTTTTATTTTTATGGGTTGTTTTTTTTCTAATTTAAAATGCTAGTTAATATATATATAAATTTTTTTTTTTTTTTGAAGAAAATTATTAAATCTAAATTTTATGTATTAATCCTCCTCGTCTGGTTCCCAATTGTCGATTATTCTAAACATTCCTACTAAATGGGGGAACTTGTCTACTTCGGCATTTATGAGTCTGGTTTTATATTGTCGGATTACGTCTTCCAATATAAATTCATAGGTATCCCTGTCACTTTCGTTGTCCATTTGTGGTAGTTTAGAAAAATTATTTTTCTTGATGAATAACGACTTAGAAAAATTATTCTTGCTCGACGATAAAAAAAGAAAGAAAGTAAAATTATTTCAGTACTCAGTATTAAGCTAGAATCTGGCAGGATCGCCATGTGAAGTTGTCCTAATTTGTTGGAACAACTTTGCTGTGATTTTTTGTAAGATTTAGATACCAAGCTCGATATCTGACTTGTCAGGCGTGTTGCCGTATCAATGTAAACCCAAAAGCCGGAGCTCTCTAGGGAGTCAGAATACCGAACTGGTATGATGCTTTAATAAATGAAAACTCGATGATTATTGGTGAACGTAAGGTGTGAAGATGATTTTATTCAGTGATTTTTCCCTTCTTTTATACAAAAATAATTGATCGATTTACGACCATGCATCGACTCTAGAATGCCTACTCATCGATATTCATATTTTACATAATATCGCTTTATCAGCAGAGTGTATGTATGTACGTATGTAATTTATGACCGACCGCGTCAAGTGTTTTTGGGTTCGTTCGCCTATGCTGCTGCGTTGACATATTTGTTTCCATAAGCGAACGACCTTATTATTTCATTACCATTTCCATGCGCCGCTTACTCTGCGCAATGCAAGGAAAGTGCAATTAACCTTCTAAGCGGCCGGCGCTCGTTTGCCCATGATGCTTAGATTGCATATTTATTTTCATAGGCGAACGACCGCCGGTCATAAATTATGCTATTGAAGATGTTTTATATTTTTTGTTTTCATGCACCAAGTGTGCTATTAATCAATACGTAGTACAGATTTGTGTAAGTCTTTATTTTCATGCACCAAGCGTGCTTTTAATAAATGCATATTAAGTGTTTGGTTTTACTTTGAGAGGCACCAGAGTCGATGTAGGGTCAAAAACGTAGATCATAAACAAACTGCCGCATGAAAAACATACGACAGTTAAGTTTCACTAAGTTCTTTAGCTGCGCTGTTGAGGATGAGTCACACGGACACACACACTGCACTTTGCACTTTGATCGACCGATCGCGCGAACCGTTTGCTTGCACTTAATTTTTATTTCTATTTATTTATGCGCAAACACACAACACTACACAGTTGTTTTTTTTATTATTTTCGCGTGGAGAGCGTGCACAGCGGCGATTGGGACAGTGGGAATTTCAAAAAGAGCGAGCCAATGCTTGGGATTCATAAGACGTTGTAACTTCTACTTCACCCTCTCTGAAGTATTAATATTATATAAATCTTATGTTAGACCAATTTTAGAATGTAATTCATATTTATCTTGATAGAATTCAGAATAGAGTTATCTGTTTGATAAACGATGTAACCATTACTTCATCCCTCGATTCTTTGGAGCATAGATGAAATTTAGGAGCTTTAACCGTTTTCTACAAATTTTACAACGGTAAATGTTCTTCAGAAACCCGTTCTCTATTCCCAGGTCCTTTTGTCAGCAACGTTAACACTCGTTTCAGGTCTGATCAACATAGATTTGCCTTAAAACCGTTTTCATGTAGAACCCAACACTTCAAATCCTCCTTTTATCCGAGAGTGACTTCGATGTGGAATCAGTTAGTAGACTCCGTGTTTCGTAAATCTTTAAATCTACAGGCCTTCAAAATAGCCGTCAACAACTTCCTGAAGGACGACGTAGAGGTCACTAGGTCATTAGAAGATTTTATTATTTAATTTAATTTAATAATTTAATGTTATTGTTTGTATTATTTGTTTTATTTATAAAACTAGTTTAATGCCCGTCGTGCCTAGCCACGAACATTTTAATGCTTTAATTATACACATGATTTGTGTATGCAAATGCCTACTGATAGCAAAGTTTTGTTAATTTGTTTTACATAATTTTCAATCTGATCTTCAATAATTTGTTTTGATCCGCTTCAATTTGATCTTTGCCATCAATATTTGTATAAATGCTAAATGTTGAAAAATGCTAAATTAGAAAAGCTAAAAAAATCAACAAAATTTACCACAACAAATTAAGAAATCAATTTTCAAATGATTTTGTTCCTCATGTTTTGCAATTCGAGTGTACATCGTGTTAAGGTCACTATGACCCGAAAAAAATTTATTTTTGTTGAATTGGTATTTGTTAACTTGCAGTTATAGTTACCTTTTTTTTACAGTGAAAAAAAAACAAATTGGAAAAAAGATTTCATAAAAAATCATAGTAACCTTTGAGCGTTACACACAAACAGACAAACATTTTTGTTTAATTATTCTATTAATTTGTAATATTTTCTTGGTCAAGGTTTTTTGTAGCTTTTCCCTGACCATGATTCATTGATAAAAGTATTTGGACTCGCTTCGTTTTAGTTTTTGTTCGTTTTTTCGTGTTGCTTTTCATCCGATTAAACATGTATGGATTTTTATTTATGGGGAAAAGTGAAAGACTGCCAATTTTAATCGGCCTAATACTGCAGAAAATATGAGAAAAGATTTAAAGTTATTTTTGGAAATCATATTTCAGAAGCTGAATTAGAAAATTTGTAGGACGAGTAGAAAAAGTTTGTAATCAAATGGCGGACATTTTGAACATTTATAAAATTAATAAACATTTTTATGAAACAAATTTTGTTTTGTTTTCTAATTCCTTAAATTTTTATTTAACACCGAAGAACTTTTCTTTATGAATATAAAGTTTTGTTCATATCTCTAAAAGCATAAACTTTACAAAAAAAAATTTGTGAACATAAAACACTCTAAGTATAGTTTCTAATTTTAAAATCCTAACTTTTTATTTGTTGAGGGGGGAAAAATTGCTGTATATACTGCTTTGGTGTGAGGCTTTAAATTGTATTTTATCCAAAACTTTTTTTTTGGTTCTAAAGGTGCGAGATAAGGAAGAGGAATTAGAAATAGCAATGCAAAAAATTGATAACTTAAGAAATGATTTAAGAAAATCTGAAAAGAGTCGCAGAGAACTTGAATCTCGGGTGGAAGATGCAATTACTGATGCAACAAAAGAACGCAAACAACGTGAGCGTGCAGACGAATTTTGTAGGCAATTGCAGTCAGAAGTTCGTACGAGAAATTCATCCGATTTTGGGTCATCGTCTTCCCTGGGAATGTCTTCAGACGCATCTCGATTAGAAGTGGAAAGAATTGAAGTTCAGTACAGTGAAAAACTAAATCAACAACAAGCCAGATTCAACATGGAGGTTTCATCACTTCGTGAACAACTTAATGAGGCTGAGAAATACAGAGAAATTCTTTATCGAGAATTGCAGCAAACACGGGAAAAATTCGATTCGAATCGTCTTGAATCGCTTACTGATACTGAAGAGACTATTTCAGAAATAAAAAAGAAGTATGAACAAGAGAAGAGTATTTGGCAGGAAGAAAAGCGAAAACTTTTGTCTGAAATCGAGCTCCATACTGATAGTGGAAGGAGATTGCAAGCACAACAAATGCAAGTAGAAAACGATTACGAGGAACTTCGGTAAATTGTAAACTTTTTTTTCTGGATTTGTTCTCAATAGCTTCTTTATTTCAGCTCGAAACGACAAGCTATTAGCCAATGGGAACGACAGATGACAGAAATAATACAGTGGGTATCCGACGAAAAAGATGCTCGAAGTTATTTGCAAGCTCTTGCTAGTAAAATGACGGAAGAATTAGAATATATAAAGCATTCTGGTAAAAACTAACATATAGTTAGTTGAATGGAAATTATGTTTTGAAATTCCCATATTTAAGGTTCTATGCACCAAAACAATTCGGATAAGAACTGGCGAAATAGGCGGTCACAAAAACTGGACAAAATGGAACTATTAAACTTGCAGAGTTCTTTACAAAGTGAAATACAAGCTAAAGCTGCAATTTCCGAAGAATTAAGCCGTACAAGGGCAGAATTGGTTGCAACACAAAAGTATGTAATTACCGATGCATCAAATTACATTAATTCACGTGGTATTGTATTTTATTGTTATTTTGTTAATTACAGAGACCTGCATGACTCCCGAAAACGTTGTGATTCAGCTATGTACGAAATGAATCACAAAGACATTCAAATTCGTGATATACAACAGCGATTGGAGTCTTCTGAAGGGTGTAAGTTACGCACATATTATATTAAAATATATATTAATATGAATTTTTAAAGTTTTTATTGATATAATTTGTTGGCATTAGTTCTCTACACGTATACATTTCTTTAAACGTTTTTATTATAAATAGAAAAACCAACAAAATCAGGCTCAAAAAGCCTAAACGCATATTATATTTTAATTGTTTGCAACGATAGTTAAATGGTATATTAAATAATTTTTTTTTGTTTGTTTCTGTTTTCCTGTTTTTCTATCTTTATTATAATATGAATGTGAATGTTATAGATCGTATTGAAAGTCCTGCTTTATTAGCGGAACTACATCATTGTGCTAACAAAACAACGAATAAATCGGATTGTGTAAAGCAATCAAAAAAAAGCGGTTCTCTTCACAATTATTTAGAAAATAATGTAATACCAAATGAGCCGACCAAATATGAAACCTGTCAGATCACAGTGAAAAAATTAAAAAATAAATATTATTTAAGCACTATACAACTTGACAACACAGTAGCAAATAAACACTGTCTGCCTGAACAACGTTTCGACATAAAAATATTGCCAAACAAAGCCGAAAACTGCAACATTAGTAATTTAAATAAAATTTTACTTAAAATGCTGATAAGCAAAGAAAATAGTGAATTTTTTAAATCCTTTTATGCCAATGAAGTTAAAACAACGTCATTTTCTGATAAAAACAATAATGAAGATAATCCGCAAAATAGTATCGTTGAGAAAAAACAACAAAAGAAAATGTATATTTGGGTTGGCGTGACATCTTGTTTTTGGGGAATTATTATGTATCTTATGCAAAAATATTATACACCACCACTCTTTCCTTAATTAAAACCTGTTTATACAGTTTTTATTGCAGTTTGAATATTTGTAATTTTTGTATGATTGTTGTGTTTATCTTCTTGTCATTCTTGTCAAAACACACAATTTTAATTTTTTTATGTTAAAATGTGGTTTTTTCTATAGTATATCTCTTTATTACCTTTTAACAAAATTGGGTACTATACTCGTACGTTAAAGTTATTTGCTCCCTTATAATGCACAGCGTGGACCTCGGTTAACACAACTAATAGAAATCAAAGTTGTTGCGTTATTCCATTACCTTTATGCTCTTCAAAGCATTGTCTATTATCAGCTAACTCGAGCCACGAAGTCAAAGAGAAACTCCTAAAAAAACAACGATGAAACACTGGTCGATTGGATTATAGTTGTGGTACCTAGGCATGATAAAACTAAACCCGAGCACTAAGACCGTCTGCCCATTGTACTCATTTCCAAATCCATATTCAAATCTCTTCGTTTTCTTTAGATAGGAAAGAATTTGTTTCAATGATCGATTCGGCGGATTTTATATCTATTTCCGAAAAATGCTTCCTTAGTTTTTTAAATTCTCTATATTAACTTCGCCTGCCCGTGGCACGTCTGTGTATGTGTCGTGGAATTAAGCGATCAATTTTTAACCTACTTCCAAAAGCCCGATTTTATTGAAATTTTGCACGCAAGTGTATTTCCGGTGCCAACACTTTCTATTAAAATTATATGCCTCAGGGCCGAGTGAGGGGTGCCCATATAAAATTTTTAAAAATTAACACGCTTCTCTTTAAATTTTATACACATTTGTGCCTCAATCGGCAATACTTTTTGTAAAAATTTAAGAGTCCCTGGGCCTCTGGTGGTAGGGCCCCATACAAATTTTTCAAAAGAAATTAACCCGATTTTCTTCAGATTTTATTCACATTTGTATCTCCGATGACAACACTTTTTGTAAACATTTTGGAGACCCCGGACCCTTAGGGTCGTGGCACCCCATACTATTTTTTTTTTTAAATTAACCCGATTTTCTTTAAATTTTATACACTTGTGTGTGTATCTCCGATGGACAACACTTTTTGTAAAAATTTTGGTGACCCATAATCCCATACAATTTTTTTTAAAAAAAATAACCCGATTTTCTTAAAATTTTATACACATGTGTATAAAAAATATAAATTTCTTCAAATTATATTCGAGTTTGAATACTTTGCACACATGTGTATCTGTGTTTAGAGAATTTACATGAAAATTTTTAATTTGTATGGGTTATTTGTTTTTATATAATATAGACTCATTTCCAAGGGAGAACTCCCTGAAAAAGCAATACGAAAAAACGAAACTTAAAAGACGCGAGATCTTTTAACAGTCGGAAAAACTACAAAAAACCTTGACCAAGAAAATTTTATAAATTTTATAAATAATACAAATATTAAGAACAATAATATTTTTTATATAAATAATTTAATAAGATAATCTTCTAATGATTGCTACGGTCGTACTTCAAAAACATTCGGGGAAAAACAAGTAAGTTAGTTCTTCTTTTGGCTCCTATAAGTTCCAACTTAAACACATGGCTTCCAGTTGGATTGAGCCCTGTAAGTAAACCGACCATGCTCCCACAGTTCCTTTTAGATATACCTAGAACTAAGTTGGGAGAGTTTTTGTTAGGCCCTTAGTGCTTTTTTTGATTGGCATACATTTGCGAATAATAATAGTTAAGCTTTTGGTTAAGCAATTGGTTCCGGAGTGGTGGGGAAATCGGACGAGCCGCATTTAACAAAATGTATCAGCATATTCATTGCTCAGATAAGACTAACGAGTTCATCTTGGAATTAAGTTCAGTTTTTTCTTGCATTCCAGAATAATATTCGAGTTGAAACAAGATAATTCCAATGCTAGTAAAGCAGGAACTACATAGTTTATTCCTTGTTCTTTTTGAGACAACTTAGTTAGCAACTTTTAAGCAGTGTATTGAGACCATCTACCGAAGTATGCACATGACGCCCGTGTTTCCCAAGCTGATGTTCCTTTGTCTATCCCCTGAGAGCATCCCTTAACCACTTTGACTGTAACACTATATCCTCCATCGGAAGAATCTGGTTAAGGTTGGTTCGACTACGCCTCCGCCTTTCAGCAGAGCTGCACTTCAAGTCGAAGGTAGCATTGTCAAAATATCTTTCTATATCAATAAACACCCTATGGCTCAACAAAAAAAAACTCTGGCGTTCCTAAAGAATAAGTTGATATCTAGTCCGTAAATTGTAAATTCCGTCCCGGTTCTGTTTTTTGTTCTGTTTTCGCATCAGTTTAATCTTAGCACCTAAAAGTTATATGTCAATACTTAAGATCCTGCTCCAATGCTAATTTTAATTTTATCCATGTTACAAAATTGTTAATTGTTCCCTTTGCAATTTCAGTGGCTAACTTCAAGTGGCTAACTTGAGGTGCCTTAGAACTTTTGCTGAATTGAAAATTTCCAAATTGTCAAATGTCATTAAAATTAAAATGTTTACAATACGAAAATGTTCGATCATAAATCTTATTTAAGACATTTTATGCAGTAATATATTTTTTTACTCCGAACTGGAATAGGGGCGAAAATCCCAAAATATAATTCAGCTTTAGTTACGGTTTATGATTTTTAAAATATTTTGATTCGGTTGCATTTAGAAGTTAGTTGAATTCGGTTTTCTGTGAAAGAAATATTTTAGTTCCTGTGACCTGGCAACTATCTAAAAGCCGAATATTTATTCTAAACCTAAATACAATTATATTTTCTGGTCAGATGCTTCCCAGATGAACTTGGAGCTACTATACCGAGTGCCAAACCGCGCGATAAAATGTTATTGAGTAAATATCGCCAAGACAATCGTTTCGTTTGAATATCGCAGAAATGATTCCTACTTGTCAATGTTTTATCGGTATTCACGGAAGGTGTATAATATAAATAGCCAAGTGGAAATCGTCCATCATCCACCCATACAAGACACATGAACATAGACATCTCCTGTATTCCTTTTCTTCATTTCCTTTTCTTAGTTATTTTAAGGTCACTCTGTGCCTAGCATTATAAAGGTGCAAATACCTTGAGGGGGTGTGTATGTAAACATAAATTTGAGGTTGTTGCAAAACCAAAATCAAAAATTAATAAGATTAAAAAACTTTTTTCAATTCTACTTTTGGTAGATTTATGCACATTGTATTTTTTACTGAGCGTATTAACCTGATACTAATAATTGAGTGAGTTTCTAAATCTAAGTTTTGCTCTATAGAAAACTTAACCACTTTTTTTGTCACGTCTATAGAGAGAATTAATGTTGCCATCGATTTCGAAGAAAAAATCTGCACGCAAAATATTATCTGCAACCACTCAAAAAAATTGCAATAATAAATAGAAACCACCCAGGCATAATTTCACTGTAATTTGACGGTCCATTCCAAAGAAAAAAACATTCACCCTTATTTTGACATTCGAATCGAAGCAAAAGTATAGTATTCTTAATTTCAAATGAATTAAAATTGGTTTTTTATTCGTCAATTAACTATGTTCCATGTTTTGAACGAAATGAAATAATCGTAATTTTTTTCGTGGGTACGTGGTTAATAAAAAATCTAATATCAATTTGTATGCTTTTTTAATTTTTATTTTGATAGAGAAATAAATACTAAATGCGTCGTATATTGTAGGTTTGGGGTGCTTTTAAAATCCAATAAAAAAGAAATGATAATGAGAACAGCCAGCCAGCCACACGTAGAATAACAACTACGAATTTTCGATCAAAACACGAAACAGTTAATTTAGACAAGTAAAGAAAATTTCAAAAAATCACTCGAAAATAAACTTTTATTTTTTCGGAATCAAAAAAAAGTTACTCGAATGAAATAAGAAATAAGTTTGAGCTCGGGCGAATCGACAATTCGATTGATAGTCAGAATAAAGGTGATAACAAAAGATTGGTGTAGTCAATTATTTTTGTTTGAAATTGCGTTTACTGATAAGAATTTGAGAGTTGTGATAATCGGGGACTTGTGGACACGCTCGTTCTAACGTATTTGCGCAGGTTTTTATTTATAATTTATTCTATTATTTTTACGTTTGTTTGGATTGAAGCCTGTTTTCATTATATATATTAAATTAATAAAAGTGATAAAAAAAAATCGTGACCTTGCATGCAATTTTTTCGTTTTCGTTTGCCGTGTTTACGTTAATTAAAAATGATTTTTTAAGAGTAATAAAACTTTAAATTTAATGAAAACTTAAAGCTTACAACTTAAGCTTGAACCCGCATTTTGCGTAAGACTTATAGAGTCGTAACGTTGATTAAACGGGTGGCGCTCGCCGGTCACCTAGGGTTCTTTCTCCTTTCCTTCGTTAGTTACAAATTAAAAGATTCTTGGGTTGTACGTTTTAATAATATTTGGTTTTATTTCGGGTTTTTTTTTTATTTTAATAATAACAACGACGTGTAACAATACTTAATATATACTTAATACAAAAACTCATTGCCAAGGGCTTCCTGAATGATTTGCTCCACGGGAATGATGGTTCTAGCAAGATAAATTCTACTACTACTTTTAACTAGTGGATCTGGTGTTTTAGCGGGGTATTGCGGTGAACTAGGGGAACGCGGAGAACTGAGCAAGTACCATCGAAAGGAACACGGTGCATTTTTCTTAGCACCAAGTTGTCAAACCGATGTTCTTAGTTTAGTAATCTACTAAAAAGCAAAAAAAAATGTATTTCGTCTTGAACCCAACTAAAAGGGTTGATCTGTTTGGAAGAAACTAGGCGTATTTTGCTTATCATTAAGTAGACAGAACGATCGTGTGTATTCTAAAGCCAAAACTGTTTGTAATAAACGGTGGTTAGCCGAAGCCTACCATAAGGCTTTTCTACAAACAGCAGAATTCTCTTTTTCTCGTCCTATATTAATTAATTAATTTTAATGTTTCCTTCTATAGTTTTTTTTTAAGAAAATAGAATCTTGGTTTGCCGCTGTGAGAATCGATCTCATTAACTTGCGATTTATCTATGGAGTTCTAATCCATAGTACAATTGTTGCACATAGGTGATACATGGTAAATTGTTTACATTAATTCTGAGTTTATTTGATCACTTTCTCCAAAGCCAGGCGGAAGAAGACTTGATAGTGATCCGGTTAAATTTACTTAGCTCATAACATATGGTACAGTCAACCTACACAGCCATGTCAGTTTATTTGGTATGCTGAATTCTCACCGGGCGTTATAAATTTCTACCCTGGCTATGGCATTGTTTCTTCTCCCTATACTATAAAGTCATGAGTCGTTTGGAGCAATGTGGAAGGTTCAGATGTAATCACGTTCACTGGTATATAATCTGATCCCTAAGCCATATTATTTTTAGCCAATTTTTGTCTAATGGCTGGTGGCGGCAGTATATTGTGGCTTCGGTCATTGGTGGAGTTTCCCTTTCCTCAGTTAGCAACTTAGGTTCTTCTCACAGTCTGCTTTCTTGTACCGTAGAACTATTTTTACATATCTTCAGAGCTCTTTATATTCTTCTTCGCGTGCCCGCGTTCTGTGAAATTGTTGCAGTGCTCGATGCAACATCCCTACTTTCAGTCGCTTGGTAACATTCATCATCGAACCAGTCGAACCGATATTTACGACCACTGCCTAAGATAAGTCAAAAGGACTAATGGCAGTCTTTCCACGACGATTGGTTATACGCACCGAAAGGACCCAAATGCCTATCAAATCATTGGGCCAAAGATCGTCAAACCATCAACAGGTTTCTTGCTACAACAACAACAGTATTTTCTACAATATCTATACGTTTGTCAAACCTAAAACAAATGTTATTTTTAAACTGCAAAATTATTACGAGCAGAGGAGAAGAAAAATTTTCTTGCGTACGTGTGTCGGTTTGTGGGTTTGTGGGTTTGTCCAATTGTATATCGCGACTTCTACCAGTCAGAATTTGATGGGACTTGTTTTAAAAAAATTGGTTAGCGCTTGGCTTGCGATGACGTGAGGCGCGTTGCGTGTGGCGCGTGTGTTTTTTTTAATTACTTGTTTTAAAACTTGGCTTGCGATGGCTTGACGCGTGTCACGTGTTGCGCGTCGCGTGTGGTGCGTGTAATTTTTTTTTTTTAAACTTGTTTTAAAACTTGGCTTGCGATGACGTGACGCGTGCAAAATTTTTTTTTTAAATACTTTTTTTAAAACTCGGCTTGCGATGACGTGACACATGTCGCGCGTCGCGTGTGACGCGTGTAAATTTTTTTTTAAGGTACTTGTTTTAATACTTGACTTGCCATGACTTGACGCGTGTAAATTTTTTTTTTTTAAATACTTGTTTTAAAACTTGGCTTGCTATGACGTGACGCGTGTCAAGTGTCGCGCGTCGCATGTGGCGCGTTTATTTTTTTTAAATTCTCTATATTTACTTCGCGTGCCCGTGTGTTTGTTTGTTTGTGGGTTTGTCGTGGAATCTTGCGATCAATTTTTAACCCACTTCCCAAAGTCCTATTTTATTGAAATTTTGCACACATGCATATCTCCGATGACAACACTATTTATTAAAATTTGGGACACCTCGGGCCCCGGGGTCGTGGGGCTCCCATACAAATATTTTACAAAATTTAACTCTATTTTCTTCAAATTTTATACACATCTCTGATATACAACACTTTTTGTAAAAAATTTAGAGACCCCGGCCCCAGGTTCGTGGGGCCCCATAACTTTTTTTTAAAAAATTAACCAGATTTTCTTCAAATTTAATACACATGTGTATCTCCAATAGACAACATTTTTTGTAAAAAATTTGGAGACCGGGGTCGTGGGGCCCAAAATTTTCTAAAAAAAAAGAACCCGATTTTCTTCAAATTTTATATACGTATGTATATCCGATGAAAAACACTTTTTGTAAACATTTTGGAGACCCCGGGCACCAGAGTCATTGGGCCCCAAAAATTTTTTTAAAAAATTAATCCGATTTTTTTAAAATTTTATATACGTATGTATCTCTGCAAACACTTTTTGCAAACATTTTGGAGACAGGGTTTGGAGGGTCATGGGGCTCCAACAAATTATTTAAAAAACTTAACCCAATTTTTTTTTTTAAATTTTTTATACGTGTGTATCTCCGATGGACAACACTTTTTTCAACAATTTTGGTGGCCGGCCCATAAAAATTTTTCAAAAAAAAAGTTTTTGGAGTGAACGGGCCCGTGAGGCCCGAGGGGTGCCCATATGAATTTTTTAAAAATTCTTCAAATTTTAAACACATGTGTAGCACTGATGGACAAAACTTTTTGTAAGTTTGTTGGAGTGATCGGGCCCTGAGACCCGTGTGGTAAATGTAAATTTTTTAAAAATTAGCCCGGTTTTCTTCAAATTTTAACACATACCCATTTCCTATTAGAGAATTTACATGAAAAATTTTATGGGTTGTTTTTTTTTAAGTAAAATCCTTTCAAGATAATTCAGTATTTAGGCTGAATTACAACTATCCATATGGCGAGCTGAGAAGCTCGCTTTACTATCTTAGCTTTTTATATATAATGTTCTATCACTCTTAAAAAGACATTAATGTATAAGTTTGTTTAGTTAGGCTTTTTTGGAGCTTGGAACATGCTATATGTATCAAATAATATATTTTATATAACTTTACATTTCAACCTACTCTTTAGTCACTTTCACTGATTTTAATTTAGTTGTATTTTTTATGTTTGTTTTTCGCTGTTGCTGTATATGTTATTTTTCTGCCTGATATTTACCTGTTGCTCTACGTTGCGTTGCGTTGAATGTTTGCTGTTTTTCGAATTTTTCCCCTAATTCAATTTGAATAATGTTCCCAACAAAAATTCAAATTCATTGGTGTTTCATCTTTTGTTGCAAAAAAAAACAACGACTATAAATTCATGCTTTATTAATAACAAAAACTGCCTACATTCATTGCATTGGGTTGTATGGCAACATCGATTTTCAATGATGTGCACAAAATCTAGTTTTGGAAAGACCTTCATCACAGATGTCTTATTTGGATCACTTTCTTAAGGAATCATCTGGGAAAAATGAAATTGCCACTTTTTCAAATAGTAGCATAATTGGTGGTCCATCCGGATCAGTAATTAGAGATAACATGGTAAGTACTTCTCTAAATGTATTTCTTTTTTATATATCAAAAGTAACTTATTTTTACAGACAAATACGCAACTGTCTTCGGGATCCTCATCATCGAATAACATGCATTATAACCAGCAGTCAACAACACATTCACATTTAATTCCGCAATCGCAACAGCAACACCACCGCCAGTATCCGCAGCAACCGCTTCTAATGCAACATACTGAGTACTCAGTTGAAAGTGATGGCGAAAACGATGAAAACCGTGCTTTGAGCATTTCTAGTTCAAAGAGTAACGTCAGTGAAAATTCTGTTGATCAACACAGCATGCAGAGTTCTGTTCTTCCAAAACAAAAAATTCATCAATTTTTAGTGCGCACCTTTAGCAGTCCCACCAAATGTAATCATTGTACATCTCTAATGGTTGGACTTACACGTCAGGGTGTCGTCTGTGAACTATGTGGTTTCGCATGTCATACAATTTGTTGTCAAAAAGTTCCTACAATTTGTCCAGTACCATCAGACCAAACAAAACGACCATTAGGAATTGATCCGACGCGTGGCATTGGCACTGCATATGAAGGATATGTTAAAGTTCCTAAAATGGGAGCTGTAAAAAGGGGATGGGTCCGGCAATTTGTAGTCGTATGCGACTTTAAACTATTTTTGTATGATATTACAGCAGATAGAAGCGCTTTGCCTAGTGTTAATGTGTCTCAGGTACTTGATATGAGGGATCCTGAGTTCGCAGTAGCAGGTGTTCGAGAAAGTGATGTTATACATGCAGCTAAAAAGGACGTACCATGTATATTTCGGGTAAGTGTGATATATATTTAGCATAACGAAGACCATATCATATCATTTAACATTAATACAAAAATTTAGATTAAAACTTCGCTCATTGATGGCGGTCCATCATCAAATACATTAATGCTAGCCGATAGTGAGTCCGAAAAGACGAAATGGGTTGTCGCACTTAGTGAACTACATCGCATTTTAAAGCGAAACAACCTTCCGAATACTGCAATATTTAGAGTTAGAGAAATTCTTGATAGCTCGTTAACCCTCATTCGAAGTGCTTTAAGTGCTGTAATAATCGATTCCGACAGAATTCTTCTTGGCACTGAAGAGGGCTTATTTTGTTTGGATTTAGATCAATATGGTAAGTTCTGAACAGAGCATAAAATTAAAAAAAAAAAAATGTGTACAAGCCATGTATATAACTTTGAAAACTACTAAATTTATATGCATAACCTTATATATTATTTACATAGGAGCGATGTGTTTTTTTTCTTTTGTTTTCACCTTCGATATGCACTACGCTCGAATAAAATGCTCATGCGACTGCACCAGTCAGAAGGCAGTAGAAAATAGGTTTGTTCCACTTTTCGACAAGATATGCCTTTCTGACTGTGATGAAAGGCCTTAACTTTTCACTGATTGGAGCGAGACATATCTAAATCTCTGCCGAGTTATAAATTCCACCCGCAAGTTGGGTGGGTGTCAAACCACAGCAACCACGATACATCCCAAAGAGCCTATTCAAAGTCGGGTACGGAAGAAATAGTTTTGGGAGCTCCCGTTTTACCAGAAGAATCTCCGTGATACGTGAAATTAGCAGTCCACTGTTGACGCCATAAAGGCAGTAGTCAATCTGGCAAAAGAAGCAATACAAGGAGAAATTTGGCGGTGGGGCTCAAAAGAATATTGTGCAGTAGGTACACTGGCCATAAAAATGCCTTTAACTCTGCAAACTGGTCATCATTAAGAAGATCACTCATCGGTATATCTGAGTAGTATCTGGAAAAGAATGTATACAGTTAAATGTGCAACAGAAAGCTGAGTTTTGAAACCAACGAGGGAAAAGATAGAGTTAGCCACGAAAGATCAGCCGTTTAAAAGACTCTAGCTAGTGTCCGCCGGTCTAGAATAAGCTGACCACAAGCTGTACTGATAACTAGCCGAAAAACTGTGTAATATTTAAATGGTCGGTAGTTAAACCATAAGATCAAATGAATCTGTTAAATACCTGAGAGTAACGCTCGATATTGGGCTACGCTTTAAAATACACGTGGCCCACTCGAGCAAAAAAGCATCTCTGCTACAATCACCAATATCTCGGATACTGCCTATCATCGGAGGACGAGGTTATGCAAGAATGTTCCCAGACTATTCAGCTTAGTCCTCTTATGCGCTACCTAAGTATGGGCGGAAGCACTAGCGATCGGGATCGGGAATAGTCTTTACTTTTTTGGTCATTCGTGAAACGAATTAAAAATACTGCTTGTCTTCAATTCCAACGCTCATTCACAATGGCATTCCAACTGGCATGTCAACTGTCAACTCTATAGACAAGGCCAATCTGCTTGCTTCACATTTCGCAGCTAACTCCACGCTACCAAATAGCGCACGGTCGCCGCCGGCACTTGCAAGAATCGAATTCTCTATGGGACAGATTAACGTTCGTTCTCGTCAAGTGGCAAGAGTATTAAATAATCTCAACATTCATAAATCTGCTGGGCCTGATGATATTCCCGCTATAGTTTTGAAGATGTGTTCCCCTACGCTGGCATTGCCACTGCGCAGGTTTTTCTATTTCTCTTTCTCTCTTCGTAAGTTCCGAGGAAATGGAAAACAGCCTTTATCCATCCTGTTCCTAAAAATGGCGAACCGTCATCTCTTTCCTCATACCGACCAATTGCGCAAACAGTCTAAGGTCATGAAAACGCTTATCAATCGTAAGCTTATGGAATACCTTGAACCACATGAACCCCTTAACGACCAGCAGTACGGTTTTCGTAGGCAACTTTCCACAGGCGACCCGATGGCTTATGCTAGCTTTGGTGAAAGTTGTTGCACTCGATATTTCCAAGGCATTTGACAGAGTCTGGCATCAAGTTCTATTGTCGAAAATGAATGCCTATGGAATTGATAAGGCCCTGCTTAATTGGACTAGTACTACCTCTCTGGCCGTTCAATCCAGGTCGTATTGGACGGTTTCAAATGCAATATTCTCCGCATAAACGCAGGTGTTCCTAAAGGCTCTGTTTTGTCCCCGACACTCTTTCTCATTTTCATTAACAATCTCCTATTCGCTACTTCTAATCCAACCCATTCTTTCGCTGACGACAGCACTCTTAGCTTTTCATATGATTTCACGCTTTCTGCACGCCCCTTTACATCGCAAGTGGAATCTTCGGACATAAGTACATTAGTAAAAAGTACATTATAAAAAAAATTGAGGAAATTATCGTCTGCATACAGACTTAGTGCACTAAGGAAACTCAGCGGTTTCCGAACGATCTCGGCTGAAGCAGCCCTTGATATATCGGGAATGGTTCCAGTAGATATGCTGGCCGACAAAATTTTCATGATGGCTAATTGAAAAGTTACAACTGATGCCAAATTCCTGTGCTATATGGATGCAATATAATCGCGATTGTATGTGTCTTAATTTAGTTACCACAAGCCAAAAACTTACCATTAATTTTTCGCTTTGTACGCCCATGTTTTTTATCTTCAGTCTAGCAATTCTAGTACTGGGTGAAATGTAGGTAAATGAGAATTTCGATACTTGGAAATTAAAGAAAGTTGTTTCCTCTTGCTCCATGCATGACTTACATATTGCATCTAATATAGGTCCCAACTTGAACTTATGACTTCCAGTCGGGCTATGCTGTAAGTAAACCGAACATGCTCCCGACAGTTCCTTATGGCTATTCCTAAAAGGAACTTGGCGATGTTTTGGATCGGCCTATCTACGGAATGCTTAGTAATTCTATATGTATTTATGGAGTTTCAACTGCTCCTGTTCGGCTTCCATAAATCTGCGAATATCAATAGTTAAGCTTGCCTGAATTAAGTCTATTCCGGTATGGCCCGAAACCCAGTAACGCAATTCCATCTTAAAATAGACTTCATTCATCTTTTACATTCCAGAACAACCTTCGAGTTGACATTTGGGACTGCACGTCTATAAATAAAGAAATTAATATGTATATATGAGAGAAATGTGGGCACCGTGGCTCAGTGGAAAAGCGCATGGCTACTGAGCGGGAGGTTCGTGGTTCGAATCCCAGTAACACTAAAAGTATTTTTCACGGTTCCCACCTCACTCGAATTTTTGACAAACGTTCCGAGCGTAATAACTTGTTACGGAAAGCTTCTCAATTCGCCGTTCGGATCCGGCCTTAAATTTTAGGTCCCTTCCATTTGTGTCTAAAAATATACATGCACAACACAAATGGTCGAGAAAAGCTAGGCCTTGGACCGCAACGGTCTGCCATATTATGAATGATTATAATGAATATATATATTAGAATAGTCCAGTGATTATCCTCCGAATTACGGTTCGACTATAAAGAAGCTTGCATCTGATATTGGAAAATGTGTATAACAAAGGTAGCGTTATACAAACATGATAATATTGTTACGAAACTCAGGCTTTCGAGTTCGTAAAGGATTTTGCAAATAAAACACAACCCAAGTTTATTAATTTACAAATAACAATTTCAATAAATAGATAGTAAAATAATACAAGTTCCCAATTTAGACTGATGATATCTTTAAATGTACACAAAAACACTTATTACTTGTACTTTACAATATTTCTGCAAGCAAGAGCTTTTCAACTAAACTTGTTAGATTCCAATTTATAATTTCTCTGCAGTGAACGCCACATTTTATACTCATTGAACAGCTTCCAGAAACTTCCAATAGTATACACAGAAATATCGAGAAAGACCAGAAAATTGTAGCCTTATTTACAACTAACGATACTTATATGCATCTTCTAAAAATAAACTCAATTTTCAACCATGTTCTTTTACCGGGCAAACCGCGCAAACCTGTTTGACTACTTTTTTGGACCAGTACATAATGATTCAAACTTACAGGCGGTTACATTTCAAATTTCAAATAATCTAATAAGTCGTATAACCTAAAAGTATGCTAGTTTTTAATTCTAGTTTTAGTGCTTGTTTTTGGACGAGCCTGTAGTTTGCGATTTATCTAGGATTCGAACCCCATTATCTGCGCTACTCGCTACTTTTCGTAATAATATATTTAAAAAATTCGATGAAAATTATTTAAAATAATATTTAATACGTTGTAACGAAGAAACATTATAAAAAATCAACTCAACTGAAGCTTGTAACCCGGATAATACAACTTCAAATATGGTAATGCACGTAAATGGATATGCAACAAAAGATGCTTACATTTAATATCAACAATTATTGCGAGCCCGAAGGGCGAAGCTTATATACAGACGACATGAAAATTTTTTCGCGAACGTGTGTACATTTTAACGTTTGTTTGTCGTGTCGTATATCACGGCTTCTACCACTCAAATTTGATGGAACTTGCTTTAAAACAATTGGTTAGCGCTCGGCTTGCGATGGCGTTGTTTTTTGAAGTGAAACTTTTTTACGGAGGGGGCAACAATTTTCACAGCGTTACACTGTTATTACTTTGTTGTATACATTGGTTACGCTGTTTTACTCTGTTGTACACATTGTTTACGCTGTCTTACTCTGTTGTACACATTGGTTACGCTGTTTTACTCTGTTGTACACATTGGTTACGCTGTTATTCACTTTTGTTAATTTTATATGTATGTAACTATATATGTATATAACTACAAATATAACTATATATATATATATATAAATACATATATCTGGCCAATATGTTCTGGAGTTTTGGGAACCAAGCCATTTCTCAACGGATTCGTATGAAACTCAGAATGTAGGACTAATATGCGACTATAAGATTCGTTCCTATGGAAATTCTGGGATCTGGCCAACAGTGTCTTAAATTTTGGGAACCAAGCCATTTCTGAAGCGATTCGTATGAAACTCGGAATGTAGGACTAATATGCGACTATAAGATTTGTTTCTATGGAAATTCTCGGATCTGTCCAATATGGTCTGGAGTTTTGGGAACCAAGCCATTTCTCAAGCAATTCCTATGAAACTCGGATTGTAGGACTAATATGCGACTATAATAAGATTTGTTCCTATGGAAATTCTGGGATCTGGCCAATATGTTCTGGAGTTTTGGGAACCAAGCCATTTCTCAACGGATTCGTATGAAACTCAGAATGTAGGACTGTTGAAGTGCGCTATACATTGTTTTTTGTTTTTACTCTTCGGTGTATTCGTCGACAGCCGGTAGCTCTTCTATTTGCCAAATCTTCGCAACGTTCTGGTTTCTTCTTTGGTAGACAGACTGCAGACTGGTCACGGTTTGGTGTGAAATATTATATGCTTGATTAATCCTCCCTACAATTCATCCTTATTTGGTGTTCTGCGCAACGGGCTTATCTGCCCCTTCAACGACTTGGCCATCAGAAAAGATTTATCTAGGATTCGAACCCCATTATCTGCGCTACTCGCTACTTTTCGTAATAATATATTTAAAAAATTCGATGAAAATTATTTAAAATAATATTTAATACGTTGTAACGAAGAAACATTATAAAAAATCAACTCAACTGAAGCTTGTAACCCGGATAATACAACTTCAAATATGGTAATGCACGTAAATGGATATGCAACAAAAGATGCTTACATTTAATATCAACAATTATTGCGAGCCCGAAGGGCGAAGCTTATATACAGACGACATGAAAATTTTTTCGCGAACGTGTGTACATTTTTACGTTTGTTTGTCGTGTCGTATATCACGGCTTCTACCACTCAAATTTGATGGAACTTGCTTTAAAACAATTGGTTAGCGCTCGGCTTGCGATGGCGTTGTTTTTTGAAGTGAAACTTTTTTACGGAGGGGGCAACAATTTTCACAGCGTTACACTGTTATTACTTTGTTGTATACATTGGTTACGCTGTTTTACTCTGTTGTACACATTGTTTACGCTGTCTTACTCTGTTGTACACATTGGTTACGCTGTTTTACTCTGTTGTACACATTGGTTACGCTGTTATTCACTTTTGTTAATTTTATATGTATGTAACTATATATGTATATAACTACAAATATAACTATATATATATATATATATAAATACATATATCTGGCCAATATGTTCTGGAGTTTTGGGAACCAAGCCATTTCTCAACGGATTCGTATGAAACTCAGAATGTAGGACTAATATGCGACTATAAGATTCGTTCCTATGGAAATTCTGGGATCTGGCCAACAGTGTCTTAAATTTTGGGAACCAAGCCATTTCTGAAGCGATTCGTATGAAACTCGGAATGTAGGACTAATATGCGACTATAAGATTTGTTTCTATGGAAATTCTCGGATCTGTCCAATATGGTCTGGAGTTTTGGGAACCAAGCCATTTCTCAAGCAATTCCTATGAAACTCGGATTGTAGGACTAATATGCGACTATAATAAGATTTGTTCCTATGGAAATTCTGGGATCTGGCCAATATGTTCTGGAGTTTTGGGAACCAAGCCATTTCTCAACGGATTCGTATGAAACTCAGAATGTAGGACTGTTGAAGTGCGCTATACATTGTTTTTTGTTTTTACTCTTCGGTGTATTCGTCGACAGCCGGTAGCTCTTCTATTTGCCAAATCTTCGCAACGTTCTGGTTTCTTCTTTGGTAGACAGACTGCAGACTGGTCACGGTTTGGTGTGAAATATTATATGCTTGATTAATCCTCCCTACAATTCATCCTTATTTGGTGTTCTGCGCAACGGGCTTATCTGCCCCTTCAACGACTTGGCCATCAGAAAAGAGCATTAAAAATCTGTCACCCGATTAAAAGGTCTATGATGCCAGGTGTGTGAAAATCGGGATCGGCTAGCAACAGTTGATTTGAATAAGGTAGTTTGGTGACGTCGATAGCTTGAGACGGCAGGTTCTACGTAATTTTGGGTATGATGTACGTAGTGAGGTCAGCGGTGAATCGGTTGTTGGTTCTCGATCTTACTACAGGTGAGCATACACCTATTACCTTTCCATTCAGCGTGTTGATTTGGAACCTTGCATTTTATCTTGGGAGATTGAGACGGCCTACGCAACCTTCAGTTATGTATGACCTTGTGGAGGCAGAGTCCACCAGAGCTCGACAGGGTTGCAATGCTCCAAATTTGTCACGAATTTCAACCAATGCAGTTGGTAGTAAGGCATCAATGCCTCTGATGGAATGTGATAAATTAAAATTTGTGGTATCGTTTGACTTAACGGGTTTTGTATCGTCGGGGATTGCAAGTGCGGTGTAGGCATTCGTAGCTACGCTTGTGCTAGTGGATGATCTTGCTTCGGGCAACACAGTAAAAGTGTTTTGGTTAATATGGCCCAGTGAGTAGTGCCTTCTTTTACACTGATGGCATCGTCCACTTGATATTCACTTGAATACGCTGTGCCCCTTTTCCAAACATTTAAAATATCTGGAACTCTCGCTCATGTATTTTCTGCGTTGATTTAGGCTAATTTGTAAAAACTTAGGGTAATCGCATAGACGGTGCTGTTGACCGGTGCACAATGTACAATTCGGTAAACCTTTCCGTCGGTGAGAAAGGTTTTCGCTGATGCGCTCTTACTGTATTTGCGGTTTGATGCTTGAAGCCTTCGAATGAGTTCATCCTTTTGTTGAGAAATTCGATTCGAACCGATTCGATGGATGGGAAGTCTTCCTCTGATGATTCTTGGCACCATAACTGCAGCGTCACATCGTCTAGCTTCTTCTCAGCCAAATAAACGAGCTAACAATCTCGTGATTCCGCCTTTAAACCAAGGGTCTTCAGACCGCGGATAACTTCATCACAAGTGTTGTATAATTTACCTACTGTTTGATGTACGCTTCTATGAACTCGTTAACTATACAGCGCTTCCGATCGTATCGTTTAACTAGCCTCTGAAACGCCTCAATATAACTAGCATCGGCTACTCGGAATTTTTTCACCAATGCTTCTGCTGGTCCACGTAGTTGGCCTATCAAATACTGGAATTTCTGTGCCGATGTTAGGCTTGTATTTTCGTGGACCGTGCTCTTAAATAAATCATAGAACGATTGCCAATCTCGGGCCTTGCCGATAAATGTAGGTAGTGTAAGCCGTGGTAGTTTAAAATCTTCGGAGGGGCCTGCGGTAGATGCATTCAAAACACTGTGAGGGACAATTCGGGCGACCGAATTCTCCCACAACATTACTACAATTAAATACATTTTTTTTAAATAAATACAAACTTGTTTTTATTTAATCACTCCCTGGTACACCCTGTACCCACGCAGTGCAACCGCCAAACACATATGAAAATAAAACAGCCAAAACAGCATCACGCCACCGGACTGACCAATCACAGCGCAGCACGCTATTTAGAATTTTTGGCATACAAAAAGGTATAAAAGGGCGGGCATGCAGTCAGTCGCTCTCTTAGTCTTCTTTTTGTGCCCCAGGAACGTTCGAGAAGTGCGACGGTACTTAGGTATAGCCTCCTGGTACAGACGTTTCGTACCTGATTTTTCGGAAATCTCACGACCACTAACGACGTTATTTAAAAAGGGCAAACACTGGAAGTGGACCGAGGAACACCAAGAAGCATTCGAGCAGCTCAAGACAAGACTGAAGGAGGCGCTGATCCTCGCGTGCCCCGACTTCTCCAAGAGATTTGTGCTGCCGACTGACGCGAGTGACTATGGGCTAGGAGTAGTGCTGACTCAAGAGCGAGACGAGGGCGAACGAGTCATCGCGTATGCTAGCCGCCATCTGAACCAGGCAGAGCAAAATTATTCCCCCACGGAGAAGGAATGCTTGGCAATAGTCTGGGGAATCCGAAAGATGCGTCAGTACGTGGAAGGCTATAGATTTACCGTTCTGACCGACCACCTCGCCTTGAAGTGGCTAAACTCAATCTCAAGCCCGTCTGGACGCGTGGCACGATGGGCCCTCGAGCTCCAGCAGTATACTTTTGATGTCCAGTATAGACGCGCGGCAAGCTCAATGTGGTGGCCGATGCGTTGTCACGGCAGCCACGGGGAACGCTGATGGCGATGGCAGCAAGCACAAAGGCACCCAAATGCCAATGGTTAGAACAGCGACGTAGACAAGTCCTAGAGAGCCCAGAAAAGTTTCCAGACTATGTCATCAAAGCCGGCCAGGTATACCGTCACATTGAGCAGAGAGCAGGAGATGAGGACGTGGCGCCTTGAAAGTTGTGCGTCCCCAGTTCGCTGCGTAGACAGGTACTTCGAGAAAACCACGATGACTCAGCAGCAGGACATTTGGGAATCAGGAAGACTATCGCGAGGGTATGCGCACGAAACTAATGGCCCGTAATGTTACGCGACATCCGGAACTACGTAAAAAAAGCTAGAACTGTCAGCGGTATAAGCCGAGTCAACAACAAGCAGCGGGCAAAATGCTGACGCAGGTGGCGGAAGAACCCTGGGCCACCCTTTGTGCAGATTTCGTGGGACCGCTGCCAAGGTCAAAGCACGGAAACACTATGTTCTTAGTGTTCTTCGATCGCTTCTCGAAGTAGACCGAATTGATTGCCTTACGACAAGCCACTACGGAGGGAGCGAAGAAGGCATTCCGAGAACGAATCCTGGCACGATACGGGGTACCGAAGATTTTAATCAACGACAACGGCACGCAGTTCACCAGTGGGGCCTTTCGACGTTTCCTGCAGGACATGGGAGTTCTACATCAGTTTACGGCCCCTTACACGCCTCAAGAAAACCCCACCGAGAGGGTAAACCGCACCATAAAGATGATCATCTCCCAGCTGTCGGGACCCCAGCAGCGGTCGTGGGACGACAAACTTCCCGAGATCATGCTGGTAATCAACTCCAGCCTATCCGACTCCACGGGATATAGCCCAGTATTCCTCACCCAGGGGCGGGAACCCCGCCTGCCACACGCACTGTACGATGAAGTCACGCTGGGCACAGGCACCCTGGCCAAAACACCTGAAGAACGAGCTGACCATATGAAGGAGGTATTTGAGATAGTAAGGCGGAACCTAGAACGCGTAGCCAAGGACCAGTCCCGACACTACGACCTGAGGCGGCGCCACTGGAAACCCGAGATCGGGCAACTCGTCTTAGTGAAGCAGCTCCTTCAATCAAACGCCCTGGAGGGGTTCGCCAGCAAATTGACCCCGAGGTATGACAGGCCCTACCAGATAATCAGTTTTGTCTCACCGGTAATAGCTTAAATGAAAAGAAGACGTAACGCCTCGTTAACCTACTCATTTGAAATACGAAAATTGTAAAATCTTTTGAATAAACATTAAGTTGAATTAAAAGTCCTGCAAATAGAAATTTTATTGAAACGATCCCCTGCCTCAGAACCCTGGTCACGCTGAGTTTACCCCGGCTGGGAAAACTCCGTTACAACACTGTCGTTTGATCCAACAATTGTAGTTTGGATTTTTGATCGCATTAGCCTTTGCAGCTGTCTTCGATAACATCTATATCTGATTGTTCATTATAATCGAGTGCAAATATCTCATCTTCAACATTTACGAAACATTTGTAGAGATCCTTTAATTTTTCACGTCTAGTCTGCATTTCGTCGTATTTCGTGGTATCCTTGTACGATTTTGCGTAGGTGGTTATTTTGGTTATTTGGCCTTTTATGACTGACCTTCCATTAAGCAAGCCTTCCATGATATTCAAGACGTGGGGGTCGTAATTGTTTCCGAATAAATTCTCCAACAATGGCGGTCCAAGAGCAATAATTATGTTAATAATTTTGGTAAAAGCGGTCAAATCATCAGTAATACATTTTCTGGATTCGTCTCGAAATGCGGCTTGTAATAATCCAATGTACGAATAGGCTAAGTTCGATGCACCAAAATGTATGAATACATCCGACTCGAAGGACCAATGTTACGGCCAAAGTAATCAGATGTATAATCTAATGGAAATAAATGCCGTGGTTAAATAAATGTTATAACGGACTGTATTAAATATTATTTAGGTCTTTAGCATTAGGCACGTTCAGGTAAAAAGGCACAGGTTGTGAAAAATGAAAAAAATCACACGACCTTCACATTAATTTTATTCGTTTTAATTTATGTAGATTAATCGCGTGTAAAAGTAAGAAATACATAACCCTTATTATTTTGTTGGTAGTAGTAATTTATGAAACAAAGAGAAAAATTATTGTAAAAATTTTGAAGACAAATCGTAAGTGTAGGCAACTCAAAAAGAAGAATAATATAATATTCGGCGCGACAGACCATTGCGGTCCAAGGCCTTGCTTTTCGCAACCATTTGTGTTGAGCATGTATATTTTTGCACACAAATCGAGGGGACCTACAATTTAATGCCGGATCCGAACGGCGATTGAGAAGCATTCCGTGACAAGTTATTACTCTCGGAAAGTTAGTCACCCATTCGCGAGAGGTGGGACACCGGGAAAAATACTTTTGGTGTTACTGGGATTCGAACCACGAACCCCCTGCTCAGAAGACCATGCTCTTACCCACTGAGCCATGATGGCGCCCACTCAAAAAGAACAGAGAGCGATAAAAAATTACAAATTCGCATTATCATAAGGAAGGGATAAAAGCAACTCCAAGTAATCCAATAACCAAGAACAAAAAGAAGCAGTTACGAAGCTGCAGCCGCTTGGAATAGGAAACAAAAACAACCAGTAATAAAGTTCATAAACATGAAGCAATATTCCACCATCTTATTGTAAGTCTATTTGAAAAAAATAATATGAAATTAAATATCGTAAAAATTTAATAAATTTATTAAAAGTTAAAAGAATTTAACAGTTACAAAACTTTAAAGCGAAAATAATAGAAAGATAAGTAAATTATTACTCCGTACAAACAACTGAAACAAATCGAAATCTGAAGCAATATAATTTAAATAAATTTATTGACATTTGAAATAACATTTTAGAAAACATAAACAAAAACATTTAGAAAAAACAAATGTTATCGTGTGCCTTTGTCTATTTCCAGCCGTATCCTTGATTTTGTTTAAAGTTATTTTGAAATCTTTACTTTACCCAAAATGACGATTCCAGGTCCTGTTCCTCAAATAGTTCAAGGTATTAATTCTAACAATAATAACGACCTAGTTCAACTTATCACCAGACTAGTAGCGAAAACACTACACATACAGGTACATCAAAAACAAAAATGAACGATTTTGAGTTGGAATAAATAAATTACGCAGTTATGTTTTTAATGAAATTTTATTTTATATGTAAACCTTTGTTTTTATAAACAGTCAAACACCGACTTGACCAAGATTTAAGTGCCCGTTGAATCATTGCCAGAGGAATGTTCCTAATCTCTCGCTTTATCAATCTTTTTAGTTGCGCCATATTATCAACTTTAGATCTTGCCAATTGTGACTTCAAGTATCCCCACAGGAAATAATCACATGGTGCTAAGTCGGGTGATGAGGGAGTCCATAAATTAGGATGGATATAGGATACGTTGTTTTGTTGGAGGAATGCAAGTGTTTTCTTTGCCGTATGTGATGGAGCTGAGTCTTGGTGTAATATCCAGTTACCATTTGGGTACAAGTGTTTTGAATCTTTGATTAGAGGTTTTAAACAGCTGCTTATGTAGTAATCTGCATTTATTTTAGCACCTGGCTGAACTAAAATGGGTACTGTTGTGCCAAAATTAGATATTCCCAAGAATACCATGAATCCTTTCGGATGAGACGGTTTTGTGAAAGGAACTAATTCCGCCCTAGTTTGCTTGCGACTCAAATATTGCACACTTCTTTGGGCGTCGGCATTTGTTAAATAAAACTATGCTTCGTCAACTGTGATATATGTTTTCCATTTATCGCCTTTCAGTAGTCGGTAAAGGCCCAGATACCGTTGGTGCCTTTTGGTGATTGTTTGCGCAGACGCTCCGGGTTCTTCACAAGTCTTAGTCCCAATTTTTTTTAGTGTATATTGTATGACTCCAGCATTTCTGTTAAAATGTTTTGCCAGATGTTTCTGCGTCGGTGGTTGTGGTTTGGTTGCCATTTTTCGCAAATTTGAAATTTGGCGCTTTGACATAGATGATTTTCGGCCCTCATTTTCAATTCGTTTATTATATTTGGTTAGTGTACCTTTTGAAATATTAAAACCCACTTTTTTACACTCTTTTATAATTAGTGAAAAACTAACGTTTTTCTTTAAAAAATTTGAAACAAAGAGCTGCTGTTCAATTGTCAACACCATGATGAGAACTAACATTTAAAATAAAATTGCATTTTGAATATTCTATTGTTTTGATGCTTGTGTTTTATACGTACTCTACTTCTCTCTAAAATAACGGGGCTCTGAGTTTTTTGTGTTTAAAATCGTTCATTTTTGCTTTTGATGTACCTATACAAGGACGTCAAATCTTTAATTCGATAATGAATCCCCCGGGTGACATTAATAACGAAATAGACCAAACTACTAACTTAGTTGACAATAACTTGAATGACTTAGACAAAATACCGGATGTAGTTAAGAGCCTAAGAGAATTCTCTGGGCAAGCTCATGAATTTAACGCATGGAAAAAGAGTGTTGACAGAATACTTTTACTATACGAGCGTCTCAAAGGTACTCCCAAGTACTATGGTATTTTATCTGTAGTACGCAATAAAATTGTAGGACATGCCGATGTTGTACTAGCATCGTACAACACGCCCCCTAAGTTGGAAAAAAAAACCAAAATTCGCAGCAAATGCACCAACCACAGAAAATGCAACGAATTCATCATACAATTTAATCCGGTGATGGCGGAATGTCTTCATTCAATTCAACTTTTTCGTCCTCCCAAGCCTCATTTCATTTGATATGACACCCTAAGACAAATAAATGCAATCATTCACCAAGTAAAAATCATATGTCTATTCACCCTGGTTTCACTCATCCAAGAATTTCAATCCCAATTAAACAACATCAATCACAATTTGCCAATAACATAAATAAAATAACCGATCACATGACTAAGGATCAATAGTCCGAACTTATTAAAATCATTCATAGATGTCCTAACCTTTTTTCTGAACCAAACGAAAAATTAACATACACTACCACTGTTAAGGGAGAAATCCGAACTAGAACTCGAGATCCCGTTTATTCGAAATCATACCATATCCCATGGTACTTAAGAACGATGTCAAAAAAGAAATAAGAAAATTACTCGAAGATGGAATCGTAAGACCATCAAAATCCCCTTACAATTATCCTGTTTGGGTTGTCCCCAAAAAATGGATGCTTTTCAGGAGAAAAAATTTACGAATGGTAATTGATTACCTTAAGCTGAACGCTGTAACTGTTGCCGACAAGTATCCAATTCCTGAAATATATGAAATTCTTGCAAACCTTAGTAAAAAATCAATGGTCTCCAAAGTAGATTTAAAAGGAGGCTTTCATCAGATCCTACTAAAAGAATCTGATATAGAAAAACTGCCTTTTCGGTAAACAACGGCAAGTTCGAATTTACGCGGCTCCCATTCGGGTTAGAGAATGCTCTTTCCATTTTTCAGATAGCTCTAAATGACATTCTAAGAGACCTTATTGGAAAATGTTGCTATATCGATGACATTATCATCTTCGGGAAAGAAGAAACCGAACATTTTTTGAATCTGAAAAAAGTATTTCATACTTCAGAAAATGCGAACATGAATGATAAGTGTGAATTTTTTCAGAAAGAAGTTGAATTTCTAGGATTTATTACACGTGTCCAAAAATATGTCAAAGCAAAAACTAATTTAGTTGAACCAAGAAGCCATCGAAGCATTTAATAAATTAAAAAAAATCCCTTGTCTCCGAAGAAATTATTCTTCAATATCTACACTTTAGCAAAAGCTTTCAACTAACAACCGACGTTTCTGACTACGCCATTGGTGCAGTCCTTTCACAAGACGATAAGCCAATCACATTTCTTTCCAGAACTTTGAGCAAAATGGAAGAAAGTTATAGTTACCAAATACAAAACCCTTTCGACAATTACACCAGACATATTCTAATCCGACAAGACTACCCCGTAAATGACATCATTGACATTTTCAAAAAATACCTTAATACAAATACTATCAACGTACTTTTAACAGACGAAACGACGATGGGATGGGAAATTCAAGAAATTTATCTATTACATTTCAAAGACTACCGTATTCGATCTACCCAAAAATTAGTTGAAGATGTACCCAGCCAAATCGAACAAGAAGAAAAAATTCTGAAGATACATCGAAGAGCCCATCGCAACGCCGAAGAAAGCAGAATTCAACCTTATGGAGAATTTTTACTTCCCTAAAATGTCCTCAAAAATTAAAGTATTAGTCAACCGCTATGTAACGTGCAAGGAGAATAAAGATGTATTCCTGAATTTGTTGCTAAAGACAATGAAAAGGCTCTGAATTCAGCCTCGATAAACTCAATGTTAGAAGACGATCTCCAAATTAAAATCTTCAAAACACCACCATACAAAAGTGAAGTGAATGGTCACAAGTCGAATGTTTTCATTCTATTTTATCCGAAATTATGAGATGTCTAAAATCGGACGAACCTTCACCATCTTTTGAAGAACTTTTAGAACAGGCCGTCAACGAATATAGTTTCAGTATTGTGATGAAAAATTCGAACGGACGAATTTTCCCACCACCAAGTTAAATGAATAAACAAGAAAATTAACATCGAAATGGTCTAGTGTGTTTTCTTCAAAATATATACCACCGGGTGCACCCTGTACCTATGCAGTGCAGCCAACAAATGCATATAAAAGCAAAATGGCCGAAACAACATCACGCCACCTGATTGACCAATCAGAGCGCAGCACGCTATTTAGAATTTTGCCATGCAAAATGGTATAAAAGGGCGAGCATGCAGGCGCTCGCTCTCTTAGTTCTCTAAGTCTTCGGACAGGATCACACCTCGGTAAGCGATAACATTTTTACTGGTTTTATTTATTTGCTGCCAACATTTCTCTGCTAACGTCGTCTGTGCCTTTACCGCTGCCAACGTCCTCTTGCTTTTTCTCTGCCGACGTCGCTGTATTCATCGTCGTACGACGTAACTTCACCGGGAGATTGCCCCTCGGGTGGTTACGCTGGTATATCTCAGCTACCGCTGCCAACGTCGTCTGTGCCTTTTCTTTGCCGACGTCGCTGTGTTCATCGTCGTACGACGTAACTTCGCCGGGAGATTGCCCCTCGGGTGGTTACGCTAGTACATCTCAGCTACCGCTGCCAACTTCGTCTTGCTTTTTCTCTGCCGACGTGGCTGTGTTCATCGTCGTACGACGTAACTTCACCTGGAGATTGCCCCTCGGGTGGTTACGCTGGTACATCTAAGCTTACCGCTGCCAACGTCGTCTTGCTTTTTAAATTCTCTATATTAACTTCACTTGCCCGTGGGTCGGTCGTCGGTCGTCTGTCGTGGAATCTTGCGATCAATTTTTAACCCACTTCCCAAAGCCCGATTTTATTGAAATTTTGCAGACATGTGTCATTCTGGAGACAACACTTTCTATTAAAATTTGAGGCCCCTCGGGCCCCGGGGTCGGGGGGCTCCCATACAAATATTTTACAAAATTTTACTCGATTTTCTTCAAATTTTATACTCTTGTGTATCTCTGATAGACAACACTTTTTGTAAAAATTTTGGAGACCCCGGGCCCCGGGTTCGTGGGACCCAATAAATTTTTTTTAAAAAATAACCCGATTTTCTTTAAATTTTATATACGCGTGTATCTGCGATAGGCAACACTTCTTGTAAAAATTTGGAGACCCCGGGCCCCAGGGTCATTGGGCCCAAATTTTTTTTTAAAAAAATTAACCCGAATTTTTTTAAATTTTATATACGTGTGTATCTCCGATGGACAACACTTTTTGCAAACATTTTGGTGGCCGGGGTCGAGGGGCCCCATAAAAACTTTTCAAAGAAATTACCCCGATTTTCTTCAAATTTTATACACCTCTGGACCAATTTTTTTTAAAGTTTTTGGAGTGAACGGGCCCTGAGGGCCAAGGGGTGCCCATATAAATTTTTTAAAATTTAGCTCGATTTTCTTCAAATTTTTAACACATGTTTATCACTGATGGACATAACTTTTTGTAAATTTTTTGGAGTGATAGGGCCCTGAGACCCGTGTAGTGTCCATGTAAATTTTTTAAAAATTAGCCCGATTTTCTTAAAATTTGAACACATACCTATCACCTATTAGAGAATTTACATGAAAATTTTTAATTTTTATGGGTTGTTTTTTATTCTCTGTCGACGCCGCAGTGTTCATCGTCGTACGACGTAACTTCACCGGGAGATTGCCCCTCGGGTGGTTACGCTGGTACATCTCAGCTACCGCTGCCAACGTCGTCTTGCTTTTTCTCTGCCGACGCCGCAGTGTTCATCGTCGTACGACGTAACTTCACCGGGAGATTGCCCCTCGGGTGGTTACGCTGGTACATCTCAGCTACCGCTGCCAACGTCGTCTTGCTTTTTCTCTGCCGACGTCGCTGTGTTCATCGTCGTACGACGTAACTTCACCGGGAGATTGCCCCTCGGGTGGTTACGCTGGTACATCTAAGCTTACCGCTGCCAACGTCGTCTTGCCTTTTCTCTGCCGACGTCGCTGTGTTCATCGTCGTACGACGTAACTTCACCGGGAGATTGCCCCTCGGGTGGTTACGCTGGTACACCTCAGCTACCGCTGTCGACTTCTTTCGCTCTCCTCGTTGTCATCGTTGATCATCCGGTATGTCTAACGCTCACGCATCACTCAGGCCTCTCGCTTGTCTCCGGCTCACGCCCACAAGTCGCTCAGGATTGTCGCTCGCCTCGAACTATGCTCACGAATCGCTCAGGCTTCGCACTTGTCTCCGGCTCACGCCCACAAGTCGGTCAGGATTGTCGCTCGCCTCGAACTACGCTCAAGCATCGCTCAGGCTTCGCACTTGTCTCCAGCTCACGCCCACAAGTCGCTCAGGCTTCGCACTTGTCTCCGACTCACGCCCACAAGTCGCTCAGGGTTGACGCTCGTCTCTAACTCACGCTACGCATCACTCAGTATTCTTGCTCGTCTCAGGCTAACGCTTACATCGCTCCGGACTTACGCTTTTCTTCGGCTAACGAATCGCCCAGGAGTTAAGCTCGACTCAGGCGCACGCCAGCACACCGCTCAGGATCTATGCTCGTCTAAGACTAGCGCATCACCCCGGACTTACGCCCGTCTAAGGCTAGCGCATCGCTCGGTACTTACGCTCGTCTAAAGCTAGTACATCGCTCAGGAGTTAAGCTCGTCTAAGGCTTACGCTTACGCATCGCTCAGGATTTCTGCTTGTCTTACTCTTGCGCAGCGCATCGCTCAGGACTCACGCTCGACTAAGGTTAGCGCATCGCTCAGGATTTAAGTGCCTCAGGCGCACGCCAGCACACCGCTCCGGATCTATGCTCGTCTAAGACTAGCGCATCACCCCGGACTTACGGCCGTCTAAGGCTAGCGCATCACCCAGGATCTACGCTCGTTTAAGGCTAGCGCATCGCTCAGGATTTATGCTTGTCTCAGGCTTAAATTATAAGTAATAAGAATAGAGAAATAAAGAAAATATAATTCGAAGAGTCACCAAATATAAATTTTATTGTAACGACTCACGCTCGACTAAGGTTAGCGCATCGCTCAGGATTTAAGTGCCTCAGGCGCACGCCAGCACACCGCTCCGGATCTATGCTCGTCTAAGACTAGCGCATCACCCCGGACTTACGGCCGTCTAAGGCTAGCGCATCACCCAGGATCTACGCTCGTTTAAGGCTAGCGCATCGCTCAGGATTTATGCTTGTCTCAGGCTTAAATTATAAGTAATAAGAATAGAGAAATAAAGAAAATATAATTCGAAGAGTCACCAAATATAAATTTTATTGTAACGACCCCTTTCTTTGAACCCTGGTCACGCTGAGTTTACCCCGGCTGGGAAAACTCCGTTACACTATACAAGCAACTACAGGTAAAAAACCTATAGAATTATTTTACGGACGTATACCCAGATTAAAACCTGAACAATTTGAAAAGACGTTATGCTGCTAACATTCAAAGAATTAAAACAAAACAAGAAAAGGATAATAAATACCATAACAAAAAAAGGAAACCGAAAAAAGACTATCAGATATGACAGGTTATTTATGTCAAAAACAATAAACGGGTAGGCTAAAACTAACTAGGTAAAGACAGAAAATTGTTAAAGAAAATTAGAATTCCACAATAATAACTGAATCTGGTAAAGTAATTCATAAAAGTAATATAAGAAATTAATTCTTTTTCAGATACACTATCTACTTCTGTCGAGCTAAGATCCAAATCATGGACTTCTCAAATTCCCAAATTATTTCTTTACATATAAGACAAACAAAGATACAGAACGGACATTTCAAATTAATACATATCATTAATCTCAACCAGTATAAACAACTCCTTTCCGACATATCACCAATCCAAACAACCCAAAGCCAAACAATTTTTCCCTTACTATCACATGAGCTTCAACAAAATCGTAGCGTTTTACATAACTTACAACCTAGAATAACTAAACGCTCTCTAGACTTAATAGGCAAAGGTTGGAAATGAATTTATGGCAATCCAGATCATGACGACTTTGTAAAAATTAAGGAAATAAATACAGATGTCCTAAAAAATAACAATAAACAGGTTATTATTAACCAATTTTATAACGAACGTATAAATAACATTACGAAAATTCAGAACGAGATCCAAAATCTACTTAAAGACAATAATCAAATAAATTACGAAATTATAACAAATCTCAAATACAGAATTTAATTGTAAAAGAAGAACTAGAGAATATAAACTATGCCATTCATTGGGCTAAGCTACGAACAATTAAATCCTTTATAATATCAAAAAATGAAATTGAATAAGCCACTAAAATATTCAATGAACAAAAATTACCCTATACAACAATATAAGAAGCTCTAGACTTTGCAGAAATAAAAATTTTAGGCAAAAGCTCATCAATTATTTATATAATAAACATTCCGTTAACAACCAACGAAATTTATGAAAATTGATTAATTAAAGCAATTTAAAAGAAAAATGTTTTAACTGAAATTTTATACGATGTTATTTCTTAATGAATGAAAGCTTTTATGGAACAACCAAAAAATGTAAGACTTTTAATAATGTATCAATTTGTAACTCCAAAAATATTGTTAATGTTACAAACGATACTTGCATTCCTAATTTACTAAAAAGTTTATCAGCTACCTGCAATACAGTAAACAGTCACCATATTCCAACCATAGACGAGATATCAACAGGAGTAATACTGCTGAACCAATTTAACGGTACCCTCGAATTCAACAATGAAACCCACAAATTGAATGAAACATTCTTGGTCAAATTCCAAAACACGATCATCACTTTGAACGGAATTCAATACATCTCTAAAGAAGCTTCAATGATTAAACCACTTGCGGCAATATTGCAAACAAGCCCTAAGGAAAATGAATACCGTGAACTACTCTTGCTGGTAATGATGAAGAATCTTCATCTTAACAACACCAATGAAATCCATCTACTCCAAACAGAAAACACTAAACACCAAGTAACAAAATTATCCCTCATTTCCTTGTTGGGATTACTTATTACAATATTGATTATATGGAAGATTTTTTCAAAAAGACAGAATACAAAGATCATATTAGAACAACCAGCATCCAAAGCTAATGGACCAGAAACAATTGTCGATAGATTTCCAGTTCCCGAGAACAACCATAGACGAGATATCAACAGGAGTAATACTGCTGAACCAATTTAACGGTACCCTCGAATTCAACAATGAAACCCACAAATTGAATGAAACATTCTTGGTCAAATTCCAAAACACGATCATCACTTTGAACGGAATTCAATACATCTCTAAAGAAGCTTCAATGATTAAACCACTTGCGGCAATATTGCAAACAAGCCCTAAGGAAAATGAATACCGTGAACTACTCTTGCTGGTAATGATGAAGAATCTTCATCTTAACAACACCAATGAAATCCATCTACTCCAAACAGAAAACACTAAACACCAAGTAACAAAATTATCCCTCATTTCCTTGTTGGGATTACTTATTACAATATTGATTATATGGAAGATTTTTTCAAAAAGACAGAATACAAAGATCATATTAGAACAACCAGCATCCAAAGCTAATGGACCAGAAACAATTGTCGATAGATTTCCAGTTCCCGAGAACAACGCTCTTCAATATCTAAGCAGCCCAAAGTTCAACAACCTACAATACTTTTGACGATCGATTAAGCCAAATGAAATTAAATTCCGTATTGGAACTTTGGCTGAATTGGGGCAAAAGCTGAACCGCACTGTCTCTACGGACATAGACCGCGTCGAGGAAAAAAAAATTGACACCAAGTTATAACCAGGCAAATTAATACCTGAGTTTCACTCAGTGCCAGAATTGCTGGTCTGTGGCCATCGTTCTCAGCCCACGTATGTGGCGGAATTCCACTCTGAAATAACACATAACTACAAAAAACAAACACAAAAAACAAACTAACGCTTATTTTAAACGAATTTGTGTCATGGATGTCTCACAAATTGTCCCCAGTGTTATACCTTCACGACAAAAAGATTTAAATCACCAGAAGAAACAAACACTCACAATTAGTTATTCTAATTGTTAAAGAATAATATCATCAAACTGCCCCATGCAAATCATATGACAGTTATGTTTCACTAAGTTCTTTAGCTGCGCTGTTGAGGATGGGGTACACGGACACACACACTGCACTTTGCACTTGTTGATCGGCCGATCACGCGAACCGTTGATTTCGCTTGCACTTATATTTTTGATTTTTTTTTGTACGCAAGATTCTGTCTATGCTTCCTGCATGAATGCATCAGAGTTTATGTTTTTTAATTTAAATTGAGATCAGGCGGTCAGCCAACAGCAGAATAGGGCGAATAATACAGAATACTTCAGAATAGCAGGTAACTATCTCTGAATGGTGGAAGTGCGATCAAACCTTCTCGTGGTGCCACCGGTAATTTTCCTCCAATACGGGAATAGCTGTACCGCTTGATCCCATTCGAGACTTAATCGCCACATGTCTTGAATTAAAATCTTTCCCAAAATTGTCTCTGGTGCTATGTAGGATCGTATAATTGAGCTTACACAGCTTAGTATCATTTGCTTTGTGGTCTCTCCATCTATCGTTATTATTTGACTAAAAATGTAAATTGATCAGAATCAATTAACCACTGCAGACCTTAACAAGATGCCCGCTCATCTCTATTGAAGAGCATAGTTTTTTCATTGTCCGAATTGAATTTGCCTTGCAGAAATTCACTATTCGATTTCCACTTTCTCAATCAAAACCCGGTGCTCTCCGTATCTTAACAACAGTTTTCGCTCGAATAAGAGCATCTCACTATCAGCTCCTGATACACAATCGTCCATATAAAAATCGTTTTCGATCACTTACGCCGCATCAGGATATAATTCCTTTGCATCTCGACCGCAAAAGTATGACGGCTCGCACAGCAATGTATGCTGACGATGTCATGCCGTATGTTACCACTGTCAGCCAATAATCTTGCAATCTTTTCTTGGATGACTGACACCAAAATATTCGTTGTAAGCTATCTCGAATAAATCGCGCTGTAGCTTCTCTCCAAACGGTTGTACTTCATTAAGGGAAATTCCCTCTTTATATATTGAAGAATTTTGGATCCTACCAAAAGAGTTTGAATGGACAGTTTTTCACCACAACTTTTCGAGCTGTTAGCATTGTAGCAACTTGAAAAGAATGTGCGCACTGTGTTATGAGATTGTGTTGTGCCCCTGAGTCCAAAAGAGCACACACTGGCTGGGAAAACTGGTCGTCTAATTGCGCTCTTATCGATAAATTAGGCATTAAAATGCCTGCAACATTTGTAACAGAGCCCGAAAAGGAATAAAAAGAGTTCAAATAATTTACAGCTAAATCTGTAGCTGGCTTATTTATCTTAATTTTATTGTCTTTAGAATATTTATTTGTATCAAAAACTTTGGATTGCTTATTCAATAAAGCGGCTTACTGATTTACGATCACTTGCTTTTTGTTGATGAATTTAAGTTCCTCAGGAAGATTCGGATTATTCTTGCATCGGCTGGCTGTTTTCGTTTCGCTGGTAGTGTCAATTTCGCTGGCTATGTTGGCTGGATTAATTTTACCATCTGCACTGATGTCGCTGGTTAGCTTTGAACGTTTGCTGGCTGTCCTTTCATGTCATTCTGGATCAAATCTTCGATTGTTCTTCAATTTTAAAGAGCAATTGAAATTGAAGATTTAAAGAGCCACCTGGCATGTCACTACGAGCTGGGCATAATACCCTATTATGGATCTTCCGGCAGCGAGGGCAAGTGTCCACTTGATGTCCCCTTTTCAAACAATTCTCGCTTGAGCCTCTCGAGGTCACGACACGAAGTCTCTGCGAGCGCGCAAACTAAGACCATTAAATGGCTCACATCTGTAAAGTCGTGTCGACGAAGCTGCTTTGATTTTCTGGCTGGGTCTTGCAAAGGTGGCCGTTGGATTCACTGTCCATTTTGCTGGCTAATTTGAGCTGCTTGCATGCTGATTGAAACGTTTACTTTCGAGGCTGCTGAATCACTCATCGCTGCTGCCTGCTTATCAAGGAATTCCAACATCTGTTTGATTGTTGGGGTTTGACTCTCCCGCTGCAGTTCCCACTGTCTCGCTGTGTTCAATCTCTCGTGCAGCATATGAATAACTATCATATCCCAGTATTCAACTGGAAGCCCCTGTGCTGTGAGTTTTAATGCTGGCCATTTATCAAAATTATCGCTGTGAAGAGTAAAAGAAATAATAGTAAATAATTTATGTTAATGCAATTATGAGCTTGCATGACTATCAGGCTGTCACTGTCTCGATAGCTCAAAAAGATGCTGTGAAATATATATCAAATTATCAAATGCAAAAGAAAAACAATAATCAATCAATCTAGCGCAAATTCGTCTTAAACGAAATACCATTATCACACTAATCAGTCTGTATGTCTATCTGGCAAACGACCACTAATTCTTTAGAAAAGTTGCTTTGTAAATAGTTGTAACTGTTCACTAACAACTGACGCCATTGATTGTTCAAAAAAGGGCGTACATCACCACACTGGCTACCTGCAGGTATGCTTGCCATTTAATTTATTTGGTACCAAGATTGTCAATAATCGAATTTAAACTTTGTGAACATTCAGACTTTCGGCTGTAACGGCTTTCCAGAATAACATGCACATGTTATCACTGTACGGCTTGCATAATGTTAATAAAAAGAAACCGAGAAATAGTCTATTATGAGATTTATTGACGAAATTCGTCTAATGCTACGCATTTTTATATCACTAGCACGCTAGCCCGACCAACATGGTCACGCTATCCCGCTAAAGATGCTCACATAGCGCATTACTTTCAACATTTATCATTTACGACATAATAAGGGTTCGTGGGTTCGGGTTTGGGATGCTAATCCGTTAAGGGGTGATTCCTTGGTTCATTCTGAGAAAAAAATCGAATGGGAGGGGGGGGATGTCAGTTTTTGATATCCTTTGTGATACAGTGTGTTTAAAAAAATTTGTTCAGAAAAAAATACACACAAATATTAAACTGTAACTTTCAAAATATTTATCGCAGAGCAACCAACTTAGTCTTATTTGACTGGTAATTGTATAGGCTAAGATCTAACGTTATCTTGCATCTGCATCCGTTTGAGAGCTATCTCAAAACGGCATCCAAAATTCCAGACCATAATTTCATTCGAATCGCTTGAGAAATTATTGTGTTCCCGTTATTCCAGTCCATAATGATAATCTTAGTCCTATATAACGAATTTCATGCGCATCGCTTGAGAAATAGCTTTGTTCCAGAAATTCAAGACCATAATGATCATATTCCAGAATTGCCATAGAAAAAGTTTTATAGTCGCATCTTAGTCCTACTTCCAAATTTCATGTGAATCGCTTGGGAAATGGCTTGGTTCCCAAAGTACTGACATTTAACAGTGGCTCACTTAAATCAAACAAATACATCTGTACGCGAAGTAAGTAGGCGTAGAGAATTTACAAAAGCGATGCACATTCATGGCTAATGCAATTATGCTGTCAAGTTGAACCTACAGTAGTTTTTAAAATTTTATGAGCTGCACGATTAGTGCTCACGAACTGGTTATTGATGAATGTCTATAGAGGGTTTTGACCAAAACCCTCTCTACAGAAAGTCCAACTGTTTTGCTGATTTACAGATAGATCCATGCTTAAAAAAGATTTACAGCTAAAATGAATATTATAAATAAACACGTATGAACAACCATTCCTCTTTTTAAATTCTCTATATTAACTTCACGTGCACGTGGCTGGCTGGCTGGTCAGATTTTCTGATCAATTTTAGCCCACTTCCCATGGCCCGATTTTATTGAAATTTTGCACACATGTATATTTATAGGTGACAATACTTTCTATTAAAATTTGAGGCCCCTCGGACCTCGGGTTCGGGGGGCTCCCATACAAACATTTTACAAAATTTACCCGATTTTCTTTAAATTTTGTACACATGTGTGTCTTCGATGGAAAAAACTTTTTGTCAAAATTTGGAGCGATCGGCCCCTTGGGGACCCCAATATACAATTTTTAAATATCGCTATATCGCATCAGATCACGGCAAAGTCTGAGCTCTGGTCTTTGTGAGCAGCGCTGTTCGCTGCCGTTGCGTCATTTGGTGGATGATTTTGCCACAAAACGAGCATGCAGTGTGTGTGTGTGTATCCCCGATCAGAGAATTTACAAGAAAAATTTTAATTTTTATGGGTTGTTTTTTTTATAACATAATACTAGTATGTTATATGTGCTTTTCTCTCTACCAAAACAGCACAAGACTTTCCGGAAAGTGAACCTTCTTTTGAACTGGATCCGTGCCGATTAAAACTCGCGAACTATCCCCAGTCGTATCAGAACTAGACACCAGCGGATCCTTTAAATTAACTGGATCGGTTACTCTATCTATGCTTTCTGTGAAACAAGGTTTAACTCGATCCACTGACACTCTAACTTGTCTGTCATTGAACATTATGCCGAAGTATTTTTCGGCGCGACTACGTACCAAATGTGGACCCGTATACGGTGGCTGTAAGGCTCTTCGAATTGTGTTCGTCCTCAGGAACACATGTGTACAGTCTTTTAATTGTTTACTAACAAAAACTTTGTCTGTACCGTGTCGTGTTGTTGTAACCGGTCTCAGTTCCTTAAAATGCATCCTAAGACCCTTAACGAAGTCGGACTGTGGTACGAAATTCTCACAGTGCTCCAAAAACTGACCTGGCACTTGTACCATACTTTCGTACCAATTCTAATACTGTAACTAACTCATCTCGATATGTTTTCCTCAATCCAAATAGTACCGATGGCAATACGTTCGACCAATCCGTTCTCCATTGGCTCATAATTGCTGCCTTCAGCGTCCTATGCCATTTTTGACGTCTTTTTTAATCGCCACCCAAACTACATGTTCCGTGAGCAATTTAACAGACGCTTTGATTCCCGGATGTACCAAGCTATGAAACGCTACAAAAACTTGTTTTCGTAGACTGGCAGGAATGAATGGCATGGGTTTACTTGTGGAAACATCGCAATATAAGACTTTATCTGAACTTAATTGCACGGGGAATTTGCGAAACTTGAATGCAGACTTATCGTCGGCCATGAACTGTGCCTTGATCTTGATCAATGCTTTGCAAATCTGCAATCAACAAGTAATCTTTTGACTCGGAAATGTTGATTTGATCGATTCGTGAAGTGCGTCAGCCATTACGTTATTTACACCCGAAACATGTTGCAGGTCAGTGGTGCATTGACTTATATAATCCAATTTTCTATATTACCGCGGTGTTGCCTTCTCCGGATTTTGTTTAAACGGAAATATTAGTGGCTTATGATCAGTATACAAAGCAAATGATCGTTCCTCCAATAAATATCAGAAATGTCTAACGTCTAAATAAGCGGCCAGTAGTTCACGATCGTAAGCGCTGTACTTGCGTTGTGCCGTCGTTAACCGAACCGAAAAAAAACCTAATGGTTGCCAACTTTTATCGACCCATTGTTAAACTACAACCCCAATAGCGCAATCTGAAGCGTCAACAATGATTGAAATACGCGCTGTCATAAGCATAAGCAGCTTAGTTTTACATGATTCGAATGCTTCGCTTGCTTGCTCACACCAATTTATCCGTACTTTGCTATTTTTTCGATAGCCCTTTAAATAATCATTTAATACTGTCTGATCTTGCGCTGCGGCCGGAATGAACCTTCGATAAAAATTTAGCATTCCTAAAAAACGCTTCAATTTCTGTACTGGCCATTCATACTGATAAATGCCTAAAACTCGCTCTGGACAAGGTAAAATACCGTTAGCAGTCACCCTATGACCCAGAAATCGTACTTCGTTCTTCACAAAAACACACTTTTCACACGCCCATAGACGAATGTGACTGTTTCATACACTACAACCTAGCCTCGAAAGTAGCCGTTACACACACTAGTGAGTTAACATAGAAGGTTTAACAAGTAGGTAAACCTGTTTTTATTTATTTACTGTAGTCACAGCGAATACACAGAGTAATTTTGCATCTCGCATAACCGGTTGAGCAGAAAAAATGGTTTTGGTCGTGTGAAAAATAGCGTACATTACTCGCAGAAAAGTGTTCATCGTGTCAAACACCACTTTCCTTGCTCGTTATGTAATATACTATATCCACATTTATGATCAAACTATAACTCGCTAACCGTTGAAATACCACAGACAAGTGTTCCAAATGCTCGTCTCGTGAACTGGATGCTACTAGAATATAGTTGATGAGACGCTGAAATGACTGTGCGGCGTTACGTAGTCCGAAAGTCATTCTACATAATTCGTATAGCCCGAAAGGGGTTACTATAGCCGTCTTTGGTATGTCATGTGGCTCTATTGGAACCTGGTGATATGCACGAATCAAATCCATAGTCGAAAAAATAGAGCATCCCGCCAGCTGAAAAGAGAAATCCTACAAGTCTGGTATTTGATAACAATCCGGTACTGCAACACTATTCAAACCGCTATAATCACCACAGGGACGGCATTCGCCATTCTTTTTTTGAACTAAGTGCAGTGGACTTGACGAGGGGCTACTGCTGGGCCTACAAATACCCTGAACTACCATGGCTTCGAAATGTGTAACTAAACAATGCGTTACATTATGCTTGATATGCGTATTTGCGATTCGAATTTTGCCAAACATTTTGAGATATCTGGATCGCGATAGTGGCTTTGTTCAAGACAGATAAAGTTGGGGTCGGAGTAGATGTAAGTGCACCAATCACAAAAATGGATGTCAATGGGTCGATAACTCGTCGCTGTTTGATATCCACGATCAGTCCAGTACTACGAAGGAAATCTGCGCCCAAAATGGGTATTTTCACATCAGCTACGATCAACGTCCAGGTAAAAATACGCCTAAATCCGATATTGATGTTGAGTGTACGCGGGCGAAATGCTTTAATTGGTGTACCGTTAGCAGCGTATATGTTAAACTGTGCGATTACGACCTTTGTCTCCCCGATCTCTGGAATTGCTACGATACGACCTCTGGATACTCATTATATCTGACACCTGTTTGAGAATAAGGTATCCAAACTCTTCCCATCTCTTCTCTACGCCTGGTGAATTAGAGTCCCTAGATTTTTCGAAAGTTAACTCACTATTATCATTGTTGTAATTGATTGCATAAAGCTGCTGGTGAGATAATGTCTCAAAAAGGTTATCTGCTCTTTCCGCGAGCACTGTTAAGGCCAAGTCTTTTTCAAAAGGTGACAGAACCAACTGCACTTCTGGTGGAAGACGCTGCATCCAAAGCTGACGTATTGATACGTCATTGAATTTACCATCTGCGTTTAAACGGAATTTGGCGAGCAGTTGAGAGGGTTTTAAATCACTTAAAGACTACCCGTTCAACAAATTGTGCAACTTGGACTTGTCCGATTCACCCAGTCCTTTAATAATTTCCTGCTTAAATGTGGTATAAGGTGTATTTCCCTTGTTGTCTATAATGAGACCAGCAAATTGATCGTGTAAACGTGCATCAAGTGCACTGACTTTGTAGCCTCCTGCGTAATACCAGCAATAAGGAACTGTTGCTCCAAAATCTCAAACCATAGAACGGATTCTGTGAATAAAGCGGCTAAGGGGCTTTAAATGCGATATGTGCTAATTGCGCTCCAATCTTAATATTCTTATTATACAATTCCGAAGTATCACCACATGTATCTTCGATCTCCTTATGCTCATCAGGGCCTCGTGCCACTGCTAATCGCGCGTCGACTATTTGCTGTACCCTAGCGTCGATTAAATTATTCAACTGTTTTACAGTGACAGTGATCGAGTCTTTACCTCCATTTCCGGCTATATTCGAAACCGAACTACCTGGAAGAGTGTGCGCAGCGTCTGAACCTCTTACGCCGGTACTAGTGGTTAATAATCGCGTAAAATAGCAAAAAAAAAATAAAAATAATACCGAAAAAATGAACAACACCACTACGGGGAACATTGTGAAACGAGACGTCCTAACGCGCACAAAACTGAAAATCTGTTAAAAGGAAAAAAATTAAAACTGCACTTACAATTTTTCCTGTGTAATTAACTGTTCTGGATGTTGTTACTGCTCCCAAAGCTTCTAGGATGATGATGATGTTGATCGATTTTTACTTGAAATTGATGTCCGAGTTCGTTACTGGATCAATGAAAAACCAAAGTGTGAGGTTATGCACGTGGTAAGTATAGATGCTCACGTTCCAAAAAACCATACTTAATTTTGTACTGCTGATGTTAGCTGCTTAAAAATTTTTGTATACCCGAAATCACGTCCGGGTCACCAATATTTGAGGATAAGGCCGTTGTTTTCTAATATACAATCCCCACAGCCAATGTGGCAATAGATTAATACTGCTTATAGTCAGTAGTAATGTTTGCACATAATATTTCAGCAAAAATGGTTATGATTAAAAGATTCAGTAATTAATGATGTATCAACAAAAATAATCTTTATTTCGCCATACTATTTAAACAGTGATAATTTTTAAATCAAATAATAAATTTTATCGAACATGCGTTTATTTATTTTTATAAAATGAAAAAACTTTTTTTTTGCGTCTGTACCGCTTGATATCTCATACTCTAATGTGCATTTTCATTTTCGCCCAACAAACAACTTCTCAATAATTTACCTCGTTCAGGCGTGTTCGTGTCCCAACCAAGCGTATCAAATAAAAAGAACATACAACGACTATCGCAATTGCTCTCAAGCAACTCCAAACGCAACATACTGTCACTCATAACCTTCTTTACAGAAAGCCCAACTGTTTTGCTTATTGACAATCCATACTTAAAAACGAGCAATAGAGCTAAATCCATATAAAAATTTTCTGTTACTCACTACAAAAACTTACTTTTCTCGCTCTTTTTCTTTTCACTACCACCAGTTAGCGCGTTTTATAAAAAGCGTCTGCTTATTATTTACGCTGTATTCACATCTCACAAATGCAGCCGCCGTTGTTATTTTTTTTATAGCATTAGGCCCGTTGCACATTTCAGCTAAGCTAAGCTAACCGATACGAGCTATGTTCATAGCTCTTAATTGTAAATAAATAGTTTTTAATGGAACGTTGCACACTTGAGCTTAACTATGCGAGCTATGTTTTTCTGTTTTGAGCGATTAGCTTATGAAAACATGAAAAAAATATTTGAATTTGGGGCCCCTCGGGCCGTGGGCTCGGGAGGCTCCCGTACAAATATTTTACAAAAAGAACCCGATTTTCTTCAAACTTTTTTTTTTTTTTTTTTTGGGAAAAACTTTTTGTAAAAATTTGGAAGTGATCGGTCCCCAGGGCCCCCCACAGGTGTTCGGGTCCCAGGCCCATACAAATTTTCTAAAAAAAAGTACCCGATTTTCTTCAAATTTTATATGCATGTGTATGTCCGATAAACAACACTTTTTGTAAAAAATTTGGAGTTATCGGGCGGACCCCGGTGTCGGAAGGACCCATACAAAATTTTAAAAAAATGTACACGATTTTCTTCAAATTTACTACACATGTGGAAACACTATTTGTAAAAAATTTTGAGTGATCGGAATAGGGGGCTCCTAAACAATTTTATTTAAACTTTGCACATTGTGTATTCCCCGATTGAGAATTTACACGAAAAATTTTAATTTTTTGGGGTTATTTTATTCTCGCTTAACTTAGCTGAAATGTGCAACGTGCCTTAGAGTGTGGTTAGGTTAAGCTTTCTGCACAGAAGGTTTTGCTATCACTACTACTGCACATGTTTGTTTCGTTCTGCCCATTCTGTAAGCTTCATTGTATGTTTTGAGATTTTGTAATTTATAAATTATATAAAAGCCGAAAGGAACCAAGCTAGAACCAACACAGAACCAACACAGAACCTTTTTTCGTGCAACCATATGGGTTGAAAGTTGCAACTGCAAGGTTAAGAGAACGAGAAAGCAGAGCACCGAGGGAAAGACAAAAGAAAAGGAAATGGTAGCAATAGCAACGTCGCTTGCAACTTGTAAATGGTACATGGAGCATTGATAGAGAACTTCGATCACGACTGCTGCACATGTTTATGGTATGCTACGAGCATCCAAGAAATTCGCTTTGAAACATGCAGGCCAATTATTGATTATTTAATTTCTTTTGCATGGTTCTCTCATTTCTGTAATTAATTGATGAGTTATTTACTCTAGTTACTGAATTATGAGTAAGGATAAGATAAGCGAAAAGAAAAGGAAATAGTTGCAAGTAATGTTGCAAGCTGTCATTGTTATATGCCTCTTTTTGGTAGCTTATATTTAGTAGTATTTGTTTTTCTGTAACGCGACCAAACACGACAGCACTGTATCAATTCATGCCATGATGATAGAATGAGCAGAGCAGAGCACCGATAGAAAATGAACAGAGAACATACTATCACTACGGCTGCGGTAAAGAATTAAGTAGCTGCGCAGCTTGTGCTGCACAAAAAAAAATGGCAGGCAGTCGGTATGCACGAAATTGCGGCTACATTTTAAACCGACTTACAGTCTACTTGTAGGGCGACAATTTGACATTTACATTTTGCTATTTGCATCAAATTTAAAGTGGCTGTGTAAATTGCGCAGTCGATTTTTCTTTACTGCATTGCCTGCAGAAGTGAATTTTTGACCAACATGCAGCATAAACTGCGCAGCGGCTGAATTATTGACCGCATCCTACTACTGCATATGTTTACATGATTACCAATCACATAACATACAACAGAATAAATAATTTATAAGCTGATTTAAAGGTTCATAACAATTTATTGTGAGGTGGGTGCTGCATATGGCATATTGGATATTGCATATTACTGCCCAAACACAGTAATGCAGTTGCGTCGATAGTAGTAGAAGTAAGAGCTTTTAAAAAAAATAAGTGCATGTAATCTTTACGCGCGAGAGAATTGGAGAAGGTACAAAGACTCGCTTGTGTCCTAATCACAGGAGCTATGAGAACCTGCCCTACGGCGGGCATGGAGGTAATCATTGAGCTACTCCCGCTGCATATAGTGGTAGAGGGCAAATCCAATGAAACCCTAGTACGCCTGACCAAGGTTGGCTGCATCACGGGCAGCAGAGCGAGGAGCTTAATGAATTCACTGGCCAAGCTAACCCCTGTGGCATGCATGCCATGTGACAACATGGTGCAAAAGCTGGAGTTCAAAAAGAACTATGAAGTCAAACTAAGCACCAAGTCGGAATTCAGGTCCGAAACAGACTACAAGATACACCCAGGAACTATAAAATGGTATACGGATGGATCAAAGAAGGCGGAGGGCACAGGTGCGGGAGTAATAGGGCCACGAACCAAGTATTCTGAAGCAATGGGCCATTATCCGAGTATCTTCCAAGCAGAGGTACACGCCATCGAAAGATGCGCTCAATTCAATCTGAATAAGAAATACATGAGGCAGGAAGTAGCCATCATGTCAGACACCCAAGCCGCGCTAAAAGCTTTAGATGCAGTCCACACCACGTCTAGACTGGTGGAAGAGTGCAAAACAAGGCTAAACAAACTTGGTGAAAACAACAAAGTAAAGTTGTACTGGGTGCCGGGACACATCGGTATAGAAGGTAACGAACAAGCGGACAAGCTCGCAAACAAAGGGGCAGAGACTCCGCTTGTAGGGCCGGAACCCTTTTGTGGAATTGGGTACCGAATTATGCGTGAAGAATTACGTAATATAAGTAAAGAAACCGCTTCATTAAGATGGGAGGAACTCCCAGGTCTACGACAAGCGAAAGAAATGTTGGGTGGCTATAACCCGAAGAGGTCCCGATCAATAATGAGACTAAGTAGGAGTAATGTTAGAATCATTACGGGGTTCCTAACAGGGCACTGCAGGCTGAAGGGACACCTAAAGAAAATTAAAGTAGAAGAGGATGACAGCTGCAGGCTATGTGGAGAAGCGGAGGAAACCCCGTGGCATCTTCTCAACGACTGCGGTGCAACGATCCGCCAGAGGAGGGGCCAGCTGGGAACTCACGCATTCTCCGAGCCTGCACGTCATTCATTAGAACCTCTCCATATCATTAGGTTCCAAAAGGCCATTGGTATGGAGGGAGTGCTCTAGGGTTGGGCAGGCACCGTCCCTACAGCGCTAGTCGAGGGGGGGCGCAATAGATCCACAAGGGTCGCAGTGCCATTGATTTACCCCCATATCATCATCATCATCATCATCAATCTTTACGCGCGGTTGGAGTGAAATTTTTTTGACATTGTGGGCAATATTACAATTAAATTAAAAGGCACAAGTCCCTTGAGAAACGGCTCAGTTTCAGAAATCCCAGTTCCTAATGACCATATCCTAGAATTCCGATGGGAACAAGTTTTACAGTCGCATCTTGTAGGATACATTCCGAATTTTATACAAATCGCTTCAGAAATGGCTTAGCTCCGAAAATTCCAGATCTTATTGACCATATCCTAGAATTTCCATAGGAAAAGGTCTTATAGTCGCATCTTAGACCTACATTCCGAATTTCATACGAATCGCTTGAGAAATCGCCCCAAAATTCCAGACAATAATGATCATATTCCAGAATTTACATAGGAAGAAGTGTTATAGTCGCATCTTAGCCCTACATTCCGAGTTTCATGCGAATCACTTAAGAAATTGCTTTGTTCCAGAAATTCCAGACCATTTTGATCATATTCCAAAATTTCCATAGGAAAAAGTCTTATAGTCGCATCTTAGTCCTGCATTCCGAATTTCATGCGAATCACTTGAGAAATTACTTTGTTCCAGAAATTCCAGACCATAATGATCGTATTCCAGAATTTCCATAGGAAGAAGTCTTATAGTCGCATCTTAGTCCTACATACTGAATTTCACACAAATCGGTTGAGAAATGGCTTACTTCCCAATATTCCAGTCCATAATGGTCATATTCCAGAATTTTCATACGAACAAGTCTTATGTTCAGATCTAAGTCCTACATACCGAACAAGACTTATGTTCGGATCTTAGTCCTACATACCCATTTCCATAGAAACAGACACAACGGTATTGTTTTGTTTCTTCACAGTAAATACGCGTAGACGCCCGCACAGCAAACTTGTTGACAATGGCAACCGAGTTTTGTCTTTTAATGTTTCCTTTTGTTTTCGCTTTCGAAGCATAAACTTCAACACAAATGCACAGCAACACATATAGACAGCATAATAAAATGTGGAGAAAACAATCGAGTAGAATTGAACGCTTCCAAAACCCAATGCTGTCGTCTAAGCTAATCCCAAATCCCATGCCATTATCCATGAATTGCACTTGCATCGAGGAAACTGAAAATATCGCAATTCTCGGTATTTGCGTTAACTTCAAGCTTCGTTGGAATGACTACATATTTACCGTCGCCAAAAATGCTGCGAAATGTTTAGGTTTTCTAACCCGGTGCAAGAAATATTTCACTCCCTCTGATCTGGCTACTATCTACAAGGCTTTTATTCGCCCTAAACTTGAGAACAATTGTCATATTTGGTCTGGTGCGCCTAAAACCACTTTGCATCAACTAGATAAAATACAAAACCGTGCGATAAAACTTATCGGTGACGAAAACATTGCGAAACATTCGCTTGAACACCGCTGGAACGTCTGCTGCTTGTCACTGTTTTATCGCTTCTTCCACCAGCGGTGCTGAAGAGAAATAGCCAGTTGCATGCCACCTCTCCTTGAATCCAGCCGCAATACTCGAGGCGCTCTAAATGCACATCAGTTTACCTTACCCTCAAGCCCATTTTCGAACGTACAGTTAAGTTCAGGGATTCGTTCTTTAGCCGTGCAACACGTATGTGGAATGCTCTGCCAAGCTTTGTCTTTCCACATCACTATGATCCAGAGGCATTCAAGACAAAAGCTGATAGACATCTCCTCTCTCCTTCTCCTTTTCCTTAACGCCCACGCTGTGCCAAGCGTATAAAAAAAAAATTCTTGTAAATTCTCTAATCGGGGATACAAACACACACACTGCGTGCTTGTTTTGTGGCAAAATCATCCACCAAATGAAACGCAGCGGCAGCGAACAGCGCAGCACACAAAGCATAGAGCTCAGACTTTGCCGTTATCTGATGCGATAAAGCGATATTTAAAAAATGTATATGGGGGTCCCCAGGGGGCCGATCACTCCAAATTTTTACAAAAAGTGTTTTCCATCGCAGACACACATGCGTACAAAATTTAAAGAAAATCGGGTAATTTTTGTAAAATATTTGTATGGGAGCCCCGACACGAGGTCCGAGGGGCCTCAAATTTTAATATAAAGTATTGTCACCGTGTGCATGTGTGCAAAATTTCAATAAAATCGGGCTATGGGAAGTGGGTTAAAGCCAGCCACGTGCACGCGAAGTTATATAGAGAATTAAAAAAATAGGCTTTCTGGTCGAACGGTAGTGGTAGTAGACAACTAAACTATATATATTACAATAATTTGCATTTTTTCACAGTATTTCAATACTAAAGTTGATATTTAAATAATAGAGAGCGTTTGTGGAACAGAATAATTGAAAAACCGGTACTTCATAAAACAGATATGGGCAGTCCAAACTTCATTAAATATTTTCCACACACCAGACAGTTTCGCAACAACCACTATAGCTAAAAAAAATGTGTGCACTTTAAACAAGAAGAAAGTCATCTCCAGAAGTGATCGCAGCTAATCTAATCTTAATATACACACAACATCGAACGCTGGTGCTTGCCACGCAGGCACATTCGATGAAATGACCCACTCCTGAAAGAAGGGAAATTATATAAGTGCTACGTGCTCTATTTTTACCTGCGGGTAAGAGTCACTTGATATATGAAAACAAGAGTTTTGAGAAACTGCTGAATTACAGCGGTACCACATTTAAATAAGGATGATACAAAATTAAAATTATGAAATAAATATAATTGAAACACGATGACGAAAATCTTATATTTAAATTTGATAATATGTTTTTGTGTCATACAAATCCACAGCGTGGATCATATCAATTTAATTTTTTAGGATGCCTCACTGATTTGTGAAACGAACAGTAAAGCCTATTTCCGCCAGACAAAAACAACTTTTTGGAAGTATTCGAGTTTATTGAATCGATTTTCATGTACGAGTATAGAAAAAAAATTACACAAAACATTTTAAAGGAAGTGAAATCGAGTGTTAACTTCTTACGCGTTAACAAAAAGTTAATTCGTTAGTTTTTGACCTTCCACACGACCTGGAGAGCTGAAGTTTTGTGGGCAGCTATATCTCACACAGCATTTTTGATATTCCGCGCGTGTCACGTGTCGTGCGTTGTGTGTGGCGCGTTTAATGCATGGAATAGTGGAACTGGTATATATCGGCTTCTACTGGTCAGAATTTGATGAGACTTGTTTTAAAACAATTGGTTAGCGTTCGGCTTGCGACGTAACTTGTGATGTGTAGCTTGTTGCGCGTGGTGTGTGCCACGTGTAAAAAAATTAAAAATTTTTTTTTTTAATTTTGTGAGCTATATCTCACACAGCATTTTTGATATTCCGTGTGACGCGTGCCGCGCGTGTAATAGATGGAATAGTAAAACTGGTATACATCGGCTTCTACCAGTCACAATTTTATGGGACATGTTTTAAAACAATTGTTTAGCGCTCGGCTTGCGATGACGTAATTTGTGATGTGTGGCGTGTAGCGCGTGCAAAAAAAAATTAAAAAGAACAAAAAAGTTGTTTTAAATTTTGTGAGCAGCTATATCTCACACATCATTTGTGATATTCTGCGTGTGACGCGTTTGATATTCATGGAACAATGGAACTGGTATATATCGGCTTCTACTAGTCAAAATTTGATGGGACATGTTTTAAAACAATTGGTTACCGCTCGGCTTGCGATGACGTAATTTAATTTGTGACTCGTGTGGCGCGTGGTGTATATGAAAATCGATTCTTAAGGAGTAAACTCCGATCGCGCGTCGGCGCTGACATGCACCTTTTTTTAAATTCTCTATATTAACTTCACTTGCCCGTGGGTCGTCGGTCGTCGGTCGGTCGTCGGTCGGTCGTCTGTCGTGGATTCTTGCGATCAATTTTTAACCCACTTCCCATGGCCCGATTTTATTGAAATTTTGCACACATGTGTATTTCCGGAGACAACACTTTCTATTAAATTTTGAGGCCCCTCGGGCTGCGGGGTCAGGGGGCTCCCAAACAAAAATTTTAAAAAATTTACCCGATTTTCTTCAAATTTTACACACATGTGTATACCCAATAAACAATACTTTTTCGAAAATTTGGTAGTGATCGGGTCCCGGGTTCGGCCGCAAGGCCCTTATACATTTTTTAAATATTTATACTGGCATCAGATATTCGTCGCCCTTTATGGATTGTGTGCGGTGTGTGCTGCGCAGTGGGCTGCGCTGCATGGTTTTGGTGGTGGAGAGAGAGAGAGAGAAATCTTAGCTCACGCACAAATGAACCCAGCAAATGAAACGAGACATAAATGTTTTATGCTTAATTCAACTTACATTTTTATTTACTGAATTGTATTTTTATTGATGTCGTTTTTTTTGTTGTCGATATCAACTTACAGATAGAACAACAAGTTTTCACAATATTCTGTCATTTCGCGTTTTCATAAATTAGTTCAGAGCAGTCAAAGAGTTCTCAAGATAACTGCTCGTGTTTCTTATTTGCTCAGAGTATGAGCGTGCTCTACGTGCTCAGAATAAAATGATCTGAGCATTTTCAATTTTAACATCTGATGTCAAATGTCTGTTTCGATGATTTTCTCCTACAATAAAAATAAAATGGCCCAGGATCGAGGGGCTCCCATATCAATTTCTGCGATTAGAGAATTTAGATGAAAAATTTTAATTTTTATGGGTTGTTTTTTTAATTCTTTATATTAACTTCCAGTGCTGGTTGGCTGGCTGATGGAATCTTGTGATAAATTTTTAACCCACTTTCTAAAGTCTGATTTTATTCAAAATTTGCACCCATGTGTATCTTTGGTGACAAACCTTTCTATAAAATTTGGTAGTGATCCGCGTACGGGTTCGAGGGGCTCCCATATATGTACATTTTTTAAAAAATTACTCGATTTTTTTTTAAATTTTGTGAAAATTAAGTAGTGAACTGGCTCCAGGGCCGATGTATGGCTCCCAATTTGAAAGTGATCAGATCCCAGGGCCAAGGGGCACTCATATACATTATTCAAAAATTTAGCCGATTGTATACAAACTTTACACACGTTTATACCTTCGTGGTAAATGGGTGTAGGGGGTCAGTGGGTGGGTGGTCAGTTGGGTAAGGCAGAGGAATGGGCAGCCGGGAATTCTTTGGTATTTCAGCTACTACGATAGTAAAACGGAGCTTCTCAGCTCTCCGTATGGATAGGTGTAATTTAGTCTTTAGACTGAATTAGATTAAAAGGATTTTCGTTTCTTGAAAAAAACCCTTTTTTTTATCTCAAAATAACATAATCACAAGTCGAGCGCTAAATTTTTTGTAAAGCAAGTCCTATCGAATTCTGACTGATAGAAGTCGAGACATACGACTGGATAAACCAGCAAACACATTTACGCTGAAAAAAATGCCTTTGTACTGATTATTAGCTTCGCCCTTCGGGCTCCCAATAAAAACAAACTTTTTAAAAGTCTACGATTTTCTTGTAGACTAAAAAGAAGAAAATGTTCTTTTTTTGCTTGTGAACTAATTATGTACTCGAACTAAAAATGTGGGTCATATTTTAAAAAACAGAACTTTTACCATAAAACTGGATATTACTGTGTGATATTGTTATACAGGGTATAACATAATTCGTGCACAATAATGAAATGATTCTTGGGTATATTCTAAGAAAAAAAACGTTCTACAGTAAGGGTCCATCTCCAATGTTTACATCATTTATCGGGGATTGAAGAAAAAGCTTACTTTGGTGGAAGCTTCGTTTAGGACTTTATTTTACTACCCTTAATAACTGCGTTTAAATCAAGTTGATATTTTGTTTGAGTCTTCAGATATCCAACTTCAATGCGTGTTCTAGTTTTCGTGTCCATGCTAATTTTTGACTATGAGGTCAATTTTCACCAGAAAATGCGTAGTAAAAATAACGTTTTACTATTTTTTCTTATGAACGTAATAATAATAAAAATAAAAATCAGCAACAATTTTGCGAAAAACCTCATAGATTTTATGACTTGGAAAAATCTGCAGCAGGTAAAATTTAAAAAAAAAGTTTTTTTGGTTTAAGCTCCAAAGGCTACACACACAAAGACCCTTACAGTAGAACGATTTCTTTCTTAGAATATATATAGAATCATTTCCCAAATTATTCTGCACGAATTAAGGGACACCCTGTATTGGATAATAGATTTTTGTATAATCGACTTAAATATGTCCTAGGTAGAGATTCAGAGATTCACTTGGACAACAAAGCATCTATAGTCTTAACGACAAACTCTTAATACTTGAAGTAATAATTAATGTGCACTACTAAAGTTTATTTGTTCGGAATCTAGATAATGTTGACTTTACTATTTTTTCTTCTTTCCATCTTCCTTTACTTTGCGTGTTATTCACAATTAACATAAGTTATAAGTGCTGCGAGCCGCGCTTATTGACCACTATTTACAAAATTTAATGGTGATGCATGACTTTTCAGTAAATAACCATAAATAAAATAGGAGTTGAGAGCACATTTGCTTGCCAAAATAATTTATACCGGTACAAATTTAAAACCACACTGCATATTGATGACGAAGATAAAGTGTTAAAATTTTGGCTTAGCGTATACGAGTATACATATACAAATACTACATGTCCTAGCTAATACTTGCACTTATAATGTATATCGTAATCAACTGTATCTGTCTAGAAATTGCACGGATTGGAGAAAGCAAAAAGATTATACAGTTATGGTACATAGCAGAAGAGCATATTCTAGTCGTTTTATGTGGGAAACAACGTCATATGCGTTTGTTACCTATCAGAGCTTTGGAAGCAAGTGACGTTGTGTGGATGAAGGTAGCTGAATCAAAGAATTGTATTACTGCTTGCACTGGAGTTATACGTAGGATCCCGCAAGTTGTCTTCTGTGTTGTTATTGCTTTTAAAAAACCGAATAATCAATCACAAATTGCGGTGTATGAAATCAATAGAAACCGGACACGGCATCAAAAAATGTGTGAATTTACAGTTGCATACCCTGTACAAAGCCTTCAAGTATTAACTGATATGCGATTGGCCATAGGTCATCAAAGTGGTTTTACCGCTTACTTTTTGCAAGGCGAGGCGCAAGCAATGTGTAAGTAAATTTGATGGTTTACTTTAATAAAAAAATTTAATCGCAATTATGGTTTAATATAGCTTTAGTCCATCCAGAAAATCAACTGTGTGCATTTTTAAACTATTCTGGAGTTGATGCTATTCGTGTTATTGAGATTCAAGGTCCTGGAAATTCTGGATATGGAGAGTATCTATTAGTTTTTCAAACCCTGGCCATATATGTTGACTTGCAAGGAAGGAAATCTCGTGATCGAGAGATCATGTATCCCGCTGTACCGACACATATTAGTAAGATATTTTTTCGTGTGTATTATTACTTTAATATCGTTTTAATATTTGCTCTATTTTTTTTAGCTTGCTGTGATGGCCACCTTTTGGTCTTTTCAGATACTCATTTGGACATTTTTAATACACAGACCGCAGAATGGGTCCAATCAATTGGATTAAAACGCACTAAATCGTTAAGTAACCAAGGAAACATTGCAATTACCTTTGTAAATGATTCCCCATTAATCGTTTATTTGGCGAACATGCACACAAGTAAGTCCTAGTTCATCCTACAGAGCTCTCACAATAGACAAAGTTAAGACTAGATGAATTACCAACATAACGAGCAAACATTTTTTTGTCAAAACTAAAATACAATTTTGAAAGTCTTAAATCTTAAGTTTTTTATTGGAAGAGCTCTGTTACTATCAACGAATATAACTTTATACACAAAATTAGGAGAATTGTTGAATATGCACGAACGCGATGGAAACTTGAAACCAAAAAGACGTTTTTCTATGAGAGAAGTTAACAAAGTTATTCGAACGTAAGTTAAGCTATCTAGCTAATACACTCGTCTAAGTTATGTAATCAGAAAAGTAAATGCAACATAATGATATTGTAATAGAACTGATAGACGATCAAAGATGATTTCGGCACCTACCAACTTTAATCATATTTCTCACATGGGCCCTGGTGATGGTATACAAAATCAGCGATTATTAGATTTGCCGACCACATTAGAGACAGCTGATCAAACCAATCTTCAACGAATTTCTATACGCCATGCGCCACTTGCACCGCGAGCACCACCACGACAAATACTTCCTTCATACAATGGTAAGAAATTCATTAATGTTTTTCATATTTGCAATACAATTTATGGTTTTATTTTAAATAAGGAGGAAGCAAAAGAACTTGCTCGACAAGACCAAGAGAACAGCCACCATCATTACCACGATCTCCAAGTCCTTTAGGTAGTATGTCATCACTTCAAGATGTTCTGAAGGTAAATATATGTGCATATATTATTTATAATATCAATAATTTTATAAATTCGTAATATCGAGGTGGCACAAATGCAATCTGGATCCAGACACAGCGTAGCTAGCAATAATTCCAGTTCAGTTTCGAACCCTCCATCTCCAACAATTGATAGACTAAGTTCCAGTTATGAATCGTAAGAAGTTTGTTTTTGTTTTTGGTTTGCACTCAAACATAACTTTTAAACATTTATTTATTTTACAGAAATAAGTAGATAATGAATGGCGTTTGAGAAAATACATAGAAATGAGCCCCCTACATTCAGTTGCAATAACGAATAAAAAATATAGCACACATCATACGTATTTAATATTAAATATAATAACATATTTACAGCAATTAAACAATAAGCCGTAAAACTTATGATTTATTGCGAACATACTCGTACATAACGAATATTTCCAGTTATTTAAGTAAAAATTATGAAAACAATAACCATTATTACTATGTATTAAATTTGATACGTATAGGATATTTAAAATCACTTGCAGTGTTTTTATAAAGCATTAATAATAACAATAATTAGTTTATTTTGCGACTTTTGAGAAACTAGTTGCATAGTCTTAAGAAAAAAAGCATGATCAAAACGAACAGACAAAACCAATATTGAAATAAATGCAAACAGTATTGCTTTTAAGTTTTAATTAAAACCATTTTTTATATTATGTATATCAGTATATTTATATTGCCCTTGGAATATGAAATCTCCAAATGATTCACTACGAACATTTGCTGGTAATGGCTCCATATCGAGTTTTCTATATGAGGATGTTATTACTATTTAAAAAGTAAATACTTATTGAAAATAAAAAAAAGTCTAATAACTAATTCACTTTTTCGATGATATCATATTTATTTATTTACGAATGTTCTTGAAGAATTAATCAGCTTATCACTTTTTTGTTTTAGTTTTAAAGAAAAGTTAACTTTTGCAAACAAAAATATTAAAAAAAAATAAACAAAAACTAAATATTATTTATATATTGTACAGTACAATTTATTGAAGCGCTAAAAAATGCTTTCTACAACTTAGTGGTGAACACTAATAAACAAAAATAAATTCTTATCACGCCACCTGTTATTAGACTCTCATAAAAATCAAAATTTTTCATGTAAATTCTCTAATCGGAGATACCATTCTAGGCCGATTCCTTTACAACAATTTCATTAGAACTGTTTTTTAGGGGCACAATACCATTTAGATACAATTCAACGAGACAATTCCACTAGCATATCGTGCGTACGATTACAACACAAAATGCGCTTGATCATAAAAAGTTAAAAAACGCTAGTTAAGATAATAGATGCGTTTACTTTTTAAGAAATAAATTTAATACTTAATATGAAAATGTACGGAATTAAATTATTTCTAGAGTAAAACAATAAATTTGAAAAGTTATAAAAGAATTTATTTATTTATTTTAATAATATTTAAAAATTATATTTATTGCCTAGTAACCCACTAGGTTGAATTGTGTTTAGTTGAGTTGTCCCTGTGGAATCGGCCCGTGCATAATTTGAGTAGAAGTTGTTCGGTCAACAACCGTTGACCTTGATTCATGGCAATCAAAGTATTGCCACTAGCAATACTCACATTAAATGCGGACTGCTGACGCGCCGCATTCCACACCACCAGTCGCACAAAGTTGCAGTACATTCCGTCTGCATACGATCCCTATTGCGATCACTTTGTTGCCTGCCGAATGATCACCACAACATTATCATCATTTCGCTGACGACGCACATTGCGACGTTCACTGCTTGTGCGGCTCATCGTCGTCCACTCATCGACTGGGCACTGTGTGCGGACACCCGATACCTCGCTCCGTTGCGATGTAGACGGATGGCCTATTTGCTAAGCAAATAAATATACAGCAACGACGAGCAGCAGCAACATTGTTCGCTCTACGTACACCAGAATGTCTTACCGACAGAAGATTATTATCGCAGTTGCCGGCGTAGGCACCCTTCTCATCGTATACAGCTGGATAGCCAAGGCATGGGCCTGGTATCAGCTACTCGACGCGCTACACATTTGGAATGTGTGATGACGCAGCAATTTGGAGTCACAGGCGATGGTGGTGGTGGACGGACTTGCATGGCAAGGCGAGCTTTCTTGCAGCAGTCGGCTGCACAACATACTTCAGTTCTTCTGGACCAGCTCAACCGAGTGCGACAACCCAACGGAATCGCCGCGCGAATATACAAAATTATTAGCCTTGTTTGTACAGTAAATTCAGAGAATAAATAGACTTAGTGTAAATAGAAAATTAAACTCATTTTGTTCTTATTTCCGACCACCCCCCTGACTTTCGGAAGTACTAATCCCCGACATTTTGGTGCCTCCTGTGAGGATTGATTAATTTAAATTAAATTAAAGTTCAGTTTAATTTGTGCTTGTGTGGACACTCTTGTCCAACGGTTTGTTATTCGTGCTTTTGTGGACACGCTTGTCCCACTGTTGTTTCTCTCTATTTAAATTAAATTTGTGATTTAGTTTGTGCTTTGTGGACACGCTTGTCCCACGGTTCGTTCCTCGGGATATGTGCGCATGCGGCCACAGTCGCCTAGCAATTTACTGTGTAGTTTTGGCAACACTTATTGCCTTCGCGTCTTCGTGTCTTGCCCTTTGCCTTCTGCTTGGGTTACTGTGAACCGAGTTCACCAGCCTATTTGAGACTTGTTAGTGAAGTGATCGATAGTCGACATGGCCGACTTGAATCGACGCACGTCAGCATGCACCGCCATCAAGCGGGTGCACGACCGCATTGTGAGTATGGACGTGACGGCTTTGGATGAGGTCCAAATCCACTTGGAACAGCGCCAGATAGAAGCACACTATGCACGCTTTCTGGTGGCACACACGGCATTGGTGAGCGATGCCACACCGGAGGGCCTTCAGGCCCACGATGATCTGCTGGCAGTCGTGGACGAGCAGTATAATAACGTCTTGATGGTCTTGGGCAGACGACAAAACGCCCTCCAAAATCTGGCGAAACTCGCGCCGGCTTCTCCACCACAGCATCACAGCTCAACCACGCCAAAGGTGGAGATGAAACTTGAGTCGGTGCAAATACCGACGTTCGATGGCCATCTGCATAATTGGCTAGCATTTAAAGATGCATTCGAGAGTCTGGTGCACAACACGGAGCTGGCGCCCGCCTACAAGTTACAGAAGCTTCGTGCCGCTGTCCTGCCTGGCAGCGTAGGCCTCGTCGGCAACATTTACTCCGGCGGCTACGAAGAGCTCTGGAGTGAGCTTAAAGAGAGGTTCGACAACCCACGCCTGTTGTGCGAGACCCACGTTTCTCGGCTCCTCAATCTGCAGGCAGCCCAGGACGAATGCTCCAGTGCCCTGCTTCGGATCGTGGACACCGTGCAAGAGTCACTCCGTGCACTACGAGTGATGCGGCAACCAGTGTCCAGTTGGGACGCTTTGACGGTCCCGATTGTTGTGTCCCGTTTGCCAAAGGTGACCCAGCAAGGTTGGTGCATGCATTGCCCAGCCAAACAGATTCCCACCCTCACCGGCCTGCTCGAGTTCTTGACTCATCGTGCCCACAGTTTGGCGACAGAGATCCAGCTACCCTCAACCTCTGGTCGACAACAGGCAAGTGGATCACGGCAGCTAAAGATGCTTCCCGTTGCTCGGACTCACGTCATTGCAGCTCCCGAGAACCGGTGCGGCCATTGCCATGGCTCTCACCGGCTATACCAGTGCACAAAGTTCAAGCAGTTGGACTTGAATCGGCGCCTCAACGCCGCGAGAACGACAGGTGTCTGTTTCAACTGTCTGCAGCCAGGACACAACGCTACCGGATGCCAATCCGAAAGTTCCTGCCGCCACTGCAACGGCAGACACCACTCGCTGATCTGCAGAAGGGAGGCGGCAGCCCAACAAGAAACACAACGTCGGCCAGCCCGCCGAGAAGCAGAACGCCAACCAGCCTCACAAGCAGCGGCACCTCAGCCAGCCCAAACAGAAGCAGAACGCGCCCAGACCCCGCCTGGTGGTCGCTATGTGTTCACGAAGGGACGTTGGGAGTTCATTCCGGACCAGGGTCCCTCAACTATGGATTGACTCAATCAAGCGACCACTACCGTATTGCTAGCTACGGCGCTCGGCTACGCGTACGGCGCAAACTCGGAACCCCACCTGGTTCGAGCCCTCTGCGATCCTGGATCGCAGGTAAGTCTTATAACCACTAAACTAACCAAACAACTTCGTCTTCCCAGAAGCCGATTGGATGTAGCCGTGCAAGGCGTCGGTATTTCCCGACCCACTCTGGCTCAAGGCCAAGTGACGCTCTCACTTCAGTCGACGCGATCAGAGTTCGTGCTCACCATGAAGGCCGTAGTGATCCCCCTGATCACTTCGACGCTCCCCGCAGCACATGTGGATGCAACACAATGGCATCATCTGTTTGGCCTACCACTGGCAGACAGCCATCTGGGCACCCCTGGGCCCATCGACATCTTGCTGGGTGCTGATGTCTGGGGTCTCTTGGTGCAGGACGAGGTCATTCATGGACGGCCACACGAGCCCCACGCCCAACGCACACACCTTGGTTGGGTTGTCTTCGGCCCAGCTGCCCTGGTGCGAGCAGCACCACCCATCCGATCGCTCCACAGCCAGGTGACGGAAGAGTCGCCTTTGGAGCCCACTCTGGAACACACTCTGGATGAGCTCGTTCGGAATTTCTGGAAGTTGGAGGAGGTACCCACAGATGAATCAAGAGAGGACGAGTGCAGCCGGCACTACTCCCAGTCGCACTCCCGCACATCGGAAGGCAGATACATGGTCGAAATCCCCTTCCGACACGACGCACCAGCACTAGGTGCCTCCTACCGGCCTGCACTGCGACAATTCTACTGTCTGGAGCGGCGACTCCAGAACAACCCAGATCTCAGAGAGAAGTACATCGCCTTCATGCGCGAATATGAAGAGCTTGGACACATGGAACGGGCTGGTAAACATGGCGACCACCCCCATTGTTACTACATTCCACACCATGCGGTAACTAGCAAATTCCGTGTGGTCTTCAACGCATCTGCACAGACCACTACTGGAGTCTCACTCAATGACGTCCAGCTGGTTGGTCCTACAATCCAGGATTCACTAATCAACATCATCCTGCGGTTCCGGCGCTACTTGGTCGCGCTGACCGCCGACGTAGAGAAGATGTTCCGCCAGGTCTTGGTGGCGCATAAACATCGAGACTACCAACGGATTCTCTGGCGAGAATCACCGTCCGACGAGCTGACCGTCTTCCGCTTGACGACGGTCACCTACGGTATGGCATCCAGTCCATACACTTCTGTGCGATCCATGATGCAGTGCGCACAGGACAATCAACAGCTGATCCCAGATCCAGCACGGGCTCGAGCGGCCCGAGAGACGATTGAGAAGGCCTTTTACGTGGACGACCTCCTCACCAGCTGCAACAGCATTTCCGAAGCAGTCGGCCTGGCTGCCGATGTCAACACTGTCCTCATGGCAGGACACTTCAAATTGCGCAAATGGAACTCCAACAGCGCACAGGTAATTTCCATGGTGACTAACGAGACTTCCTCTTCTCCCTCTTCCACAGAGCTTGTCATAGAATGCCCAACGGCAACGGTACTTGGCTTGCGTTGGGATCCAGCTGCTGACGAGCTCTTCTTCTTGGTGGAAATGGAACCGCTGGGACCCTTCCCTACGAAAAGGCGGATTCTGAGCGAGGTGGCGAGACTGTTCGATCCTACTGGGCTCCTTGCGCCAGTCATCATCACTGGAAAGATGTTCATCCAAACGCTGTGGTCCGCAGGCATCACTTGGGATGCCCCACTTTCCCCAGAACTGCTCAACACCTGGGCAGCATTCCGCAACGGCCTGCAGGCCCTCAATCAAGTCAAGGTACCTCGATGGCTTGGCATGCATAGTCAGCATGTGACCACAATTCATGGGTTTTGCGATGCCAGTTCCCGAGCCTATGCAGCTGTCATCTACCTGAAGACATCAGATGCCGATGACCGGTCCCAGGTCGCACTGCTGACCGCCCGGACTAAGGTGGCTCCACTCAAGGGCGCTACCATTCCTCGTCTGGAACTGTGCGCCGCTAGTCTCCTCGCGGCCACATTGGAGAATGTCCGCACCGCTCTAGGCCTGCAGACTGCACCCTACTACCTCTGGTCGGACTCCAGCATTGTTTTGTGTTGGTTGCGGAAGGAACCATCCGCTCTCAAACCCTACGTCGCAAACCGAGTGCGACAGATCCAGGAGTTGACGTCTCCAGCACGTTGGCATCACGTCCGCTCTGCGCAGAATCCAGCCGATTGCGCTAGCCGAGGTCTTGGTGCATCAGAACTCCTGCAACACTCGCTGTGGTGGCAAGGGCCGAGTTGGCTGCAAAGCGGCCCGCTCCCCGTCGGCCCACCCGGGCAGCTGCACGCCGACGACATGGACCAAGTGACAGAAGAATTAAAGCCATGCTTCTTCTCGGGCATGGTCATCACCCAGATGGAACTGACGACACGACGCCGAGACAAAGTCATCATCCCGTTGACCGAGCGATTCAGCAACCTACACCAGTTGCTCCGTACTGTTGCCTATATGCTCCGTTGGCGGAGCACTTACCGGCACCTACTAAAGCGATCAGTCGTCGGAGCGGATGAGCTCGACCACGCCTTGGAACGACTTATCATCATAGAGCAAGCTGCCGCTTTCTCTCAAGAAGTGCACCAGTTGCGCCACCGTGCACCACCGTCAAGTAACAGCCCGTTACTCTCTCTCAACCCATACTTGGATACTCGAGGAGTCCTACGAGTCGGAGGTCGACTCACGCATGCGTCCCTACCGGATGAGCAAAGGCATCCCATTGTCTTGCCGAAAGCAGGCGCCTTGGTTTGGCTATTGGTTCGCCAGACACATGACGCCACCCTACACGGCGGCGTTCAACTGATGCTGCAGACGTTGCGGCAGAAGTATTGGATACTCCATGGTCGACAAGCTGTGCGGACTCTGCTACACAAATGCGTCATCTGCAGACGACACCGCGGAGCGGTCATCAAGCAACAAATGGCTTCGCTACCCAGCCCACGAGTCAATTCAGCTCGCCCGTTCCTGGCCTCAGGGGTCGACTACTGTGGTCCCTTTTCCGTTCGGGTTGGAACCAAACGGTCACGCACCACAATCAAAGGCTACTTGGCGATCTTCGTTTGCATGGCCACGAAGGCTGTGCACATCGAGGTAATTGAGGACCTCTCATCACAGGCTTTCATGGATGCTTTTACCCGATTCACCTGCCGGCGCGGACCCTGTCCCGATCTCTACAGCGACAATGGTACCGCCTTCGTTGGTGCGAACCGGTTCCTTAAAGAGGACTTAGCAGCCTTCGAATCGCATCACAACCAACAGGCCCTGGCACATTCCGGGACGAGATGGCACTTCATCACTCCTGCGGCCCCTCATCAAGGTGGATTATGGGAGGCCGCCGTAAAATCAGCAAAACATCATTTGGTTCGTTTGGTGGGTGCCCAGTCTCTCTGGTACCACCAACTCCACACTCTGGCAACACGCATCGAGGCGTGTCTTAACTCACGTCCGCTGGTCCCACTCCACGATGACCCCGAGGACAAACTGGCGCTCACCCCTGGCGATTTCCTCATCGGTGCCCCCCTCATCGCGGTACCCGAACCTCACATTGGCGGCGTCCCGCTTAATCGCCTCAAGCAGTATCAGTGGATACGTAAGCTCCACCAGGACTTCTGGCAGCGCTGGAGCGAGGAGTACTTGGTCACCCTCCAGACCCGTAGCAAATGGGAACGACGAGAACCGGACATTCAACTGAACGACGTGGTCCTCGTGAAACAAGAGAACCTGCCCCCGACTCATTGGAGGCTCGGTCGAGTCATTGCCGTTCACCCGGGCAGTGACGGATTAGCCCGCAACGCTACTCTACGCACCAGCCATGGCGAGTGCCGCCGGCCCATCCAGAAACTTTGCCGCCTCTTGGAGACATCATGAACAGATCATGAGATGTCCACATGATCTTGACCTTCCTGGGAGCATTACATGCACACATTTCGAACCAGAGGGTTCAACCGGGCAGGATGTTCGGTCAACAACCGTTGACCTTGATTCATGGCAATCAAAGTATTGCCACTAGCAATACTCACATTAAATGCGGACTGCTGACGCGCCGCATTCCACACCACCAGTCGCACAAAGTTGCAGTACATTCCGTCTGCATACGATCCCTATTGCGATCACTTTGTTGCCTGCCGAATGATCACCACAACATTATCATCATTTCGCTGACGACGCACATTGCGACGTTCACTGCTTGTGCGGCTCATCGTCGTCCACTCATCGACTGGGCACTGTGTGCGGACACCCGATACCTCGCTCCGTTGCGATGTAGACGGATGGCCTATTTGCTAAGCAAATAAATATACAGCAACGACGAGCAGCAGCAACATTGTTCGCTCTACGTACACCAGAATGTCTTACCGACAGAAGATTATTATCGCAGTTGCCGGCGTAGGCACCCTTCTCATCGTATACAGCTGGATAGCCAAGGCATGGGCCTGGTATCAGCTACTCGACGCGCTACACATTTGGAATGTGTGATGACGCAGCAATTTGGAGTCACAGGCGATGGTGGTGGTGGACGGACTTGCATGGCAAGGCGAGCTTTCTTGCAGCAGTCGGCTGCACAACATACTTCAGTTCTTCTGGACCAGCTCAACCGAGTGCGACAACCCAACGGAATCGCCGCGCGAATATACAAAATTATTAGCCTTGTTTGTACAGTAAATTCAGAGAATAAATAGACTTAGTGTAAATAGAAAATTAAACTCATTTTGTTCTTATTTCCGACCACCCCCCTGACTTTCGGAAGTACTAATCCCCGACAGAAGTTATTTTTATTTTTGCATCTTACTTAGTTCTCTACTTTTTAGCTTTCAAATGTCAATAAACATTTGAAAATCTATCTATGTATATATTTATCAATTAATTTTTATATTATATTTAAATGTTTGCTACAAACTAGCTTGCTAGTCGATTTTGATCTACTTTCTGGTACCTAGTTAAAAAAAATTCGATGTTGCATAAAAAGTTATTAGCTCACAAATTGGATTAAATTTTATAGGACAGTGAGTGAATTTTGCTCCATTATTCCAAAAAATAAATTTTTTTATTGAACTAAAAAAACAAGCTGTTATGTCTCCGGAGGTGCACAGCACACCTTGAACTAAGTGAGCAATACTTGAAGATATTGGTGCATAATTTATTATCATAAAGACCTTCGAGTATACTAAAAGTGGCTTGGAAGAAGCTGAGCAGCAATGCAAAACAAATCACTAAACAATATTCAAACCATACGAAGTACTTAAAATTATTCGTTGCTAGCAAGGAGCAATTTATTATTGTAATGACCTTTGAGTATACTAAAACTGCAATGCAAAAAAAACTTGAAACAATATTGAAATATTTATTTTAGTAGTTATATGTATTCAAAAGTAATACGGCGATTTTTCACAAGATATTTTACATCTTGGGGCGCCAAAGTACATTAAATGTTAGACTAATGAGCGAAAGGTTCGAAGTTTGAATCCCAGAAAAACACCAAACAGGTTGCTTATGGCCCCACCTGATCTGATCTGGCTTCTCAACTCGCCTTTTCGGATATGACTTAAAGCAAAGTATAGAGATATCAAGAGGAACGAAGTAGAACAAAACTTTTTATACAAAAATGAATGAGTTTCGCAATTAAAATGGGTTGTACACTCAGTTGTGTGAGTGCATTCTTAATTTGTGTTTTGTATCATATTATATGAAGTCACACTGCTTAACAGCTTAACTCAACTTCAAAAGAAATAATTTTAGTAGTATTGTGCAATGTCTATGTCTTTGTCCACCCCTCATTTGAATTTTCACCACAAAATCGAATCTCCGATTAGAAAATTTACAAGAAAAATTTTGATTTTTAAATTTTCTATATTAACTTCGCGTGCACGGTTGTCTGTGGCTGGTGGATGCGTTTTTAACCCACATCCTAAAGCCCGATTTTCTTCAAATTTGTGATTGGGGCCCGGAGTCGAGGGGCTCCCATACAACCTTTTTTTAAAATTTACCCGATGTTCAAAATTAAAATTTTTATTGTAAGTTCTCTAGTCAGAGATATGTTGTAACTCGGTAGTAATACGAAGGAGGTACAAACCAAATTATATTTTATTAGAACTTAAGTCTATGAAATATAAAGACTCAAGGTCGAGACTTATTTGGTGAGAGGCAAATAAAAGAAAGAGATATAGAGATAGAATAAAATGAAAGGAATATAGATCTGGTTCTCCACACTTTCCCTATTTAAAATCTGACGGTCATTAAAATATCGTGGTGGAATGCTAGCATTAGCTCGTTCGGTTCGTCTTGGAGCTGGTTCCTCTTGAACTTCTTCCAGTGCAGTGCAAAATCGTTACTTTCGTTCAAGTTCATGTTTTATACCTAGAATTTGGACGCTTGATCCATTTTCTGAAATCATCATTGCGGGTGATTTCAATATACACAATTCTAGTTGGTTTCGCCATTCAGGCCTAACAACACCGCAAGGAAAAGATGTTGAACTATTTGCTGATTTTAACCATCTCACTCATCTTGTGAATGAGCCCACTCGGATTCCACACATTGTAAGTCATAATGCGAATACCCTTCACTTGTTTCTTACCTCTCATCATAACAAATACACCGTCAATGTATCATCACCTCTAGGCTCTTCAGACCATTGTGTAGTGTCAGCAAATTTCTCGTTGTCGAACCACGCAGTAAAAGAAAAGTATGGTTACACGAGAAAGCCGATTGGGATGGCCTCAACAATTTCTTTATGAATATTAACTGGTCACTTAATGCCAATAGTGGTGTGGATGCCATATCTGATACGATCAAAAACATAATCCAAGACGGTATGAGACAATTTATCCCTTCCAGGAATAAGTGTATCAAACCGAAAGGAAATGCTTGGTATGATTTAAACAGCAAAGAGGCTACTAGCAACCGGGAATTATGCTTTCGGTTATATAAAGAAAAACCCCACTGTGGACGAGTCAGAAATGATTACAATGCCTACCTTAGACGAGCCAAATTCGAATATGACCAGTAACTGAGAACAAAAATACTTTAATGTCCAAAAGGAAGTAAAAATTTTTGGTCATTCGTGAAACGAATTAAAAATACTGCCTCGTCTTCGATTCCAACACTCATTCACAATGCATTCCAACTATCAGCTCTATAGACAAGGCCAATCTGCTTGCTTCACATCAGCTAGCTCCACGCACCAGATAGCGCACTGTCGCCGCCGGTACTTGCAAGAGTCTAATCCTCTATGGGACTGATTTACTTTCGTACTCGTCAAGTGGCTAGAGTATTATATGATCTCAACATTCATAAATCTGCTGGGCCTGATGGTATTCCCGGTATAGTCATTGCGACTGCGCAGACTTTTTTATTTCTCTTATTCTTCTGGAAAAAGACGAACCGTCATCTCTTTCCTCGTACCGACCAATTGCGCTAACATCCATACTTTCTAAGGTCATCTGGAAACGCTGATCAACTGTAAGCTTTTGCAATACCTTGAATCACACGAAATCCTTAGCGACCAGCAAGTACGGTTTTTCTTCAAATACACATGTGTATGTATCGTAGGCAACGTTCTACAGGTGACCTGATGGATTATCTCACTGAGAAGTGGAACCAGTCCATTCACAAATTTGGTTTTGACTGAGTCTGGCATCAAGCTCTTAATGTTTAAATTAATGCTTATGGAATTGATAAGGCCCTGCTTGATTGGACTAGTAACTACCTTTCTGGCCGTTCAATACAGGTCGTATTGGACATCGGGCACTTGAGCGTGACGCATTGATTCACCAATGTCCAACGAACGAATGTCCCAACCGTCAACAACAATATCGTTTGGATCCACCATTGATAATAAATCATTCATTGGTATATAGAGAGCTTACATCGTCAATTCCTAGGTAAACCGTTGGAAGTTTGTGTAATGGAACCAAACCAGTTGGCGTTCTGTATTCCCGTACGCTTTCTCCGTTCTAATTGGCGACGATTAGCCTCAAGTGCGGCAGCTAATATAGAATTTGCTTGTCACCACGAGAGGTCTGTTACTCATAAAAAGTTTCAATAATTTATCAGTAATTTTCACTTTTGGTGAATCCGTAGAAAATATGCACGAAATATGTAACTATTTCTTCGCTTCGCTTAAAACACACGGAAGCAGTCACTCGTGAAAGCAAATAATGAGTCCAACTTGGTGTATTCTGTATATACTAAAATTTTGCGACCATTAAGCTATTATTGCTCGAGCAGTCAAGCTATCAATTAACATGTTCTATTAGCACAAAAATGTTTGATTTTTTTTATTGAAATCAATAGGTCTCCAGAACTTTTTGAATTAAAATTTAGCAATAAAGAAAATTGACATGAAATCTCTGAGGGAGCAAGTACAAGTACTGGAGCGCATAAAAATAAAACCACAAAATTATTGGCTTGGTCGAAACTGCCGAAAACCCTCACCGGGTTTCAACATTTGCTATATTTCTTTCAACGAAAAAATAAAAATTAAAACAACAAACACATTGGATAGACCAGAAAATGGTTAACGTTAACCAAAAAATTTTTTTGGTTAAGAAATATTTAACCAAATATAATAATATAAAATAATTAATTACAACAACAATTACACTGTCGAATTCCTTCTTTGGAATTGGAAAACCTGCTGTTTAGCTGGTTTTGACTTTCGGATTCCAATTAAATACAGCTAATATTCACGATGTCCGCATAAAGTAACAAAATATTGATTCACAATGAAGTGTGTAACTCTAACATAGATGGAGCTGTAAGATGTCTCACAAATAAAAAAATGTCGTTTATTACTAAGTTTGGTTAGTACATAAAATTGGTGTGAATATTTGATGACTAGTATAAAACTGTGTGCGCTAAAAGGATCGTTATAGGGGTTGTATGAATGATATTTGTGTGCTATGCTCAATGTAAATGTAACTTTATTTTAAAAAAAGAAAGAAGGGGTTGGATTTAAACTTATTAGATAAGGATAAATAGAGAAAACTAGGGAAAAGAAAAAGGAACGATTTTTGCGCCAAAAAACCTTCTAGAAAGTACGTGCAATGACTAGCGATTTTTTTGAACAGCCCAAGCAAAAAGAAAGAAGAGTTGAAAGTTGATTTACAAAGAGTTTGCACGTAAGGGTTTTTGGAGTTAGACGGCAAAACGCCATATTTAAAGCAACCGAAAAGTTTTCTAAAATTTTTACAAATAATGGAGGCAAATATATAAAGTGTGCCAGAGAAACAATTGAAGTGAATTTTCAAAGTTTTAAATTTTGAACAAAAAATCATACATGTTGTGCAAGCTATTGAAGTGTTAAAAAGACAAATACAACATGAAATTTTAGCCATTACTTATGGCAGCCTTTTAAAGTGGCATGAAGTGATAAGCCATTACAATCTTCGGTAGCCAGATAAATTGAGTCAAATTTTGGTCAATGCAATTACTATTAGAGGACGGTATTTATGTCTTATTAAATATTAAAATTGACAAAATCTACGCGGAAGATCGTTGTTGAATTCATGGTCTTTTGAAATCACATAATATGATCTGGATAAGTCTTTAGGGGTGTTCCTGTGCAAGTTTCTGTTAATTGGAAGATCTGATAAATTCGCTTGCATGAGCGGGCTTATAGTCGACTAGAAAGAAGAATTTTTATTTGGAAGTTCCCCCTTTTTTTGTTAAGACAAGTTTTCTTTTATCGAAATAGATTTTATTCAAATATATAGAAGCCATAACGAACAGTTTTTCTTATTAATTTAAATATCTATAACAATTTTTCTAACTCAAATATTTGAAAGTTCATTTAAGCATTGTGAAAACCTTCACGACAAAATATTGATGTTGTAGAATAAACAAAACCTTCAGGAAAAGGCAAAGCGAAAAGGAAAACACGATGTTGAATTTTTGTCTCGATTTATTTCTTCCAAAAAAATACAGCGTTCGATCGCACAAAAGTGAAAGAGGAAGTGAAGTTAAAACACATGACAGATTGTCAAAAAAAGAGAAAAGTAATAGACGAGTATGCTCGTATGAGCGCATCTAGATTAATGTAGTAGCGTTAGGTGCGTTTATTGCGTTGGTTGTCTTTGCTCCGACATTCTCCCCGCCTTGAAACGTCCTATTCGTTTCAATGTTGTCTTGAGGTAGCTCTTTTTTTTTTTGCTTTTCCGCGCTTGTAGGTTCCTTGCATTGTCTTCACATTTACGACTCGTACGAGCCCATCACTACCGGTAAAAGTTTCAATCACTCGGCCGAGTTTCCATTTAAGTGGCGGTTGATTTTCCTCTTTGAGCACTACCAACTCCCCAACAGCGAGGTTGCGTGTTGGTGTGGTCCATTTATGACGTTGCTGGAGGGATCGCAAGTATTCCGTAGACCATCGATTCCAAAACGCGCTATGTTGGAACTCAATTTGTTTCCAGGTATCGAGAGGAGGCCGGTGAGGTAGATCACGCATTGGTAGAGCTTTAAGTGGCCGCCCAATCAAAAAATGTCCCGGCGTTAGACAGTCGATGTCATCAATGCTGTTAGTGAGTGGTCCTAGTGGTCGAGAATTAAGAACCGCCTCCACTTCGTTGATTAGCGTAAGCAGTTGCTCGTAGGTAAATTTGGCAACACCAATTGTGCGGCGCAGATGAAACTTGGCGAGTTTTACACCTGCCTCATGAAGGCCACCAAAATGAGGTGTGCCTGGCGGCATAAATTTCCCCTCGATTTGTTCATCCTCACACATTAATTCCACCTTTTCCTTTAATTGTTGAGATGTGAGCAATGCATACAATTCGCGCAACTCTGAATCAGCACCAATAAAATTCGTACCATTGTCAGAGAACACACGTCGGCAGAGTCCTCTATTGGCTACGAAACGCTTGAAGCAGCCCATGAATGCTTGTGTGCTCAGGTCCGATGCTAACTCCAAATGGATTGCCTTTGTGACGAAGCAAAGATATGTCTTCGTCGGTGGCTTGCCCCTGACGCGATGATGGACAAAAAATGGTCCAGCAAAGTCTACACCCACTGTGTAGAATGGTGGCGTTGCAATTACACGTTCTGGTGGTAAGTCTCCCATTTGTTGGGTCATCGGAATCGGTCGGGCACGAAAGCATTCCATGCATTCTCGAACAACCTTCTTGCATACAGTTGTACCATATAGTGGCCAATAAAGCTGGCGAACGGCAGCTAGTAATGCTCGTGGACCGGCATGTAACAATTTCCAATGGTAGAAATTAATTAATGTAAGTGTAAACTGGTGTGTATTTGATAATAAAATGGGATGTTTTGAAGTGTAGGCCAAGGCTGTATGTTGAAGACGCCCCCAACACGAATGATGTGATGAGTATAAAAAAAATAGAGATAGTGAGCGAAGATGGGGTCACCTTACGATGAAATTCACTTTTTGCAACCCATTGTACTCATCAGGAAAGGATTCTTGCTGTACAATTCTGACGATCGTATGAAGTGCTCGATCTAGTTCTTCCAGTGTAAGCGGCCCGCTTATTTTGAACTTCGGCTGGAATCTCAAGCGTAACATATATGCAATAACTCGTCGAAGTTTTCGGAAGTCCTTGTAATATTTTATGTCTGTCAAGATATTTGAAGTTGCGGTTGAAACGACTGCGACAGTTGTCGGTTTCTTCATCTTCATTTAGATGGGCAGGATTTTATCCAATGGAGCGTGATCATTGAATCAGACCAATAAAACGTATCGTCGACATCAAAATTTAAAATTTGGTGAATTTTGTGCGCTAGTTGAGTCTGGAGGACTGCCGCACATAGCTCTAGTCGAGGTATAGTTGTCCTTTGTAATGGAGCTACACGGGATTTTGAGCACATTAGCTTGACGGAGACCTTACCAACAGGTGTCGAACTGCGGAGGTAAAGAACTGCCCCATAAGCACGCTCACTAGCATCGGCAAATCCGTGTATTTGGATACTGTGTGTATTGTCCGAACTGAATAGATGACGGTCGATGGTAAATTTATTAAGTAACTTCATACTTTCTCGAAGCGTTTGCCAATAAGTGTGCTGTATTTGTGGTAATGCTTGATCCCAATCCAGCTTCAGCTGCCAAAGTGATTGCATTAGCAGTTTTCCCAAAACAACAACCGGTGCCAACAGACCGAGAGGATCGTTAATTTTGGCGATTTCTGATAATATTGATCTCTTCGAAACTGTTTTACCTTTCTTGAAGTTAACAAAAACGCTGAACTTATCTGCTGATGGATTCAAAAATAGTCCTAATGTTTTTACCAAATCGTTTTCGTTAATTGTTAAAAGGGTCTGGGTGAATTGAGCTGGCACATCTTCGGTAATCTTTGGGAAGTTAGTACACCACTTGCTTAGCTCCACACCAGCGGAATGAAGTATGTTCGAAATTGTCGTTTTCAGTTCTGTTGCAGCAGCGATGGAATTTGCTCCCATGAGTAAGTCATACACGTAGACATCTTTCTCTAGTGTTGCGGCGGCGGCCGGTGAGACGTGATCGAGGGATAACTGTTTGAGGCATCTAGTTGCCAAAAATTGTGCTGAAGACGTTTCATACGTTACAGTTGTCAACTTAAATGTCGATAAAGGTTTAACTGGATAGTATCTCCATAAGATGAGTTGAAATCTCTGATCGTCCTCGTGAATTCGGACTTGACGGTACATTTTGACAATGTCCGCGCTAAGCGCATAGGCATGTGACCGAAAGCGAATTAAGATGGAAAAAAGGTCATTCTGCACAACTGGACCGACCATCATTATTGAATTCAATGATACTCCGGTAGAAGTTTTGGCGGACCCATCAAAAACAACACGTAATTTTGTTGATGAGCTGTCCGGTTTGATCACACAATGATGCGGGAATTAAAAATTCGGTTGGTTGGAGCTTTCCGGGTCAACAAGCTGCATATGGCCCAGCGTTTTGTACTCATCCATGAACATTGAGTACCTGTCCAATAACTCTGGTGAATTATGGAGACGTTTTTCCAACTTGTAGAATCGGTGAATTGCACTGTGTCTCACCCAGTTGCGATGGACATAATGAGAATGGAATTCTGACGATGAACCGTCCATCGCTATCACGCATAGTAGATTTTGTGAAATGCTCTTCACACTCTGATTCTTCGGTGGTAACGGTTTGACAGCATGTGGCATGTTCTCGATCGTCCAGAACTTTTCAATTTGTTCAGTCAGACCCGCTGGATTGTCGACCGCCAAATGACAACACTGCGTGGAGTTCGAGATAGTTGAAGCTTTGCCGGATACTATCCAGCCTAGAACGGTGTTCTGCAGCAAAGGAAAATCGTCAGCCAGCTGAATTTGACCAACGGAAAGTAGCTGATGATAGATCTTTGCGCCAAACAGCAAATCAATATATTTTGCTTTGAAGAATTCAGGATCAGCCAGTTGAATATTTGATGGAATTCCCCACGATTTGATATTATTGATGGGACCGATTGGCTGATAGCTCGTGATTTTCGGCAACACTTTAACGTCCAAAGTGGTGTGAAAATAAGTAGTGTTTGATTTCACGGTTATTGTTGTGCTGCAGAGCGATACGATGGCATGGACTCCAATTCCATGAACCTTACTGCTTCCTCTACGTCGTGGTAATTTTAGTAGTGCTGCAAATGATTCAGTCATGAAGTTTATTTGGGAGCCTGAGCCTAGCAGTGCTCTTCCTGTAACAGTATGTCCATTTTTGTCGAGCACATTGACCATCGCAGTAGCCAAATATATAAATGAAGTTGACCTTGGCTCGGAATTGATAACAGCTAGTGACAATGATGATGAAACAGCTGCATTGTTGGTTTGCTTCTGAAAACCTTTAATAACTGGATTACTCGAGGCGTTCGTATTTGCAGATGGCGACTCAATCTTCGACAATTTCCCCTGGACTTTACCTGCATCTTTGTCAATAAGTGAATGATGCGGTGAATTGCAGTGTCGGCAGCGAAATGTCACTGGACATGTATCCACAAAGTGATCAGGACACAAACAGTTGTAGCACAATTTAGAGTTTACTACGAAGCTATGGCGTTGATCAATTGGTAAATGTAGAAATTTATGACATCGAGCTACCGTGTGTCCATTGGCTTGGCAATATACACAATGAAACTTCGAAGTTGTGGTAACTGTAAGCGAACTTGTAATCGGACGATTGTTACGAGTTGGCGGTTTAACCAGCGTCTTCGGAGATGTCGAAGATGTCTGCGTGAACTTTGGTTCGTTGGGTAGACGATGAGCTTGACCACTGAGAAAATTGCAAAGATCGTCCATTGTTGGCAGATGAGTCGTCGGGGCTGCATGATTCCATTTGTTTTTTGTGTCTGCATCCAACTTTGATCTCATTAGGTACACAATGAGATCATCCCACTGCTTTACTGGTTGTTTAAGAGCATCTAGTGAGCGAAGATGTGATCGAAAATGGTCGACGAGACCTAACAGCTTGTCGGATTCAGGTTTGTCGATAGATCTAAATGAAAATAGCTTCGCAAATGAAATTGGGCTTGTCGAATCTATCCTTAAGAATTTGTCGGGCGACTTCATAATTCTGGTCTGATAATTCGACAGCGGCTATGGCACTTGCAGCGATACCATCAAGTGACAATTTCAGGTATTGGAACCGTGTGCGGTCACTTAGAGATGGATTATCATGAATAATGGCATCCACCACTAAAACTTGGAAGGTCGACTGTAGGAAGTTTGGCACTTACGGTTACTGGTAGCTGGCTTACGGGCTTTGTATCAGTGGTCTGCGCCTTGCGTCGTTCCTCCCTTAATTCTTCCAACCATTCTTCAAATTCCGAGGTTATTGATAGGTATGCCTCTTCGATAGAAGTTCGTACCTTCTCAGTTAAAAGTTCTGCATCCATTAATTCATAAGGCGGTAACATCCTTTTATACACAGAAAAGCCTTCAGTTAAATCGGCCAGCCGATGTTGTATGTGTTTGGCCTTTGCTGTTTTAAGCTTATTTTCGACGAAGTCTTCATACACTTCCAATTTCTCTTTGAAATTCTCGATGAATTGTTTGGAACGACGAGGGTCCACTGCTGGAGGCATTATAGAAAAATTAATGGTAGTTAAAGTTTCGACTGGACAGAACAGTTGGATTAATACCGTTCTTCGACGGGCAATCAATGTAAGCATAGAGTAAATGCAGTAACGCCACACAATCGACACCAGATGATGACTGATGGATTTTTGTCTTCACGTGTTCGGTTAAGATGAAAAATTCCAGCACACAATGCCGCAATGATAAATTGTTAGAATTTGCACGTTTCCTGTTGCTATAGAAATGTTCGCGCATCCCACCTCTGACACCAAATGTTGATGCACAAGCCTTTTTGTGCTGTTGTAAAATTAAAACCTCCTTCACGACAAAATATTAATGTTGTAGAATAAACAAAAACTTCAGAAAAAGGCAAAGCGAAAAGGAAAACACGATGTTGAATTTTTGTCTCGATTTATTTCTTCCAAAAAAATACAGCGTTCGATCGCACAAAAGTGAAAGAGGAAGTGAAGTTAAAACACATGACAGATTGTCAAAAAAGAGAAAAGTAATAGACGAGTGTGCTCGCATGAGCGCATCTAGATTAATGTAGTAGCGTTAGGTGCGTTTATTGCGTTGGTTGTCTTTGCTCCGACATTCTCCCCGCCTTGAAACGTCCTATTCGTTTCAATGTTGTCTTGAGGTAGCTCTTTTTTTTTTGCTTTTCCGCGCTTGTAGGTTCCTTGCATTGTCTTCACATTTACGACTCGTATGAGCCCATCACTACCGGTAAAAGTTTCAATCACTCGGCCGAGTTTCCATTTAAGTGGCGGTTGATTTTCCTCTTTGAGCACTACCAACTCCCCAACAGCGAGGTTGCGTGTTGGTGTGGTCCATTTATGACGTTGCTGGAGGGATCGCAAGTATTCCGTAGACCATCGATTCCAAAACGCGCTATGTTGGAACTCAATTTGTTTCCAGGTATCGAGAGGAGGCCGGTGAGGTAGATCACGCATTGGTAGAGCTTTAAGTGGCCGCCCAATCAAAAAATGTCCCGGCGTTAGACAGTCGATGTCATCAATGCTGTTAGTGAGTGGTCCTAGTGGTCGAGAATTAAGAACCGCCTCCACTTCGTTGATTAGCGTAAGCAGTTGCTCGTAGGTAAATTTGGCAACACCAATTGTGCGGCGCAGATGAAACTTGGCGAGTTTTACACCTGCCTCATGAAGGCCACCAAAATGAGGTGTGCCTGGCGGCATAAATTTCCCCTCGATTTGTTCATCCTCACACATTAATTCCACCTGTTCCTTTAATTGTTGAGATGTGAGCAATGCATACAATTCGCGCAACTCTGAATCAGCACCAATAAAATTCGTACCATTGTCAGAGAACACACGTCGGCAGAGTCCTCTATTGGCTACGAAACGCTTGAAGCAGCCCATGAATGCTTGTGTGCTCAGGTCCGATGCTAACTCCAAATGGATTGCCTTTGTGACGAAGCAAAGATATGTCTTCGTCGGTGGCTTGCCCCTGACGCGATGATGGACAAAAAATGGTCCAGCAAAGTCTACACCCACTGTGTAGAATGGTGGCGTTGCAATTACACGTTCTGGTGGTAAGTCTCCCATTTGTTGGGTCATCGGAATCGGTCGGGCACGAAAGCATTCCATGCATTCTCGAACAACCTTCTTGCATACAGTTGTACCATATAGTGGCCAATAAAGCTGGCGAACGGCAGCTAGTAATGCTCGTGGACCGGCATGTAACAATTTCCAATGGTAGAAATTAATTAATGTAAGTGTAAACTGGTGTGTATTTGATAATAAAATGGGATGTTTTGAAGTGTAGGCCAAGGCTGTATGTTGAAGACGCCCCCAACACGAATGATGTGATGAGTATAAAAAAAATAGAGATAGTGAGCGAAGATGGGGTCACCTTACGATGAAATTCACTTTTTGCAACCCATTGTACTCATCAGGAAAGGATTCTTGCTGTACAATTCTGACGATCGTATGAAGTGCTCGATCTAGTTCTTCCAGTGTAAGCGGCCCGCTTATTTTGAACTTCGGCTGGAATCTCAAGCGTAACATATATGCAATAACTCGTCGAAGTTTTCGGAAGTCCTTGTAATATTTTATGTCTGTCAAGATATTTGAAGTTGCGGTTGAAACGACTGCGACAGTTGTCGGTTTCTTCATCTTCATTTAGATGGGCAGGATTTTATCCAATGGAGCGTGATCATTGAATCAGACCAATAAAACGTATCGTCGACATCAAAATTTAAAATTTGGTGAATTTTGTGCGCTAGTTGAGTCTGGAGGACTGCCGCACATAGCTCTAGTCGAGGTATAGTTGTCCTTTGTAATGGAGCTACACGGGATTTTGAGCACATTAGCTTGACGGAGACCTTACCAACAGGTGTCGAACTGCGGAGATAAAGAACTGCCCCATAAGCACGCTCACTAGCATCGGCAAATCCGTGTATTTGGATACTGTGTGTATTGTCCGAACTGAATAGATGACGGTCGATGGTAAATTTATTAAGTAACTTCATACTTTCTCGAAGCGTTTGCCAATAAGTGTGCTGTATTTGTGGTAATGCTTGATCCCAATCCAGCTTCAGCTGCCAAAGTGATTGCATTAGCAGTTTTCCCAAAACAACAACCGGTGCCAACAGACCGAGAGGATCGTTAATTCTGGCGATTTCTGATAATATTGATCTCTTCGAAACTGTTTTACCTTTCTTGAAGTTAACAAAAACGCTGAACTTATCTGCTGATGGATTCAAAAATAGTCCTAATGTTTTTACCAAATCGTTTTCGTTAATTGTTAAAAGGGTCTGGGTGAATTGAGCTGGCACATCTTCGGTAATCTTTGGGAAGTTAGTACACCACTTGCTTAGCTCCACACCAGCGGAATGAAGTATGTTCGAAATTGTCGTTTTCAGTTCTGTTGCAGCAGCGATGGAATTTGCTCCCATGAGTAAGTCATACACGTAGACATCTTTCTCTAGTGTTGCGGCGGCGGCCGGTGAGACGTGATCGAGGGATAACTGTTTGAGGCATCTAGTTGCCAAAAATTGTGCTGAAGACGTTTCATACGTTACAGTTGTCAACTTAAATGTCGATAAAGGTTTAACTGGATAGTATCTCCATAAGATGAGTTGAAATCTCTGATCGTCCTCGTGAATTCGGACTTGACGGTACATTTTGACAATGTCCGCGCTAAGCGCATAGGCATGTGACCGAAAGCGAATTAAGATGGAAAAAAGGTCATTCTGCACAACTGGACCGACCATCATTATTGAATTCAATGATACTCCGGTAGAAGTTTTGGCGGACCCATCAAAAACAACACGTAATTTTGTTGATGAGCTGTCCGGTTTGATCACACAATGATGCGGGAATTAAAAATTCGGTTGGTTGGAGCTTTCCGGGTCAACAAGCTGCATATGGCCCAGCGTTTTGTACTCATCCATGTACATTGAGTACCTGTCCAATAACTCTGGTGAATTATGGAGACGTTTTTCCAACTTGTAGAATCGGTGAATTGCACTGTGTCTCACCCAGTTGCGATGGACATAATGAGAATGGAATTCTGACGATGAACCGTCCATCGCTATCACGCATAGTAGATTTTGTGAAATGCTCTTCACACTCTGATTCTTCGGTGGTAACGGTTTGACAGCATGTGGCATGTTCTCGATCGTCCAGAACTTTTCAATTTGTTCAGTCAGACCCGCTGGATTGTCGACCGCCAAATGACAACACTGCGTGGAGTTCGAGATAGTTGAAGCTTTGCCGGATACTATCCAGCCTAGAACGGTGTTCTGCAGCAAAGGCAAATCGTCAGCCAGCTGAATTTGACCAACGGAAAGTAGCTGATGATAGATCTTTGCGCCAAACAGCAAATCAATATATTTTGCTTTGAAGAATTCAGGATCAGCCAGTTGAATATTTGATGGAATTCCCCACGATTTGATATTATTGATGGGACCGATTGGCTGATAGCTCGTGATTTTCGGCAACACTTTAACGTCCAAAGTGGTGTGAAAATAAGTAGTGTTTGATTTCACGGTTATTGTTGTGCTGCAGAGCGATACGATGGCATGGACTCCAATTCCATGAACCTTACTGCTTCCTCTACGTCGTGGTAATTTTAGTAGTGCTGCAAATGATTCAGTCATGAAGTTTATTTGGGAGCCTGAGCCTAGCAGTGCTCTTCCTGTAACAGTATGTCCATTTTTGTCGAGCACATTGACCATCGCAGTAGCCAAATATATAAATGAAGTTGACCTTGGCTCGGAATTGATAACAGCTAGTGACAATGATGATGAAACAGCTGCATTGTTGGTTTGCTTCTGAAAACCTTTAATAACTGGATTACTCGAGGCGTTCGTATTTGCAGATGGCGACTCAATCTTCGACAATTTCCCCTGGACTTTACCTGCATCTTTGTCAATAAGTGAATGATGCGGTGAATTGCAGTGTCGGCAGCGAAATGTCACTGGACATGTATCCACAAAGTGATCAGGACACAAACAGTTGTAGCACAATTTAGAGTTTACTACGAAGCTATGGCGTTGATCAATTGGTAAATGTAGAAATTTATGACATCGAGCTACCGTGTGTCCATTGGCTTGGCAATATACACAATGAAACTTTGAAGTTGTGGTAACTGTAAGCGAACTTGTAATCGGACGATTGTTACGAGTTGGCGGTTTAACCAGCGTCTTCGGAGATGTCGAAGATGTCTGCGTGAACTTTGGTTCGTTGGGTAGACGATGAGCTTGACCACTGAGAAAATTGCAAAGATCGTCCATTGTTGGCAGATGAGTCGTCGGGGCTGCATGATTCCATTTGTTTTTTGTGTCTGCATCCAACTTTGATCTCATTAGGTACACAATGAGATCATCCCACTGCTTTACTGGTTGTTTAAGAGCATCTAGTGAGCGAAGATGTGATCGAAAATGGTCGACGAGACCTAACAGCTTGTCGGATTCAGGTTTGTCGATAGATCTAAATGAAAATAGCTTCGCAAATGAAATTGGGCTTGTCGAATCTATCCTTAAGAATTTGTCGGGCGACTTCATAATTCTGGTCTGATAATTCGACAGCGGCTATGGCACTTGCAGCGATACCATCAAGTGACAATTTCAGGTATTGGAACCGTGTGCGGTCACTTAGAGATGGATTATCATGAATAATGGCATCCACCACTAAAACTTGGAAGGTCGACAGTAGGAAGTTTGGCACTTACGGTTACTGGTAGCTGGCTTACGGGCTTTGTATCAGTGGTCTGCGCCTTGCGTCGTTCCTCCCTTAATTCTTCCAACCATTCTTCAAATTCCGAGGTTATTGATAGGTATGCCTCTTCGATAGAAGTTCGTACCTTCTCAGTTAAAAGTTCTGCATCCATTAATTCATAAGGCGGTAACATCCTTTTATACACAGAAAAGCCTTCAGTTAAATCGGCCAGCCGATGTTGTATGTGTTTGGCCTTTGCTGTTTTAAGCTTATTTTCGACGAAGTCTTCATACACTTCCAATTTCTCTTTGAAATTCTCGATGAATTGTTTGGAACGACGAGGGTCCACTGCTGGAGGCATTATAGAAAAATTAATGGTAGTTAAAGTTTCGACTGGACAGAACAGTTGGATTAATACCGTTCTTCGACGGGCAATCAATGTAAGCATAGAGTAAATGCAGTAACGCCACACAATCGACACCAGATGATGACTGATGGATTTTTGTCTTCACGTGTTCGGTTAAGATGAAAAATTCCAGCACACAATGCCGCAATGATAAATTGTTAGAATTTGCACGTTTCCTGTTGCTATAGAAATGTTCGCGCATCCCACCTCTGACACCAAATGTTGATGCACAAGCCTTTTTGTGCTGTTGTAAAATTAAAACCTCCTTCACGACAAAATATTAATGTTGTAGAATAAACAAAAACTTCAGAAAAAGGCAAAGCGAAAAGGAAAACACGATGTTGAATTTTTGTCTCGATTTATTTCTTCCAAAAAAATACAGCGTTCGATCGCACAAAAGTGAAAGAGGAAGTGAAGTTAAAACACATGACAGATTGTCAAAAAAGAGAAAAGTAATAGACGAGTGTGCTCGCATGAGCGCATCTAGATTAATGTAGTAGCGTTAGGTGCGTTTATTGCGTTGGTTGTCTTTGCTCCGACATTCTCCCCGCCTTGAAACGTCCTATTCGTTTCAATGTTGTCTTGAGGTAGCTCTTTTTTTTTTGCTTTTCCGCGCTTGTAGGTTCCTTGCATTGTCTTCACATTTACGACTCGTATGAGCCCATCACTACCGGTAAAAGTTTCAATCACTCGGCCGAGTTTCCATTTAAGTGGCGGTTGATTTTCCTCTTTGAGCACTACCAACTCCCCAACAGCGAGGTTGCGTGTTGGTGTGGTCCATTTATGACGTTGCTGGAGGGATCGCAAGTATTCCGTAGACCATCGATTCCAAAACGCGCTATGTTGGAACTCAATTTGTTTCCAGGTATCGAGAGGAGGCCGGTGAGGTAGATCACGCATTGGTAGAGCTTTAAGTGGCCGCCCAATCAAAAAATGTCCCGGCGTTAGACAGTCGATGTCATCAATGCTGTTAGTGAGTGGTCCTAGTGGTCGAGAATTAAGAACCGCCTCCACTTCGTTGATTAGCGTAAGCAGTTGCTCGTAGGTAAATTTGGCAACACCAATTGTGCGGCGCAGATGAAACTTGGCGAGTTTTACACCTGCCTCATGAAGGCCACCAAAATGAGGTGTGCCTGGCGGCATAAATTTCCCCTCGATTTGTTCATCCTCACACATTAATTCCACCTGTTCCTTTAATTGTTGAGATGTGAGCAATGCATACAATTCGCGCAACTCTGAATCAGCACCAATAAAATTCGTACCATTGTCAGAGAACACACGTCGGCAGAGTCCTCTATTGGCTACGAAACGCTTGAAGCAGCCCATGAATGCTTGTGTGCTCAGGTCCGATGCTAACTCCAAATGGATTGCCTTTGTGACGAAGCAAAGATATGTCTTCGTCGGTGGCTTGCCCCTGACGCGATGATGGACAAAAAATGGTCCAGCAAAGTCTACACCCACTGTGTAGAATGGTGGCGTTGCAATTACACGTTCTGGTGGTAAGTCTCCCATTTGTTGGGTCATCGGAATCGGTCGGGCACGAAAGCATTCCATGCATTCTCGAACAACCTTCTTGCATACAGTTGTACCATATAGTGGCCAATAAAGCTGGCGAACGGCAGCTAGTAATGCTCGTGGACCGGCATGTAACAATTTCCAATGGTAGAAATTAATTAATGTAAGTGTAAACTGGTGTGTATTTGATAATAAAATGGGATGTTTTGAAGTGTAGAGCAAGGCTGTATGTTGAAGACGCCCCCAACACGAATGATGTGATGAGTATAAAAAAAATAGAGATAGTGAGCGAAGATGGGGTCACCTTACGATGAAATTCACTTTTTGCAACCCATTGTACTCATCAGGAAAGGATTCTTGCTGTACAATTCTGACGATCGTATGAAGTGCTCGATCTAGTTCTTCCAGTGTAAGCGGCCCGCTTATTTTGAACTTAGGCTGGAATCTCAAGCGTAACATATATGCAATAACTCGTCGAAGTTTTCGGAAGTCCTTGTAATATTTTATGTCTGTCAAGATATTTGAAGTTGCGGTTGAAACGACTGCGACAGTTGTCGGTTTCTTCATCTTCATTTAGATGGGCAGGATTTTATCCAATGGAGCGTGATCATTGAATCAGACCAATAAAACGTATCGTCGACATCAAAATTTAAAATTTGGTGAATTTTGTGCGCTAGTTGAGTCAGGAGGACTGCCGCACATAGCTCTAGTCGAGGTATAGTTGTCCTTTGTAATGGAGCTACACGGGATTTTGAGCACATTAGCTTGACGGAGACCTTACCAACAGGTGTCGAACTGCGGAGGTAAAGAACTGCCCCATAAGCACGCTCACTAGCATCGGCAAATCCATGTATTTGGATACTGTGTGTATTGTCCGAACTGAATAGATGACGGTCGATGGTAAATTTATTAAGTAACTTCATACTTTCTCGAAGCGTTTGCCAATAAGTGTGCTGTATTTGTGGTAATGCTTGATCCCAATCCAGCTTCAGCTGCCAAAGTGATTGCATTAGCAGTTTTCCCAAAACAACAACCGGTGCCAACAGACCGAGAGGATCGTTAATTCTGGCGATTTCTGAGAATATTGATCTCTTCGAAACTGTTTTACCTTTCTTGAAGTTAACAAAAACGCTGAACTTATCTGCTGATGGATTCAAAAATAGTCCTAATGTTTTTACCAAATCGTTTTCGTTAATTGTTAAAAGGGTCTGGGTGAATTGAGCTGGCACATCTTCGGTAATCTTTGGGAAGTTAGTACACCACTTGCTTAGCTCCACACCAGCGGAATGAAGTATGTTCGAAATTGTCGTTTTCAGTTCTGTTGCAGCAGCGATGGAATTTGCTCCCATGAGTAAGTCATACACGTAGACATCTTTCTCTAGTGTTGCGGCGGCGGCCGGTGAGACGTGATCGAGGGATAACTGTTTGAGGCATCTAGTTGCCAAAAATTGTGCTGAAGACGTTTCATACGTTACAGTTGTCAACTTAAATGTCGATAAAGGTTTAACTGGATAGTATCTCCATAAGATGAGTTGAAATCTCTGATCGTCCTCGTGAATTCGGACTTGACGGTACATTTTGACAATGTCCGCGCTAAGCGCATAGGCATGTGACCGAAAGCGAATTAAGATGGAAAAAAGGTCATTCTGCACAACTGGACCGACCATCATTATTGAATTCAATGATACTCCGGTAGAAGTTTTGGCGGACCCATCAAAAACAACACGTAATTTTGTTGATGAGCTGTCCGGTTTGATCACACAATGATGCGGATATTAAAAATTCGGTTGGTTGGAGCTTTCCGGGTCAACAAGCTGCATATGGTCCAGCGTTTTGTACTCATCCATGAACATTGAGTACCTGTCCAATAACTCTGGTGAATTATGGAGACGTTTTTCCAACTTGTAGAATCGGTGAATTGCACTGTGTCTCACCCAGTTGCGATGGACATAATGAGAATGGAATTCTGACGATGAACCGTCCATCGCTATCACGCATAGTAGATTTTGTGAAATGCTCTTCACACTCTGATTCTTCTGTGGTAACGGTTTGACAGCATGTGGCATGTTCTCGATCGTCCAGAACTTTTCAATTTGTTCAGTCAGACCCGCTGGATTGTCGACCGCCAAATGACAACACTGCGTGGAGTTCGAGATAGTTGAAGCTTTGCCGGATACTATCCAGCCTAGAACGGTGTTCTGCAGCAAAGGCAAATCGTCAGCCATCTGAATTTGACCAACGGAAAGTAGCTGATGATAGATCTTTGCGCCAAACAGCAAATCAATATATTTTGCTTTGAAGAATTCAGGATCAGCCAGTTGAATATTTGATGGAATTCCCCACGATTTGATATTATTGATGGGACCGATTGGCTGATAGCTCGTGATTTTCGGCAACACTTTAACGTCCAAAGTGGTGTGAAAATAAGTAGTGTTTGATTTCACGGTTATTGTTGTGCTGCAGAGCGATACGATGGCATGGACTCCAATTCCATGAACCTTACTGCTTCCTCTACGTCGTGGTAATTTTAGTAGTGCTGCAAATGATTCAGTCATGAAGTTTATTTGGGAGCCTGAGCCTAGCAGTGCTCTTCCTGTAACAGTATGTCCATTTTTGTCGAGCACATTGACCATCGCAGTAGCCAAATATATAAATGAAGTTGACCTTGGCTCGGAATTGATAACAGCTAGTGACAATGATGATGAAACAGCTGCATTGTTGGTTTGCTTCTGAAAACCTTTAATAACTGGATTACTCGAGGCGTTCGTATTTGCAGATGGCGACTCAATCTTCGACAATTTCCCCTGGACTTTACCTGCATCTTTGTCAATAAGTGAATGATGCGGTGAATTGCAGTGTCGGCAGCGAAATGTCACTGGACATGTATCCACAAAGTGATCAGGACACAAACAGTTGTAGCACAATTTAGAGTTTACTACGAAGCTATGGCGTTGATCAATTGGTAAATGTAGAAATTTATGACATCGAGCTACCGTGTGTCCATTGGCTTGGCAATATACACAATGAAACTTCGAAGTTGTGGTAACTGTAAGCGAACTTGTAATCGGACGATTGTTACGAGTTGGTGGTTTAACCAGCGTCTTCGGAGATGTCGAAGATGTCTGCGTGAACTTTGGTTCGTTGGGTAGACGATGAGCTTGACCACTGAGAAAATTGCAAAGATCGTCCATTGTTGGCAGATGAGTCGTCGGGGCTGCATGATTCCATTTGTTTTTTGTGTCTGCATCCAACTTTGATCTCATTAGGTACACAATGAGATCATCCCACTGCTTTACTGGTTGTTTAAGAGCATCTAGTGAGCGAAGATGTGATCGAAAATGGTCGACGAGACCTAACAGCTTGTCGGATTCAGGTTTGTCGATAGATCTAAATGAAAATAGCTTCGCAAATGAAATTGGGCTTGTCGAATCTATCCTTAAGAATTTGTCGGGCGACTTCATAATTCTGGTCTGATAATTCGACAGCGGCTATGGCACTTGCAGCGATACCATCAAGTGACAATTTCAGGTATTGGAACCGTGTGCGGTCACTTAGAGATGGATTATCATGAATAATGGCATCCACCACTAAAACTTGGAAGGTCGACAGTAGGAAGTTTGGCACTTACGGTTACTGGTAGCTGGCTTACGGGCTTTGTATCAGTAGTCTGCGCCTTGCGTCGTTCCTCCCTTAATTCTTCCAACCATTCTTCAAATTCCGAGGTTATTGATAGGTATGCCTCTTCGATAGAAGTTCGTACCTTCTCAGTTAAAAGTTCTGCATCCATTAATTCATAAGGCGGTAACATCCTTTTATACACAGAAAAGCCTTCAGTTAAATCGGCCAGCCGATGTTGTATGTGTTTGGCCTTTGCTGTTTTAAGCTTATTTTCGACGAAGTCTTCATACACTTCCAATTTCTCTTTGAAATTCTCGATGAATTGTTTGGAACGACGAGGGTCCACTGCTGGAGGCATTATAGAAAAATTAATGGTAGTTAAAGTTTCGACTGGACAGAACAGTTGGATTAATACCGTTCTTCGACGGGCAATCAATGTAAGCATAGAGTAAATGCAGTAACGCCACACAATCGACACCAGATGATGACTGATGGATTTTTGTCTTCACGTGTTCGGTTAAGATGAAAAATTCCAGCACACAATGCCGCAATGATAAATTGTTAGAATTTGCACGTTTCCTGTTGCTATAGAAATGTTCGCGCATCCCACCTCTGACACCAAATGTTGATGCACAAGCCTTTTTGTGCTGTTGTAAAATTAAAACCTCCTTCACGACAAAATATTAATGTTGTAGAATAAACAAAAACTTCAGAAAAAGGCAAAGCGAAAAGGAAAACACGATGTTGAATTTTTGTCTCGATTTATTTCTTCCAAAAAAATACAGCGTTCGATCGCACAAAAGTGAAAGAGGAAGTGAAGTTAAAACACATGACAGATTGTCAAAAAAGAGAAAAGTAATAGACGAGTGTGCTCGCATGAGCGCATCTAGATTAATGTAGTAGCGTTAGGTGCGTTTATTGCGTTGGTTGTCTTTGCTCCGACACATTGTTTAATAAAGCAATTTACCTTTATTGAAATATGTGAATTTTTTTTTGATTGAAATATTTAATAGTTTAGTTAAACAGAGTATTCCAAAATTTTGATTTTGAATTTAATTTTTGAAATACCCAGAACCTTTTTTAGTTTACTCAAAGCAATTTTTTTTTAATTTACTTTAATTTAAAGTTAAATTTTGTGAAAACTGCATTTAGTAGGAGATTACGGATGCCATTTTCCTTTCCCATTTTTTCAGCTATTCAACGACTTATGCCGGTAGGATCTCCTTTTAGGAGCAAATCACGTAAGTGGAGTACTTAAATAAATTTTCCTTTTTATATTATCCAACCAGTCATAACCCTAAAAGCAGTTCATATTATAAAGCTTTTCCTAGTTTCGCTCTAATTTAGCTTTTAGAATTTTTCTTAAATATACATTTTGTTAAATGCACTTAAATTAGAGTGTGCCTTTTATATAAAATAAAAAAATAAAATAACTAAGAATAAATTTACTATATGATTTGGAAAATAGCTAAAAGCTGGGTTTGTATGCCTTTGCCCACTGGTCTTGAGGTTTTTCTACCATTTGTTTTGTCAGTTCTTGGTTTCCGCCTCATAGGGCAATCCCAGGGTGAAGCTGGTTTTCTGAAGAAAAATGACGTGACGTAGCTTCTCTATCACTAGGACAGATCGACGGACTTCAACCGAACGTTTCCTCGACGGTGTTTCGAAACTCCAGGTGCAGATGCGACTGGGTCGAATTGGCATTCCTAGTTTGTAGTTTAATTTGTAACTTAGTATGTAATTTTGAAATTAAATTGAATAATACTCACTTTAATGATCCAAGTATTAAAGTATAATTTTAGTCATAATTAAGAGATGGCAAGACCCACTCACAGCTGGACATGGAGACCTTTCCTTCACACTCATTCTTTTCTCGGAGGTGTTACTGGAGGGTGACAAGAACTGCCCATCCGATGAGCTAGTCGGTGCATCCACAATGTGTCGTCGTCTTCCTTCCAGTATCAGAACCTAAAGTGGGACCTTGCAGCATAACAGTAGTAATTGACTGCTCTTAGGAACGATCGGAGCTGTGATACGTCTTTTGGAGTCGGAAGTTCTTTGATGGCTGCCAGATTGTCCGGATGTGATTTTATTCCACTCTTGTCGATGATGTGACCACAAAACTCAACACTTTTCCTACCGAACTCACATTTTTCCAACTGTAGCTTGAAACCGTATTCTCTGATGCTTTAAAGAGCTGCTGCTCGTGATCTTGTTCGTCGACAATTTCTCAAGATTCGCATGAAATTCGGAATGCAGGACTAAGATGTGACTAAAAGATTTCTTCCTATGGAAATTCTGGAATATGATTATTATGGTCTGGAATTTCTTGATTAAAGCTATTTCTCAAGTGATTCGCATGAAACTCGGAATATAGGACTAAGATGCGACTATATGACTTCTTACTATGGAAATTCTGGAATATGATCATTATGGTCTGGAATTTCTGGAACAAAGCAATTTCTCAAGCGATTCGCAGAAAATTCCGAATGTAGGACTAAGATGCGACTATAAGACTTCTTTCTATGGAAATTCTGGAATATGATCATTATGGTCTGGAATTTTTGGAACAAAGCAATTTCTCAAGCGATTCGCAGAAAATTCCGAATGTAGGACTAAGATGCGACTATAAGACTTCTTTCTATGGAAATTCTGGAATATGATCATTATGGTCTGGAATTTCTGTGACAAAGTAATTTCTCAATTGATTTGCATGAAATTCAGAATGTAGGACTAAGATGCGACTATAAGACTTTTTCCTATGGAAATTCTGGAATATGATCAAAATGGTCTGGAATTTTTGGAACAAAGCAATTTTTCAAGTGATTCGCATGAAACTCGGAATGTAGGGCTAAGATGCGACTAAAAGACTTCTTCCTATGTAAATTCTGGAATATGTTTATTAATGTATGGAATTTCTGGAACAAAGCAATTTCTCAAGCGATTCGCATAAAATTCGGATTGTAGGACTAAGATGCGACTATAAGACTTCTTTCTATGGAAATTCTGGAATATGATGATTATGGTCTGGAATTTCGGGAACAAAGAAATTTCTCAAGCGATTCGCATAAA